>CM061545.1:241445223-242092723 GCA_030864215.1 Capsicum pubescens
ATCGAGAAACTTTAAACTTTGAGATAAGTCAATGTTGTTCAAAGTAAAACGTTTGATCAAATGGCATGCCATTAAAGAATGTCATGACAGATGTTAAAAATAAGTCCAACTGAATAATATTGGCTTTCAACAAATTTGTAATCTGCGGCGTTTGGACCGAAAAAATAAGGAAAAACAACTCTGTTAGCTCTAAAAGATTAAAACAGCACACCAAAATGTATAAAGGCTTACCAAATGGATTGATTATACTTTTGGGGCATCTATTTAAATTTGCTGAGGGATGCTAGAACTTGATGTGTTAAAGACGAGAAAATAAAAAATAACATGATACTGATTTAAAGAAACAGTAAGAATAAAGTTTATGATTAGAGCGCAGTCTCCTAGACAGTTGATTAAATGGTCGGTATCAATGGCCAAAAGGCTCACTTTCAGATCATAACAAAATGATGGGATGAATAACCATTAGAAGGGAACGAACATGTCATGAACCAGTGCCAGTTCTCTGTGATTAACATTGTAGATTTTGTAAAGAGAAATGGAGTAGGGGAGCAACATTTAAGGATTGCCTACAAATAGCTTCTCCCCCCCCCCCCCCCCCCCTTTTTCAATCGATGCTTGACTGGGAACAAACAGTTAGCAGGGACAGCTTATGGAAACATAACATAACAATTTGGTGCCTCAATTCCTCCAACTATATTTAAATTACTTACCTCAGCAAATGGTCCCTCATGCCTTAGAAGATCCTCATCTGAAATCCCAAAGAACCTGTTTTTTTCCTCGGTTTAAAGAGAATCTATCAGGCGATATTTGCTGCAGTCGAAGAACGATAATTAAAAGGTGATGGAACAACTGCAGTTGCATGTCTCAAAGCGAATATTACTAGAAGTAAACTACTAGTATTAAATAGCTTAAGCTTCAGCAAATTGTCCCTTATTTGTTACAGAATCCTCATATCAAGTCTCTAAGAACTGAATTTGCCTCGCTTAAAGAGATTTACATTTGAAAAGTGAATATTAAAAGTGAAACTTTGTAATTGCATGTCTCGAAGGTAAGTTACTACAAGTAGCAAGTGAACCACACAGTAGATATTCCCTCTCAAATTTAAATGCAACGGCTAGAGGAAAGATGGTTCAGCATCAGGATCAGCAAAACTGGGTTTTAATAAGGTACAAGTGGTACAACAACCAGAATTTCAGAAATTGTCATAGTAAAAATTCAAATAGATATAGCAGTATACCTCAGAGCTGTCTTGTGCCACACCATATCTTCTGTATATTCTTGCATTTGATTTTTTATTTGTCCGTTAGCTTATCGTAGCTTCTTAATACTGCTGTAGTGAACTTTGAGCAGACTGGGTTTGCGCTTCACTGAAAGAATGCAGATATAGTAACCCGCGAGCAATAGCAACAGCAGAGACAGAATCAACATATACTGAATAATAGGAATTGTCATATTTAGGCAATAACAACAATAAGAATTTTAACTGTATCATGATTTAGGAGAAGTAATAGGCATGGCATCAAACCACTTTGCCCTTGAGAAACATTTGGATGCTGGAAACGGGATCTTTAAATAAACAGAATCCAGTGGTCCATAAGAAAATGAATGGTTGTGATAGCTAACAGGTCCATGTGAAAGAACAGTCATATTTTCCTAACCAAAATGAAAGCATTAAATCAAGGCACAGAAAGATCACCTGTGCACCTGTAGGAAACAAAGAACAAAACTTAATCTGTATACAGAAAAAAAACAGAACTTGAGCTAAGAAGAGAAAGAGCAGAAAAGCTTTATTATATTTCATTACTTATTGGAATGATCACTGCCACATTTATACATAAAATCATAACTGCAAAAGCTTAATTAAAGGAGTGAAATAAGCTATCATATCTCTAACATTATTGCCTAAAGATTAGCAGCTGTTATAAAATCAGATTTTGCATGACTGCAGCCTTATTTACCTAAACTTAATCCAACTTTAAAGCTGTCTTTTGAATTACAACAGCTGGTACAACTAATCTCCAGCTTTTGAGGCACTGATCTTAACACTCCTCCTTGACTCAAGATCAGTAACACCAAGTCTTTCTCTGAGAAACTCGAATCTTGCTCTAGGTAGAGACTTAGTTAAAATATCAGCATTCTGGAAATCAGTTCTGCAGTGCACCATATTTATGTCTCCATTCGTTTGCATCTCCCTTAAGAAATAAAGCTTGATCTTGAAATGTTTTGTCTTTCCATGAGAGACGAGATTATTTGCAATTGAAATTGCAGCTTCATTATCCACAAGGATTTCAGTACTCTTCTTTTGTTCCATGTACAAATCTGCCAGCAGCTTCCGAATCCAAAGGGCTTGATTCATAGCTAAAGAAGCTGCAATGTATTCTGCTTCGGCTGTAGATTGAGCCACAACATCTTGCTTCTTTGAACACCAAGAGAATATTCCAGAACCAAAACTAAAACAGTAACCTGAGGTGCTTCTCATATCATCTGAGCAACCAGCCCAATCACTATCAGAAAATCCATGAAACTGAAAATCTGGTGTCTTTGTGAAAATTATGCCAAAATTAATAGTACCATTAACATATTTAATCACACGTTTTGCTGCTGGAAAATGAATTTCGTTAGCATAATGCATGTATCTTGCAAGTAAACTCACACCATAAAGAATATTCGGACTCGTTGCAGTCAAGTACATTAGGCAACCTATCAGACTCCTATAAAGTCCTTCATCAACCTTTCCAGCTCCATCTCCTTTGCAAAACTTCTCATTTTGATTCATAGGAGTTGCAGTAGACTTGCAATCTTCCATTTTGAACTTTTTGAGAATTTCTTTGGCATATTTCTGCTGGCATATGAAGATCTCATTTCTTTTTTGCTGAACTTCCATTCCAAGGAAATAGAACATTTTACCAAGGTCCGTCATCTAAAAAACTTTCATCATTTCAAACCATATAATGGCTTTTTTAGCAAGTACACTTTGTCTTCTTTGCCTTTGATAGAAAAACCTTCAGGTTGTTCTACAAAGATTTCTTCTTCAAGGTAACCATTTAGAAAAGTTGATTTCACATCAAGCTGGTGGATCTTCCATCCTTGTTGCGGTGCTAATGCTAACAACATTCTTATTGTATCCAAACGAGCGACTGGAGCAAAAGTTTAAGAAAAATCTACTCCAAACATTTTCGCGTACCCTTTTGCAACTAGCCTGGCCTTGTACTTGTTTATAGAACCATCAGGATTGAGCTTAGTTCTATAAACCCACTTGACTCCAATAGCCTTCTTGTGTGATGGTCTGTCAACCAACTCCCATGTGTTGTTCTTTTCTATCATTTTGAGCTCCTCCTGCATTGCATATCTCCATTCCTCATCTTTTGCAACCTCTATAAATCCTGCAGGTTCTAGAACTGCAACATTACACCTTTGATAAATATCAGAAAGTGTTTTTGTGCCTCTAACAGGTACATCATCATCTAGAAATTCTAGATTCTTTTGCTTTTCATCATCTTGCCAGCTCCATGTGTCATTCTCCACGAACTTGACATCCCTGCTAACAATCAGTTTGTCATTTTGAGGATGATAAATCCTGTAAGCTTTTGATAGATTACTGTATCCTACAAAGATTCCAGGTTCAACCTTCTTATCCAGTTTATCTCTTTTCACCTGAGGTACATAAGAAAAACAAAGACAACCAAATATTTTCAGATTTTTTAGCAAAGGTTTGTAACCAAACCAAACCTCAAATGGTGTCTTCTTTTGCAAAGCCTTAGTTGACAATCTGTTTAGCAGAAATACTGTGGTATTGGCAGCTTCAGCCCAAAATTTCTTTGGCAGCCCTTTCTCATGGATCAAACACCTTGTCATCTCCATTAGCGTCCTATTTTTCCTTTCCACTACTCCGTTTTGTTGAGGAGTATAGGGTGCCGTTAGCTGATGCTCGATTCCTGCTTCATTACAAAAGTTGTTGAACTTTTCTGAAGTATATTCGGTTCCATTATCTGTTCTTATCACCTGAATTTTGCAACCATTCTGATTTTCCACAAAAACCTTAAATTTCCAGAATACATCAGCGACCTCAGATTTAAAATTCAGAAAATAAATCCAATAATATCTGGAACAATCATCAATAAAGGCAATGTAGTACTTACTACCATTTAAAGATGGTGTTTTCTGAGGTCCGCCTAAATCCGTATGAATAAGTTGCAGTTTATTCTTTGCCCTCCATGATGAATGCTGAAAAAGAAGCCTTGTTTGCTTCCCATACTGACAAGCTTCACAAGCAGGCAAATTTTTCTCAAGGCTCGGGAGACCTTCTGCGAGTTGATTTTCTTTCATGAAGAGTATCGCATCATAATGATAATGTCCAAATCTTTTGTGCCACAACTCTGAATCATTTTCCAACCAGACAACTGTTGTTTGCTCCTCATCTTGACCTTGAACCACTACATATTATCAGAATCCTTGATGACACATGCTTTTTTTTCAAACAACACTTTGAAATTGTTTTCAAGTAGCTATCCAACACTTAAAAGAGGTTTTGATCAAGATCAGAAACAAAGAAAACATCAGTTAAAAGTTTCAAACCTGTAGGACTTTGAATTGCAACTGTTCCTTTGCCTTTTGCATCAAGATATTCTCCATTTCCAATTTTGACTTTGGAAATAATATATATATCTATATCTTTAAAGAGCTCTTGATCACTGGTAATATGATTTGTACATCCACTATCAATCAACCAATTTTCAGAAGTGTTTTTGCTAGCAAAACAAGTTGCTACAAATAATTACCCTTCTTCATATTGATTTACAACAGCCTTGGCTTCTTCTAGTTGCGTTTGTGACTTGCATACCCTCTCCACATGGCCCAGTTGACCACATTTGTTGCACTTGACATCTAGTATCCATCAACATTTCTGTTGAGAGTGATTTGTCTTTTTGCAATGACGGCAGGGTGGATTACTTCCTCCCTGATTGTTGTAATTATGGTCATGCCTTTGCTTTTGGTTCATTTTCTTTTCCTCGTATGACTTGTTCTGTGATTTAGCTTGAAAAGCACCTTCAACAAAACCTTCTTTCCTCATTATTCTCCTTTGCTTCAATGCCTGCAAAGCATTAACAAGTTCTGCCAAGGTAATGCTTGACAGATCCTTAGAATTCTCTACAGAAGAGATTGTGGCTTCATATTTCTCAGGAAGTGTGACAAGAACTTTTTGAACAATTCTTTCATCAGTAAAATCCTTACCAAATAATCTCACCTTGTTGGCTAAGTCAAGTAGCTGATCTGCATAATCTTTTATGGTTTCAGATTCTTTCATTCTCTTCATTTCAAATTCCCGAATCAGATTCATCACTTGCATATTTTGAACTCTTTCGTTTCCTTAGTATTCCTTTTCAAGATACTCCCAAATTTCTACAGTGGACTTCATTTAAATAATTCTGATAAGAATTGAAGGAGATACCGCGGAGAAAAGGCATGCTTTGGCTTTGGCTTTTCTTGTCTTTTTCTCCTTGTGATGTCTCATCTGATTCGCTGTTGGATTATCTCCAAGAGGAGTTACTTCATAGTCCTCTTCTACTGCTTCCCATAGATCCAGTGCTTCAAGATGAACCGTCATTCTAATTGCCCAAGCTTGATAATTCTCATCATTGAAGATGGGTGGAATTAGAAAGCTTATTTCAGAATTCATTTTCTATAAACTATTTAAGATAACAGTTTAAAGAATGGTTATACAGAAAGAACTTGTGTTTGTGATTCTCTCTTCTCACAGGTCCCTCAAGATGGCAATGCTTTGATACCAATCTGTAGGAAAGAAAGAACAGAACTTAATTTGTATAAAGAAAAAAAAACAGAACTTGAACTAAGAAGAGAAAGAGCAGAAAAGCTTTATTATATTTCATTACTTATTGGAATGATCACAGCCACATTTATACATAAAATCATAACTGAAAAAGCTTAATTAAAGAAGTAAAATAAGCTATCATAGCTCTAACATTATTGCCTAAATATTAGTAGCTGTTATAAAATCAGATTCTGCATGATTGCAGCCTTATTTACCTAAACTTAATCCAACTTTAAAGATGTATTTTGAATTACAGCAGCTAGTACAGCTAATCTCCAGCTTTTGAGGCACTACCGCAGAGGTGGATACCTGCATGTTAATGATGGATCTATCTGCTGCTTGTAACATCAACTTCTCTGAAACTTCAGGCAACAAAGAATGTATAATAGTGCCTAACATCTCATGGTCATGTTCTACCTTTAAGATAACTGATATCTGGACAGGTAAAATTTCTCCCTCGCTTTTCTCTTTTCCCAAAATTTCATCAGAACAGATTTGCACCAGAGTTCATATTTAATTGTTAAATTAGAAAGGTTTGTACATGGTTACAACCTCTTTCAATCATGTCAAGAAAATGCATCATCTTCGAGAAAGTATGATTTTTCATTATGAAGTACGTATCCAGCATCCTTCATTGGATCTATGAGTTTAAGTAGCAACTCTTTCATTTCTTCTGACAGACTGTGAGACTTTTCTTTAGTGACAAACTTATGTCTGATATTTTTTATTTCAATCCAACTATAAGCTGTTTCTTTCATCAATCCTCTGTTATCCATGTACCTTCGCAGTCTGCGGGCATCATCCCACCTTCCTGCTGCTGCATAGATGTTGGATAACATGATATACCTGGCAGCATTATCAGGTTCCAGCTCAAATAGAGCTTCTGCTGCTCTTTTAGCAAGTTCCAAGTTCCCGTGTACCCTGCAAGCACCCAAAAGTGCACCCCACATTCCAATATTGTTTGTTCCCCAAGGAGCTCCCTTGATTAATTCTGCAGCTTCTCGGAGCCTATTCTTCCGTCCAAGTAAATCAATCAAAATCCCATAGTGATCTAATTGGGGCACTATGCTGTATTCCCTCTCCATTGAATGAAGATAGTGGAATCCTTCAGATAATAAACCACAGTGGCTACAAGCAGATAAAACCCCAAGAAAAGATACATGATTTGGTTTTGTACCGGATTCAATCATTCTGTCAAACATGCATAATGTCATCTCTCCGTGCCCATTTTGAGCGAACCCAATTATTATCGAGTTCCAAGTAACTCGATCCTTCCCATCTAATCTCTCAAACAATGTAATAGCAGATATCATGTCTCCACATTTACAATACATGTCAATTAAAGCATTAACTACAAACACATTATGCAAATCAATTAAACATGTATATCTAAAAATGTGTCCATGAACCTGCTTCCCCTTTTCTATAAGTGGTATGTCTGCACAAGCACCTAGAACACTAACGTAAGTGGATGCATTGGGTACAATACCTTCTTCCAGCATTTCCTTAAAGACACACAAAGCCTTATCTCCTTCTCCTTTCTGAGCAAATCCCGTGATCAAAGCAGTCCAAGCCACCACATTTCTGACTGGCATGCTATCAAAAAGTGAGCACGCATCCGCCAATCTAGATGCACGTATATAAGCAACCAACATCGAAGTCCAGGAAAATACATCTGTCTCATACATTCGGCACAAAATTGAATACGAGTACTCCGGTTTCCCACATTTCCCATAAGCATCAATCAGCGCATTACAAACAACAAGATTAAACCTCACACCAACCACAATCGCTAACCCATGCAATTCACGCAACAACTTCAACACCCCCAAACACGCGCAAGCATTTACCACACCAACAACCGTAAACTCATCAATCAAGAACTCATCCCCATATCTCTTTCCCATTCTTTTGAAAAAACCCATCGCTTTTCCTGGAAACCCACAACGAGTCAAGGTCGATACAATCGAGTTAAAGCTCACAACATTTGGTTCAGGCATTTCATCAAACACCTTGAAGGCTTCTCCAAAAAGGCCCCTTTGACAGTGAGCCGATAATATCGTATTCCAAGATTGACAATTCTTGTTCGACACTTCATTAAACACCCGTTGCGCATATTCTAGAGAGCTGCATTTAGAATACATGTCAATCAGTCGATTAGCGAGGAATGTGTTAATGTTTAGTGCCGTCTTGATCAATCGCGAGTGTATGAGTCTACCCAGTTTGAGATCATTAGTTCGAATGCATTTCGAAAGGAGATTCGTCAAGTGATGAATTGGGTCGGAAGATATCGCTTCACTTGGTTGCATTACAGCAAAACGAAAGACTTCTAGTAAAAATTAAATCGAGTTGATTGATAATTAAGAAGGAAATTGCAGAGAAGACGCTGAAGATTGATTAACAATTAAGCAACACAATGAATGATGTTAACAAAGGTGAAGCTTGCCGTTAATATTTGATCAAGCTTAATTCGCGCCTGAAATGAGTTTTTGAGGTCGTTCCCTCCGTAATTAGATAATAACCCAACTGAATATAGGCCGCTAGATTATCCAAGTTAATTACTCCCTCCATTTCAAAAAATATAATTCGTACTTTTTTTAATTTGTTTTGTTTGTTTCAAAAACAATGAATCCTTTCCTCTCTTCTGATAATAATTTAATTTTAACTTTTCACGTGAGACCACAAGATTAAAAGATATTTTAGTATATTTAGTATAATTTTAATATAAGATCACAAGATTCAAAATTATTCTATATTTTTTTTGAAACAATTTAAATCAAAATAAATTATTTTTTTTAATCGAACGAAATAACATATAGTCCCTTAGTTTGACTCAGCAAGTGTAATAATATTAAAAGAAATCTTAAATAAAAAGTTTATGTAATGTTCTTATTCATTAATTTTTGTTGTTTAAATTTGTATATATTTAGTAGGATGCTAGGTGTAGAAAGTTATTATACTAAACATAAGTATTAGTGGTTGTTTTCATTACTTTTGATGAATCTTTTGTTAGTTTAACCATATAATTTAAATGTAACGAACTTACCTATAATTAATGGTTGCATGTACCTTATCTAGCAACTAAGTACAATAACATACCCGGTATATTCCATCAAGTGGAGACTGGAGAGGGTAAGTGTACGCAGTCCATACCACTACCTCAAATGTGAGATAGAGAAGTTGTTTTCGATAGACCCCCGACTCAAAATAAAGCAATCTAAGATAAGGTGAGGAATAGTAATAGAACAAGATACAATAGAAATCAAGGCAAAGAATAGTAAACAAAAGTCGTAATAAAACATGAAACAAGATGAGATAACAGAAATAAGGGACTCACAAAGTAATACTCTATCCTAACGAACCAAAGGCACCCACCACCCCCATACTCTCCTACTAGCAGCTCCAACCTATGAACATAGCCTAAAGACTACCAGCCCGGCTACTCCAAAGCTCTCCTAACTACTGGATACGACTCACCCACGTGCACTAACCTTCTAACCTAATTCGCATCTTCCATACCTTCCTATCTAGCAATTAAGTAATTCGATTGATTTTTTCTCATTATAAACCGAGCAACTCTAAAAGAATTGGTATGATGACTATTTTGGGTTCTTTCACTAAATGTTCTATATGATGGTAGTGTGGGGAAAGTTCATTACTACATGATAGCACAAGCAGTGTCAAAGAGAGAAGAAACCAGTTTTATTAAAAATATACTAGAATATTAACAACTAAGAATTACATATATACACAAATTTAAGTTACATAATTACAAAAATTTCCCAATTGGTAAAGTAATTATACAAATTCCATAATATTTACAGAAATCCCTTTATTTGATATTTTCTCTTTCATCAATATTATACATGTAACAACCTATTTTTTTCTTCCGTCTTTTACTCCATTATGCTCCCATTATCAAGCCGTTTTTACTCCATTTTTAAAACTCCTCTTTTTACGGCATACTTGAAGTAAACTCCACTTGTGGTTATCAAATTGTAAGTTATTCAACAGTTAATTATTTTTAATATTGCACTTCATTAATTTTTTTGATTTTTTTTGTTCAACTTTACCAATTCAGGGGTTTTTCGTTTTTATTTTTTTTGCATGTTCAAATTATAGTATTGTTCAATCTTATTCAACTTAAGTAGTTCGTCTTTTCGTTATTTTTCATATGGTACAAGTTAGACCTGAGATTTTCTTGTTTTTTAGTTCGATTTAACAATACTGTTAACTTAAAATAGTGTTATTTGGTAATGGATAATCCTTCAAGTTTTAGTTTAGGAATTACTCAGTTAGATGCAACTGTACAAGTTATTTCACTTGGATTTGTTCCTGCTACATTTGATGAACAGGATCCTGATTGAGCAGAGAATCGATCAAAGCACAGAAACGAACCCATTACAATGAAGAAATTGAGGGATAAGGCTGCTTCTAAATCGAAGAAGTCTACTTCAAAAGTAAGTAAAAAGAAATTTGATGATTCCGGCCGACCACGTCTGCCGAAGGTATTTATTATGAATGTATGTATAATTTGACACATGTATAATAAGACACCATACATTAGTGTTTCATCAAAGGAATGTATAATATAGTTGTTCTGAAATATTATTGTAAAAGTTATACATTCTAATAAAGCTGATATTAATTTTTGAAATGTATAAGTTACCCTCATACATGTGTATTTTCTGTTTATGTTTTGGTCTGTCATAATTTGTTAGATGTATACATAACCATCATACATTTGTATATGTTATTTAATTAGGGTACTCTTTGAAAATTTTATATGTACAAGTTACCCTCATACATGTTTAGATGTAGTTTCTATTTGAGTATAATAAGAATTTGTTAGATATAAGTAATCATCTTACATGTCTAACAGATTATATTAATTTTAAATGTATAAGTTAACCTCATACATTTGTAACTATAGTGTATATGTTGGACTGAAATTATTATACATTTAAACAGTTTAATTTTCAATGTATAAATAAACCCCATACATGACTAACTGTTGTTTATTAAGTAGCCATCACACATGTTTAACAGATTATATTAATTTTCAAATGTATAAGTTAACCTTATACATGTGTTAATGTAGTGTATACATTAACCTTATACAATTATAGGTTACCCTCATACATGACTAACAAATGTTTAATGTTGGTTTGATTTATGTTATGAAAGTATAAATGAACATCATACAATCAGTAACTGTTAGCTAATTATGTCAATGTATAAATAACCCTCATACATGACTAACAGTTTAATTGTCAATGTATAAATAATCCTCATACATATCTAATAATTTAATTGTCAATGTATAAATAACCCTCATACATGACTAACTGTTGTTTAATAAGTAAGCATCACACATGTTTAACTGATTTTATTAATTTTCAGATGTATAATTTAACCTTATACATGTGTTAATGTAGTGTATAGATTAACCTTATACAGTTATAAGTTATCCATCATACATGACTAACAATTGTTTAATGTTGGTCTGATTTATGTTATGAAAGTATAAATGAACATCATACAATCAGTAACTGTTAGCTAATTATGTTATGTTTTTTCCCAGGGCATGAAATACCAAATTGATAAAGTCCCACCATACCCATTGCATATGGGGAGCTTATGTAACTGTGCTTTCGGGGAAGAGATAAAGGAATATTTTGGAGAGGATGTACATGGAGCATTTAGAAATATGATTTTTGGCATATTTCTGAATTTTCCACGGTGCAACTGGATAGGACAGATTTCAAAATGCCTACTCATGCTTAAAATTCAGCAGGATAACAAGGAAGAGCTTCATGTTTGGGTACAAGGGGAAATCCTCAAATTCACAATGCTTGAATTCGCCATTATAAACGGTCTGAAGTGTACCGATAATATTGATGATTATATGTATACTTCATCATCTAAATCAGCGTTGATGTCGAAGTATTTTTCCGACAATAAAGGAGCAATAACTTGTTCAAAACAGATAACACGGGTGAAGATGAAAAAATTTGATAACGTTGAAGATGCTATGAACCTGGCGATATTGTTCTTTGTTCATACATTCATATTTTCTCAGCATAAGAAAGTACCAATCAGTGTTGCGCACTTTCAGATTGTTGAGGACGGTCGATACATTCACTTTCCATGGGGGAAGGTCACATTTGAAAAGTTAATGAGTTCTTGGCAGCAAGATTTCAACACTGTGAAACAGTTATATTCATTGGGTGGAATGTCGCACGTTCTAAATGTTTTGATGTTTGAGTTCTGCTCCGAGGTAGAATAAAAAACTGTTATCCGTCAGAGAAACGATATTTTCAGAATACTAAACTGGTCGGTGCAGTGTATAAGGCCTAAGTATGAATCTTTTATGTCTGGCATGTTCACTAAGGTAATTCTTTAACTTTGTACTGATTTTGTTTATTCACGTCATTTCATTTATGTGCAAATATTTTATTTTTTAATTATTCTTTCCAGCATTCTTACAAGAATATACAACCTACAACCGATGAAGTTAGCAGGTTGGATTTGTCCTTTTCAAAAGATTTTTAGATATGTGATCCAACAACATATGCTTCGACATCCGATTCTGAAAAGTTGAAAAGGAAAACAATTGAACTTCAACAGAGTGTTGGTACCATTGCTGAAGAATTTGTTGATTTCAGCACTATACTGCCGCGGGAAATTCTCATAAAGGTTGGTTTTGAATCGCCTGTATCACCTGACCAACCTTTAAAGAAAAGAAAGACAGTCATGTTCGAGCAAGATAATCAAGCGGTGATGGATGATGATACATCTGGATGTGGTCATGCAGTACATCATGGGTCTGATTTATATCGTGAAATGCATAAGGATGCAGCAGACAAGGGAGAAATTGGTGTGTCTGAAATTCAACATCATCATTATGTAGAAAATGGTGTTTTTCTGCAGGGTCACCAGCACAAGTCTGTTCATTCATCTTCCACACAACCTAAAGGGACTTCTAAATCAAGTTTAAATGGTGACGAAATAAAGAATTACATCAACAAATGTGTAAGTTTAGTTTCTTCATCGTACATTTTATCAGAATAGCATGATGTGTTTCTACTAACTCTTTTTTTTACGTGATAAGTTTGTTGAAAAGATGGCCGAACTAGTTACACTAATATCAAAATACCTACTGAGGTCGTCAAAGCATTGAAGAATGAAAAAAATAAGCAATCACAGGTATAACAACTTAATTTCATTATATTTTACATAACGTTGATGAAATGTTCATACATTCAGATTTTTGGTGTTATATAGGAGGACAAAATTGATGAACAACAACAAAGTCAAGAAGACGGATCCAACAAATAGGAGAGACAACATAAATCTGATATGCAGGTACTTTTTGTCACTTATGTTGTTCTTTTACTGTAAATCAACATAATTACCTTATCAAAAACAAATGTTGTTTCTTTTTAATACAACATGAAGATTATGATAAGGGATCACTTGTAACACCCCGTATTCAAGTACGTGTATTGGTCTTATTTATATGAAATTAATTTTTTATTTTATTTATACCGGAATTTGCCCGTCGATGGTTCCATGCGAAGGTTATTGAATAAACTTTCCAACGATATAAAGAATTTCAAAAACAGATAGGTTTCGGATATAATTGAGCACGTTCGAAACTATAAAACGGTGGCCGGGATATTTGAGAATACTAAATGTGCAGGAAAATTTCCTGCACACAAACTACTGAGGCCAGTCGAATTTTTAGGTCAACTTCGAACGATCATAACTCCCTTAATATAATGAATTGCGAGAGCTGAGACCTATGAAAATAAATATCTATAAGTCTTCTTTCCATTTCAATTGGTTTCATCCAAATCCAACGTCTGAATAAGGAGTTATACCCGTTTTACTTCAGCCTATCAAAACAGATTTTTAGGGTCAACTTCAAACGACCATAACTCTTTGTACAGAACGAACTGGGTGGCCTACTTTATATGAAATGAAATCCCTTTGAATTATCTTTCTAACAATACCAATTTCATCCAAATCCGATATCGGAGCAAAGAGTTATGGTCGATCAACTTTAGCTTATCAAAATAGTCCACCAAAGGACAGATTTGACATTATTTAAATTTTAAAGGCATTTTTGTCATTTCCTATTATATTATGGACGGGAATATGTGTATATATACATGTATATGAGTTCAAAAACTCATTTTCATCATCAATCATTGAGAAAGAACAAACCCTAGCCAAATTTGACCTTTAAATTACTTTTGATTCAACCGTAGAAATTCCAAAGTAATTCGATAACTGCGTTTGTCATCTCGAGAGCTTCGAACGACACCTATTATTTGTGCAAACAGGATTGCATAATCAAGAGGTGAATTCTAAGGTATGAATATTGTTTGCCTTTGTTCTTTTCCGTATGTATATGTGTGATAGAGGATTATATGTATTGGTTGTTATTGAAAGGTGATGGAAATAAGGTTATGGGCTATTTTGCATGGTTTGGTTGTATTGAATTGTGGAAGGTGGATATGTGTAACACCCCGTACATAATTACGTGCATTAGCCATGGTTATATGTGTTGGAGTATATGTATTGATCATAAGTTAGGTATATATGAGTTTAAGTATGAGTATTGATTATTTTGAGATGGTTTCAAGTGTATAGTTTGATTATATGTGTATGGGAATCAACTTTATTTATACCGGAATTTGCTCGTCGAAGTTTTTATGCGAAGTTTATTGAGTTATCTTTCCAACGATATAAATATTTCTGAAAACAGATGAGTATCGGATATAAGCGAGCATGTTCGAAACTTGAAAACGGTGGACGCAATGAACAGTAAATGTGCAGAAATTTTCTGCACACAAAAGTACTGCAGCCAAACAGATTTTTGGGTTGACTTTAAACGATCATAACTCCTTGTACAAAATGAAATGTGTGAGCTTCTATATACCGATGAGAATCCCCGAGAGTCTTCTTTCTAATGCAATTGGTTTCATCCAAATCCAACTTCTGAGTAAGGAGTTATACTCGTTTTACTTCCGCCTCTCAAAACAGATTTTTAAGGTCAACTTCAAACGATCATAATTCCTTGTACAGGAAAAACTGGGTGGCCTACTTTATATGAAATGAAATACCTTTGAATTATATATCCAACAATACCAATTTCACCCAAATCCTATATCGGAGCAAAGAGTTATGGTCGATTTACTTTAGCCTATCAAAACAGTCCACCATGGACAGATTCGGATTTACTTAAATTTTTAAGGGCAATATGGTCATTTTCCATCACCTCATGGACGAAAATTGGTCATTATATACATATACTTAGCCTCATATCCATCATGTTATCATCCAAATTATTGAAGAATAAGAAACCCTAGTCTAAGTTCAACTCCAATTATCTTGTGATTCAACCGTAGAAAGTCCAAATTGATTCCGTAGTTGTGTTCACCGTCTCGAGGGCTTCGAGAAGCACCCCTTATTTGTGCCAACAGGACTTCAAAATCAAAAGGTCCATTTTATGGTAAGGATGTAAATTATGTTGGTGTTATTTATATGGATATGTATATATATATGCATGTGAGCATAAGAAGTATGTTATTTGATTGTTGTTGAAAGATGATTGGGAAATGATGTTGGATTATGTTGAATTGTGAAGGGATTTGGTGTGATGATATGGTATTGATGATTATATATATATATATACACATAAACCTATTGTTCAAGTTGGTTTTTGGAATGTTTTGCAAATATTGGTTGTATGGAATTATGGAAGAGAATTGTGGTGTTGGGTTGCTAATACTAGATGCCAAATATTTCATTGTAGATAAGTGATTTGTAAAGGCGGGAAGTTGTGTTGAATTGGTATCCGAATCTACAACGACGTATGTAAAGCATACTCTAACGATGTTCTTTGGCATGAAAACACCAATGTTCCATCAAGTAAGATTCTGAGGTTGTCCAAAAACAAGTATTGTTCTACATTACCAACGAAGTTGTTTCCATTCTATAAAGTGTCAAAATATTTCATTGATATACCAAAAGGCTCCTATTTCATTGTTGTGATATTGATGATTCTGAAACACATTGTTGATGTACCAATGAGTCTTTATTACGTCGTTATTGTATAGAAGGTCTATTACTTGGTTCTTATTGATGTATCGTTGTTTCAAAGTATCAAAAATGTGGTGGCGACCGAAATAAAAATCTCAAAGATTAATTGAACTAAGTGATGGAAGTTCTCTCTTATCGAGTGGTATCCCAGGGGCATAAGCCTAGCATGGGTCGATCCCTATTTACGTGTTTATGGGTGGTATCACAGGGGCATAAGCCTAGCATGGGTCGATCCCAGTTGATATGTACTGGAGGCAGCCCAATGGTCACAGTACAATACAGTAATGATTACAAAGATGTTAAGAACGAAGGTAAAGTGATTGAATAAATTCAATGTACAGGTTGTCACAAGTTCTAGTATGTGTGGTCCACTCCTATTACGATTTATTCACTTGTTTCGGATTTCTATTGAGATCCTATATCATATGTGATTATCTACAGCTTTACATACTCAGTACATATTTCGTACTGACGTCCCCCACGGGGACCTGCATTTCATGCTATAGGCACAGGTACCTCAGCTCATTCACAGCATAGATAGGAGCCAGGTCATACAACTATTGTTGATGAGCTCTAGTTTGCTTCGGAGTTTTCCGAGTCGGTTCCTTATGTTTTGTTATTGTACAGGAGTCATGTGTGGGCGGGGGTTTGTGCCGACCCTAGTTATGTCATGTATATCCTAGAGGCTTTGTAGACATAAGGAAGGGTAAAGTCATGGAAGTTTATATAGTGATGTTATATCTGTATATGTGGTGGCCCCGACGGCCAAGTATTATATATATATATATTTGTGCGTGTTGTGCTGATACAGGTAATTAGATCCTTCTATATGCAACGAAGTGTTGTCCAAATTTTTGGTGGCATGTAAGGGAAAGTACAGGTATTTGAACGGGTTCTTCCGGACCTTCTCGTCTTCGGGTGCCAGTCCGGCCCGATGGGATTTTGGGGCGTGACAAAAGTGGTATCAGAGAGGTTGGTCCTAGTGAGTCTACAAAGTCGTGTCTACGTAGAGTCTTGTTTATCGGTGTGTTGTGCACCACATCTATATCATATGTGATTATCTACAGCTTTACATACTCAGTACATATTAAGTACCGATGTCCCCCCACGGGGGACCTGCATTTCATGCTGCAGGCACATGTACCTCAGCTTATACACCGCACAGGTAGGAGCCAGGATATCCAGCTATTTTTGGTGAGCTCCAGTTTGCTTCGGGGCTTTTCGTGTCATATCCAGTCACTTTTGGTATTGTATAGAAGTTAGTTATATGACGGGGTGTGTCCCGACCTTAGTTAAACTCTGTGTATTATCTAGAGTCTTTGTAGACCTAATGTATAGTCAAGGTGGTGTTTTGTTAATAGACGTGATGGATCCAACGGCCAAGTATTGTATATACATATATATGTGTGCTCGAGCTTATACAGGTGATTATTTTCTTTTATATGCGACATGATATTGTCTGAATTTTGGGTTGTCATAGAGGTATGCATGGGAAGTATAAGGTTATGAGCTGGTTCTCCCGGGCCTCCTCGGTTATGGGTGCCAGTCCGCCCCAATAGGATTTGAGGCGTGACAAAAATGATATCAGAGAAGTTCGTCCTAGTGAGTCTACAAAGCCGTGTCTACGTAGAGTCTTGTTTATCAGTGTGTCATGCACCACATCTATAAACAGGAGGCTATGGACATTTAGGAATTGTCTTTTTTCTTTATGTCTTAGATTGTGCGATATAGCCTATATTGTATATGAAGTCATAGTTGACCACTGAATCCATTTGTTTCTCTTATTATAGTAATGATGTCAGTTACCAGAAGCAAGAATATCGGTAAGCAAGTAGATGTGGCTGTCGGAGAGGGGACTAGTAAGTCACCCACTATACCAGCTAATCAAAGTGAGGCTCCAGCTGAGCATGCATCAGAAACTTCTTCCACTCCGGAAGAAATAAGGGGGAGGAGAACTATATTCCCAAAGCCACTTATTAATGCTGCTGATCAAGATCTTAGAAATGCAGTGCAACTTTGACTCGTATAGTTGTTGGGCAAGCTCAAGGGCAAGCCATTCCTACCATGGGTCCTAGTGGTACAGATAGGGCGTCTAGCCTTCGAACACATGATTTTCTTAAGATGGATCCTCCCACTTTTATTGGATCAGATCTTAACGAGGACCCACAAAACTTTATTGATCAAATTCAAAGGGCCTTAGATGTTATGTATGTAACGGGTAGAGAGACAGTGGAGTTAGCGGCGTATAGATTCAAAGGGGAGGCTATATATTGGTACGAGGACTGGAAACAATCTAGGGGTATTGATGCACCCTCAGCTACTTGGAAAGAGTTCAAAGAGGCATTTCTTGATCATTATCTTCCATTCGAGATTCGTCAGGCCCGTGCAGATCAATTTTTAAATTTTCATCAGGGGAATATGAGCATGAGGGAGTACAGTTTCCGATTTAATTCCTTGTTGAGATATGCTCCTAATGTTGTAGCTACTATGGATGATAGAGTTCATCAATATGTGGATAGGTTGGATCCATATCTGGTTAGAGATTGTACTATTGTCGCTTTGAACAAAGATATGGACATAGCAGGGATCCAAGCTTTTTCACAGAAAATGGAAGATCAGAGGCAGAGGAGAAGAACACAGGAATTAGAAAGAGGATATTCCAAGAGGGCCAGATTTACAAGGAAGTTCATGGCATCCCAAGGAGGGTTCAGACCACAGTTTTCTGCTAGACCACCTAGGCCATTATCTTCTTATTTTGTAGCTAGTGCCCCACCACAGTTCCAAGGGTCCAGAGGAAATCAATTTGGGCACAGAAGTGAGAGTCAGAGTTCGCGGATAGTAGGGTACCAGGGGCAAGGGAATATGAGCCAATCGAGACCTCTTCGAGAGCCATGCAATAAATGTGGAAGGTATTATTTGGGCGCATGTCGGCTGGGGACCAATGTTTGCTTTTGGTGCGGTATGTCGGGGCATATGATGAGAGAATGCCCACGAAGGGGAATATGGGGGTCATTTGTTGCATCATCATCATCGATGCCTTATTCAGGAAGGGGTGAACAACCAATGGGTCGTGTTAGAGGTGATAGAGGAGCCACGAGTTCTAGCGGGGCTCAAAATCGTACGTATGCTCTAGCGGATCGACAGAATTTAGAGGCTTCCCCAGATGTGGTTACGGGTACGTTGTCTATCTTTTCATTCGATATATATGCCTTAATTAATCCCGGTTCTACATTATCTTATGTTACTCCATTTGTTGCTGGAAAGTTCGAAAGAATAGCCGAATTGTTAGTTAAGCCATTTGAAGTGTCCACACCGGTTGGGGAATCTATTATAGCTAGAAGGGTTTACCGAAACTGCATAGTAACTGTTTGTGGTCGTGATACGATGGCTGATCTTGTGGAGTTAGAAATGGTAGATTTTGATGTTATAATGGGTATGGACTGGTTGGCGTCTTGGTATGCCACAATTGATTGCTGCACGAAAAAAGTATATTTCCATTTTCCAAATGAATCAGTCCTTGAATGGAAAGGTGAAATTGGCGCGCCAAGAGGTAGATTTATTTCTTATTTTAAGGCAAGAAGAATGATTTCTAAGGGATACATATATCATTTAGTTAGAGTAAGGGATACAGAAGCGGAGCCACCAACTCTTCACGTTGTTCTGATGGTAAATGAATTTTCTGATGTATTTCCTGAAGATCTTCCAGGTTTGCCTCCTGAACGAGAAGTAGAGTTTGGTATTGATGTAATACCAGGCACCCAACCAATCTCCATTTCGCCGTATAGAATGGCCCCAGCAAAATTACGAGAATTGAAAGAGCAATTGAAAGATTTGCTAGAGAAGGGATTCATAAGGCCTAGTATGTCCCCCTGGGGAGCCCCAGTGTTATTTGTGCGCAAAAAGGATGGCTCGCTGAGGATGTGTATTGATTATCGGCAATTGAATAAGGTGACTATTAAGAATAAATATCCTCTCCCAAGAATTGGTGATTTATTTGATCAGTTATAGGGCGCCAAGTGCTTTTCTAAGATTGATTTGAGGTCAGGTTACCACCAAGTGAGGGTCAAAGAGAAGGATATACCCAAGACAGCTTTCCGAACACGGTATGGTCATTATGAGTTTCTAGTTATGTCATTTGGGCTAACAAATGCACCCACAACTTTTATGGATTTGATGAATAGGGTGTTTAAGCCATTCCTGGATGTATTTGTGATAGTTTTTATAGATGATATTCTAGTTTATTCTAGATCAGAAGAGGACCATGCCAATCACTTACGACAGGCATTGCAGACTCTTCGTGATTGTAAGCTTTATGCAAAGTTCTCTAAATGTTAGTTTTGGTTAAAGTCGGTGGCATTTTTGGGTCATATTGTATCTAGTGAAGGGATAAATGTTGATGCTCAAAAGATAGAAGCTGTGAAGAACTGGCCAAGGCCCACAACGCCTACGGAGATTTGTAGTTTTCTCGGGTTGGCCGGTTATTATAGAAGGTTTGTTGAAGGTTTTTCTTCCATTCCAGCACCCTTAACCAAGCTAACCCATAAAGCATCCAAATTCTAATGGAATGATGCCTGTGAGAAGAGTTTTCAAGATTTAAAGAACAAGTTGATTTCTACACCCGTGTTGGTACTTCCAGAAGGCACCGAAGGGTATACAGTGTATTGTGATGCTTCCAGAATTAGTTTAGGATGTGTATTGATGCAGCATGGTAAGGTAATAGCATATGCTTCTAGATAATTGTGGCCACATGAGAAAAATTATCCTACACACGATCTTGAGCTGGCAGCAGTTATTTTTGCTTTAAAGATATGGCGCCACTACTTATATGGGGTTCATGTTGATATATATACTGACCATAAGAGCTTGCAATATATTTTTAATCAGAAGGATCTAAATTTAAGGCAACGGAGATGGCTTGAACTATTAAAGGACTACGATGTTGATATCTTGTACCATCCAGGGAAAGAAAATGTGGTAGCTGATGCGTTAAGTCGTAAGGCTATGATGGCGCCTATAAAAAGGCAAGGGATGATGAAAGATCTTCACCAGTTAGCTAGTTTGGGAGTTCGCCTTCTTGAAACTCCGAATAAAGAGCTTATCGTACATAATGCTGCAGAATCTTCATTAGTAGCTGAAGTGAAAGAGAAGCAATATGCAGATCCTATTTTATTACAGCTTAAGGAGAACGTTCAGAGTGGTGCGACCAAGACATTTGAGCTTACGCAAGAAGGAGTACTTCAGTGCCAAAACTGATTGTGTGTGCCGGATGTAGACGGACTAAGAAAGAAGATTATGACAAAGGCACATTGTTCAAGGTATTCCATTCATCCAGGATCAACCAAAATGTATCAAGATTTGAAAGATATGTATTGGTGGAATGACATGAAGAAGAGCATTGCAGAATTTGTAGCTGAATGTCCAAATTGTCAAAGAGTTAAAGTTGAGCACCAAAAACCTGAAGGTTATATGCAATGCATTGATCTTCCAAGCTGGAAGTGGGACATGATCAACATGGATTTCGTTATTGGTTTGCCTCGTACATCTCGGAAGTTTGATTCTATATGGGTGATTGTTGATAGGATTACCAAATCCGCACATTTCCTACCAGTTAGGACCACTTACACAGTTGAAGAGTATGCGAAGCTATACATTAAGAAGATAGTCCGATTACATGGAGTGACAATCTCTATTATATCAGATTGGGGAACCCAATTTACCGCAAACTTTTGGAAGTCTTTTCAGAGGTGTTTGGGAACACAAGTGAAGTTGAGTACAGCTTTTCACCCTCAAACAGATGGACAAGCAGAACATACCATCTAAACACTTGAAGATATGCTACGAGCTTGTGTAATAGATTTTAAGGGCAACTGGGATGATCATTTACCTCTTATTGAGTTTGCCTACAATAATAGCTATCATTCAAGTATCAAAATGGCACCATATGAAGCTTTATATGGAAGGAACTGTAGATCACCAATAGGATGGTTTGAAGTGGGTGAAACTCTTTTGTTCAGACTGGATCTTGTTTATCAAGCCATAGAGAAGGTTAAAGTAATTCAGCAACGACTGAAAACAGCCCAAAGTCAACACAAGTCATATGCGGATAAGAGAAGGAGAGGGATAGAGTTTTATATAGGTGATTGGGTATTTTTGCAGGTATCACCAATGAAAGGGGTAATGAGATTTGGCAAGAAAGGGAAGTTGAGTCCACGTTATATAGGCCCGTATAAGATCACTCGAAGGTTTGGACAAGTTGCATATGAATTAGAGCTACCCCAAGAGCTCTCATCAGTACATCCGGTATTTCATGTGTCAATGCTTCGAAAGTGCATCAGAGATCCATCACATATCACTTCTATTGAGGATGTGCAAGTTACGGAAGATCTTACCTATGAGGAAGTGCCTATTGCTATTCTAGATCGCCAAGTTAAGAAGATGAGAAATAAAGAGATAGCATCTGTGAAAGTACGTTGGAGAAATCATCAAAGGGAAGAGATTGCATGGGAAGCTGAGGAAGCAATGAAATCTAAGTACCCTCATTTGTTCAAAAATGAAGAGGAAGTTCAAGAAACGGAGTTAGAACATTAACAAGTAAGTTTTTTTATATATGCATAGTATTTATCTGATGATGTGAATATTAATGATGGACTTGAACTTGTTTCGGTTGAATAACTATGCTAACATTCGAGGACGAATGTCCTAAAGAGGGGAAGGATGTAACACCCCGTATTCCAGTACGTGTATTGGCGTATTCAAGTACGTGTATTGGTCTTATTTATATGAAATTAATTTTTTATTTTATTTATACAGGAATTTGCCCGTCGATGGTTCCATGCGAAGGTTATTGAATAAGATTTCCAACGATATAAAGATTTTCAAAAACGGATAGGTTTCGGATATAATCGAGCACGTTCGAAAGTATAAAACGGTGGCCGGGATATTTGGGAATAGTAAATGTGCAGGAAAATTTCCTGCACACAAACTACTGAGGCTAGCCGAATTTTTGGGTCAACTTCGAATGATCATAACTTCCTTAATATAATGAAATGGGAGATCTTCGACCTATGAAAATAAAGATCTTTGAGTCTTATTTCCAATTCAATTGGTTTCATCCAAATCCAACGTCTGAGTAAGGAGTTATACCCATTTTACTTCAGCCTATCAAAATAGATTTTTAGGGTCAACTTCAAACGACCATAACTCCTTGTACAGGATGAACTGGATGGCCTACTTTATATGAAATGAAATCCCTTTGAATTATCTTTCCAACGATACCAATTTCACCCAAATCTAATATCTGAGCAAAGAGTTATGGTCGATCTACTTTAACTTATCAAAACAGTCCACCAAAGGACAGATTTGACATTATTTAAATTTTAAAGGCATTTTTGTCATTTCCTATTATATTATGGACGGAAATATGTGTATATATACATGTATATGAGTTCAAAAACTCATTTTCATCATCAATCATTGAGAAAGAACAAACCCTAGCCAAATTTGACCTTTAAATTACTTTTGATTCAACCGTAGAAATTCCAAAGTAATCCGATAACTGCGTTTGTCATCTCGAGAGCTTCGAACGACACCTATTATTTGTGCAAACAGGATTGCATAATCAAGAGGTGAATTCTAAGGTATGAATATTGTTTGCCTTTGTTCTTTTCCATATGTATATGTGTGATAGAGGATTATATGTATTGGTTGTTATTGAAAGGTGATGGAAATAGGGTTATGTACTATTTTTCATGGTTTGGTTGTATTGAATTATGGAAGGTGGATATGGTGATATACTATTGAATTGATGATTATTTATGTTTATGGCTCAATTTGGTTTAATGGATTGGTTGGAAGGATAAATGAATCCAAACTTGATATTGGAGGATGTTGTATGAATATGCATGACATGTGAATGTAATTGGAGTATAAGAGGGTTAAAGTGGCACCCTTTATGGTGTAATTAAGTCTTACTACTTAACCACTAGTTTGGTGAATTCAAATAATTGAATTGTGACGTTTGGTTGCTAATACTAGATTGCTATATGTGTTCATTGTAGATAAGTAATCCGAAAAGACGGGAAGTCCATTTGGGACTAGTATTGAAGGTTGACAGTCAGGTATGTAAAGCATACTCTATACCATATCTTTGGCATGAAAGTGAACAATTGTTCTATTATGAAAGTTTCCAAAGTTATTCAATAACATGTGATCCATAATGGTTTTGTATGATGTCCTACGTTACCAATGAACTTGTTTTCACCCTACAAGATGTCAAGACATTCCAATACTTACTTGTTTTCCAAATCTTACATGTTTATTGCACTAATGAATGTCAGAAGGTCTCCGGTTACTCAAACAAGATCCATGTGCTATTAATGACTTCAAAACATTTCATTGATATACCAATAAGTTTCTACTTCATTGTTATGGCATTGATGAATCCAAAACACTTCATTGATGTGCCAATGAGTTCTTACTTCATTGTTATTGCATTGATGGTCCATTTATATGTCTCTTATTGATGTATCATTGTTTCAAAGTATCAAAAATGTGGTGGCGACCGAAATAACAATCTCAAAGATTAATTGAACTAAGTGATGGAAGTTTTCTCTTATCGGGTGGTATCCTAGGGGCATAAGCCTATCATGGGTCGATCCCTATTTATGTGTTTATGGGTGGTATCCCAGGGGCATAAACCTATCATGGGTCGATCCCAGTTGATATGTACTGGAGGCAGCCTAATGGTCACAGTACAGTACAGTAATGATTACAAAGATGATAAGAACGAAGGTAAAGTGATTGAATAAATACAATGTACAGGTTGTCACAAGTTCTAGTAAGTGTGGTCCACTCCTATTACGATTTATTCACTTGTTTCTGATTTCTATTGAGATACTATATCATATGTGATTATCTACAGCTTTACATACTCAGTACATATTTTGTACTGACGTCCCCCACGGAGGACCTGCATTTCATGCTGCAGGCACATGTACCTCAGCTCATACACCGCACAGGTAGGAGCCAGGATATCTAGATGCTTTTGGTGAGCTCCAGTTTGCTTCGGGGCTTTTCATGTCATATCCAGTCACTTTTGGTATTGTATAGAAGTTAGTTATATGGAGGGGTGTGTCCCGACCTTAGTTAAACTCTATGTATTATCTAGAGGCTTTGTAGACCTAATGTACAGTCAAGGTGGTGTTTTGTTAATAGACGTGATGGCTCCAACGGCCAAGTATTGTATATACATATATATATGTGCTCGAGCTTATACAGGTGATTATTTCCTTTTATATGAGACATGATGTTGTCCGAATTTTGGGTTGTCATAGAGGTATGCATGGGAAGTATAAGGTTATGAGCTGGTTCACTCGGGCCTCCTCGGTTACGGGTGCCAGTCCGCCCCAATAGGATTTGAGGCGTGACATCACTCAATGATATGGAAGTATCTCGGGATGAAGAATCTAATAAGCAACACCTTCTTGAAGAGCAACAATTGCTGGTATTTTTTTTCCTTAATACTTGTTACGTACTAAATTTGTGCAGTTTAATTTTTCATCATACATTAACTTGAATGTATAATGATCAGTTATACATTAAACTTTCTACATTTTTCTTCAGCAAAATACATGTTATTTATGAATATCTTCATAAATAATAATGTCATTTACACTTACTTAAACAACATCATTCAAGAATCACCGAAAACAATTTTATGAATTACTATTAATTAAAGCAACTTGTAATTTAATTTAGGATGTGAATGCGGACGATAAAGAGGCAGGTCGTGAGGATAATTTTGAAAATGAGGACTGTTCTGATTTGCAAGCTTTGGAGGTATCTTTATGTACATTATATTTATTTATTTTCTAAAATATATGTCCATATAAATGTAGCTTCTGTTATTGGTTGAAAAAAAAGGATATTAACCTTATCGCCTGAATATAAAGTTGTATCGATCTTGACACTTTCAATATTTAAACATTTAAACAAACCTCATACATGACTAACTTTTGTTTAATAAGTAACCATCACACATGTTAAACAAATTATATTAATTTTCAGATGTATAAGTTAACCTTATACATTTGTTAATGTAGTGTATATATTAACCTTATACAATTATAAGTTACATTCATACATGACTAACAATTGTTTAATGTTGGTTTGATTTATATTATGAAAGTATAAATGAACGTCATACAATCAATAACTGTTAGCTAATTATGTCAATGTATAAACAACCCTCATACATGACTAACAGTTTAGTGATCTAGACGCTTTCAATATTTTGCACATTGTTTAACAGTTGTCTTAATAAATATAAATTTTTATCTTCATGCAACTTGGATAATGATAATTAACACATAAATAATAGGATGAGATTATGGCATATGAAGAAGAATGTAGCGATGAAGAATTGGGAAAAAAGAACATTCTAGATGTAGAAGATTTGTCGGTATTCTTATGTCCCTAATATTATTTTATTACTACTATAAGTTTCTATACACATGTAGTTTCTTCTAACTTCTTCATATTAGGGCAGTTAAATGTACATAAAACATTAAATGAGTGTATCAAGAACAGTTATTCATTCAACATACAAACATTTTCATAAACATAAAGGTTGTAGTTCATGATTAACATCATACATATTTATGTTTTTAATGCTATAAAATCGTTTGTGCATCACATATGACATCGCTTGTTAGTACTAAGATATTTATATATTCATATGCACCCATTACAGATAGAAATTTCTTATCACGAGTGTAAAACTTCATCACAAACTTTTACATTATACTTTGAATAAATGTTAATAAACGATAATTGTTATTTAATATAGAATGTGAATCTAACCGCTAAGGAAGATGTTACTGAAGTAAATTTAAAAAATCAAGAATCTACTGATGTGACAGATGTCCAGGTATTTTTTTTTTGCTTAACACTTATTTTTTTTACACAAAAATATCGATCTACGTGTTCGACCTTGTAAAAGTACGTATTGGGACTTAATGTTATTTCTCTGGTGCATATAAAAAAATTTCTGTAAATTTGAACCAATTGGAATGTATTGATTTTTTTCTCTACTACATATCAATTTTTTCTAATATTGATGTTGTCATGATTTCTAACATAAATGTTGTAAGCATTAATATAGTTACACATTCAAATATTCTATGTATACATTACAAATCTTTATGTGTTCACGTAGAATGAAGTTGGTGGGACAATAACTGATTCAATACAAGTAGCTGTAGATATAATTTTATTTGGTTTGTCAACACCTTCGACTACAAAGTCATTGGATGTTGCTTCTTCAAATAAAATGATCGAAAGACACTGGGACCTTTCAGACAATCAGATTCCACCTGACTTTCCTGATGCTCAGATTCGGGAGCTTCAAGCCTCAAAAGCAAAAGCACCTGCCAAACGAGAAAGAAAGAAGTCCAGGGTTTTAAGGTCACCATACATTTCAAAGTATGGTTCTGGCTCTAAGGATGCGGTTGATTTCAATAAAGAGGAGAAACTGAAGTATGCTTTTGATGGGTACACCATCAACCAAGATTTGCCTAACGAATTGATGATTGATTACTCTCAGTGGATTGTTGTAGGATTGCTGAAAACTCATTCTGCCAAGTAAGAAATTTGGTATTATATTTTTGCCTAAAAATACTATGTCATATTAAACTAAACGGTTACTGTCATGTGTAATCAATGATTATTTTTCAGGAAAGAGACGGACAACCACTATCGAGTAAATGCTTCTGGGTTAGGTTACAGACAATTGGACTTTGTTGTTGCATACCCACAGTCAAAGAATTGGTTCTACTTGATGTCCGAATGCAAGACATGCTGGAACGATGAGGTAACTTATTCTAAATATTATCCATATCATAAATTCTTTTGTTGATACTTAATATTCTACAATGCCATAATATATCATACATGTAACATATGTATAATAACATATCATACATGTTAGCCAATGTATAACAACATATTATGCATGCAGTATTTTTCATTATCATTTGTTCAACTTTAACAAACATGTCATGTATAAAAACATGTAACTCTAGCATAGCTGTATATCATACATCTAATCAACAAGTAAGGTCGAAGCTACTGATTTCTTTCAATCGTTTTTACTATTTTACCCCGTTTTTACTTGTAGCATTTAGATGTGATCTTCTACCACTTGAGAAAGAAATCAAAGATTCGGCTAGGTGATAACTATAGATATACGACGACAAGCTGCTTCTTTGAAACATATGTTGAGAAGACACATACTCGCTATTATCCAGTGGAACCGTCAGTTGACCTATCCACGCAACAAGACTTTGCAGAATCAATTGTGGTGGCTAAGAATGAAGATGCTATTGCTAATATAATTCAGGAATTTTGTATTCCTATTGGATTACCATGGTATATGGTTGATGAGGTATATGTTTCAATTAACTGCGGTAAAGAATTTTATTGGGTATTGGCTGTGATTGTATTGAAGGAAAGATTGATACGTGTGTATGAATCACTATCAAGTAAAAGGAAAAAAGAACCTCCAATTGAAATACAAATGCTTGCAGTTATGCTTCCAACTTACTTGTCAGACAATGACTTTTATGATAAGACCGAGCGAACTGACTGGCCATCACTTGAAGCGTACAAATGGAAGATTACTCAGCAAACTGGTCTTGTAAATGAAATCCCATTTGATGTTGACTATGTGCAAAATATCCCACAACAAGCGTCTGATAGTTTGTAAGTAAATTACAGTTTATTTTTCATGTATAATAATGTTATAATTAATTTACTGATTATTATTTCTTTTTTTTTAATCAGGGACTGTGGCGTATTTGTGTGTGCCTAGGCAGAAATATTAAGCGAAGGACTACAAGTTCATTCATGTGGGTTTGATGCTGCAAGTCAACGTGCACGTTATGCTTCCTTACTGTGGCATTACGGAGTGGAAAAGGCAAATGAAGGGTACACGAGTGATAATGGAGATCCGCCTTGACCAAAGAAAAGTGTAATCAAAGAAGTTGAAGCAAATGCAATTGTTACTTTAGAGTAGAAATATTTTCTAATTGTTGGCATTGAAAGAACTATTTCTTATTTTGGTGTTTAATGTAACACATTCTAGGAATACTTTTTTATGGTTAATGAACATTTTATGGATGTCTTTTTTTTTTTTTTGAAACAATTGATTTGCAGTTTCTAACAAAATACTGTAATGATACAAACTTTTCCTTGGTCGAATTTGAGTTTGCCTTATATTCTTTTTTTACGACGTGTACAAACAAAAATAATAATATACTGACATTGCATTTGAACACATAATATGTTTACTGTCACGTAAATTTTCTTATAAGGTAAAACTACATTACACTAATAATTAATACGTTAAATATATGTTACACATAACTTAATACATGTTGTCACACTTTATATTTTCTTAAATAAAATTTTCAAACATAGTTTACCAGAATCCCTTTTATTAAGTATTACACAATTCCATACAATGATACAAATGTATAATCTACTTTATACATTCGTAAATAAACAAAACCACACTTTATATAAACGTATAACGTGTAACAATTAATATTCATTAAAATGACATTTTTTTCTGTGAAAGATAATACACCAACACAACGCATAACGCTAAATCATAAATTTCTTACTCACTAAATACTAACGTATAACAGTTCATACAGATTATGTTTCAACTATTTTTTAAGTGAATGTTATATTTCCTTGGCAACATAATACATATACCAATCAGTTGTAAATTACAGTGATATGATTACGAAATATGATAAATGAAAAATTACACAATCTGTTCTAATACTATTAAACATTAAATGAACAAGTGAAACTCAAATAGCAACCAAAAAACTTATAATTAATTGTTCCAGCATTTCAAAAAAATCTAATTAAAATGATTATACTACTAAAACCAAACAAACCATCAACATGTAGAAAAACATATTATCTTCATCATGATTCTTTTGAAAAGAAACCGCAAGTCCTACGGTTGTGACCGACTCTTCTGCATTTACCGCAGCGGTTTGAATTTGAAGACAATGATTCACTTGATTTCAGATGCCTTCCTTTTTTTGGCCTACCAGGAGGTCTTCGATATTTGGGCGGCAAAACTTCTTCATCATCAACAAAACATGGAACAGTCCAATCCTTCTTGTCTGGCATTGGAATTATCGGGAGTTCATACGTCTTCACTATGGTTTGTGGCCTGTACAATTCAGAGCAATAACGACCATAATTCTTTACATCCATATTTTTACTTTTTAATACGGCAATTTCATGTGGACAAAGTATTTCATCAATTTGATATCATCCACAATTGCACGTACCACGCTCAATATCTACAATGTACCTCCGTCCTGAATCATAAACACAATAAAAATAACTTTCTGCTGGTTTAACCTGTTACCAAAAGGCATAATATGTTTCAGATGTAAAAATATTAAAATACACTTAATTTAAAACAAAGTTTCTGTTCCATAATTATTCTAACACATACGTCATCCGCAAAGCTTTAACACCATTATGAGTTAGAATTTCTTCAAATCTTCTGCCAAGAGTTGTATTTGTGTACGATGCAATTTCGTTCTTCTTACAATTCCATGCAGCAAATAAGATTCTAACTTCTTCTAGGAAACCTAGAATAGGAAGTTTACTAGCCTCAACCAAACAACCATTAATACATTCGGCTATATTTGAAGTCATCGTTCTACCTCTATTTACAGGAGAGTGACACCGAGCCCATTTTTCATACCCAGCTTCCTCTAGATATTCCTTAACTCTTTGATCAACCTTAGTAACCTTTGACATAATATATTCAATTTTTTTTTTATAAGATCTAGCCATGGAATAATAAAGGTCACTAAGTCTATCTTTGCTTTTCCTAAAATGGGTGCAAACATTTTTCCATAAATGCCATATACAAGCTAGATGAGGGACATTAGGATAAACAATGCTTACACCTTTTATGATACTTTCATTTCTGTCTGAAACAACACACATGTTGTCTCTTTCACCAAATACCTCTCTAAACTTTTAAAAAAAACAAATCCACGCATTGTCATTCTCCGAATCAACAACGCCGTAAGTTAATGACAGAATACAACCTACATATAAATTTAAAAAGTCAATCATTTTTAAAAAAGAAAAAAAATCAACTATAAAGGTGGTAATTTTAGCATATGTATGATTCATTATACATAAAACATCAATGTATAAGATAATATAATATATAGTAAATAACAAAACAATAAAAGCGTACAAAACAAAAAAACTTAACGCACAGTACCTGCACCGTCTAATGTTCTTGTCGATACAAATGCTCCTTCGTATGGACCGTTTAAATGTGCCCCGTCAACAACTACAACAGGTCTATAAAATTCAAAACCCCTAATCATCGGACGCAATGCAATAAACAAGTATTTAAACTCGTTATCTACTGCCTTATGCATTCGAATGTGCGATTGGGGAAACACTTGGTTCAGCATATATATATAATGTGGCATTTTTCTATATCCATCTGTTGGTCCACCTCTAAGCATCGCAATCGCCTTCTCTTTTGCGTGTCATACTTTCATGTAGTTAATGCCGACTCCGTAAACAGCTTTCATCTCTTCGATAATGTCTGCGGGGGTGTGTATTCTTTTATGATTGATTAATTTTGGAGCAGTAAATTCACTCACAAAATTACTTGTCGCAACGACATTATTCTGCACTCGGTCCTTAAGACTGCAACTATGCTCCGAAATATATGTTTTAATCACAAACAATTTTGATTCATTCATACAAGAGGCCTTCATGACCCACTTGCAATCTTCGTTACGACAAATCAGTACATAGCTGTATCATAATATAAAAACTTAGTCATTGTGTTAAATAAAAGTATTAATCTTGAAAATAGAAAGAAAATAAATTTATTCCAGCAACTGCCCAGTTATATTGTACATATCTCTGAATGTATAATATACTTTATACATATGTTTTTTAAATAAAAAAAATAATTCATAAAACACATTAATCAAAGAATTAAACTTCAGAAAGTATGTATTCATGTTATCAATACATATTTGCATCAACAAATAAAAACTTAATCAATGTATGAAACAGAAATATTAAAAATTAAAATAGTAAGAACAAAAAAATAAAAACTTTCACTGCCCCGGTTATATTATACATATCTCTGAATGTATAATTAAAATTATACATTCAAAATTATTACTTAAAAAACCAGTAATAACAGACAAACGAATTCACAATCTTTTAAACCAATGCATCATACATTTCTTTGCCTGGCACGATTTTAATTATACATTACCCAACACATAAAATATCACATTATACATTCGTATATTAGCATTACATATCAACAGTTCACAAAAATACACAACATAAATTTCTTAACATAAAAAAAATCAATATGTTATAAGATCAGGACATACAATTGATATCATACCTTTTTTTGTCAGATTGTTTCGCTTTTGTGTTGAATTCATTCGCTATTGCGTGTCTTGCCATTACTGAAACAAGAGTTTCCTTATCCTTGTACATCTGACTCACCATTATTTCAATGTTCTTGCAATCAGTAATGAAGTTTTTAACTTTCATTTCAGACACATATAGTGTATACTAATTATCCGTTTCAACAACTGTTAACGCAATCGAATCATATTCACTACCCTCAATACACATTACAGAACCAGTTGCTTTATCAAACTCTATTTCACTATTGGCTTTGTCGCAAGTTGAAATACAAAGTGGAAAATTAACCAAACCAGCAAGTTGTTTCTTTAACTCAACGTAAACCCTCACTCCATTGTCGTTTCTTATTACAATTGGAGAAGAGTTTCCTCCAACCACATATTTCACTTCAATTTTTTTACGCACTTCGTCTATATTCAACTCCATGGCGATCATAGAAATCAATTTCAAGAAAGTAATACTTTCCGAAACAATTATTGCGTCACTTTTGTATGACTTATAACTAGTTTCTGACTCCCAAATTTCAGAACGTCGCAACAATATTAGGATATTCATGTTGCTTTTTGAATTTTTGAAGAACGTATGTAGAAGAATTTTGTTGTTTTTGGGGATTCTTTTAGAAGAATTTTTTTGCAGCAATAGAACTTTTTTGCTTTCCAGATCTTCAATCAAATATTAGACAAAATAAAATTTGACTTGTATATTTATTTATTTTTGAAATTTAAATTTCAGTTACTAGTTTTATCCATAAATGAGTTAATGTTAGCTAATTATTTCCATTAATTAAGGAACAGTGATATAATTACTGATTTCAATTACCTTAAATTTAGGAATAACTGTTTCATTATACATTCCACCAATGTATAATGTTTGGCCGAATGTATGAGTATATTTGTCAAAATTCGAAAGAGAGAAAATAAGAGGAGATTTTGTGTAATTACTTTTTTAAGTTAAGGAATTTATGTTGTTTACACTATTAACAATAACCAGTTCTATTCAAACGTTTTGAATAGAAAGAAATAACACCTCTCTATATCTTTTGTTATATAATTTTTCTTTAACCACTTGAAAAAAAAAAAGAGTAGTTGAAATAATTGCGCAACGTAGATTTGCGGCCCAGACCCCCAATACAAACTTATGGAATACGACATTGAAAAGCAATAGCCAATAAGTAAAGTAAGAAAAAGATTTTATTTTTGAGAAAGTAGAACAATTTTGAGAGGATGAAAAAAAATACTATGTAGGAAAGTTATTAAATTAAATCAGAAAAAAGAGGGAACGCTATAATGCATGATATAATGTAAGCTGGAATCTGGACCATAAGTGCATTTGGGCCAATGTTGTTGGGGCGACACTCTCACTCAAGTAAACCCATATTTATTTATTGTGCGGATTCAAGGCCCACTTCTCTTTCTTTTTCGGGAAATATAATGATGTTTCCCGTCTCAAATGTAGAAGTTCATGATAAAAATTATTTCAATTTTTTTATTTATTATTAATAATTATTCTTGAAGACTATAAATACCTCAATAGAGTAAATATTTAACGGAAAAAGGGGCCTAAAATGCCCTTCAATTATATAAATTGGTGCAAAAATGCCCTCCATCTCACTTCCACCTATTTTGCCCTTCTATTTAATAGAATAATTTTGCCCTACTTAATTTATGACATGTCTTTTTCTTATTGGTCAATTAACAATTAATTAAAATAGTTAATTCTAAATTAAAATAAAGAGGCGTGTAACCACCTTAGACAAATTTCCAGAACTGATTGCATTCTTAAAGCGTAACAAAGCCCTCGCTCTCCTGTGTCTGTGAATATACAAAATGAAATGGCATAAGGTGAGAAAGCAGGGAAAAGAACTAGTTTTTGGAGCATATGCCCTTTTGAGAGAACAAGTAGTGCATTATGAGAAAAGCATAAACTAATGTACTACTAATGGAGAAGCACAAATAAAATGGAGCAGTAATTTCACGCTGACTTGAATAACTTGCAGAGTAGATATAGCATACACCAAAAATCTATAGCAATATGGGAGAAACTTACTTGCAAATGCACAATATTGTTTAAAAAAGTTCTGCTCTGGATCTGCACCTGCACTGTAAAGAACTGCAAATGATTTGAAGTCTTCCACTGTTGGAAGCTTCAGGACCATATCTCGAAGTAGATCATCCATACCTAAAATGAGAAAACCAACATTAGCAGAACTTCCAGTCATTGTGGAAATACATTCCCTGCCTACTAGTCACTACAGCCTAAAAATAACAACGTCCCTGCCATCACTCCCGCGACAGTCAGCTACTGACCGGTGAGAGAGGAACCTTGAGGCATATAGATCGAATAAAACTAAAGCTTTCTTTCAGCTCTTATATTCCATACCTTCTGAATTGAATCTTCTTTGTTCATCGCAGTACCCATGTGCTTCAAAAAGAAGTTGCTTAGGATATGCTAACCCAGGCTCCAGGAGATCCTTGTTCAGATTTCACCTCTCTATCAAGCATTTGACTAGAGAACTCGACAAATAAAAGCAATAATCTATATGCACTCTGCCTCCCTCAGATGACATATCATGTACAGCATGTGACAGAATAATCAATGCATGCTCTTCTGGGACAGTGTGGAAAAAATCTGCACTTATCCCTTCATAAGCAACAATTACGGTATTACAATCGAGATCCCCCATCTCTACAGTAGACGTGGCATTCAAATAACGAAGAAGTTTTGCCTGTATGATATTAAAAGGTGCATTTACGTCAGCAAACACCTAAAGCAACAAGGTAACAGAAAACTAAATGGGCTAATACTACCGTAGATGTTCAGGTAGCTCCGGCAGTCGGTGCTTTCTATCGGAGAAGACGAAAAGAGAAAAGAAAGAAAAAGAGCATGAACTGATATTGAAATCGGATACTGATTTGGGTTATTTGGTTTCGTGGGTAGTGGGTTGGGTTATTATCTTGGGGCGGGGCGGGGCGGGGCGGGTTTTTTAATTTAGAACTAACTATTTTAATTAATTGTTAATTGATCAATAAGAAAAAGACATGTCATAAATTAAGTGGGTCAAAATTATTCTGTTAAATAGAAGGGCAAAATAGCTCCAACAGGTGGAAGTAAGGGGTATTTCAGGCCCAATAGGTAGATGGAGGATATTTTTGCATCAATTTATATAATTGAAGTGCATTTTAGCCCTTTTCCGAATATTTAAGGAAGAGATATTATATCTTAAGACATAAATAAGGATAAAATAGTCAAACTTTCAAAGATCTTTCCTAATAAATGTTTTATTAAGAGGCACATAAAAGAAAAACGTGATAGATATTTTGAAACAGAAGGTGTATATTACTAAGGATAAGTAATTTTCTTTACAAAATAAATATTTGTTTGACTTCCTATACAATTTATTCTAGCTTCCAGTCAATGATCATTAGATAGCTATCTGTAATTACTTTGAAGTGTTGTAATTGTATAATTTCTTTCAAACGCAAGTGCATATAGTTTAAACTCTGGTTAATTATTTGAATAAATATACGAGTTACAAGTTTCAATTTGCAACTCTTAAGGGAAATTTTCATGTAGCCCACTTCCATAAACATATACAATAGCCACTGCTGCTTCTTATTGATAAAATGTTTTACTTTAAACATTGAAGTTAAGTAGAAAATCATCATCTTTTTTTCAATGTTAAGTACAGAAAATTCAGTAAAATCTTCTTTGAACTAGTTTTTTCTCTTCTTTCTTTACAAATTCTTTGTGCTAGTTGGATTTTTATTTTCATATTTTAAACAAAAGTCAAATAAACCTCTATGTATTCTTTTTTTTTTTTTTTCAAAAATCAAAATTGGAATTATATACAGGGAAATACTCTACCATAATCGCTTGAAATGCGATGGTCTTAAATACGTTAGGTCACGAAAACATTCTTTTTAGGTGAACACATTAAGTGGAAGTCTCCATAAATAGATTTAAAACAATATAATTCATTAACTTGTTCATCATACTAGAATAAAAATATGGAATATTGATTCAATACACCCTTGTGGTGGAGCCCTTCCCCGGACACCCTCTGACAGAAATGCAAGGTAAGGCTACGTACGATTCACCCTTGTGGTGGAGTCCTTTCCCAAACACCGCGCATAGCCGGTAGCTTTAATGCAGTAGGACTGCCCTTTTTTTGATTTGTATGATCATAGAGGAGTGTGATGATTGACCTTAATATGAATGTCTAATTGTATCATCTCAATTTCTCCTTTTTATTCTCAAGCAAAGGAAGGGGGTTAACTTCATATTTTGATGGTCAGACAAGTACTTTTACTTTGTTTAATTTGAAGTCTTTATTTTTTAAAAAAAGAAAAAAAATCACTGAACATTACCAGATCATTAAATGATTTGTTTTAATTAAAGATTCACTTAACTTTGTCTGAATTTAATAAAAATTAAAATACATTTCAATTCTAACTATATCTAAAAACAAGTCCCTTAACATTAGAGAAAATGCCTTCTTTGTTTTCTCATAATGACATTTTTTATCATACGTCAACAAAATTGAGGATCTTTTCGCTTCAAAATATAACCTAGTCACTCATGATGTGATGCATAGGTAAAATTGAATAACTTTTTCCTTACAAAACATAATTTTATGATGACTTTAATATAATAAAATAAAAATCTAGTGACTATAAAAATTAAGAAAAGCATTCTGTTCAGTTCTTAAAAAAAAAGAAGATAGAATACATAAACGATCCCTTATAGTTATGCTAATTGCCAACCTCTTCTTCACACAACAAATTCATTTTGTTGACAAGATCCAATTTTTGATGCAACTTTTACATCACATGTCATGTCTCTAGCAGTCTAGCTAAAATATGTTTAATAGGTACACTTTTTTAATAGCTATAAGTGTTCAATAAATATTAACCCTAGCTTAGATGTCAAATTATATATTCGAATCAATCAAATTTAGGAAGCCACTTATATATTTTTAGTCCAAAAAAATAAAATACAACCTTGTTGCTGTCCATTCAATTAACTCGTAATAGTAAGTTTCAAAAAGTGAATCAGCAGATCTCCTTTTAAACATATGCTATAATATATAGTATATGAGATACTATATGATACAGTGGCGGATCTAGCATATAGCCTATATTCAGGGGTTCATCCGAACTCTCTTCGGCAAAAAATTACACGATTAAAATTATTTTTTACGTATATATTGTATATATTAAACCCATTCGACTAGTTCGTGTGTGCACTTTCAAACCTCCTTAATGAATTTCTTGGCTCCTCCACTGTATGATACTACAACTAGTAGTATTTTTATTTTAAGAAAAAGGTGGTGTGTAATGTGTTTGTGTCGGTAGATGAATGATAGGGGCATTACTCGTGAACCTAAAGAAATTAGAAAGGGTGCTGTGCTGCCCATTCAAGAAGTGGAAAGTGAACAGGTAAAGCACAATATGAAAAAGCTGCAATATAATTCACCAGAAACACATAGTGTGTAAATAATAGAGTAGTACATTAATCATAAAGGAAATTGCCTTTTTCTTCTTCCTCCTCCTTTTTTGTTGATTAATTGGAAAGTGGAGACCAAAAAGTGACCCCATATCATGGGCATAACATTATATTGGGGCAAACATGCTATAAAACTAATCCCTTCTTGACCAAAAATAAAAAATAAAAAAACATTATATTGGGGCATCTAGCTAGTGTTACTGTTTTGTTACTCAATCTAATATTATGCTCACGTCTCACTTCACTTCTTTTACCAGCTTCTGTCCTTTTCACCCCTTTAAAGTTTACTGGTTGTGAAATTTTTTAACATAAATGTCGTTTGTGCAATCTCTTAAAGTAAAAGTAGTCAACGGATATATAATATAGGTAGACAATATTATATAATCAAAGTATGATCTATGTATGCCAGTTAAAAAACTGTAAATATTGAACATGTTTGATGTTTGGATCAGTTTGCGTGCATCTTGATTAATTTTACTAGGCACGTGTAGCTTTCACCAACACAAATATGATCATATAATTCCGTACACCAACATGTAAGAAGAAATTAAATCGCGTATGTCTTTGCTTCTATTGAAACTTGAACTTTGATACCTCATCTTCTCGATTCATTTTATAAATTATTAGGGCACAACATTGGATGCTAATGGTTTGGTGGTTATCTTGAACAACAATTTTTGGTAGTTTAATTACATATGGATTTACCCCTTTTTCAGTGTACAAATTACCGCACCTGTTCAGTTGACCAATAAAACAACAATTTTAAAGAAAATTTTAAAAATGACACCTTGTTTATCGAAACAAACGAACTAGTGATCAAGGGAAGCCAAAAATTGTTAGACTAAAAATAGGGCACCTCTCACTGGCAAAGATGAGAAGTAGAGTGGTCACATGCATGCCAATATCTTCTACGTACACTGTGCCATTTTCCTAACTGACAAATTGAGCAGTTGAAAGTCACCATTGGGCTGTCTAATTTTGTTGTCCTTCCTTAGCTTGTGTTTTATGTATATTGTGCATCTCACCTTCTTGTTTGTCAATGTTAACATGGAGAAGAGGGTAAAGCATATTCCATCCTATTTCTCACCGACACTCAAAACACCCTTGCCTTGTCCAATTTTATTAGTATTTTATTTTGGAGCTTGCATTGGGTTATGAAATTATATATAGTTTAATGATACTTTATAAATTTAATTTATATTCAACCAGGTCAAAATATGATCACATGCATTATCATTATGAGAAATGTAAGCAAACGTTATCTATATGCTCCCCCGTTTCATATTAGTTGTCCCCTATTGACTCGACACACTCATTAAGAAAATATTAATTAGAAGTTTATTTTATCAAATTAGTCTTATTAATTATGCTTTGAAAATATAAATTGAGTAGATACACTTTGTTTAGTCATTTAATATTAATGGTAGTATTGGAAGAACAAATAAAATCCTCTTGATTTCATCAAAGGGACAATTAAATTGAAACAAATATTTTTAGAAAGAAAACCAACTAAAACGAAACGGAGTGAGTAAGTAATATTTTGAAAAAGGAAACTACGAAGTCACACCTTTCATTAATTGTTGAGTATAAAGGAAGAAATTTTCCATTTGAGCCTTTGTTTTCCCTCAACTTGAAATAGGGAAGCTTGGACCGAAATAAGTCATTTTTTGAATCAATTCACCAAAGTAATTTGTTTTTTAAAATTTTTACAAAACTAGTATAAACGTTGTTCCCAATAACGTTTTATGTTTTAAAAAGGTTAACGGCTCAAACGAAATTGGCGTTAGACGTTAGAATATAAAACGTTACTCACAGTAACGTTTTGACATAAAATGTTACTCTCGGTAACGTCTTATGTCTAAAACGTTACCGCCAGTAACGTTTCTCTGTAGCTCTGCCACCCAAGAATCTTTGTACAAATCTGACATTAAATACGTTATCACCAATAACGTTTTAGCTGTAAAACGTTACTCCGAATAACGATTCTATCAAATCAACCTAACAACTTTTTTGATCGAAATTTTGCCTTGAAATCGTAATCACTAGTCACATTTTTAGTTAAAAACATTACTGTGAGTAACGTTTCTAGCGAATCAAATCACAGATGTAACACCCCGTACTTAATTACGTGCATTAGCCATGGTTATATGTGTTGGAGTATATGTATTGATCATAAGTTAGGTATATATGAGTTTAAGTATGAGTATTGATTATTTTGAGATGGTTTCAAGTGTATAGTTTGATTATATGTGTATAGGAATCGACTTTATTTATACCGGAATTTTCTCGTCGAAGTTTCTATGCGAAGTTTATCGAGTTAGCTTTCCAACGATATAAAGATTTCTGAAAACAGATGAGTATCGGATATAAGCGAGCATGTTCGAAATTTGAAAACGGTGGACGCAATGAACAGTAAATGTGCAGAAATTTTCTGCACACAAAAGTACTGCAGCCAAACAGATTTTTGGGTTGACTTTAGACGATCATAACTCCTTTTACAAAATGAACTGTGTGAGCTGCTATATATCTATGAGAAGCCCCGAGAGTCTTCTTTCTAATGCAATTGGTTTCACCCAAATCCATTATCGGAGCAAAGAGTTATGGTCGATTTACTTTAACCTATCAAAACAGTCCACCAGGGACAGATTCGGATTTACTTAAATTTTAAGGGCAATATGGTCATTTTCCATCACCTCATGGACGAAAATTGGTCATTATATACATATACTTAGCCTCATATCCATCATTTATCATCCAAATTATTGAAGAATAAGAAACCCTAGCCTAATTTCAACTCCAATTATCTTGTGATTCAACCGTAGAAAATCCAAATTGATTCCGTAGTTGTGTTCACCGTCTCGAGGGCTTCGAGAAGCACCCCTTACTTGTGCCAACAGGACTTCGAAATCAAAAGGGCCATTTTATGGTAAGGATGTAAATTATGTTGGTGTTATTTATATGGATATGTATAAATATGCATGTGAGCATAAGAAGTATGTTATTTGATTGTTGTTGAAAGATGATTCGAAATGATGTTGGATTATTATTGTGCATGGTTGGATTATGTTGAATTGTGAAGGGATTTGGTGTGATGATGTGGTATTGAAATGATGATTATATATATATATACACACATAAACCTATTGTTCAAGATGGTTTTTGGAATGTTTTGCAAATATTGGTTGTATGGAATTATGGAAGAGAATTGTGGTGTTGGGTTGCTAATACTAGATGCCAAACATTTCATTGTAGATAAGTGATTTGTAAAGGCGGGAAGTTGTGTTGAATTGGTATCCGAATCTACAACGAGGTATGTTAAGCATACTCTAACGATGTTCTTTGGCATGAAAACACCAATGTTCCATCAAGTAAGATTCCGAGGTTGTCCAAAAAACATGTATTGTTCTCCGTTACCAACGAAGTTGTTTCCATTCTATAAAGTGTCAAAATGTTTCATTGATATACCAAAAGGCTCCTATTTCATTGTTGTGATATTGATGATTCTAAAACACATTGTTGATGTACCAATGAGTCTTTATTACATCGTTATTGTATAGAAGGTCTATTACTTGGTTCCTATTGATGTATCATTGTTCCAAAGGTACTATATTGACATGAACACTAATGTAATAATCTCAAAAGCTTTTGAACTAAGTTATTGGAAAGATCTCTTATGTGTGTTACTTGATATACGTGTGGGTGGTAGCTCAGGGGCTTAAGCCTAGCATGGGCCGATCCCGATACTTGATATGATTACAGTTGATATGTACTGGGTGTCACACCCCTTTTCTTCTCTCGAGAGACGAGTCGAAGGATTTTTCCAATTAAAGTGACGATATTGAATAGGGATTAAATTATTTACAGAGTCGTCACTTGGAATTGAATTTTGGTGTTCCAAGTCACCTTTTTTTTTTTTGAATCCCTAATCAAAAGAAAATGACTCTTATTTGGTCTGCGAAAACAGAAAATGGGTAAGAATTCTGTTGATCAAGGGAAAGGTGTGAGGCATCCCTCGAATCCCGTGGTTCTAGCACGGCCGCTTTTATTGACTTATCTTGACTTAAATTATTTTAATAAATTGTGTTAAGGCCTAAATTTGCTCATTTTTAATATCTAAAATCTGTCTATAATTCTTGTATTAAACTAGTGAAATTAATTTTAAAACTATCTTTGCCAAGGTGTAATATTGCATCCTCAAATTATTTTAAAACGTATCAAAAAGATGCGTACACCGCATTCTTCATCGAGACAAAATTTATTAAACGTGAAAGCTCATCTAGCATTAAAAAAAGCATTCGATTTGTCACTTGTAAACTCATAATAATTTTGTTCTATATATTTTGCTCTCCTCACCCTAATAAATAATTTGACCTTAAATAAATCTCGACTAAGAATCTAATTTCTGAGAGCATGTGGTGATTAAATAATCTACTACTTAAGTTACTTTTCATAAACAATCAAAAAAACAATACATAACAAATGACAATATGATAACCAAATTTAATTAATATGTATGCATATAGACAAAATATATTAACTAACAAAATATCAACATATGAAAAAAAAAAAAAAAAAAATGAAGCAGTTACTAAAATATGATTAAAAATGGATATTCATGACAAATATTACTCTCTTTAAAATGCTTTTGTTTCTACGTATGTCATTTTTTTTATTTTTTTTTATTCTTGTATTTTTCTACCTTTACATACTTAACTATATAAGGAACATGAATTTTTATTCCATTTTTCATATTAACATCCCTCCTCCCCTTCTTTAAATGTTTTTTGCGTGCATGCATGAATATAATAAATGGACATGAATTAGTTTATATCATAAACTATTCGCTAGTTGCAGGTCAACTTAATGTAACTTTACATCTTTCAACAATAATAATTTTAAAAATTATCTCAATTATAATTCAAAACTAATCTAATTTATTTCATCTCAAAATGACAAATAAATAATAAATGAAAACATAAAGCAAATTATATAGAAATAATAAACTATACACACTAAATAATATAACAAGACATTAGGATAACTTCATTCATACTTTGATTCCAAACAATAAATTATGAGTAAAGGAACTAAATCAAAACCTATAAAAAAAATTTAGATAAAACAGAAGTAAGTACACCTTTGTGGGAAATTCGAACAAAACCCCAAAACTCAAACTCTTCTTTTCGTTTCCTCTCTAATTCCCATACTTTCAGATTCTTTTCCTCTTTCTCTAGTTGGTGTCCGTTTTTTTTTTTACTTTAATTTCTTTCTGTCTTTGTTTCCCGTCCTTCTTTTCCGTGTGTGTGTTGTTATATATAGGGTGTTGGGTGTGTAGTGTTGAGGGAGTTGTAGTGGGAGTGGGAGTGGGGAGTTGAGAGACGTGGGGTATGTGGGGGAGTTAGGGTAATGTAGGGAGGTTGGGTAGTTTTTAAGATTCCTTCATTTTTTATTTTATTTTTTTATTTTTTCTTTAAAATAAAATAAAAAATTATAAAAATAACAAAAAATAATAAATAAATAAATAGTAACAAATAAAATAATAATAATAATAATAATAATAATAATTAATTAATTAATTTTTATATTTCAAAAAATACAATAAAAGTCTAAAAATAGTCAAAAAAAAAATAAAAAAATTATATAATTAAGATAGTACAAAAACTACTAACTTATTTATTTAAAAAGAGAAATTTTTTTTTTTTTAATTTTGTATTATATATATATATTTATTTTTTTATTTTAAAAAATAAAATAAAATAATATCCTAAAATTAACTTCATTTAATTATTTTAAACATAAAATAATAGTCAAAATAATATATGATTAAATATAAATATAAATATTTAATATCAATAAACAAGTTAAAATTTTAGGGAGAATCAAAAATCATGTGTCTACACTGGGGGCAGCCTAATGGGGGCAGCCTAATCGTCTTATGATGCCCGAAAGGGTTTTCACCAATAAGACTCTCATTTTCATTTTTCATCACTTTTTTTTTTTTTTAATAAACACCCAAAATATGAAATATCATGCACTCATAATATGTTTAGCCTTGACATTCTCAAAGATTAATCCGAAGGTCTTTCTTTGGTTGAACCTTGGCTTTCGGATAGGGTTAGAAAGAAAGGTAGGCATGAGGCTCAAAAAATTTATATAACATTGGGTGAAACATACAACTTTTGAAATCAATTCTTTTAAGAAAATAAATTTTTGCCCCAGTTTTATTTCATTCTGGGTGATTTAAATTTTCTTCTGGTTAGACCGAACCCCGGAGTAGGGCTGCCTACGTATCTTGTCATAGCAAGAATCAGGTCAAACGTAGTTCATGACACATCATTCTTTTGTTTGATTTTGAATTTTTGATTGATTTCTCTTTTTTTTTTTCCTTTTTTAACACACTTTTTTTTTTTAATTTGATTCCAAAAGAGGGGTTCGAAGAAAAATAAAATCTCAAAGGGGTAAGCAAAGGTTTATATATTATTCAGATAGTAGAACAAAATGCCTTCATCATTTCAATCTTTAAAAATATAAGTACAAAACATACATAACATAATTGTACATGAATATCATACATAATATCTTTTAACTGCATCAGCATTGACCGGCATTCCTTCCATTTTTCCTTCTACATCAGTCAGATATAACGCGCCATTAGGTAACACTTTCTTTACCATGAATGGCCCATGCCAATTAGGAGAAAATTTGCCTTTGGCTTCAATCTGATGAGGAAGGATGCGTCTTAGTACTAACTGACCAACTTCAAAATGTCTGTAACGCACCTTTTTACTATATGCTCGTGCCATTCTCTTCTGATATAGTTGTCCATGACATACTGACGCCAATATTTTTTCACCAATCAAGCTTAATTGCTCCAAACGAGTCTTGACCCATTGGTCTTCATCAATTTTAGCTTCCACAACTACTCGAAGAGATGGAATCTCAATCTCTGCAGGTATAACTGCTTCAGTTCCATACACTAACAAGTAAGGAGTTGCACCAATTGAAGTCCGAATTGTAGTACGATAACCCAACAAAGCAAAAGGTAACTTTTCATGCCATTGTCGGGAACCTTGCACCATCTTACGGAGTATTTTCTTTAAGTTCTTGTTGGCAGCTTCTACAGCTCCATTCGCCTTTGGACGATAAGGAGTTGAATTTCGATGCATAATCTTAAATTGCTGGCACACTTCTTGCATCAGATGGCTATTGAGATTCGCAACATTATCCGTGATAATTATCTTTGGAATGCCGAAACGACAAATGATGTTAGAGTGAATAAAATCAACCACAACTTTCTTGGTCACTGACTTGAAAGTCATTGCTTCTACCCATTTCGTGAAATAATCAATGGCTACCAAGATGAACCTATGTCCATTCGAGGCCTTTGGTTCAATTGGTTCAATTACGTCCATTCCCCAAGCCATAAAAGGCCATGGAGCAATCATTGTATGCAACTCAGATGGAGGGGAATGTATCAAGTCTCCATGTACCTGGCATTCATGACATTTACGAACGAAATTGATGGAATCTCGCTCCATGGTGAGCCAATAATAACCTGCTCGGAGTATTTTCTTTGCCAAAACATACCCACTCATGTGTGGTCCACAAATCCCAGAATGTACTTCAGTCATGATTTTTGACGCTTCTTTAGCATTTACACACCTCAGAAGCCCCAAATCAGGAGTCATCTTATACAAGATTCCTCCACTTAAGAAAAATCTACTAGACAAACGTCGAATGGTTCTCTTTTGATTACCATCAGCATGTACAGGATACTTCCCAGTCTGAATATATTCTTTGATATCATAGAACCAAGGCTCCCCATCAAATTCTTCTTCAACCACATTACAATATGCATGTTGATCATGAATCTGTATATGCAAAGGGTCAATATAAGTTTTATCGGGATGTTGAAGCATCGAAGATAAAGTCGCCAAAGCATCAGCAATCTCATTATGAGCTCTGGGAATGTGTTTGAACTTTACTAATACAAATCGTTGACAAAGATCTTGCAAACAACTTCTATATGGTAGGAGTTTCGAATCACGAGTCTCCCAATCTCCTTGGATTTGGTGGACTAATAAATCTGAATCTCCTAATACCAACAATTCTTGGACCCCCATGTCAATGGCTAATCTCAATCCCAGAATGCAAGCTTCGTATTCTGCCATATTATTGGTACAGTAGAATCGAAGTTGGGCTGTTATGGGATAATATTGTCCTAATTCAGAAATAAGAACTGCTCCTATCCCCACTCCTTTTATATTAGCAGCTCCATCAAAGAACAACTTCCAGCCTGAATGGCAATCTTCTGAAACAAACTCATCAACATACAATACCTCTTCATCTGGAAAATAAGTCTTCAATGGCTCATACTCCTCATCAATAGGATTTTCAGTCAAATAATCCGCCAAGGCTTGAGCTTTCATTGCAGTTCGTGTCACATAAACAATATCAAATTATGTGAGCAACATCTGCCATTTCACGAGTCTGCCTGTGGGCATAGGCTTCTGAAAGATGTACTTTAAAGGATCCATACGAGAGATGAGGTAATTAGTATAAGATAACAAGTAATGTTTCAGCTTTTGAGCTACCCAAGTTAACGCGCAACAGTTTTCTCAAGAAGAGTGTACTTAGCCTCATAAGTGGTAAACTTTTTGCTGAGGTAGTAGATGGCTTGTTCTTTTCTTCATGTGACATCATGTTGACCAAATACACAACCAAAAGAATTATCTAAAACAGACATGTACAATATCAAGGGTCGCCCTGACTCTGGAGGAACCAAAATAGGCGGATTCGACAAGTGTTTCTTAATTCTGTCAAATGCCTCTTGACATTCTTCAGTCCATTCAACTTTACCATTCTTCTTCAACAACTTGAATATTGGCTCGCAAGTTGTCGTAAGTTGAGCAATGAATCTACTGATATAATTCAACCTTCCAAGTAAACTCATCACCTCCGTTTTATTTTTTGGTGGAGGTAAATCTTGGATAGCTTTTATTTTTGAAAGATCTAACTCAATACCATGTCGACTGACTATAAAACCCAAAAGTTTTCCTGACGGAACTCCAAATACACATTTTGCTGGATTAAGTTTGAGATCATACCTCCGAAGCCTTTCAAAGAATTTTCTCAAATCTTTGATATGATCAGATTGCTCTCTCGACTTAATGATCACGTCATCCACATAAACTTCAATTTCTTTGTGCATCATGTCATGAAACATTGTGGTCATTGCCCTCATGTAAGTTGCCCCAGCATTCTTTAATCCAAAAGGCATAACTCTATAATAATATGTCCCCCATGGAATAATAAATGATGTCTTTTCCGCATCTTCTGGATCCATAATGATCTGGTGATACCCCGCATAACAATCCACAAAAGAAGCAAGATCATGTTTGGCACAATTGTCCAATAAAATATGAATATTGGGAAGTGGAAAATTATCTTTCGGACTTGCTTTATTTAAATCGCGATAATCGACACACATCCTAACTTTGCCATCCTTCTTTGGAACAGGGACAATATTTGCCAACCAAGTAGGATACTGGGCCACTTGAATGACTTTAGCCTCAAGTTGTTTAGTAATTTCCTCTTTAATTCTTACACTCATGTCAGTTTTGAGTTTTCTTAACTTTTGCTTGACAGGAGGAAAAGAAGGATCAATTGGCAACTTGTGAACTACCAAATCAGTGCTTAAACCGGGCATATCATCATAAGACCACGCAAAGATGTCTTTATACTCATGCAAAGCTTCAATTATAGCTTTCTTTTGTTGGGGTTGAACATGTACACTTATCTTAGTCTCCCTAATATTTCCAAGATCTCCTAAATTGATCGCCTCAGTTTCTTCCAAATTGGGATTTGTCTTATTCTCAAAATGTTTGAAGTCTTTGCTTATATCCTCAAATGTCTCCTCTTCATCGTATTCAACCTCCTTATTCATTATTTCAAAATTAGATTGGTTTTTTAACTCTGGTGAACAATTCTTCATGCATGTCATATCATTAGAATCGGCATAGAAAGAACTGTATGGTAGAAAATAAATAAATAAATATCAGACTTAAAATAAAACGAAGGGAAACTGCGCTTTATTAGAAACATAGATAGAAAGAGTTTTAACCTAAAATACTAGATTTAAAGTTTTGAATTATAATCCTAGAATGATTTAAATTACAGGAATAAAAACAAACAAACTACTAAGACTGTAAGAAAACAAACAAACTACCAAGACTCTTTTATAATTGGGAGGGGAGTGGCCTCCCAATTGTTAAGCTGGACATCGGGGCCGACAAACTGCACATCTGCATTAATGGTACCTTCCCCAATTTCAACCATATCAGATTCAATGAACATATTCTGAAAAAGGTCAATCAACTCTGTATCATCATCATTCATTGATTTTGCAACAGGTAACTTGGAGGATCCAACAACACTGAATTTGATGAAAGACTCATAAAGTGGCGGTATAGGCTTGGCAAGTGACCACGACTCTTTCTTACGCTTTTTAGCCTTCTTTATATCTTCAGCAGTAGGCTCGTATCCCAGACCAAAAGTACCAAAGTTATCATAGAGGTTTACTGGATGAACTATGCCTTGCAAAAACATCCCTAGACCTTTTCCTGGTTCGAAGCCATGCTTCAACATTTCATTCACTACCATAACAGATACAGAGGACAATTGTGGTCTTGCGATGAGATTCCCCTCGAGGATATACTCAACAGCCACTACCTCAGAAGCTTGATGAATTAACACATTGGCAGTATCTTCTTCGATGGAAGAAACAGAGTAGTCTTTATACATTGATAAGTCTCCTTCACCATGAACCACTATCTCTTGCCTGTCACATTCGAATTTGACCATTTGATGCAACGTTGATGCGACTGCTTTAGCCCTATGAATCCATGGCCTTCCCAATAACATATTATATGAAGCATCAATGTTCAATACTTGAAAATCCATAGCAAAATCCACAGGCCCAATTGTCAATATGAATTCTATTTCACCAATGACATCAGTTTTTGATCCGTCAAAACCTTTGACGCACACATTGTTAGGTCGGATTCTTTCCACATTAACATTCAACTTTTGTAAAGTTGACATAGGACAAATGTTAGCGCCTGATCCTCCATCAATTAACACTCGAGTGATGATGGAATGTTCACATTTCAAAGAAATGTACAGACCTTTGTTATGCTCCGTACCTTCTATAGGCAATTCATCGTCTGAAAAAGTAATTTTATTTGCTTCAAGGATCCTTCCAACAACTTTTTCCAGCTGATTTACTCTAATCTCACTAGGAACACATGCTTCATTAAGAATCTTCATTACAGCCTTGCGGTGTTCCTCTGAATGTATCAATAAAGACAACAAAGAAATTTGTGCTGGTGTCTTCTTCAACTGTTCTATAACAGAATATTCTGGCAATTTCATTTTCTTTAAGAATTCTTCAGCTTCTTCATCAGTGACAGGCTTCTTGACTGTCATTCGTTCTTCACCACCTTGTTTATTCTTTCTTAACTCTACTGGAGCATAACATCTTCCAGATCGAGTTAATCTTCCTACTTCATCTACATCTTCAGTCACTTCTTTCCCCTTGTGCATCACCACAATGCCATCATAATTCCAAGGGACCTCCTTGGTATCAACCATAGGCAGCTGTGACATTGGTTTAATAACAATAGGAGCTACAGGAGCTCCTTTTATGATTAAAAGAGGCTTATTGGATCTTCCGGGAATAATGAGTTTCGGCTTTATTTGACTTGACCCAATATTTTCTGAAATCTCTTTCCCCATCACCAAGGGATCATTCGATGATTCGGGTTTTGCTATCACCACATCCGCTTCTGCAGGCTTTTCTTTCGTTAAATCTACAGCATTTGCTGATTTTTCTGAATCAATTTTAATTTTAATGATCGGCTTAAAGGGAATCGTAGCATCTTCACCACTGAGTATCACATCGAGCATGTTTGTTTCATTATGATCTGGTAGCGGATTTTGATTGACATTTGGAGTTCCTGGACTTTCTACCATAATCTGTTGGGTATTAATCAACTCTTGAATGGCTCTTTTCAGATACCAACATTTCTCTGTGTCATTCCCTGGGTCATCAGAACAATATTCACATCTTCTAGAATAGTCTAAATTCTTCGGAGGAGGATTCGGGATCCTTCTCTCAATTGGGTTTAGAACATTCAGTTTTCTCAGTCTATGAAATAAACTGGTGTAAGATGTCCCAATAGGAGTGAAATTATCTTTTACCATGTTATCCCTTTTGAATTCTACTCTAGGCCAAAAATTAGACCTCGGAGGGCCTCTTTGAACTTGCGGGCCATTGGATGATTTTGGATTGCTGGTGTACGCCACTGCAGGTAAGAAGGACCTCGAGCATATGGTTGTGTATTGTAAATAGGATATTGGGGGGATGGAACAAAATATAATGGATTCTGCGCGTATGGCTGACGCGCACCTCTCCAATTTTGTCGTGGACCTGCCATGACAGTTGCTACATCCTCTTTTCTTTTCTTTCCCCCAAAACTTCCTGTACCACTTTGAATTGCCTGTGTTGTTGCTTTCAAAGCGGCTTGGCTGATGATCTTTCCTGATTTGATTCTGTTTTCTACCATCTCTCCAACTTTGATAACTTCTGCAAATGTGCTTCCGATAGTAGAGAGCAAATGATGGAAATAATCAGGTTCTTGTGCTTGCAGAAAAATATCAATCATTTCAGATTTTTTTATCGATGGTCTAACTCTTGAAGCCTGCTCTCTCCATCTGACGGCATATTCTCGAAAACTTTCAGTCATTTTTTTTCTCATGTTGGCAAGCGTAGTGCGATCTGGCACTATCTCAATGTTATACTGAAATTGTTGAACGAAATCTCGAGCCATGTCGTCCCACATGTGCCAATGGGAAATGTCTTGGTCAATGAACCATTCAGAAGTTATCCCTGTAAGGCTTTCTCCAAAGTACGCCATCAATAATTCTTCTTTTCCTCCTGCTCCCCTTAATTGATTGTAAAACTTTTTCAAATGAGCTACAGGATCGTCGTGTCCTTCATATTTGTCAAATTTTGGCATTTTGAACCTTATCGGCAAATGGACATCAGGAAACATACATAAATCCTTATATGAAACACTTTTTGGTCCACCTACTCCTTGCATATTTCTCATACTTTGTTCCAGGCTTCTAACTTTTCTAGCCATCTCCTCATGTTCTTCATTCTTAACAATCTTCTCAATCACGATAGGAGTATCCCGTTAATGAACATGATAATGTGGATTTTGTGATTTGAAAGTCATTTCAGGAGGATATAACATATCATGATTTGGTTTTCCCATATTCTTTGGTATTGTCGGTTGAATACTCGCAGTAGCTGGCGCTACAGAAGTAAAAAGTGGGTTATTTGCGACAGATGGATTTGGTGGGCGCACGGTAGAAGTACCAGCAACTCCAGACATATTAGCAAATGGGCCAAATCCTGGTGGGTAAAATGGATCACTAGTTTGAGCTGGGTCAGAATTTGGATCATTTGAAGTTGAAAGTCCAGGGATTGAAGAAGGCGGGGCTTTTCCATTCAACCAAGCTTTGTACAGCTCCGCCATCTATTGTTTTAATACCTTTATTTCTTCCATTGATGTTACTTCCTGCGAAATCAACTGATTCTGCTCTTCTTCACTATCAGACCCTATATCTTCTCTGCGAGTCATTCTTCTTTTACCCTTGTATCTGGTATTATACGGATGTGATGCCAGTTTAAACCACAAACCAACCACCAATTATTTTATCTGTCTGTTATCAAGTAGCAAACGGGTGAGTGTTATATATTTAACACATTATAATGCCACGTTATATGTCATGTTTCTATATGCATTTCCCAACCTATCATGGAAGCTTTGTGTTTCATCCCGGCTTTTCTAGGCATATTTTCAAAAATTATGATCGAACCTTTTGGAAGGTTGCCTACGTATCATGTCAGGACATAAATCAGATCTTGCGTAGTTCGGTAGGAATTTAACAAAATTATTTTGTCTCTTTTTTTATTATTATTATTATTGAAGAAAATAAATAAAGTAAGTGAAATAAAACATATGTAATATATATAAAAATAAACAGCCAACTTTATTACATTCTATAATATAAATACGATAAAATAACTGACCCAACTCCTAAAATAAAACCTACTAACTGACATCTGAAAACTAAAAGACATAATATCTAAACAAGAAATTTTTAAAACTGAAAATGAAAAACTATGACAAAGAAAACAATGATCCATTCAAGGAGATTTCGATTTAATATGTCCTCCCAAACTCAAATATATGTCCTCCAATGAAGTAGTGAGTCGCTATACGAAAGCTGGTACTTGTGCCAAAAAGTCCTCACAATCCAACTGTTGATAATCTAAACCCATTCTGGCAGTATCCTGCGCTACACGGTGGACTTTCCCTCGAAGAGAACTGAAAGCCTGATCCCATTCCTGGGCCTGTCGATCTCGGAAATCAACCATCTCTCTTGCACGTTGTTCACGAGCAGAAACAACCTCCAACTGTTCTCGCAATATTCCTTTTTCACGAATCCACTGAGATCTCTCTCGATCAAATTCTTCTTGCATATTCTTTTCAACTTCTTGAAGTTGTTGTCGGCGAGATGCGGCAAGTTCTGCAATGTGTGATCCCCTAGTGGTAGCAAACTTGATTTGTCCCCGAAGCGCAACCTCAATAGCTGCTGACTTAGCTTTCTCTTCAGAAAATTTCCTTTGTTGTTCGTCTATTTTTGCCCTGGCATGCTGTAATTCTTCTCTCAGAACTTGGTTGGCTTCATGATGTTCTCGCATGGCTCTTTCAATTCCTATCCTGATTGCAGCTTCCTGATCTATAGGTCCCTTAACCGATCTTTCTGCTCTGACTGGAGGACTCTTCAAACCATTTCTGGTAATCTGGGTGCACTTCTCCTTTCTCACGCTCTATGACCATCGTTCCAATTTCCATAATTCGGCGACCTTCCCAAATCTGCTGGGCTAAATCTTCTGGAAGTGAAATCTCTGGTCTGACCTCAAATACGAACTCAGCCATGTCTTCCGTTATGGGAATTATTTGACGCCTGCCTAGCTGACGTAGAACTCTCAATGGAACATACGGTTGAACACCTCTAATACCCATTAATAACAAGAACGGACAAATGACAGAACTATATATGACTTGCCTCCAAGGGAACCAATGAAGATTCCAAGTGATTTTATTTGTTGTCAAAGAACGAAAAAGTTTAACCCAATCTCCAATTTCTTTTGGACATTTATATTTCTCCATCCTTTCCTCGTAATCGTTGATGCGATTAAATCGCTCGGGATTGAACCTTGTCAATGTAGGACGTTGATAAAGATGCTCCACAATCCACATCTGTAACAAGATATTACATCCCTCGAAAAAACTTTTTCCTTTCTGACAAACAGTCAGAGCACGGTAAATATCAGCTAGGATCATTGGTATCATGGTGTAATCTTTCTTAATCAGTATCTGTACCACTCCCGCTAAACGAATATTAATTTTTTCTTCTCTTCTTGGAAAGACCATAGTGCCTAAAAAGGCTACCATGAATGCAAATCGTCTGTGAATTTTCCAAGCCTCAAAACTTCCCTTATTACAAAGTTCTTTACCGTACTTTTGAAACCCCTCTTGCTTTCCGTATCTGTCATACAAAAACTGCAAGGAAACCCAACCTTTTTTCATTGATTCTTCTTTTGTGTTCCTTATGTTCATGAGCTTGCAAAATTTGTTTATCGAAATAAGTCTAGGGGCTATAAGTTTCTTACGATGCATATCACCATATCCAACATAGCCTGCTATCTCTTCTAAAGTAGGTGTCAACTCAAAATCTGAAAAACGGAATACATTATTCTTCAGGTCCCAGAAATTCAGTAATGCAACAATCACCTCCCTATTAGGGTTAATTCTCATGATACTCGTCAAAAAACCCAAATACTTATGTATTTCGCCATAATCGAATGTATCCATTGCATTCCACCATAACCAAAGTTGCAGAGGGGTACAATCCACAACCTGAAGCGGTACACTCCCATCTCTCTTTCTCTTTGAACGCTTTCCATGAACGGGGGGGACATTTTATACCTATTGAAAGGGATATAAAATTAATAAATAACTAGACTTAGACAAACCTTAATTTATTAATTTTAAAAGAATTTATAACTTAACCTAGTGCGACCATTATTTAAACTTAGTTGCAAAGAACAATTTTATCAAAAATCAAAACGAGAGAAACAAGATTGATAATATATTTTTTTTATTTAAATTGACTCTATCAAAAATTTGCTATAACAGACTTCTAGACAATTTTATCTATGTGTTAGAAGACAATATTCCCTAAGTACCAAAAATAAAATAAAAGGACTCAGAAATAAAGAAAAATAGAATGACCGTTTTATGTATGAAATTGTATAAAATTTTCAGTCTCACGACCCTAAAGGTTCAGGACTTGTTAAAATTGATATATATATATTTTTGTAAAAACTTAGCCTCATGATCCCTAAAGATTCTGGGCTGTTAAAATTCATAATTTATTTTTATTTATTTTGTAAAAACTTAACTTCATGATCCCTAAAGATTCCGGGATATTGAATTTTTTATTTTATTTTTTTTTAATCTTAGCCTCATGATCCCTAAAGATTCAGGGCTGTTAAAATATATATAAAAATTGGACTTGAAAATTAGAAAAATAATTATGAAAATAATTATATTTTCAAAATATTTTCCAATAAATCTATGAATTTTTTTTTTTTTTAAAAAGATAAGGTCGTATCCTGGGAAGGACTTCCTACGTATCTCACTAAGGTGTGAGAATCAGACCCTCGTAGTTCATAAAGATTGTAAAAACTATGTTGCTGTATATTTAAAAAAATTCTTTATTTTAAAAATAAAATTTTCTTTCAAAAATGATTAACTAAATTTGAGAATAAATTAATTTCTCGTATTTTAAAATTGCCTAAAGCCAGTCAACAAATAAATAGTCTTCCAAGCAAATGTCAAAGAGCACGTAGGATGCACATGTTGGTCTTTATAAATTAGGTCACCTGTCCTAGACAGACCCGGCCCCTGTGTCGAGTCCCGCTAAGTCAAATGCATATGATGCAAATAAAGCGGTACCTAATAGTGATAATCAGATTCTGAGTTTTTAGTTTTTCTAAGTTTAAACCTAATAGGGATAGGTGTCTAGACTGGCTTACCCGAGCGGACACTCGAGCCGGGGAGGGACAACTTGGTCGGTAGCAGGGCAACACCGCCTTCGTTGTCGATCCGAACCCCGCCTAACATGTGTGACTATATCCTTCACCAGGTGCTTTGACACTCCGGTTATCTCAAAAAGAAGGTGGGATGCATATGCTGCATTCCCTCTATCCTATTTCAGAGACTCAGAGGGGGTACGCGAGAGAAGACAATTTATAATACAATTCAAATAATATCAAAGCAGTAAATGAGCGACAAGTAGCACATAAGACCAATAAACACATTATAAAATAATTAAAGCAAGTAAAGTCAATATCAAAGCTCGAATTCTTATTTATTCCCCAGCAAAGTCGCCAGAGATGTCACACCCCTTTTCTTCGCTCGAGAGCCGAGTAGAAGGGTTTTTCCAATTAAAGTGAAGATATTGAATAGGGATTAAATTATTTACAGAGTCGCCACTTGGAATTGAATTTTGGTGTTCCAAGTCACCTTTTTTTTTTTTTGAATCCCTAATCAAAAGGAAATGACTCTTATTTGGTCTGCGAAAATAGAAAATGGGTAAGGAATTCTGTTGATCAAGGGAAAGGTGTGAGGCATCCCTCGAATCCCGTGGTTCTAGCACGGTCGCTTTTATTGACTTATCTTGACTTAAATTATTTTAATAAATTGTGTTAAGGCCTAAATTTGCTCATTTTTAATATCTAAAATCTGTCTATAACTCTTGTATTAAACTAGTGAAATTAATTTTAAAACTATCTTTGCCAAGGTGTAATATTGCATCCTCAAATTATTTTAAAACGTATCAAAAAGATGCGTACACCGCATTCTTCATCGAGACAAAATTTATTAAATGTGAAAGCTCATCTAGCATTAAAAAAAGCATTCGATTTGTCATTTGTAAACTCGTAATAATTTTGTTCTATATATTTTGCTCTCCTCACCCTAATAAATAATTTGACCTTAAATAAATCTCGACTAAGAATCTAATTTCTGAGAGCATGTGGTGATTAAATAATCTACTACTTAAGTTACTTTTCATAAACAATCAAAAAACAATACAGAACAAATGACAATATGATAACCAAATTTAATTAATATGTATGCATATAGACAAAATATATTAACTATCAAAATATCAACATATGAAAAAATAATAATAATAATAATAATAAAAAAATGAAGCAGTTACTAAAATATGATTAAAAATGGATATTCATGACAAATATTACTCTCTTTAAAATGCTTTTGTTTCTACGTATGTCATTTTTTTTTATTTTTTTTTATTCTTGTATTTTTCTACCTTTACATACTTAACTATATAAGGAACATGAATTTTTATTCCATTTTTCATATTAACATCCCTCCTCCCCTTCTTTAAATATTTTTTGCGTGCATGCATGAATATAATAAATGGACATGAATTAGTTTATATCATAAACTATTCGCTAGTTGCAGGTCAACTTAATGTAACTTTACATCTTTCAACAATAATAATTTTAAAAATTATCTCAATTATAATTCAAAACTAATCTAATTTATTTCATCTCAAAATGACAAATAAATAATAAATGAAAACATAAAGCAAATTATATAGAAATAATAAACTATACACACTAAATAATATAACAAGACATTAGGATAACTTCATTCATACTTTGATTCCAAACAATAAATTATGAGTAAAGGAACTGAATCAAAACCTATAAAAATAAATAGATAAAACAGAAGTAAGTACACCTTTGTGGGAAATTCGAACAAAACCCCAAAACTCAAACTCTTCTTTTCGTTTCCTCTCTAATTCCCATACTTTCAGATTCTTTTCCTCTTTCTCTAGTTGGTGTCCGTTTTTTTTTTACTTTAATTTCTTTCTGTCTTTGTTTCCCGTCCTTCTTTTCCGTGTGTGTGTTGTTATATATAGGGTGTTGGGTGTGTAGTGTTGAGGGAGTTGTAGTGGGAGTGGGAGTGGGGAGTTGAGAGACGTGGGGTATGTGGGGGAGTTAGGGTAATGTAGGGAGGTTGGGTAGTTTTTAAGATTCCTTTTTTTTTTTTTTTTTTTTTATAAAATAAAAAATATATTATAAAAATAACAAAAAATAATAAATAAATAAATAAGATAATAGTAACAAATAAAATAATAATAATAATAATAATAATAATAATATAATAATAATAATAATAATAATTAATTAATTTTTATATTTCAAAAAATACAATAAAAGTCTAAAAATAGTCAAAAAAAAAAATTATATAATTAAGATAGTACAAAAACTACTAACTTATTTATTTAAAAAGAGAAATATTTATTTTTTTAATTTTGTATTATATATATATATTTATTTTTTTATTTTAAAAAATAAAATAAAATAATATCCTAAAATTAACTTCATTTAATTCTTTTAAACATAAAATAATAGTTAAAATAATATATGATTAAATATAAATATAAATATTTAATATCAATAAACAAGTTAAAATTTTAGGGAGAATCAAAAATCATGTGTCTACACTGGGGGCAGCCTAATGGTCACAGTACAGTACAATATTGATTATTGTTAGGTGGTTGGAGGTTCGGGAGGAGGAGGTAATGGTGAATAATAATTGTAAAGAATGAAATAAACGAATGTATACCGTTCCACAAATGTATTTGAATTCAAGAACCCAATTCAGATTAATGATAATGTACATGATCCTAAAAGTATTTATGAAGTCTGGTTCACTTCTATTATGATTTATTCACTTGTGTCTGATTTTCTTGATCCCCCATATCACATATGATTATTTACAGCTTTACATACTCAGTACATATTTCGTACTGACGTCCCTCACGGGGGACCTGCATTTCATGCTGCAGGCACAGGTGCTTCAGCTCATACACATCATAGATAGGAGCCAGGTCATACAACTATTGTTGGTGAGCTCCAGTTTGCTTCGGAGCTTTCCGAGTCGGTTCCTTATGTTTTGTTATTGTACAGGAGTCATGTGTGGGCGGGAGGTTTGTCCCGACCCTAGTTATGTCATGTATATCCTAGAGGCTTTGTAGACATAAGGAAGGGTAAAGTCATGGATGTTTATATAGTGATGTTATATTTGTATATGTGGTGGCCCCGACGGCCAAGTATTATATATATATATATATATATATATATATATATATATATATATATATATTTCAGTGTGTTGTGCTGATACAGGTAATTAGACCCTTCTATATGTAACGAAGTGCTGTCCAAATTTTTGGTGACATGTAAGTGAAAGTACAGGTATTTGAACGGGTTCTCCCGGGCCTTCTCGGCTTCGGGTGCTAGTCCGGCCCGATGGAATTTTGGGGCGTGATAACAGACCTGCAAAGTTTTAGGACAACAGATTATATAAGTGACGGTATGTATAGAATGTTCAAACACATTTTTACAATTCTAACCAAAGCTTTTGCTTAGTTGCTTTATTCTAGAAACGACATTTACAAAGTTTTAATAGGTATGGCTAGCCAATATTTTGTAATGCATTAAAATTATTTTGATGTTTTAATAATTATAATACATATCTTATTTTTGTGTATAGCAGAAAAATGGCTAATTTTGAAGAAAATGTGATGGTTGCTTTGTATTGAGGTGGTGAAATAATTTCTGAAATGAGCGGATTTAGATACAGCGAAGGTGCTAGAATGATTGTTAGCATGTCTATTTCAACTAGCTACGTTGAACTAGTTGCAATGTTGCATGAAAAAATGAGGACAAACAGTGAAAATATTCAAATGGATATTTCTGAAAAATATCCATGCTCATTTCAAGGTAGCATTACAAGGTTTATTGAATTTAAAATAGAGAATGACCAGTCTTTGCTACAATTTCTTGTCATTCCTAAAAAAATTTTGAATAAAATTGATATAAATCTTTTGGAGATGTATGTAAAGACTAGACCAACAAATCATGATAATCTATTTCAAATGAATGGTCAGCATGGTTATCATATGAATTTATTATCTCAAAATTATGGATTTGTCATGCTCAGTCATCCTCATTTTGCATATACTGCAACCCCTAGTATCCATCAATCACTTGATGCAAGCCCTAACGAACATGAGTATCAATCATATGATGAAGGATTAAGTAGTCAAGGACACATTGAAAGTGACCACAGACAATATGAGATCAGGTGGGTGATCTTTACTTTTTTTGAAACTATAAGAAATCTTATGCATCACTACTTCACTAATTCATTTTCTTTTTCGCAGAGAAGATGAAGATAACTTTGATTTGTGTAATGATGCACATGCTCAAATTTGTGATGAAAGTTCGGAGGAAGATGAACCTTTAGAAGATGATGGAGAAAGTGAATCTGATGAAGATACCAATGATAGCAAAGATTTACCTCAAAATGATATTGGTGTAAATCTTCATAATCAGTTTGGTCAAAGTGTGTCTGAAATGCAAAATCATGATATACCCTACTTTACAACATTAGAGAATGAAGAAGATATTTTTATCTCTACCCGTGAATCTGAGATGAATTGTTGTTCTGTTTGGTCTGACGATGGCAAAAAATATTTAAAAAAAGGAATGTGTTTTAGCAGCAAAGATAGATTGAAACGGGCTGTGATAATTTGGAGTTTGCGCAAAAATAAAGAATTCATAGTTGTAACATCAAGCAAGAAACTATGGATTGTCAGATGCAGGTTTCACGAATCATTAGGTTGTCGATGGTTTCTTCGAGGCCGAAAGGTTGGAGGTAGCCTTTGGAAGATAGGAAAGTATTTTGATAATCATAGATGTGAGACTGAAGGGCTTACTACAGGTCACGCTAGCCTAGATACCAATTTAATTGCATCTTTGTTTCTAAATCAAATATGTAAAAATCCCAAATTGTTGGTAGTAGATGTCATTTCTAAGGTTTATGAAATATTTGGTCATCAAGTAACATATAGGAAAGCGTGGCTTGGACGTCAACGCGCATTTAAATTGGTGTATGGTGATTTTCAGAAATCGTTTAGTGAGCTTCCTAAGTTTTTTGCAGTTTTTCAACACTTTAACCATGGAACAATTGTAGAATGGAAACACGAAGAGTCAATGAGATCGTTAGAGGTAAAAACGTTTAAATTTGTATTTTGGGCTTTCCAGCCATGCATTGATGGATTCCGAACTTGTCGTCCAGTTATTTCAGCAGATAGAACCCATTTGTGTGGTAAATATGAGATAAAATTATTAATTGCTGTTGGAATTGATGGAAATGATAACATTCTTCCTCTAGCATTTGCTATTGTTGACAGGGAATCGAAAGAGACATGAAAATGATTTTTTAGAAAACTAAGCGCACATGTAATAAAGGATAGAGAGGATGTATGTATTATCTCTGATAGGGCAAAAGGAATCTTAGCTAGTTTATCGGAGTTGTGGCAATTCCAGGAGCCTCGGGCCTTTCATCGATTTTGCGTAAGACATCTTAAGAGTAACTTTCAATCTTATTTTCCAAACAGGAATCTCAGTGATCTGATGTGGAATGTTGCATCGGCTCATCAAGTAAGGAAGTTCGAAGCTTTGATGTGGGAAATCAGGGAAGAAAATGAAGAAGCATATGAATATCTCATGCAATTTCCATTGGACAAATGGACGATTAGCCATGATGATGAAAAAAGATGGGGAGTGTTGACAACAAATCTTTCAGAGTCTTTCAACGGTCTTCTAAAGAAAGCTCGAGGATTGCCTGTCACTGCCATGGTGAGACTTTCATTGGAGCAAATAGTTGAACGGTATACCCGTAGATCTCAAACAGCGCACCAACTTGTAGAGAAAAAGGAATTATGGACAAGCAGGTTCAAAGTAAAGTGGGAGAAGAACTACGAAAGTTTAAAAAGACACTTTGATATAGATTGGAATATATCCACTGGGACATATGAGGTTAGATCTATTCAAGTTGATAGTACTGGTGGTAATCCTCATCGTGTTTCACTAAATGATAAAAAATGTGATTGTGGAAAATGGGCTAATTTGCACTTTCTGTGTTCACATGTCATGAAGGTTACTGAAAGAATGGGAGGGCTAGCTAGAAATTTTGTTAGCGAGCATTTCACAACAGAGAATTATGTTGCTACATATTCTGGGTCATTCTCACCGGTTGGGCACGAGGCATATTGGCCATCTCCAAGTTTTATAATGAGAAGTAATGAATTCTATCGTCGTCCTAATCGACAAAGGACAACTAGAGTACCTAATGAGATGGATCGTGGTACTGCAGTATATGGGCGAGTGTTTCATGAATTAATTGAGTGTAACTGTAACACCCTGTATTCAAGTATGTGTATTGGCGTATTCAAGTACGTGTATTGGTCTTATTTATATGGAATTAATTTTTTTTATTTTATTTATACCGGAATTTGCCCGTCGATGGTTCCATGCGAAGGTTATTGAATGAGCTTTCCAACGATATAAATATTTCAAAAAAATGGATAGGTTTCGGATATAATCGAGCATGTTTGAAACTATAAAATGGTGACCGGGATATTTGGGGACTGTTTTGATAGGCTGAAGTAGATCGACCATTACTCCAATATCCAAATTGAATGAAACCAATTTCATTAGAAAGAGGACTCTCAAAGCTTTCCGTTTATATATAGTAGCTCACCCAGATCATTATGTACAAGGAGTTATGATCGTTTGAAGTTGACCCAAAAATTCGCTTTTGATAGGCTGAACTAGATTGACCATAACTTTTTTCTCCGATAGACAAATTGGATGAAACTAAGTTCATTGGAAAGAGGACTCGCAGAGCTTTCTGTTGATATATAGTAGATCACCCAGATCATTATGTACAAGGAGTTATGATCGTTTAAAGATGGAGAAAAAATACGCCTGGCCTCAGTACTTTTTCCTGCACGTTTTACTGTTCACAGTTCGATCGGAATGGCCGTAGTTTGATCGGAATGGTCGTAACTCATCGCTCGAGTGTCCGTTTTGGGTGATCCACATATAGTTGGAAAGCTTATTCGATGCTCTACGAAATGGTGGGTCGAAATTCAAGAAATAACACACAGAAAAATTATAAATCATTCTCGAAGATAGGATCCCGACACGTTTACGCACAAAATTTCAACGAAAAAATTTTCCGGGGTATTACATTGAGTAGAAATCTTGTACCAACATTCCATGGGCTAATCTTCACAGCAGTTGGATTTCAATTAACACCATATCAATTTTAAATTCAAAAAAGGAAACTATTTTTTTTTTTTAAAGAGAGCAAATTGTAACTAAGTTTATGTTTTTATAATTATTACTAGTAATAAAAAGAACATGAAAGCTAGTGGTTATGATGTCAAGTAATTTTCAAGGAATAAGGCAGTGTATAAAAGTAAGGAAACACTTAACTAAAGTTCCACAAGATCCATGCAGCTATCTATAAAATGAAGATCTCGTTTTTATCAAATATAAATGAGAAACTTTTAACCCCCAAATATGAAATGGATTGAATTGAATATTGGGTTGGGTCATGACCCGCCCAAATTTATTTCGAATTGAAACGGGTTGGGTTGAGACGGGTAAAATATCGGGTTGGGTCCAGGATAACAAGGCAAAGGAGCTTAATTAATGCTTTTGATCTCCTTGACAGCCACACAACTCATTGGATGTTAATGCTAAGCAATTGTATGTATACAATAAGGTCATACTCATCCTATCACATAGTTCCCATGTTAATAAATCGAACTTAATATGCATACAATAATTCTTTTGTGGCTACAGCTTAGCATAAGTCTTAAGTCATAACTCAAGTCTCAAATGTTTATGATGTTGCTTCTCAGCGTTAATAAGATGTACAACATTCAAAAAACTTTCAACTCGAAAAACATACAACTAGTAGTAGGAATCGTAGTATCAAATACATCATAACAGTTAATCCACACCGTTCCAGCTCTCAGTCCTCGAGTCAAGCCAACACCTTCAATAATGTAGCAGCATTGAAACAATGGGTTGGATCATCTACGAAGAACGTCTCCTGCAGACTGTCCTAAACTAAAATGCAGAGAAACATAATTCGGTTATATCACCTTATGAACGACTAACGAGTTAATATAACTTCCTGTGAATTTTCCATAGTAGAACCTTGTATCTACAGCAACAACAGTTCTACAACAGTGTAATAACAACCAGGCAGTAATACAACAACGAGGAAGAAGAGTATGATACACTGTCATCAGTGTTTGGTTGTTGACAACGCAAAGGCCTAAAGAACAGTGTCAAAACTAGAAAAGAACCAAGAATGCCTATTCCCATTTGTAGATAAGACTTCAACTGCCAATCTCAAAATGAAAAGGAGAGAAACAAAACCTTCCAACAACTCCAAAATCTCCCCTTTTTCAGAACTTTACCAATATTTTTTACTCAAAAAGTTGTTTTACCTTCCAACAATCAGCAAAACAGACACTTTTAGCACAACCCCACAAAGCCAAAAGTTCAATAAGAGTACAGCAAAACAGCAAAGTACTGTGCGCAAACCAGTACCACTGGGAGCCATTGTCTGTGATCTTTTCTGGAAACTCTCTTCACACAGTTAAGTCTCATTCTAACATCACCTATCCAGGTTTCACTATATACAACTTTCTACCAGCAATACATATATAATAAAAAATAGAAACAAAAAACCTTAAAAAGGACAACAAATGCTATAAAAAAGATACTAACAACTTTCCAACAAGTAAGCACAATGAAAAGTAAACTTAAAACAAGAAAGCAAAATAACTTATAGAGAGAACAGGTATTCATTTATTACCAAGTTATGACTAGACCACGTTCAAGGGAATGGAAGAAGGAAGAGTCCAACATAACTCCATTACTCTTTGCCTTTTTTTGTTTTGCTTTTTTTCTATTTGGCTTTTTTATTTTCGGCGTGCTGGTAAGCATAGTGACTCCCAGTCAAGCAAAAGTCGATTTTCAACTGTTCAGCTAAAAAAGTGCAGTTAAGTTGAAAAAAAAATAACATAATCACGAAAAAATACCAATCCCACAAAGCTTAGCAATAATTGTACGCTTCTCTTTCTTTGATAGTTCATCATGCTGAATAGTCGTATCACAACCTTTACTTTCATCCTCCGGATCATTACCGTTCACTTCATTGTTGGCATCATCCAACTCATTATCTTCCATCTCAGTGTTCAAGTTCTCCAAATTATTAGTGGCATCGGGGATATCAATAGACATTGGCACAGGCGATGAGGTGAAGTTTGGGGCATTCTCAAAATGTTGAGGCTGATAACTACCAAATATATTATCAAGTGATGAAAGACTTGGATACCTTGATATTTGTGGAGTCTGTGGAGTCATGTATGGAACAATCTATGTATGTTGATATATCATACCTGATGCCTGAGTGAATTCCTGAGTACAACCCATTGAAGTGGAACCAAAATCATGATTAGTTGTTGCTTGATCATCTTCTGAACTTATTTGTGCATTTTGCGTTGCTTCATCCATTTCATTCATTTCAACAGGCACTTGATCTCTTGCAATAGCACGTTCTCTTCTTTCAGCAACACCGCCTTTTCCTCGCCTACGAATAGGGGGACGTAACTGATCAGGTTGCACCTCATCTCTTCTATAATCGGCTGATACATGAATCTTGTTGGCCTCGTGGACATATATCAAACAATCAGAACTTTGATCCCGCACCATCTTTCTAAACATGTATAAGTCCTCATACGATGGCGTATCTCCCAGTGATTTAGCTTTATCAATCATCGAATGAATATGACGCGCCTGTGAATTAAAGTAAAAATCATTTAACTGTATAAGCATTAAAAAGATTCAAGAAAAGCTAAGTTCCTACTTTGGAGGTTCTGATTATTATTAACATATATTAGATAAAGAAAAATCAGACAAGCAAAGTTCTACTTACCATTGTTTCATATGCAGTTGAATTAGGTACATAACCTTGTTGGCATTGAGGACGGGGATTAGGATTACCAATGAGAAGACGAGTAATACGTCTGAACCAAATAAGGTAGGGGTCGTCATACCGAAGTGGCCCATGATTGACTGGTGCATTACAAATATATTGTTCTCGCTCGTTCCAAAAAGGTAACCATTGTGCATGTTCTAACTCCCAGTTTGTATTTGTCCTTCCCCGACGATCATGACGAAAGTGGGTGGAATCAAATAGAAATGGAGTTGGAATCACCTGTTGCAATCCAAATTGCCTCATTACTCTATCAGGAAAGTGAACCTCTACCACATCCCAACAGAAGATTGGAACTCTAACACGCCACATGTCTCGTCCAGCGCGACAATAGTCAGGAAGACTCTCAATTAAATCATCAGTATATGGTTCCCAGATAAACTACATGAAAAAGGAAAAAGCAAATGAGTCTATATTTACAATTTACGTAAAATCAAAGATAAAAAATTATACACAATCTACCTGATCTTCTGTCATAGAATCAAGTGCATCTCTATAAACTTTCAGCACATGCTTAGTAGTGTTAGTCCAACTAAAGTGTGCAAACCATCTAGTAGCATGTGGACCCCTACGCAAATCAGTAGGAAAAATATCTCTTGTACCTTTTTTTCCTACTATCTGTGGCCTAAGGACAGTGATCATCTCCCATGCCCAAACCTGATACATATATATATATATATATATATATATATATATAAACTAAAAGAAATATCAATAAATAATTTATGCAATTATTAGAATTATTAGATATACCTGAAGTAGTGGTAGAAATCCGGCTATCTCATTTTGGATACTTTGTGAGGCTTTACAAAGAAAACGATACAAGTACGCTAAAGTTGCACTACCCCAACTATAAGACCCAATTGCATTGACGTCCTCGAGCATAGGCAGGTACATAAGCTTCAAATAAGAACCAGATGTATCTGCCATCATCGTACCCGCAATCATCCAGAACATGTAACACCTAGCCTTCTGATTGACTATTTCTTGAGTTGTCATGTCTGACAATTGTGGCTCACTTAGCATGTGCGCTTTAAGCGCATAGACCTTGAGGAAACTACTGCTAAAGTCCCGGAGAGATGGAACAAAACCTAATAATCTTTGATAAATGTTTTGTCAATCACCAATAGTTCTCGTCATCTCAATACCAAGTACCGGAGCACCATTCACGGGTAATCCATACAACACCTCGATATCTTGCAAGATGATAGTTGCTTCACCTGTTCTAAAGTGGAAAGTATGTGTTTCAGGACGCCAACGCTCAACTAATGAAGTGATCAAACTACGATCGATAGCAGGCCTATTACATCTATAAACACCATACAATCCAGATAATTTAATAACTTCTAAAACTCGTGGATGGATAGGATATTTTTCTACGAGCTTCCAAAAACTTCCATCACTCTTTCTCGTATTAAGAATCATATCAGCACTTCCATCCCATATATCCCGTGACCTATGAGTAAGTTGTTGAGTTAATACAGACGGTTCAAGTGGCCCAGGATCCAGCTTGTATGAACTACTACCAGCCATATAAAAGTACCTATACATAAGTGAATATGTTCATTATAATGAACATATTAATCAGCCATAAAAAGGAAAAAATTGTTCTCTTAAGTATGAGCAAAGTCTACAAATATCCTTTCTCCTTTAAAAAATATCCCAAAATTGAAAAGAATTTAAATCCATTTGTTCCGAAATCATAATTTAGAGCATAGTTGAGTAAAATTTGAGAAATACAAAAGTTTAAAATAGAGAGTCAAGTTGAGTCTAGAAAAATAGAGAGTAGATTCGTACCAAAAACACCCTTTCTATGACGTTAAGCCTAGGCTTCCGTAATCCGAAACAAACTGAACCAACAATTACTTAGATGATGGAGTAGCCAGAGGCGTCGAAAGAGACGAGATGGAGTAGCTAAAGGCGTCGAAAGACACACAACAAATTTTTCTTCTTCTTCGAATTAGGGCAGTGGCAAAGAGACGAGAGAATTTTCTTTTCTTTTCAAAATTAGGGCAATGGTTGCCCCTAAAATAATTAGGCGTTTGATTTTTATTTGGTTGGAAAACGTTACTCATAGTAACGAATTACTTATAACACGTTATTATAAGTAACGTTTTATGGTCCGTTAAAAGTCAAACGCCGTCAGTTTTTACTCTTGCATTTTTTAATAAAATAATAAAGTAATACGTTACTAGGAAGTACGTTTATACTAGTTTTATAAAATTTTGAAAAAACATATTATTTTGGTGAATTGGTTAAAAAAAATGGCTTATTTTGGTCAAAAATTCTGAAATAGGAGACGCCCTAGGCACGCTTTGACTTTTCAAAAAAAAAATAAAAAATTCAATCAACCAAATGATACAATAACAACATTTTAGTTGTTAGTACATAATTAATTAAATAAAAGTATTTCTTCTTTAATTTTAGATGTGACGATATTTAGTATGGTAGAGCTAATTAAAGAGGTTTAGAGAATTAATGCTTCCACCTATTTCCACTTAAAAAGACCATTATATTTGGTTTTACCCAACTTAACTTACAGAGAGTTAATGATCAGGCTCTTCTCTCTTTCTTATTAAAAATTATAGAAAATTCAATGCATTTTCCTGTAGTTTAGAAAATTCATTTAGTTCTAACAAGTAGAGTGCGTAAACTACTTTAAAAATTAGGGCTGAACATCAAGCAATCACTTATATAGGGTTGGTTGTAGGGGCCAACTAAAATTGACTCTTAATAAGATCTATCTCAATTAGTTTAGTAGTACTTCATTATATTGATCTTTCCTAGCTACCATTGATCTGTTTGACTATAAATTTAAAAAAAACAATAATAACCGCACCGAAATTCACATCAAGTCAATTAATATAAAATACTTAGTTTTTAGCAATAATTAAATATAACTAATTATATTGAGTAATATGTATTTTCATTTTAATCTTTTTAATTCTTAAAGTCAAATGTTTAATTAGAGATTTAGAGGTAAACAATCACTGCTGATACCCATCTTCTCTAGGGAATATTTTAAGTAATCTTTTTTCATTTTTGGTCCACAGAGTATGGCATCAGATCGAGATTTCACTCCATCTGAATAATCAAGTCCTAATCTTAATTCTTTTATTGTTCCAAGTGTCCCTACTCTTAATTTGTCAATATATTACTAATGGAATCTAAAATCATTCTAAGGACTGACCATCTTTTCTTTCCCTCATGCATGTGCTAATGCTCACTATATTATATAGTACTAATAATATTCTCCAATGATACGTTGATCCTAATTGCAATTGCAAAAGTGATACCCCACGCCAGAAAATGTCTCCAAAATTAGTTGCGAAATTAAAACTTTATGTAAAAGAATTACGAAAAATTAGAATGCCAAAGGGGTTAATTATTAGCAGATATGATAACATCTTTTACCACTATGTTTGGATTTTCTTCCTATCAAGGAAATTCAACAGTGTCCGCATAATAAAAAAGGTCATTTTTTACTTTATTGCACAGTATGATTTTTTGACACGTGAGGTTCGATTGAACCCCCTTGATACTACTTGGTTCTGTCACTGTCCAAAATAATACACTCTCTCAACATAATTTACTTATTAGTCAGTACCAAAAAAAAAATTAAAAAGAATTACATTTTTATAATAATTAAAAATAATTTAACTTTGAAATTTTTGTCTACATTATTAAAATGATTTATTGACACAAAAATGATCTTGGTTTGTCTTAGACCATAAATTTGATCAAAACCTTTTTTTTCTTCTTAAAACTATTTGCGTAATCGAACTATATAACACTAGTAATAAGAAGAGCTATTTTTGTGGGTCTCTCCATTGTTGCCTTTTTCTTTTCTTTCCATAATCTATGGCCCGATTCGTACTCTATGGGGGCTTGTATGATTCGCAATCAAGTTATAATGGAATTATAAAGTATGACTTTTGATATAGAGAATAAATAATATTAATGATATCATTTATTGAATATATATATATATATATATATATATATATATATACACACGCGCGCACACACACATGCACACACACTATTTCCTTCGTTTTGAAATAGTTGGCCTGACTTGATATTTTCTTTAAGAAAATATTTATTAAGAACTTATTTTATAATAGTAGTATTATTATTATGCTTTAAAAATATAAAATTGAGTATATGTAGTCATTTAATGGTAGAGATAATATTGAAAAAATATAATAAAACTATCTTGATTTCATAAATGGGACAACTAAATTGAAACAAATTAAATATTTTTAGCAAGAGCGGGCCAACTAAAATACATGTATGAAGTATACTATAAAATACTTGTCTGTTTTTTATAATAGATAAATTTGAATAAATGTTTATTTCAATTTTCATTTTAACCTCCTTAAGGATATATGTTGGAGGAGGACATTTTGATCATTTAATTATTTTAACACAGGATATATAGTTAATCATATGGTACTATGTATAAAAATAGTATCAACGTTGTGGTATAACTAAATCTAGAATTATCGATACCAAAAATAAAAATCCAACCAAATGTTCCAATATTGAGATCGAATAACCCCAAATTCTATACCTCGAAATTGTGTATTCCATAAAGCAGACGATCCCTTCTGAGTTTCTATTTACTTCTCCATGTGTTCTCTTGGTTTATAAGCATAGTAGAAAATGACAACAATGTCTCTTTCAATAGACTCAAGCTTATAATATTATAAAATAAATAAATAAATAAATAAATAAATAAATAAATAAATAAATAAATATACTATTTATACAACGGCACTCTGAATTTAATGCCTACATGTTCAACGTTGAAATATTTGGCATGGAGTTGATCATCTCCGTTATATAAGATCATGATGAAGACCCAAAAAAGCCTTGCATTAATGGATAGATCCATATTATTATAATACTAATATATATCTAGAGAGGGATTAAGTAGGGATGGTAAACTGGAATGTCACAAGTAAAAGTGAATGGAGCGAGTATATGCAACTTATTTTCTTACAATCCAATATTTGTCTTTTCATTTTTATATTACTCGACTCTTGTTGATCAGACACACCTCTTAAGAAAATTTTAGTTAGATTCATATTTTACGTAATTAACTTTATTAGTGATGTTTTAAAAACTCAAATTAAGATCAAGTAAAATGAGACAGAGCAACAAGGAGATTTTCTTTTTATAGTAGTAGTAGTTGTTATTGTTGTTGATGATCAATGAGCTCTTTTGGCAACGAAAACAAGAGTTTAAGAAGGGCTTATAAATAGTTGTCTTTCTGGATAATTTAAAAGCTTAGTTGGGGAAAGGGCAATATAAGTGTGTATTTCGTTTTCAAAACAATTAATAGAAGTGAGTAACTAACAGAATCTCACCATAAAAACTTGCACAGGCTACTAGTTTGGTTGGATAATTGGATTATACTAATACAATTAATCTCAACATAAAATTTGCATAAAATTATATAATGTTTGATAGACGTACTAAATAATACGTATATACATTGAGGATTATTTAATGCGGTAGAATATATGGGTAATAAGAAACGTGTATTAATAATGATGAGATTACATTTTTTTAAAAAAAAATCAAAAGTATTTTTTTTTAGAGTAAGTAATTCATGTATAACAATCTCGTAATATAATCCACATAACAATTACCTTCACGAATAGTTATTACTCGTACTAAACAATTTATAAATTACTAATCTATGCAGAAGTTTACTTCTATATCAAACAACACGAGTGTGCACAAACTAGCTAGAAGCAGGGCGGAGCTAACGTATGATTCGAACCTTCTTCGGTGAAGAATTACACTATTTATATCTTATTAAAATTATTTTTTTATGTATAAATAGTAGATGTTGAACCCCTTTCGGTTAGTCCGTATATGCACTTTTGAACCGTCTGATCAGTGAAAATCCTCGCTCCGCCACTCACGAGAAGATTTTTTTTTGTTAAGTATCTTTTTCTTTCTTTGTGTCCATAATACAAGCCGTTAGAAAAGGAGCACTAATTGCAATATATATTTAAGAAGACAAAAGCAAATCTGATTTTGACCAACAAGTGGTGTTGTTAGTATATGCATGGCACTATAAGAACTTGATTAGATGGTTGGAGGAAATAGACAAAAGTAGATAGAATGTTATCACAAACTGAGTACCATTTACTAAGCTTGTTGCTTAATTCATGTTGATATTTTCATAGATATTCCATTGGTCGTCACTATATGACAATTTTAATTGATTATAAAAATTGTCCCAGAAATTGAATACCAAGAAATAGTAGTAATATGTTTTTTTTTTTAATCTTTTATGTGGAGAACAGAGAGGAGAGGTGCATGACAAGATATGTAAATGGAATACAGTCTGTATCAAACTAGATACTTCTCTCCTCCTCTCTTGCTCCCACTCCAAGTCCCACCCATGTTCTAATAATTCAGACGAAATGGTCTAGAAGATCCTCGTACTTATTTTAATTTATCGTATCGATTGCTATACACTACCCTTGAATTTCTTCAAAACAAGAAGGAAAAGGACTTCAGAATTACTAAATGGAGGATTTTGGTAGAAGTTTTAAGTGCTAATTAGTTGATAGCTTAAAACTCTTAAATACAAATTGTATTACTCTCTCTGATAGGAAATTTTGTTTTGAAAAATGCAGTTGGATTCTTGATATTTTCCCAAAAGACAGGGTAATTACCCTTTTGATCCTTCAATTATCTAAACTCAGATATTTGCCCTTGTAATATTTCACATGGTAGTAATGTACATTTAGCCTTGAGTAATTAAGATACAGTAGTATACATTTTTGATCCCTTTATAAATATAGGAAATATATATGTTATATTTAGCTCAATCTTAGAACTCTATTCCCTAATAAATACAAATCTAACATAATATACAACAACAACATACCCTGTGTATTCTCATATAGTGGGTTTGGAGAGGATAGAGTGTACGCAGACCATACCACTATCTCAGTCCTCAGATGAAGTAGAGAGGTTGTTTCCGATTGACCTTCAATTTAGGACCGATAGCAGTATAAATCTAACATAATATAAGAGCAGTATAATTAATTAAATAATTTGTTTAACATACTACACGAGCAATATAATTTAAATTTGTGAAGATTTAGAAGTAGAAGGACTAGGAGTGTAAATATTAAAAGATTAAAATCAAAATTAATTAAAAAAAAAGTAGACACACTCCACTATATATATAGAGGTAGGTAAACACCCTTAAACCACACCAAAACCCAAAACAAAAGCCAATGGAGGGCACTATCCATATTCTCTCATTATCCCTTCTCTTAATCCTCAGCCTAGCCCAAGCAGGGGGACTAACCAACCCCAAATGTGCCAAGTTTCACCAAGACAACAACAAAGACTCAACAACACTACAAGTCCTGCATGTAAACAGTCCATGTTCACCTCTTAAACAACAACAAAAGTACACATCATGGGTGGACAATGTCCTCCAAATGCAGTCCAAGGACACAAACAGGCTACAATTCTTGGCTAGCCTTGTGGCTGGTAGATCTTTTGTCCCTATAGGTTCTGGTAGACAAATTCTACAGACCCCATCTTACATTGTGAAGGCCAAGATTGGGACACCACCTCAGACATTGATGGTGGCTTTGGATAATAGCAATGACTTTTCTTGGTTCCCTTGCAGTGGATGTGTTGGTTGCTCATCTACTGTTTTTGCCTCCGCTAAGTCTACCACTTTCAACAATGTTAGCTGTGAACGTGCCGTATGCAGCTTGGTATGTAATTATCTAGTACTCACCTCTGTTCCAATTTATTTATCTGGTTTTGACTTGGCCTAAGTTTTAAGAACATAAAAGGAACTTTTGAATCTTATGCTAATAAACTAAAGACACGTAGAATGTAGCAGAAGGTTCTTTTAAGTCTTATGGTTTTAACATTTCCCGTAAAAAGTTGAAATTACACTTGTCTTCTCATTTTGAAGTTGTAGAAAGAACCAAAGACTTTTTTATGTCTTAAAGATGCATATGGTGGCATTGCTATAACTACAAGAGCTTGTCTAAAATCTAAAAGTAGAAAGGTTGGTATTTAATAAAGTTTTGAAATGTATCATTCTTGACATAACAAATTAAAGCATAAAAAGTGTCAATAAAAGTACTAACATTTATGCAACATATACCGGTTTACGTTTGTGTTTTAATTTGACTTACCACAAAAAATTTAAAAGTAAAAGAATAACAATTCTATTCATGATTTTAAATATGCCATGGAATGTTGAAATTGGAAGGTTGTTAAATGTAGAAACAAGACTATAGAAAAGAGTAACAGAGTGAATAGGTCGAAAATGACACATTTTTAACCAAGACAACAAAAAGAACACATAAATCGTATGAATGACATAACAAATTCGCCTTCTGTGTCTTTTCAATTTAATGATCCTACTCGATTCAAATAAACTTAGCTATATGAGTTCATACTACTCCCTCCCTCCTTTTAATTCGTTTAAAAAAGAACGACCCTTACCTTTTTAGTAATTTTTAAATTTTAACTTTCCACGTGACATTTTTAATATCACAAGATTGAAGGACATTTTTGTGCATTTGACATATTTTAAATTTAAAACATAAGATTCAAAAATCTTCTTTATTTTTTTAAACTCCGTGTCAAGTCAAACTAGGTCATTCATTTAACACCATAAAATTCGAAAATTTGTTTATTTTTTTTAAACTCCGTAACTAGGTGGTTATTCGGAAATTGCTGCCATGTTATTCGGTCGAAGAGTAAAATCCGAAAAAAGTAGGTAGAAATTAGATGAAAGCAAATCATTCTTTTAAGATCGTGTTAAACTCGTAATTATTGTGAAGTTCATAACGCGCTAGATACGGCGCGTGAGGTCAGGAGAAGTTGTTCCTTTCTGGCATTGTCGATAATAATGCAAATCAGCCGCAGGGTTACCCGGCCCGTGACTTTTGTCACATGACTTGGTAGTATTATTATTATTGTCGTCACATGATTTGTAATGCTAATTGCTAAAATTATTAGCTCGCTGAATTATACTAAATATATTATCGTTGTTTGCTAAATTTACTTGCTTAGGTACCAAAACGGGACTGTGATGCGGGCACTTGCACGTTCAACCTAACCTACGGTAATTCCAACATAGGTGGAGGCCTCTCAGTAGACACATTTGCACTCTCTACTGACCCAGTACCCCAATTCAACTTTGGTTGTATCCGAAAGGCCACTGGCAGCTCAGCTCCACCCCAGGGTCTATTAGCTTTGGGTCGTGGCTCATTGTCATTTATGTCCCAAGCTGATAGCCTCTACCAGTCGACATTCTCCTATTGTTTGCCCAGTTACAAGTCTCCCAACTTTTCTGGCACACTTAGGTTGGGTCCAAAAGGCCAGCCATTAAGGATTAAGACAACCCCATTGCTAAGAAACCCAAGGAGATCATCTTTTTACTATGTCAATTTGGTCGGAGTTAAAGTTGGCAAGGCAATCGTCAAGATCCCTCCTAGTGCTTTGGCTTTCAATCCTAACACCGGCGCTGGCACAATAATTGATTCCGGTAATTCAAGTTTTAATGATTATTCGTAGTTACATTTACTCGTCGTCGCAATAAATCTTTCCATATCTTAACTATCAATTATCATAGATACATTTTTAAGTTTCAATTATACACTCTTTCTACTAGTTTCTTAAACACCACCTATACATTTTTAACTTTCAAGGATCCCCCTTTCTACCTGAATGATACTAATTGACATTTCAAACAGGGAAAATGAATAATTAACGGGTGAAATATTTCTGTCGCTTTACTCTTTAATTTAACAAAATCATTTTGAAGAATCATCAACTATTTAGTAAAATACAATTTAACTATTAACGATTTACATTTTCCAATTATGGTAGTAAAAGTGAACACGATATATATAGTTGAGATACTTTAGATATGTTTTTTTTTTTTTAAGGTCAATCAACTGAACCAATTTACTATTATTTTTCGTCATTGTTAGGGACGGTATTCACGAGACTAGTGGAGGCAGCATACACAGCAGTGAGGAACGAATTCAGGCGTCGAATGGGTAGGAACACAACAGTGACATCACTGGGGGGATTCGACACCTGCTACACCGTCCCAATTACAATTCCAACAATAACACTCATGTTCGCCGGAATGAACGTGACGCTGCCACAAGACAACTTCCTTATAAGAAGCAGCTCAAGCACTACCACTTGCTTAGCTATGGCTGCTTCACCTGCTGATCCAGTGAACTCTGTACTCAACGTCATCGCCAGCTGGCAGCAGCAGAATCATCGGATTCTCTTTGATGTCCCCAATTCTAGGGTTGGCGTTGCTCGTGAAGCATGTAGCTGAGAATGACTGTTGCGTACTAATTTGGATTTTTCTTAATCTAAGTTAATGTGGACCTTATTTGGTAATTTTATGTGCTTTTTTGAGTTGGGGAATGAATTATTAGGGGGAGAGAGTTTGGAACTAATTTCATATTGTCGGTAGGTGTATTTTGCTTTTCCATATAGTATTTATTATTGTCTGTGTCACGGGTTTGAAAGTAATAGTTCCTGTTTCCAGATACTCTTGTTTCTTGGCTTCCACACCTTCGAAGGGAAAATAAAATAGTAAAATGATTACTGGTCCCTCCCTTCCAATTGTGCCAGACATTTATAATTGGGTGTGGTCATGACTCGTGAAGTTGGACTGTATTGTACACACTGTTTACTGTTAGTTTAATTGGTGAACAAACACTACCAAACAATAATTCAAGGATGGTAATGTGAAACTAAATAACGATGATGATATAGAAGGTGGTTAGTTAATTGGATTAAAAATTTGGTATAAAGTATGTATTTGATTTAAATTAGATAAGCTGAAATTTTTAAAGGAAAAAAGTTTTTAACCTTAGATTTTTAAGAGACTTTGTGAGAAAAACTTTGGAGATAAACACAACATTGTGTTATTTTATCTCAGAAGTAACGTAGTTGTAATATATCAAAACGCTCAATAAGATAATCATACATCTAGTTTTAGTTCAAGAGTTTATTGGAAACAATCTATTTATCTTCATAAGATATGAGTAAAGTAACACACGCTATTCTTTTCAAATCCATTTATGAAATTATATTGTTATTATACAATATTGTTAACCTTTATTTGACAAATCTAGCAGCACCCTTATCCTGGATTACAACTAAGACTATGAAATTAAAAATTCTGTATAATATATATATGTCTTACATTTATGACCCTAAGGCCTAAGCTATATATTAATAATTTTAAAAAGTCAAATTCATCCAAGTTATTGTTTATTTTTTCAGAAAACGAAGAAGTCAAATTCATCCTCGTTTTTTTTTTTCTACTAGTTTGTTTCGTGACCATACCTTCCTATTCCTTGTGCCTCTCCATGATTCCCAATTGACCATTTAATTCTTATCCAGCCATCACAATCCACTAGTCACCAGACCATCTAGTCATCCACCTTCCCCGACTTTTTCCATGGGGCATGGGGGCTAATAAACACCCAATCCCATATCCCTATCAATTCGTGGAGAAAATCAAACGTTGGCTATGGGCAAAAGATTAAGATTTTTCAAATAATAGAAAAAGGCTAAATACATATGGAGCCCTGAATCATGTTTCTATTGAACGCCTAAATTCTTCGTGTGTCAATTAAACATAATTACTAGTGCAATACACCATTTACTATGAGAGTTACAAGTTATAATTTACTCTTATTGCTTTATATATATATATATATATTCCTCTTATAGGTAAAATTCCTCCAAAATATTCAATATGGGCGAAAATTACATACTTAGAACATAAAAGACGATTGTTTTCAACAATCGGAGATCTTGAATAGGATATGAAGTTAACATCGTAGTGATTTTCTTTTCTTCGACAAAACAAATTCAATATAAAATATCTGAGTTCTTGTGCAAAAATTCAACATCAAAAATTAAACATTGCGTGTGTAATCAAGTTGTGCACAAAAGAGAATTGCGTTTTTATGTTTTATGGGAGAAGAAAAGGCGTTAAGAGAGGATTTGTTGAGTTTGGCGGGGTGTATGAAAATGAAGAAAAATGATTGTTTTTCGGTGAAGTGGATGGTGGTTCGAACTTGGTCAATGAATGTGTTGGATGGGTTCACCGGCAACTCGCCGAAAAATGGGATGGAGGTAGTTGTGGTTTTTTCAGTGGTGGTTTAGTGATGGTGTTGACTGTTGCCGTTGTTGGTATGTTCACTGGCGGTTTCTCTGGTGAGACGGAAATGAGGGACGAATAGCTGGTTGTGTTGGGATTCGTCGAAAAAATTAGAACCGTGTGCTCCTCTTCTTTGTTATAGTTGCTTGTTACAATATATCAGTGTGTATGTCGTAATGTTGCTTTTGTCTTCCTTTAATGACTGTTGCGCATTGTTCAAGTGGAAAAATGAAGGAGTGAAGATAAGGCCTTCTTTTTTTTTTTCATTAAAAATTGTGTTTGAGAAGTAAGAAAAATTAAAAGAGGCCAAAAAAATTAAAATAGGGCGGATGTAAGGGAAAAGCTAAATAATAATGGAAGAAGAGGGAGAACGAAGAAATCGAATATATGCTATTAGCTATTGATGCTTCAACGATGAAAAGAAACAAATGCTTCTAGAGGAAGGAGGCACAAAAATGAGTTTTTTTATTTTGTTATTTTTTTTCAAATTTTTTTTCCCCTCTGATGATATGTAATTGTAGCATTGGTTATAGTTTTCCTGTCATGACAAGTGATTTTTATGTTTCGAACCTAATATAAAATTGTGCAATTTATGTTTAATTGACATAGTTTTAATATAGTTAAAGTGTTTAATAGGAACATATCCTAATTTAGGTGGCAATACGAAAAAATCAACAAATTCAAGAAATTACGCATATATTTTTTAGTCATAGAAAAAACTCCAAATTAAAGATGATATTTGAGTCGAGGTTTCTTCATAAATAACCTCTCTGGGTGTGTTTGGTATGATGGAAAAAGTTTTTCCTGGAAAAAGTTTTTCTGAAAAATAAGTTGATTTTCTATTTATTTTCTCATGTTTGGTTGACGAGTGGAAAATATTTTTCGAAAAATATTTTATGGTGTTTTGTTGGTGAGTAGAAAATATTTTCTAGTGTTTGATTAGTGAGTGGAAAAAATATTTTTTAGAAAATACTACTAACTGTTAACTAGTACATCAGTGCCTCTGGCAACTCAATTATTTGTAAGAACTAATTTAAGCATAACAAATAATATCAATATCGAATACTAAAATATTACAATCACTAAATTTAATCAACTATTAATTAGCAAATATAGGAGACATTTTTCAATATTTTGTTAGGACAATCTCAAGATACTACAATCAATAGAAATACAACGGAACGACAAATTTATTCAACCTTGTGAAATAAGCTATATCGATGACAAAATGAAATATGCAATTAGCAAAAGTAACATAGGTAAGTTTTCCTCTATGCATATGGAAATAACAATACATTCAACGAATATTGAAAAAGAAAAAATTTGGGTTTCACTATTTTTTATTTCAAGGAATGAAAAATTGAAGCAAAGCACAATGAAAAATATTTTCGAGTAATGTGAATTTTTTTAGAAATGTAAATATGAGTGTTATTGGAGTGGGGAAGAGGAGTGAGGGTAAGGACATATGTCACATTTGTCATTTTCCGGATAATGACTTTCCTTGACTTATGAGGGAAATCATTTTACCTCAAATAAAGAAAAATAAATTGTTATAAAAAATATTTTTTCAATATTTAACTATAATCAAATAAGAAAAAATAAAAAAACATTTTCCATAGAGATGTGTGTACTTTACCTCTCCAAACCTCATACTTGGTATTTCAGTGAATCTGTTAGTCATGAATGTAAATAATTTACAAAGAGACATACTACAACCATATGGTCCACATCGAGGGTAACAATTTAACCCGATTTCAGCTTAATGCCCTAATTGGCTATTACCGATTCCACCGAGTGTCACAATTTTCATTAATTAAAAGTTTTTAAAAAGTCCAAATGACAATAGTAATTTTCAATCTAATTTTATGTTCCCACTGTTCAATTTTTTCTCAAAGGGAAAAAGACGTCTGTACAGAAACACACAGCACACCAAACTCTCCTAACTCAAAGTCAACAATGGCGTAATTTAAATTATTAATAACATGTATCTCAACTATATTAAGGAATTTCTGATTAGTTCAACGAATTGTAATATGCTGAAAAATTGCCCTGAAGAAAAAATAATAATCGGAAATGGAGGTCAAACGAAGGGCGGTGAAGAACCTCGTTACGAAGCTGAGTTCCGTATCGGAGCAAATCCGAACCGAAGCAATTTGTGAACTCAGATTAATTTCAAAGAACGATTCCGACAGCCGGCCGTTGATCGCCGACGCCGGAGCGATTCCGTACTTGTCGGAATCGTTGTACTCGTCGAACAAATTGTCTCAGGAGAACGCAACCGCCACGTTGCATAATCTCTCAATTTCCAACAAGGATTTGTTGATGTCCACGCGCGGGCTCCTCGATGCGCTCTCCCACGCGCTCCGGAATCCTTCTTCTCCGTTCGTAGCTCAGTGCGCCGCCGCGACGATATTCAGCTTATTGACGGCGGAGACTTATCGGCCGATAATTGGGCACAAGAGGGATATTCTATTCGGGCTTATTGATATAATTAAGAACCCTAATTCGGATTCTAGAACTGTTAAAGATGCGCTTAAAGCGCTTTTTGGTATAGCGCTTTATCCGTTGAATCGTGCTCAAATTATCGAGCTTGGAGCTGTACCCCCGTTGTTTTCGTTGCTTTGTAATGACGGTAGAGTTGGGATATTGGAGGATGTTACAGCTGTGATCGCGCAAATTGCTGGTTGTGATGAGAGCTGGGAGGCGTTTAGGAGGATATCAGGGGTTGGTGTATTGGTGGATTTGTTGGATAGTTCAACTGGATCAAGCAGTAGAACTAAAGAGAACGCGGTTTCAGCTTTGCTGAATTTGGTGCAATGTGGCGGAGAGGAGACAGTTAATAGTATTCGCGGCACTGTTTTAGGGGCTGTGGATGGTATTATTGAAGTGGCGGAAAATGGAACGGAGAAAGGAAGGAGCAAGGCAATGGCGTTGTTGAAGATACTTGATGCGAGTTCTTGTACCTTTCAAGAGGAGCAGATGGACTACTTATCGAACCACTCGTTATGAGTATGTCAAATATATCTCTTTGGTTATGCTTGTATAGATACCTTTCGTTTAGAGTTCGTGTTTGTATGAATGGGGTGTGAAAATGCATTAATGTGGTTGTAAGGATTAGTTTGGATTGAATACTAACTAGAACAAACTGAATACCACATGATTTGAATTTTCCTTTTCCTATTTTTAATTTGTGGATAAATCATTTCTTTTTTAGGCGTTTCTTATTTTGTATTAACAGAATATTTAGAAGTGTATTGCATTGGCTAGATATTGTTAAAAGGACCATTGCTTTACCTGTTTGATGAAAAAGTTATTGCCATGGAGAGCAGAGGGTTAGCTCAGTCAATTGAGTATTGATTTCTCCATTCTTCGATAAGTAATCTGAATAGTTATACATACAAGATGGTCTGTCCACTCTTATGTGTGCCATTTCACTATCCTTTATAAATTACTACAGTAGTTTGTTGGTTCATCGATGTGTAGCTTTAATCGGTTTAGTTCATTATTTATTTTGCACAGCACAAAATACATTAGATTCAAAGGCTCTACATCCACTCTAAAACCAGCTTCTGTTTCCTTTTTCTCTTTAGCTTTTGAAATATGTGGTCATGCTTATTTCAGAATAGTTAGTTGTTCAATTTAGCTAAAGCCTGATGATTGTCAATTAAGAACGGAGATTCGAATGATGCTATCTGTTGAAGCCTTATCATAAGTTGGGCTCCAGTGGCATCGCATGTGATAATCTTTCTCATGTATGATGAAGGCTTTGGCTTTATTCTAGCAGAGGGTCTATCAGAAACAACCTCTCTATCTCAACGAGGTAGGGGTTAGGTCTGCGTCCACTCTACCCTCCCCAGACCCCTCTTGTCAGATTACACTGGGTATGTTGTTGTTAGTTGTTCAATTTCTCGATTTTCATTTTTTCCCTTCAACCAGTTTGTGCTTTTAGATGAATAAAATTTAATCTCATGAGGTAGGGGTCAAGTGATTCCACGTTGTTTTGGAACATCTTACGAATTATGTTTATAAATGTGAATATATTATTAGACTTGTGACAACTCGAAAAGTAGTAGGTTAGAGCAGATAAAAATGTCCTCTCTTTTCCTCATGGCCACGAGTAAATGTGGGACATGTCGGTGCAAATCCAATTTTATGAGTTAGAGACTTTTGATTAAGAAAGGGAAGCCTTAGCATAACTGGTAAAGTTGCTGCCATTTGACCAGGAGGTCATGGGTTTGAGCCATGGAAGCAGCCTCTTGCAGAAATGTAGATTAAGGTTGCATACAATAGACCCTTGTTGTCCGGCCTTTCCCCGGACCCTGCGCATTAGCAGGGGCTTAGTGCATTGGGCTGCCTTTTAGAGAATTTTGATTAAGTTGAGACTTGAGTTTAATTTGTTTTTTCTGTTTTAAAATTGTTTTAAGATGGAAATTACTAAGTTGAGTCTTATTTGGTTGTTCTCTGTTTTGGTGACTGGAGTGTTACCTCAACACCATGGACTCTTTCCAAAAGAATTCCATCATCTCCACTTTCTCCTGTCCCTCCTTATGAATGTTACACCAATTTTCACTTAGCGTAGCATATAAATTAAGCTTTTCTGTTCATTCTTTTTTTGTCGTTCCATTCTAAATACAGGAGAGATGGACTTACTTTCTTCTTCTCCTGTATCTCTTTGTTAGTCTTAAATTGTTTGGTTATTTCCTGATAACTCTACAGGAGAAAGAGCCCTTTGTATCCTCGGGAAAGGTGCTTTATAGTTGCAGCAGGACTATCCTGTTAGATGCATACATGCACAGACCCCCCCCCCCCCCCCCCGGTTTGTTTCTGAAAATGGTATCTTCTGCTTCTGCATCTCCCCTGCTCACTGCTGCTGCGAATGGCTAGGCCTCTGAGGGTGATGCTGCAGAGCATCAGCCTTCTACTGTGGGGGCTGCGCAATGCCCGCGACGTGGCTGCAGCACATTCTATTGATATAAATTTTGAAACTATATTCAAAGTGATTATTTTACGTTTATAAGCCAATTATAGGTCTTGCTGAAGAGAAGAACCTGAGATATCAGATTTCTCTCCCCAAAAGCTCGTGTCGTGCTCTCACTATATTGTTCACATCGCATACAAATTCCAAAAATATATGTTTCATTTCTAAAATTGAAATTAAAGCATAAATTGCTGAGTTTTGGGGAATAGAAGGTGAAATGGAAGGGAGACGGTGTTACTCGATAATGACTCCTGAATGCTGTATACCTATAAAAGCGTACCTTGTAAAAAATGATATATACTCAAGAAAGCTTCCACGAAATTATTATCATAGTACATGACATTCAATTCTAAGAATGTAGTGATGGATAAGTTCTATAAGAGAAGTGGAAAACAGCTAAGTTGCTCGGACTCTTCAAAAATGTCTACGGGTGCGTGTCGGATCCTCCAAAAATAGTGTATTTTTGAAGGATCTGACACGGGTGCGGCAGCGTTTTTGGAGAGTCCGAGCAACTTAGGAAAACAGTGTAGACAGCAACTTAGAAGTATCAAAACCAGACAAAAGTTGGTGAAGCTTAAGAAACACAATTAATAATTGTTTCCAGCATCTCCCAAAGACATCTTTGATGTGGTTAGTTGCTTCATCTGGAGAAAACGTGATAACTGCTCCAGGTATGTCAAAGGTATGAAAATGAGTATAGTAGATGGACTTCAAGATCTTTTAGCTGCATGTACCTTGACTAGATTTACAGCTAGTTCTTTGGCTTCAGTTCTGACCCTTCAGTATATATCGAATACCTTTAGGTAGTCTTAAGTTTGTAAGTTAGCAAATTTACCTTGAAGGTGCTTCTCTAGCAATTTGGACCTTATAGGATTCTTAATTGCAATATATTCATGTTTGTATTCTCAGTTATTCTTGAATTTGTAAGATACTAACTTTTGTCTTCCGCTGTCCTTCCCCCATATAAAACCGACTTACCTAACGTCTCGAATGGTCTCGACCAAGGTTCCAATGCTTTCTGCTACTCTTGTCCATTTCTATTTTAAAAAATGAGGTTTAGTTGCTCAAAATACATTGACTATATTAACCAATTGCCTATTTAAAAGGTAGGCAACTCCAAATTGCTTTTGGTGCATGGAGTTTGTTTTAAAGGAATTTGTCTCAATTATTTTCTCGAGGGGAAAATGGGAAAGAAGTTTATCCTTTGAATATTTGTTGTTCCTTCTTTGTGATCTTTTGAGAGAGAGAGTTTAAACTGGTCTGGCTTTCCAGTTGACTCTACACATTCATAACTAGAGAGTTCTATATAGACACAATACTTGATTTGACACGCTAAGTACATGAAGAGGTAAGTTGTCTGTAGACTCGGTACTGTTGTTTCTCGGACTAGTTCTATATATTAAACACATATCTTGCAGATTATTTACAATTTTCTGATGAGACTTTCAGCTACAGAGGCAATTGGAAATGCATTTGTACCTCGTAACACTGAAGAAATGCTCTTTGGTGCATCTAATTTGGAGATGTTCGTGCTTTTGCATGTTATTTGAGCCTCCTTTTTTCTTCTCTTCCCCTACGTTTTGGGTGTGTGGTGAGGGCAAGGGGGGGCACAGGAAGGAAGGAAGGAAAAGGGTTAGCGAGTATCAAGCCTATGCCTCTTTCCTTTCCTTGGATTGAGAGTTGTATCGGAGTAGTTTTACGAGTTTTGATCACTCAATTCCTCGTGCTAAAAAAGGAGCTCAGCAGAAGCATCAAGATTTTCCTCTATTTGTCTCTGTTTTCTGATGAGGTGGAAAAAACCCTATTGAAATGAGTAACGAGTTTGCTGCTGTACTAGTTGGGATTAGATCCTCTCCACTTAGCTTTCTCCAGTTAGTAGTGATGTTGATCAATTTTACCCTACGTAAGGACTAACTGTAGTGTAAGGCATGGGTTTAGATACTATCCTAGTGACCCTTACCTGGTAGTCCTCTGTAAGTTCTTGGTTCTGTAACATTTTGTAGCAGTGTTTTTTCTTCCGCCTTTCCTGAAGTACCCGACTTTGTGTAGTTACCTACCTGGCTAGATGATTCTATTTCTTATTCGTAGATTAAGATGTTATCAGGTAACGGAAGACTTTGACCCCCTCCCTCTCCAACATATCAAAACTCCATTCTATACCATAGGTAGCTCTTCTACCATCTTGGCTTGCTTCAGAATCCATTCCTCAGTGATAGACATGTACAGTACAAATATCTTCACATTTTACTTAAATAGTGTAGCAATCCAAAAGAGACAAGCCTAATCTAACAAGCACTATGTAGATATAATATAGAAAACTCTAATGTTAAAAACTATCAGGCAATGCTTTGATGGAGAAAAGATCTTGCCCGCCCACATAATATCTTTGGGTTGATAGTCCAGTCCTCACGTGTAGGTGAAAAGTCGACAATATATGTGGAGAATAGGCTAAAAAGGTGAGTGGAAAGGCCTTAAAAGTAAAAAAGGAGCCGCTACTCGTAAGTTGGAATGACGATGGCGCATTGCCTAGTGCGCAAAACCAAGAGAAAATCATAAGAACTTTTAAAAGAAAAATAAGGGATATCTAACCCGAATTCGTAGGAGCTCATTAGATGTTTCCTTCGTTTCATTTTACTTGATCATTGTTGACTTAGTACACCCCTTAATGCGTTTTTTACTCCTATATAATGCGTTTTACGAGTTATTATCACTCAATCCTCGTGCTAAAAAAGGAGTTCATCAAGACTTGCCTCTCGTTGTCTTCTATGATCATCAGTTAATGTCAAGGGTAAAGTTGAAAAGAAAAAAAATTCTTAAAGCTTTCAAAATTCTTATGGCTCCTTTATAATGCGTTGTTTCTATATTATCTTTTTTCAGTGAACAGCTTTTAGGTGGTCTTTCTTTAATTTTAAAAACTCTTATTCCCTCGCATAATATTCACACATCTATTGAAAAGTATATATTGTTCCAAGTAAAATTTTCAAATTGCTTTTCTTAAAGTTTGTCCAAATGGCTAAAATTTCCACACGTACCTCTTTCATTTTTCTCTTTTAACTTTCATAGGCCGAAAATACAGCACCACTGTTTTAGTTCCGTAGACTTTATGGAACCCAATTACTTCAGAGAGGACCAACGTAGAGATTACTGCATTGGTTACCAATTTTATATTAATGTAGCATTTCAGTTTACAGTGTTTTTGGTCGAGTTATGCTATTATCACTTTTGCCATAACATTATTGAAGATAATAAATAGCTACACTTCAACAGTAATCTTGATGGCCCATACCTGAAATAGTTAAATGCTTTGGCCAAAGTTGATGAATCTTTGCATCTCTTAAAGTGGATGGTATATGCTTTGTCAAGTGCTCATTGATACTCCAATACTCTAAAGTGAGATATTTCATTTCATAAAAATTTTAAAAAGAAAAATAACGGCAAGTTATATTCGGCGCTTACTGTTTTACTGGTCCAATAATTTTTTTTGGTATAATCATTTCTCATCTTATATACACTAATTCGATTAACTTAAATTTACACCACATAAAATCCATCAAAAAAAAAATAAAATACTCTCTATTAGAGATTTTTTCATTTCTAGGAATTCAAATCCGATATTTCTTATGAAAGATAAAAAAAAAAAATTCCTATCTATCTATTTCACTACATCTCTTGATCGTACTAGCCCAATAATCTCAAATTGACCATGTAAAGTTATTAGCATGGAAACTAATTTAATTTTCTACTTCCAATCCAAGATTAAAATTTCAAATTTTAATTAAAAATAAAGAGGCTATCTCCATTCCGGCACTAAATATGGCACGGGATGGTGTTTGATAAAATGGAGTGGGTGACAGTCCCACGTGACTGACCACCAATTTATAGGTGGATGTCATGGTTGGCTTCATATCAACGCTAACAGCCAAAAGAAATATGCCCAAAACCACATTTCAACAAAACTAAACACCATACATATTCACTAAAAAGATAACACTAACAAAAAGTAGGAAGAAAAGTTGGATTACCATCATTAACTCATTTGACAAAGTTAAGCAACATTTGCCCTCTCTCCCTATCGTTTGGTTGGGCACAATTTTTTCCTCTTTTCCTCATCAATAGTATGCTAGTAACCGAAAGATGTTTATTAAAAAAGCAAGGAACCTAATACATGCATTCAGTCGGATAAAAAATAATCTCAATCATTATTATTAATACGGAGTAGTATTATTTTTATATACTCATGGTAAATTCGAAATAGTTTCAATACAACTAATTCTAACATTATCAATACACACCATTCAGTTATTATTATATACTCTACCAAACAATCTCACTTAACAATTCAACTTGAAGTACAATTTTCTTTCCCAACAAAATGTTCAACTATTTTGGTTCCTATGATGATTAAAAACCAAGTGAAAGAGAATTGAACTTGGACTTACATGTGATAGTATTTAAAACTCTTTTTATTTTCTATCACCATATTATGTATTTAATATGTATACTAAAGTATTGTCTCTATCTAATATTCCCTCCATTTCGCATTAGTTGACCTCTATATGGACTTGACTAATTCATTAAGAAATCAATAATATATTTATTCTTATATGCCTTTTAAAATGAAATAATTAATGCAATGATTAAACATTGAAATTTGGTACATATTATTTCATCCCATGTATTATGTCTATAGAATTGAATATTTATAATTGAAACTAGTAATGATCATTTAATTTTGATTTTGAGAATTAAAATCATTTATGTATCATTCAATGATTTTGAAAATTATGGATGTATTTAGTATTCCTATCAAGGGTAAAATGGAAAAACAATGTAAAGTCTAGTTATAGTGATTAGTGAGATTCTTAGGGAATAATTAAGTACTCCATTTTGGAGTAATTAATAGGAGGATTAAGATATGCTGAGTCCTTTTAAATGTTTAAACACAGTAACAGGTGTCCTACGGGAGCATTAAAGTTTGATTCGGTTATTACGATATGAAAGTCGTTCAATATATCTTTAAACAAAATCCAATAACAAGATTTTCTTATGTCACTATGAAATTCCATGATTCTCCTTAATGCATAAGAATCCTAAAGTTGACAGCCTTTTGAAATTACAGGGAGTTGCTCAAGCTAAACACTTTCTTCCCTCTTTGGTGGGGACCAGAATTTAGAGATCGTTGATGTTCAGGGGGTCCGAAAACACATATTGATGTTTAAAACTTTATTATTTTATCCGAAAATTAAAACATCCATCTATCTTCTTAATTTACGGAACTCTTTTCTAAATCATATATCAATTTTAATATATTCTTTTATATAATTATACTCAATTTTCGTCAGGTTTAATGGATGTCAGAGCATCCCAAAATTGACCTTAGGTCCATTCCTCTTGCTAGGCACTCGATTTGTTTAAGAACTTCTCCGAATGTTTATATCCAATCAATAAATACAAAACACATATTCGTACCCAAGTAATTGTTATGTCTTTTTATCTTAATTTTTCTCCGAACATTTATATTCGATCAATAAATACAACACATATAACTTTCATACGCAAGTATTGTTATGTCTTTTTATCTTAACTTTTAGTTAATTAAGAGTAACATAATTAGTTAGGTGTAAAAAAACACGGTGTGAATAAATAAGTAAGCATTCATCTTATTTTAGTGTCAAGAAATTAGATTAGAGCGAATTCGATGGATAACATGGTCTACTATTTCTTTTTCTTTTTTTTTTCTTTTCTTTAAACTTAAAAGTTAGGTTTTTAATCGAGACCATATTAGATTATATGCCAATAAACACCAAAAATACCTATAAGCCAAGAGTTTATCAACCAACATAACAAAAGACATAAGCTGATCACCCTCAATTTATGACTTTTGCAATTTATAAATATTTTTTATTTGATCTGTCTTTTATAATTATATATCTCTAATATCTTTGGTAATTTTTAAATACTTTTTCTAAAACATAATTTTAATTATTTTTCCAACTTATTTTCGTCATTCATTCTTTTTTATTCAAAGTGTTTTAATATTTTTTGGTAAATAACTTTTTTACATAAAAGTGTCTATCGACATATTTTTATCAAACACACAATTGATTATTATTTATTTCAATACTTTTTTAAAATACATAATTATTTATTTATAAAATTAATTTCTAACATTAAAATATATCTTTTAATCTTTGATACTCATCATCATCTATTTTAACTAACTCAAACTACCATCATCAAAAGATGTCGTAGACAAGACCCTTCTTCATTTAATCAGAGACCTCAATATCAAATCTTGAATATGAAAATATTCGTTAATAAACTCTACGCCATGAGAATTCTAATTAATCGGCCTTCAACATGGCCCAAATAAAAACCAAAAATAAAGAAAAACTGGCTAACTCAAACTCTCTCTAAACCCACTGGAATTAATTAGCTATTTGTTTCACCTTTTTCTCCCTTTAATTCTAGTGGCTTGACGTCCATCATTTCTCCTCCTCCGTTCTACCCCACTTACTTCCTCTTCTTTCCCTCCGTATGTCTTTCTTTGACCAGCTAACTATAACTCATTAGAAATGAAAGAGGACTATTAGATATACTTAATACTAATGGATAAACAAGCTGGGAATCATCATCATCATCAAAATCATGAAATATCTAACAAAGATGATTACTCACCGAAGATTAAGCCGCAAAATTACCAAGTTGCCACTGGAAACAACAGTGATAGGTTGAAGAGGGATGAATGGAGTGAAGGAGCAGTCTCGTGTCTTCTAGAAGCTTATGAAGCGAAATGGATACTCCGTAACAGAGCTAAGCTCAAAGGACAAGATTGGGAAGACGTGGCTAAGCACGTGTCGGCGCGTGCACATTCAACCAAATCACCTAAAACTCAAACGCAGTGTAAGAACAAAATTGAGTCCATGAAGAAAAGATACCGATCGGAATCTGCAACCGCAGCTGATGCTTCTTCCTGGCCGTTATATCCTCGCCTTGACCTTCTGTTACGTGGAAATAATGCGTCCGCAGCTTCCTCTTCCCTAATTCCGGCGCCGGCGGCGGTTGCGCCGCCGCTGAATTGTGTGGTCGACGTTGTGGAACCACCGCAGGCGGCAATAGTAATGCCTCCACCTCCGGAAGCTCCTCCTACTTCTCTGCCGCCGCTCCCGCCGACGGCTTTGCCTATTGGGAATGGTGATCAGAATTCGCATGGTTCTAATGGTCTGGACAGAGGAATAAAGGTTAGTAGAGTATACTATGTAGACCAGTATTATTATTTAATCAATTAGACTATTTCAAATATTAAAATAAATTTAACTGGTTCTGCAGTATTTTCAATTAAAAGAAAATTAATTCGAAGTCCAAATAATTATGATCTGTGCTTTTGTTTCTGATTTTCTTTTGCGCCTTTTTGTATGTGAATTGAAGAGAAAATCGAATATTATATACTTAACGCCACTGAGTTAAGAAAGAAATTTTCAAAATCTAATTGTATAAGAAAAGAGATTAAGCGTTTGTGCTTAAAATAATAATTTTGCATTACTCTTCTTCACTATGTCTGGTGGACATCCGCCACACATAAATTTTGAGGTGTTTTGAGTATTCAATTGACATAGTAGAGACGAGTTGAAGCGTCAAGATACGTACTCTCAAATTATAGTGTTTATTTGTTAGTTTGTTTATTTGTTAGTTGAGGTCAAGCTAGTTTGAGTATTCTGTTTATGTATTGTGTCATTTTACACATGTGAAGCAGGATTGTGAGCCCATTTTAACGGGCTTACAACTTTTGGTTCAATGGATTTTTGGCTTAAAACCAAGTACGTATTTTTTTTATTTTATTCAAACACTATAAGAATGCATAAAAGCTCTTTTGGTAAGAGCACTTAACTAAGCCAATCCAAACCAGACAGGCTGGTTAAGCACCGGCTATAATAATAGTAATAACTAATTTAACTCACCACCAAATATTATAATGAAGAAATAAGTACTTATTTATCCTTAATTAACTAGAGACTTCATGAGTTCGAGTCATCGACATTAAAAAGTCGACTTTGATAGGAGTTGTGTTACCTTTCAAAGTAGCTGGACTTCTGGCTATGAATTTAAATTAGTCGAGTCTAAAGATACTGAACTAACAAGTGAACAACAAAAAATATAACGAAACTAACTTGTAGGTTAGGTAGAGTTATTACTAAAACAATCAATCCTTTATAAATTGTGCACTATCTTCTATAAGGAGCATGAAACTGAAAATGCCTATTTGTGTCTCCAGGAAGACATAATGGACGCCAAATTATCAGACAATGCTGCAGCACCAGATCACAAAAACGCAACAGCTACAAATAGCAGCAGCACGCCGGCGCTCTACAGCGACAACAAGAGCAAGTCGAAATTGAGATCAAAGAAGCGAAAGAGGGCAGTGGAAGGGTGGGAAATCGGAGAGAGCATACGTTTGCTAGCTGAAGTAGTCGTAAGGTCAGAGCAGGCACGAATGGAGACGATGAGAGACATTGAGAGAATGAGGGCAGAAGCTGAGGCCAAAAGAGGAGAAATGGACCTTAAGAGAACTGAGATCATTGCCAACACGCAGCTTGAGATTGCTAAGCTCTTTGCTAGTATTACCAAAGGATCAGTTGACTCTTCATTGAGAATTGGAAGAAGTTCATGATGAGCAAATAATATCTTATCTGGCTGTGGAAACTGAAATAACCTTGTTATCATCTTTAATTTGATGATATCTTCTTGACCCAGCCACTATATCTAATTATGGAGGACATTTTATTTAGATTAGTAATAACTGCCACTTCCATCATTATCTTGCTGATTTGTAATCTTAAAGGACTTTACTATATCACTTCTTCCTTCATCAATCTTATCAAAAAGATAAAGAGGAATAAAATGAACCTACCATCAACTTTATATGCCACAATCTTAAAATTAAGCCAATATCAGCTATATATTTATATGGGTGTGCATAATTTGGTATATCTGAATTATATCGAACAGAAATTGTAATTTTAGTACTAGTGAATTTTTTGTTCTTAGTTACACTCTGCATTAAAATATTGAAATATATATTGTATGTTTATAGACAACTTTCCTTCATATGACTAAGTTTATATTTTTATCACATTAACTCATCAATATATCACACTACTAACAGATGAATAAGTGAGCCCACATAGAACATGATCCAATGACAATCTTAAGAGACTTATTTATTTCTGTACATGCGCTAGTAATTGTATCTCATATAAAATATAATTATTCAAATTTTTTGTACGTTTTACATTTTTGACTTCTTATGGACGTAATTCACTCCAAGACTGCAACATAACACAATAATGGAGAGGGACGGACCTCCTGATCTTTTCGTTATCGATCCCCTTCATGTCATCAAGGAAGGAGACATCATCAAAGACACAGAAATAAATAAATAAATAAATAAATAAATAAATAAATAAAGACAGGATGATTCACCATAACTCTAATTTTTATAATCGATCATCTCTATCTAGTTTAGATATTAATTACTTTTTTTTACAACGATACTAATTACTTTTGTCAGTAACTACTTTTGTATTCCTAATCTCAATAGTACTACTGCAAACACTCACATATATACCCTACTATGTCAACTATAGCCTCCCATATACTTTATATTTATGTTAAAATGAAGAAAATCTTTACTATCAAATAAATAAAGAAAAATAAAGAGATGAGAGATGAGCAGGTCCAATCCATAATATTTGAAATTAAATGAAAAATGTATAAGTCATCCTTTAAAGTTGTTGGGAAAAAGTCCAGTCCATAGGTCCAACTATTTCCTTATTCGTCTTCCGTAAAACTTGTGTAAGGAAAGGACATTTTTAGCCCCATCAAGTTACAGCAAGAGCATTATTCAGCCAAATTATTAAGAATCCGGAACTATTTTATGCCACCAAACTGAAAAAAATATCAAATTGTGCCATATATTTAAAAATGTATCAATCTATGCTTAACTCACAAAAATTGTGAGTTATGCTCAAATATCTTTAACGGAAGGCAGTTCACGGTGTTAATTTTTTTGAAAAGTGCATACCTCACAATTTTTGTGAGTTATTCATTCTTATTTTAACATAACTCACAAATAATTTTGTGAGTTATGCATTTTATTTTCAACATAACTCACAAAAATCGTGAGTTATGCATTCTTATTTTAACATAACTCACAATTTTTGTGAGGTATGCATTTTATTTTAACATAACTCACAATTTTTGTGAGTTATGCTTTCTTATTTTTAACATAATTTTAGTACATTCAAAAAGCATGAATAATAATTACATGAAATTAGCAATATAAATAATAATAACATGAAATTAACAAACATTACTTATTAGCGATGATATTTTAAATCTACCGATAATAATCGACAGTATCCAAGCTTAGTGACAAATGAACATTTGCAGATGTGCCAGCATTGTGCATCCATCCAAGTTGAGATGATTGACCATAATTATAGTCATTTTCAAATAAATCAACATTATTCGTGTCACGCAGAATTAAACCCCTAAATAAAATATAACATATGACATAAGAAATAGACAAAAAATCATTAAAAATATAAAATATTAATAATAACACAAATTAAGAAAAAATACCGATCACTTTCATTCAAAGTTTCATTCAAATCAGGTATTGAGAATTGTGTTGGCATGTTACTCGGCATGATGTATTTGGGAGCATTCATGTCAAAAAAAATATTATACTGAGTTAAATGAGCATTAACATCACTTGTTGGATCATCAAATTGCGTATGCACATTTGTTTGTATCGGAGACTGCACAAGATGATTTTTACGCTCCTTCTTAACATAAACTTGAAGAATGTTCAGTTTTATTTGACTAGCATAGTCACAAGGAGCCCTCAGAAATTCAGTCAACGACTCATCATCACTAATAATCCATTCTCCATAATTTACCATTCCTTGAGATGAGAAGGAATTTGGATACTGTTCGACTATAAATAAATCAAAATCATTATTTTTTATTTTCATTCTTCTAAAATTTGATTCTACAAATTCTCTATAACCAATTAAAATTGGATACTTCGCGTTGGACTTGTGGGACATACTATAATATATTATATTTCCCTCGTGAATAATTTCGCCATCCCAAAAAAGTGCAACTTTAACACGTTCAGAATTTATTCTCTAAAATTTGATAAAGTTTTGAAAAGATAAATTGAGTTTGAAGATGATTGAAAAAAAAAAAATAAGAATTGAAGTTGAAGAAGAAGAAGAATTTGAAAACCATATACAAAGAATGAATGTATACGGGTGTTTAAATAGGAGAATTTGATAAAACAGATTCATAACTCACAAAAAAAGGTGAGTTATATACTTTTATGAGTTATATGTTAAATAGAATTTCGAAAACGTTTTTCATTATTTAAATAACTCACAAATGAATAGATAACTCACAATTTATCTAGGTTATGTTAAAATAAAAGGCATAACTCACAATTTTTGTGAGTTATGTTATAATAAAATGCATAACTCACAAAAATCGTGAGTTATGTTAAAAATAAGAATGCATAACTCACAATTTTTGTGAGTTGTGTTAAAATAAGAATGAATAACTCACAAAAATTGTGAGTTATATTGAAAATAAAATGCATAACTCATAATTTTTGTGAGTTATGTTAAAATAAGAATGAATAACTCACAAAAATTATGAGTTATGTACTTTTCAAAAAAATTAACACCGTGAGTTGCCTTCCGTTAAAGATATTTGTGCATAACTCACAATTTTTGTGAGTTAAGCATAGATTGGTACATTTTTAAATATATGACATAGTTTGGTACTTTTTTTAGTTTGGTGGCATAGAATGGTTCCGGAGTCAATTATTAACAAAGGTCAAATCAGATGAATTTTATTTACTTTCAGGGCACTTTTTGTGGAACTTGGAACCAAACTATGTCATCAAACTAAAAAAAAGCACCAAACTATGTCATATATTTAAAAGAATACCAAACTATGCTTAACTCACAAAAATTGTGAGTTATGCACAAATTTTTTTAACAAAAGGCAACTAATGACGTCAAATTTTTCGAAAAGTGCATAACTCACAATTTTTGTGAGTTATGCATTCTTATTTTAGCATAACTCACAAAAATTGTGAGTTATGCATTCTTATTTTAACATAACTCACAATTTTTGTGAGTTATGCATTCTTATTTTAATATAACTCACAAAAATTATGAGTTTTGCATTTTTATTTTAACATAACTCACAAAAATTGTGAGTTATGCGTTCTTATTTTAACATAATTGTGAGTTATGCATTCTTATTTTAACATATCTCATAATTTTTGTGAGTTATGCATTCTTATTTTAACATAACTCAAAAAAATTGTGAGTTATACATTCTTAGTTTAACATAGCTCACAATAATTGTGAGTTATGCATTCTTTTGTGAGTTATTTAAATAGTGAAAAACGTTTCCGAAATTCTATTTAACTCATAAAAGTATATAACTCACCTTTTTTGTGAGTTATGCATCTGTTTTATCATAACTCACAAAAAAAGTGAGTTGTATACTTTTTAAATTCTCCTATTTAAACGCCCGTATACATTCATTCTTTGTATATGGTTTCCAAATTCTTCTTCTTCTTCAACTCCAATTCTTCTTTTTTCAATTATCTTCAAACTCAATTTATCTTTTCAAAACTTTATCAAATTTTAGAGAATGAATTCTGAACGTGTTAAAGTTGCACTTTTTGGGGATGGCAAAATTATTCACGAGGGAAATGCAATATATTATAGTATATCCTCCAAGTCCAACGCGAAGTATCCAATTACAAATGATTACAGAGAATTTGTAGAATCAATTTTTAGAAGAATGAAAGTAAAAAGTAATGATTTTGATTTATTTATAGTCAGACAGTATCCAAATTCCTTCTCATCTCAAGGAATGGTAAATTATGGAGAATGAATTATTAGCGATGATGAGTCATTGACTAAATTTCTGAGGGCTCCTTGTGACTATACTAGTCAAATAAAACTGAACATTCTTCAAGTTTATGTTAAGAAGGAGCGTAAAAATCATCTTGTGCAGTTTCCGATACAGACAAATGTGCATACGCAATTTGATGATCCAACAAGTGATGTTAATGCTCATTAACTCAGTATAATACTTTTTTTTTTACATGAATACTCCCCAATACATCATGCCGAGTTACACGCCAACACAATTCTCAATACCTGATTTGAATGACACTTTGAATGAAAGTGATCGGTAATTTCTCTTAATTTGTGTTATTATTAATATTTTATATTTTTAATGATTTTTTGGCTATTTCTTATGTCATATATTATATTTTATTTAGGGGCTTAACTCTGCGTGACACGAATGATGTTGATTTTTTTGAAAATGATTATAATTATGGTCAATCATCTCAACTTAGATGGATGCATAATGCTGGAACATCTGCAAATGTTCATTTGTCACTAAGCTTGGATACTGCCGATCATTATCGGTAGGTTTAAAATATCATTGCTAATGCTGGATGTATGCATAATGCTGGACCAGTGAAAAATCGTCGCTTTTTCTTGTTTTGAAGCACAATCGATGGACACAATCGATGGACAAGGAGGGGGAACCAGTTGAAACTGGGTAGGGTTCTTTAAAATTTTTAATCTCAATCGGTAAAGTGAAGATTGAAAAAGGGAAAGACTTTATTCTTTAACACATAACTCACAAAAATTGTGAGATATGTTAAAATAAGAATGCATAACTCACAATTTTTGTGAGTTATGTTAAAATAAGAATGCGTAACTCACAATTTTTCTGAGTTAAACATGGTTTGATATTTTTAAAAATATATGGCATAGTTTGGTGCTTTTTTTAGTTTGATGACATAGTTTGGTTCCAAGTTCCTTTTTGTGGGTGTTTGGAGTTGATTTATTTTTAAATATTTTTGAATTTTAAGTATTTTTAAAATTTTGATGGTGAATGAGAAAATTAAAATATACTTTTAAACACTTATTTTTAAGTTAAAAAATATCAAAATAAGTCAAAAGTCAATTGTGAGATAGTATCAATTTAAGACTATTAAATAATAGTAGTAGTTAATAGTTTGAATAAGTTTATTCTCCTGTAAGAAATAAAAATGATCTTTTTTTTTTGTTTTCCACCCAGTATTCGGCATTCATATTGGAATCCCGATTAATTCGGATCATGCATTACAGGGGTCAGGGGCGGACCCATGTGTAATTTTGGGGTGTTCCGGCATCCACTAAACTCGACGTAAATTAGGTATAATTATATAAGAAACATAGAATAAATGGTATAATTTATTAAAAAGCACTCAGAGAACAAACACATATGGTTGGATGCAGTGGCTTGAGGATGTGCCTCTCGTGTCCAGCTTTCCGAGTTCGAATAGCTACAGCTACATACTATTTTTTATAAAAAAATTTGAGCACCCACAACAACCTTGAATTCCTGGGTCCGCTACTGACAGGGGCTATTCTGGGGTGATGCTCCAACAGGGGCTATTCTGGGGTGATGCTCCAACAGAATTTTTTTTTCATATTCAAGACTCGAATCCCAATTAAAAATAAAATAGTCTCGTCACTACATCACAACTCATTCATTTTGATAAATAAAAATGATTTTACTAAGCAATTCCCGAAGATGTGAAAATTAGGTCGTTGTATTATTATTATATTACCCTTTTCTCTATTTCCTATTTAAACCTATGTTTTTTTTCCTTTTCTTTTTGTACAGTCTCTCTCTCTCCTTAACCCCTATCTCTTTGCTCCTTAAACCTTAACACTCTCTCTCTCTCTCTCCCATTTCATCAGAGCAGATAAAGAAAGAAAGAATGCAAGCTGCTGCAGCTCTCTGTTTTTCCCCTCCAGCACGCCATACTTGTTCTCCTTCTCACTTGTCCTACAAACCCCTCAATTACCCACTCTTCTCATACACTCCCCCAACCCCCTCACTATCGTCTGCCCAAACCCTGTTTAGAAAATCCATTTGTAAACCCCCAGCTGTAGGCAAATACGTCAGGGAAGATTATCTTGTGGTATGCTTTCTCTTCTCTACTCTACATACATCTTCTGGTGCCTTTTGTTTGATTATTTTCTTTTCTATTCCCTTTTTTTTTTGGTTGTTGTTGTTGTTGTTTGTTTTTTGGGTTGGTTAATTTCATTTACTTTCTCAAATTTAGTTCAATATTATTTCCGAATTTCGACTATTGGGTTTGTTCGTTCATCTGCTGGAAAAGTCGGAAGTACGTGCTTTCTTTAGACAGACATTGTGGATAAGCTTTGTTTATTGCTGAAAAACTGGAAATGCTGGATCAACAAGTCCCACAAACGAACTCTGCTTTATAATCATTTAGAGGAATATATCTGTATAAGAATTCTTTAAGGGGTTGTTTGGTAGAATGTATAAGAATAGTATGAAATAGGGTGCATCCATAATGTTGAGACTAGTTATGCTGGATTATTTCTTATTAACTGCGTACTATTTGTTTTGGTGTGTTAAGGAGAATTCCGTCTTTATATCATGCTTATTTGTGTATTAATAACCATTCTGTTACTAGTATCATGGTTTGCTATGTATTAGTTATACACCCTATAATACTGAATAGAATGTAGCTATACATAGGCTGAAAATCCTACCAAACAAAGGATTGAATTATACAATGACTAATACGTGTATTAGTTTCTCGAATACGTCCTACCAAGTGGTCCCTAAGTGTAGTTTCGTTTCTAATGAGCACACTATGCAAGGGTGCTAATTTCGATTCATTTTTTCCCTGATTACACGGGATTGCAGAAGAAGGTGTCTGCCAATGAGATTCAAGAACTGATAAAGGGAGAAAGGAATGTGCCACTGATTATTGATTTTTATGCCACATGGTGTGGTCCTTGTATTTTGATGGCGCAAGAACTTGAAATGGTAAGCTTGGATTTCACATGACAACGTCTTAAGCGTTTCATTAATCTGCTATTGATGGCTTAATGTAGTTCTATCGTACCAGAGTTCCAATCAACATGTTTATTTGAATTGATCAGTATCCCAGTTTGCAGAACCACTCGGTTTGATCATGATTCCATTTTCTAGCTCCAATTCTAAATTAGTTGGGGTCGCTATAAAATTAGAGTATTCCGTCATAGTTTGGCTAATTTTAGCAGTCCGACAACCTATGGAACTTTTTGTTATCTGGTTTTAGGGCATGCTATGTTTGTGAAGCTTTACATATTTGGTCGGGGTGGGGTGGGGGTGTTTCTTTTTGCTCCCAATGGTTAGAAATTGTTTTAAATGCTTAAAATCACGGTTGCCGATTTGCCATATATGAGGAGAAAACCTAGAGAAGGGTAGAGGAGTGAATCTATTATCCCTGAATTTCTAATGCTTACAAATATATTTGAAGTTTGGAGTGGACATTTTTCTATCGTAGTGAATGATATAATGTAAGGTAGGCCTGATAACTCTATGAACAAATCATGAGTCGTCAATCACTGGCGGGATAATCCTTTTAAACTCTAGGGAAACCTTATGCTCATTTCTATGGTGTATTTGAAGATTTAGCAATTCAAATTCGTGCAATTCTGAGGGCCTACATTCAGTTATTGAAAAGAGAGAGATAAGTGTCAATTCTCAAGTGATTATGATAGTGACATAGTTTGTTCTATCCTCAATCTCCTCTAGCTCACTTGCTTGGAGAAAAAAACTCTAAGTTACTCGGACTCGAGTGTGGGTGTCCGATACGGATGCAGATCTAGAGGTCAAGTTCTTCATGGTCTCAATTTTAAGATTCGGGGATGTGAATCCAGGTATGGTTACAGGTGCCGGAATTCAGCTAAAAATAATTCACATATCTAAAAATAGAGTTACAAAACCTAATTTATGAAATATTATGTGAAAAATTTGAGGAGAAAATGTTGCTCAAGAGGAGAATCCTGAAAGGAGATAAAAGGAAAAGCAGTAACAAAGAAATTTCTATAGACAATGTATTTCATTTTCTTCAGTTTCACCTTAGCTTTTGTTTTGATTACAGAATTCATTAAATTTGCCCAGACACTGCTGTTATTTTTGGTCAAAGTACCCAAAATCGATTGACCAGATCGGGTACAAATCCCACATCCATACCCATGTCGTGTCGACACGGGTGCGGTACCGAAAGGGAAAAGTCCGATTAACTTAGAAAAAACTTATGTTGACCTTTTCGTTGGTAGTCATTGTTTATGTGAGAAAAGGATACAAGTAGACAATGCCATATGGAGATTTTAGTGATTTTCGATTTCCCTTGTTGCTTATTGAATAATGTCACATTGATGGTGGTATAAATCCTCCATTATTTAGTATTTATATGTGGAATGGTTAAAAGTCTTTACAAGCAGAGGATTTGTGTGAAATGGTTGAGTTGCTGCTATGCGGTGAAGGAATACTATCAGCAGAAGATTAACTATTCTTTTGAAAACACTTAAAAGTAAAAGTTCGTAATTGATAAGTTTTAAGTAAGTTGAGGAGCTATAAACAACGAAGTTAAAGTCTGCCGTCTAGTAACTTTTACCTATTCTAGTATTCAGAGAAACTATTGACAATCTTGATATTTTGTTGCAACCCTGGAGGAATTTGATTGAAAGCTAAATTACATGTCACAGATTATAACCAAAGGATTCTATTACTTCTAGGCCTTTTTAAGTTTACCCTCTTAGATTGGAATAAGGAGTAAGCTCCCCTCTGCCTACACTCTAATTCAAGTTTAGCTGATATATTTGAAAATAAAAGGTGTCTTTTGGTGTAAAGATCTATGTTGCTCAGACTCTCCAAAAATGTCAATGGGTGCGTGTCGAATTCTCCAAAAGTAAGTGTATTTTTGAAGATTCTGACACGGGTGTGGCATCGAAAGTTAAGAGTCCATGCAACTTAGGTAAAGAGAGTCTCTCGTTCCCCCACGTAAGTCGCTTTCCATCTGTAGACTGTAGTAGTTTGCTTGGAGCTTAGTATCTTACTAGGCAGACTAGGTTATCTTTTGCTAACTATCTTTGAGTTGTTCTCCTCAGAGCTAACTCTCTTTTTCTTCAAGGATATGCTATCTTGGCTGATAAACATGTTATTTCATTGTTCTGTGGTATAATTCCAACTTCATCTGACAGCTTGCTGTAGAGTATGAAAACAATGCACTTATTGTCAAAGTAGACACAGATGATGAATACGAATTTGCACGTGATATGCAGGTACAACCTCTTACCATCATTCTCCTTTGAATCAAAATTTGTTTCTCTTTCAATACCGTCATCATTTTTGAAGAAAAAAATTCTGTTTTCTCTCCTGTCACTCAAGATTATACTCATCATTTATCAGAATTCCTTGCTTTCATCACATATTTCATAAGTGCATTCTGTTGTCTTTCGAGAATTTGCAAAGCTGTCTGTTACACTGAAATGATCTCCTCCAGGTTCGAGGACTACCTACATTGTATTTCATAAGTCCAGATCCAAATAAGGATGCTATCAGAACTGAAGGGCTCATCCCAATACAAATGATGCGGGACATCATTGATAATGATTTATGAAGAATAATTCAGTAGGTTCTTTGTTGGCTGCCGCTGCCCTTGGGCCACCCCTCCTATGCTTCTCACTCACCTTCGCTCATGCAGTCGTGGAACTATGCAGCCCATGCTCTTTGCTGCTATTGTCAAGCTGCCTTCATTCATTCATAGCGTGGTACCAATATGTGAATCTCAACATAAATTTTCAGCAATTTCGCTGTGAATCTGTGACTTGGTATCTGCCTAGCAGTGGTAAGAGCTGTAACATGTTCAGATAGAAATGAATGTTTAGATGAATAGATTTCCTCTAGATTGAAAGTGTATTATGTACCCTGCTAAGTGTTCTCATGGTAGCTTGTTCGAAGCTGAATCTTGATGTTGAATTTAATTTAGATTTTTTATTGAAGGTCTCATAGAGTTTGAAAATTTCAACGATAATCATACAACAAATAATTTGGATTTGATACCATGCACGCCTGTTTTGAAGTTCTGAAAAAAGGTTTACCCATATTTTCTACCTGTATAACTTAGGTGCAAATCTTTCTTTTTCTCCTCGTTTCCCATGTTTGGACAAATATATCCGAAAGCTGAGGATTTGAAGGAAAGATCCATTGAAACCCAATCATATTTCACCAATAGAAGAGGAAAGACAATAACTTCACATGCTTCTCTATTCAAACGGCTAAATAAAATTTTACAAAAATATCAGCTGTGGCCTCAGCTTTTTTAAAATGACAAGATATAGGAGAGAAATGTTCAGTCCAGTGCAAGTGAACTATGTTTAGAAGCTATGAACCCAAAAATTACTTGTGATTTGTACAGAACAGTAAACAAGCATATTTCTGCTAACGCAGCTAAAACATAACATTATGCAGAAAAATCCCAACGCAGGCAGCATCGTTGACTGAATCAACCCCAACTTCCTTTTAACCTTTAATCCATCTCTCTGTCAATCACATCTACCCTGCATCCATCCGTCTTCATGGCTGTCAACTGCACTGGGGCAACCTATACTGCCATTCGCTCAGACACAACATTGACCGACTGCCTCTCCTATAAATTAAGGAAGCCCTTGGCTGCCCTGCCCGTTATCTAATAAAAAGAGGATCTGTAATAAAGGCAACTCCTTCATTATTCATCATGCTCGTGAAGAACAATATCAGCAGGGTCTCCAATCCATGGACGCCCTTCTCTCCATTGAAACTTGATTCTTAACTTGCCATTAGCATCTACTCCAACCACCTCACCTCTACTTGCATGAGTCTCCATCCCCCATCCCCACCGAGGTGCCACCAGCCCATCTTTGATCTTCACTTTATCCCCGATTTTAAATGCTCTAATACTTTCCATTTCTCCGGCCTTGCAGAGCCATAGTCTATCCGTAAAGCAGAATGCAACCCAAAGATCTCCATCTTCTATGCGGTGCACCACCCCAATACTTGAATGACTGACATCCCCCCACTGGTGTGTTGGGTTAGACACATTCTCCCTAACCTTGACCCAGTCACCAACTTGGATTTCCTTTTCCTCCACAAGGTCTACTTCTGAAGGATCAAGCATCCATGATTTTGAGCCTGCTGGTGTGTAGATTCTTAGTTTGCCATCCGCATCAATTGCTGAAATAGTTCCAACACTTGCATGACTATGACCTGACCAACCAAATCTTGGCTGCTTCACAGAGTTTCTAACTCTAACACGCTGACCAACTAATAGCTTGTTTACTTTCTCAAGATGGCTGCAATATCCCACCCACGGGTCCTGCTCTCCACAAAAAGCGACGGAGACATTTCCATCCCACTTATCGCCTTCATAGCTCATTCCTTGCACAACTCCAATGCTACCTGGCCCTACAGATTTCCAACCACTTCCAATTTCTCTCAACTTGACCCACTCTGCGACTTCAAATGTTGGCTCTATCTCAAGATCTGCAGGATCCCCTTTCCAGAGACATTGCAAACCAAAAAACGCAACCCTAACTTCTCCGTCAGCATTAACGCTAGTTATAACACCTCGAGAATCTGGATTAGTGCCTCTCCAGCCCCATCTTGGTTCTGCCAGCCCAGACCTAAACCTAACATGCTGCCCAATTCGAAAACCAGAAACCTTTTCAATGTCAGTATAATGAGTCATTAGGCGCCCTTTGCGGAAACAGCATGCAAGCTCTAAATAACCGGTGTCTTGAACACTATGTACAACAGCTAAACTTTCTTTGCCTATGCTGTACCAATCATAACTGGGCCTAGTTCCCAGGCTTGGTTTTGAACGTACCCAATCACCTACTTCAAATCCAGAAAGTCTTTCTGCATCTCCAGGAGAAACCTTCCATAAAATGTCACTCCCAACAACCCTAACCTAGAAAGCGTCAAAGGTCAATTCATTAAAACTAAAAACTAAATGAATTGGAAGACAATTCAAAGTTCACTAGATTTTATGGTACTTATAAGGTCAGATACTCTCCAAATTTAAAATGAGACAAGCAGTGCAAGCTTACATTTAGAGCACCATCCATGTCGATTCTCACAATCTTTCCAACCGTTGCTGGTGTCTCATTGGACCATCCAAGTCGAGGCTGAGAAACAGATGGCAGAACATGGATTTCTTGTCCAACTTCAAAAGGCGGCACCTTCTCCACATCTGTCACCGAACAAGAGAAAGGCTTGCTGCGGAAGCAAAAAGCAATGCCAACATCACCATCTTCCTCCAAACTGTGGATTATACCAACACTATTCCTTGTGATATCCTCCCAACCATATTTTGGTGAGGGAACTGAAGCTTTTACTCTTACCCAATCACCTACCTGTTAATGGCAGATAAGAGAAACATTATTGAGAACGCTACCTACACCTACTTTTTTTTGTCTCGCGAATTACCCCCCCCCCCCCCCCCTAAAAAAAAGGAACAGAATTACCAAAATCACCAACACCCACATCTAGCATCCTCATTAAAGAACAAAACATTGATCATTTACATGTATTACCTTGAAATCCTCCACCTTTTCCATGTCAGAAGGATCTGCCTGCCACGGGATGGGCCGATTGGGAATTTCTATGATCAGCAGACCGTCGGCCTCTATGTCAATTATTTTTCCTACACTATGGTGAGTTTCACCGCCCCAAGCATATCTTGGCTCTGCAACAGTGCGCTTCACGCAGACCCTATCAGCAATCTGTGAAAAGGTACAGAAAGCAGAATTTAACAATTGAACAGGCAATAGAAACTCTGAAGAAGCTACTCAATTTTATTTTATTTGATGATGTTTGACTGGGCACAACATTTAACCAATAAACATCCATGACATGTTTATGACTATAAGAGCATGTCTCAACAGCAAAATGGGACGTTTGAAGTTAAAACAGTTCCCAAATATAAAAGAATGTCATCTTTTTGCAAAAAAAACTTTAAAGTGTCATATAAAATGAACGAGGGAGTAATAAACTACGGAACATCAGTACAGTCGAACTATGGAACATCAGTAGAGTCACAGAACAATATATGTCTTACTCTGAATGGTTCGACAGGTTCAACCTCTTCTGGCTCACAATGCCATGGATGAGGAAGGTAGCTTAGTTCCACCATCAAACTGTTGTCTGGTCTAATACAGTATATTACACCAATGCTTCCGGGTGTTGCAGATCCAAATCCATGTTTCGCTGTTGTAAGTGTAGGACGAATCCGAACCCAGTCTCCAACCTTGAATTCCTCCACGCGTTCCATTTCTGCAGGATCAGCTTTCCACCCTCTAGATGCTCCAGGAAACCCAACACGAAGCACCCCATCATCATCAACACATAAAACAGTTCCTATGCTGTCATGGGCATGGTCACGCCAACCAAACCTGTAGCAATGTTAGTTATTATTAGCTATTAAATGACATTCATGAGTCAGCACCAGAAAAACTAAGCAGCAATTGGCAAGACAGAACTACGATACTTGACTAATCTTGTAAGTGATACAATTTTTTGTTTCCCTATACTATATTTAAGCTGTTTAGACCTCTAAATCTCTTATATTTTCCTCTAAATATTTAGGTCAATGAGTGAGCCAACCTTAAAACATTTCATCTTAAACCTCGTTGCAAGAGACATTCATATATCAGCTCAAGAAAATCTAATAAGCTATTTGGCAAGGAAAAAGTTAAGGAACAGGAAACTTGGGTAATCATACGTAAGGTATTTTTGTTAACTCTGCTACTCTATCAAGAGCCAGATTTCCCTCTATGTACCTTCAAATTTCTTCATTAATATTCGGTTTATTTCAACTTAGAAAGACCTACTTATGAGCTATAAATTCATTATATTAGTATTTATCTATTTAAGACTTGAGGCATCTGTTTCTTGGACCACTAAGTTATTGCCATGCACTGCATCTAAGTCACCGTACCTAATTAAAGGAAAAATTGATTATTAAATAAATGAATCACTACTATATAAGGAACTCATGCCCTATTTGATCATAATGATAGCAAGAAACTTCATCGTACATACATAGCCAAATATTATGAGATATTACATAAGCCAAACACAACACCAAGAAAGGGAAAAAGGCGCATGTAGAAAGTAAGAACAGTAACTCGCAGTTAAGAAGGCCCATGCAATTTGTCTTCTTCAAACGTAAGATACAGAAATAAGAGGGAATGCACTAAACCATTCCCAAGAGAATATCTCCAGCGGGAAAAGACTGTTGAGCAAGATTCAACAAATCAGTGAAAATCGGGGCCTTCATATGATTTCCCCCAACCTCCTCAGAGAATTTCTGGTTTAGTGCCAAAATACTCTAGCTTGAGAAAGAGAGCAGAACGGACATACGAAGCACATAGCCCTACTATAAATACAATGTAACAACAATTTTATGTCAAACCTTGGTTCTTTTACATCTGGCTTGAGCTTCACGTGTTGCCCCCTGTCCAGTGGAATCACTTTTACAACTTCATCTACTAATACTTGAGCCTCCCGGCCCTCCACAGAGCAAAAGGACACAATGAGATTGTCTTTGTCAAGGACATTTTGAACAAAACCAACACTCTTATGTCTAGCACCTTGCCACCCATAAGTTGGTGTGACAATGCTTCTCTTGAATTTCACCCAGTCCCCTACTCCATATCTGAATAGCATAAGAGCATGCAACTGTTTAGAATATCAAGCCCAATCAACAAGCAATTTACAATTGTTATGAAATAATGACAAATATCTCACACTGTGGGAGATAAACGGACCCCCTTCTCCCTAAGTGCCTCCATCAAATCTTCTGAAATCCATTCACGAGGAAGAGCCTCCAGATAGTCGCATAAAGTTTTGCCACTGCAACAATAGACATTGCTGAAGTTAATGCCAAACTCAGATACAAGATTGTAACCCTATGATAGAATAGATCATATGAAGGAGTGACTTGGGCTAATTGAAACTTGCCTGTGATTCCTAACTTCAACAGCAGCATCAGGATACCTGAGCATAACTACAATCCAATCAAGATTTTCACGTATCATATTAGCAGAGAATGCTGCTACATGGAAAGCATTATCACCTTCATCATCCTGACATCAGGGAGAAATACAAAATTAGCTAAAAGTGGAATGTTAGACAAACAAATATCGACAAGTACTGAGATGCAAGTAAATGTCATGAGCAAATGAAATACTGAGCCATGGCCATTATGGTTGAAACTATGATGTACTTTGAGGTGCCTACATATGTGTATGAGCCTCCCAAAAACAATTTGCAGAAGTAGATTTCCAATGAGGGTCATTCTTGTTAGAATAGGAACTTTTGGAAAAACTCAGCAATTTCTCGAGTTCGGGGCGTATCCGCTGAGAGTTTGCACATCTAAACTTAGTGAAGAACTTCCGTCCTCAAACATTGCAGTTACCGAACTCCAACAAAGTTGCAAAAAGCAATATATTTAATGATGATAACAGCACCATCAGGTGCACATATGTACAGAGCAAAAGCCAGTACTTTTATAATTGCAAGGAGCTCGTGAATTCTAAAAAAGCATCTAATATCCAATACATCCAGTAAATTAACTCTAGAGGCCAAAAATACAAACCCTTGTACTTGAGCTGGGGTAGTCTTTCTCTCTCCAAAAGTATATCAAAGTTAACTTTAGAACTACCATTATGATTTATGATTGTGTCTTACATTTAAGACTTCTTCTAATTACTTAAGTGCTTTGCTTGTATTTATCTTGCATTACGCTCAACACATCCTGCTCCTTGAAAGGAGGATGCACTCTAATCATCTATTATTTCCAACCCTCAGGTAAAATCACACAATAATAATATATGCATAAGAACGGAACTCTTAAGGAATCTGCTAGATTGGTTTATTATGTTAAGACTAAAATTGTCATATTCGTCCCATGATAAGATAAGTTTACATACTGAGTAACTACAAAAGCAAAAGTGTACAGAAATAGGCTTACCAACCATAACCAATTGTGTCATGAATCAATGAAATTCTCAAAGTCATAAAAATTGTCCTCCTATTTTTTTGGTGTTAAGTTATACAGTCGAAAAAATCCTGGAAACAAAGAAATTGGGTTTCCAAAAATGTCATGCCCATCTAATACAAGTTTAAAGGAATACTAGCCATGCACCACCGAATCTCTTAACTTAGCAATATGTATGCAAATATATGAACACCTGATACCCTTTATCTTAGTCCTCACTATGCCAAAAAAATTCAGGTGTAAGCCCTTCCTCAGGTGCAAATATGAGAATGAAGTCTCATTAAGTACATCTGGCTGAAATATTTTTCTTATCCACAAAAATTTCTCTTTTATGTTTGCTTTCTTTATATTCTATTCTTTTTATTTTTAAATTATTTATTTGAGGGGGTCAAGCAGGGATCTGATAGGCTTATATTCCAAGGACTCACAGCAAGAACAACAAAAAATGATAATTTCCAGGTTAATTTAAAGCAAATTAAATAGCCCAGATGTAGAATGGACCAAAAGAAAATAGCACATATACTATTAGGTGTGATTAAAAAAAATACCATCATCACAAAGATAAAACAGAAAGTTCACAGAGAAAAGGAGCCAAAGACAGTTCATATATTCATATCTAGTGATAGATCCAAAAGGTGTCAATTACAGACCTGAATATTACAATTTGCCCCAGCAGACAAAAGCAATCCGACACATGATTTTGCACCTCTATTCAATGCCACATGGAGAGGTATTGTGTTATTCACATTCTTGATGTTTACATCAACTCCTGCGTCGAGGATAATCTGAAGAAAATTTGGTAGTTCGTGAGACGACAAATATTCTAGTGGTTAAAAGATACTATAATGAAAAAGAACCCTCCTTAGCTATTGGGCAGAACTAATCAACTAGTCTCTTGGCAGTAAAGGCATGCACTGACTGACAAGGACATGAAAGACATGCATAGTTTAAAATAATTTGGGGGGAGGCAACAAAATAGGACATCAGATCACTTCTGCACATATTTAGCACCCCATGATCCTCATCCTGTATTGAACTCCCAATGTAACTTTCTAACACAACTGTTCCGCCTGAAGGAAGGGTTAATTAAAGCCTTATACAATCATTTCTAATATTAAGTTTTGTCTTTATAGTAATAACCCATTTATTTGATCAGAAATAATTTTATATACATTTTATCTGAATCAATGGAAAGCAACAGAACTAACAAAATATCTTTTTTTTTTCCAACGAAAAATCATTAGAGGTAGTGTCCTGAATACTAACATACGATCAGCAAAAAATGTAACCAAACTGATAATAAAAAAGTGTCACAGTCCAGCCAAAGCACGATTTGGACATATGACCTAAGATTTACATTATCTTACTTCCAAAACAGTACTTGCCAAATTCAAGTACATATCAGCGTACCTTGACCAACTCAACATCATTTATCATAGCAGCAGTGTGCAAAGCAGTTCGAAAATGTTGTGTGTCTTGTGCAGCTGGGTCTGCTCCAGCAGCTAAAATTAATCGTACCAGTTCTCTCCCCTCTACAAAAGTAAACAAGATTACTGCAATGACAACCAAGAACATGTACGGCTAGCAAAAAAGGAAGAAAAAAAAAAAGACGACTATCAACTGTTATATCTAGTAAACCAACTACATTTAATTTAATCTTTGCAATATATATATATATATATTCAGCTCACCTGCTTCACGATCTTTCTTTAAGGCTGCTGCCATGCACAGTGCGGTACCAACAGGACTTGGAATATCAATAGCATTGGTGATATCTTCAATAGATGCAAGTTCCACCCACCTCTTGACAACAGCAACGTTCCATGTTGCAATGCACAAGTGTAGTGGCCTGTAGAAGGAAAGAGACAAAAGATGCACCATGTATAAAAGGGAGAGAGGAGGAGATCAAAGAATAATATAAGGACAAACATGCTCGAGCGTCCTTCTTCACGAGCAGTCAATTTTTTCACTGTTTTTTTGACACTATCAGTTTTTTCTCTGTTGCTTTTTCGAAAAGCCAAACTGTGAACAACTAGAGTAGAAGTGAAGCAGGTTTAATGAACAATTGCCAAGTAGAAAAAAAAAATTCACAAAGAATTTCAAAGAATGAATAGGAATCACATTTGAACTTACGTCAAATTTTTGGAGTTCAAGATACTCATCGATTTACAGCCCCCGTTTTCCAGTATGATCTTAGCACAGTCCGTGTATTTCTTAGAAACTGCTCGATGAAGCACTGATTCGCCTTCATCATCAACAGCATTTGGATCAGCCCCAGCCAATAATAATTCCTGATGCAAGGGAAACATAAAAGGAAAAATGGGTACTCACATAATGAGTAAAACAACCAACAGATGCCAAAGATTTCTATGTGAAAGGAAAAAAGAAAACAGCATCCTGTAAACATGCTTTGTCTTCTTTTTCAGTTTTTTTTTCTTGTGTGTGTGGTTTTTGGCCCGGGGGGTGGGGGGGTGGGGGGGTGTCGGCCTGCTGATGGAAAGATGAGAATTGCCCGGGTACTCCACCTACCAAAAATGATTGAAATAGATTGAAGAATGGAAAGGCAGGGTCTGGACAAACCTTGGAGATTCAAATACAAAGTAGGGAGTTTCACCAGTGAACAAGCATGAATTTCAAATTGGACTATGGAGTTTCTTTTATTTTGTTTTGTTCATTTTCTTATAACAGGAGTAGAGGAGGTGTGTCAGGTAGGGGAAGGACGAGGAAGAATGAGAAATTGAACCTGTACCTACTGGATGCCTTTTACTTTTTAATCTAGAATAGTATTTATCTCATCTCTTTAATAGCCTGACTTTCCGTCCCACACATTTCAGTTTTAGCTTAGCATCTTTCTCAACATACACATAGAAGGATGCATCTTTCTCAACATACACATAGAAGGATGAAGAGACCTACACGCATGCAATCTGGTTGGCCATGGTATGCACACACATGAGCAACGGATGGACCAAGGCCCTCTCTAAGTTTAGACCTGACATTGGCGTGCCTCCTGATAAGAGCACGAACACATTCAGGTGATCCAGCCGCAAGAGCAAACACAAGGGGTGGATCACCATCTTTGTCTAGGACATCCACATTTGCCTGCGAGTATTCCAGAATGGCCTCAACAAGTTCCACACTTCCTCGTCTACAAGCTAGGTGCAGAGCAGTTTGCCCATCAGCATTTTGTGCCTCCAGTACAGAACATAAAGAGGTAATATTTTTTCCTGAGACAGTTTTCGCAAGCAAGTCTCTGCATGCAGAAGGGTAAAAGAGATGAAGTACACAGGAAAAGAATTCTTAGGAGAACTACCAGAAGTTGCAAAAAGACGATTCAGGGAATGGTGTTCCTGAAATTTCTTGAAGGAATATGTGATTAAGCACAAGTAACTTCGGTAAATTCCCTTCCCAAATTTGAAAAATCTTGATGACCTGATATCTTTTAATTTTTTCTTTACATTATGAAACTTTTCCTTTCAAGTTTCTGTTAGTCTCTCGAATAATTTGGCAAAATGGAATATCCTACTACTTAAGAAACACGTTAAGACTTACCGAACTCCATTTACATTGCCTTCGGAGACAAGTTTGTGTAGAAAACTGGGATCATCAAGAGAAACCTCCAAATGATATGCCGCAGAAGGTACTACCCCATTCGTTTCCAAGTACTGCAAGTTACTGCATTTTTAACATATAAAAATCAACATTTATCTGAGTGGCCAATGATTAAACTCGAAAAAAACTGCAAAACATTAATAATTAACAATCAGACTAGGGAACAAGAAGAGCACTGCTGCAACCATGTTCATTTGATAATCCTGCTACAAAATATCAGCTTAGCTAAATGTTCTTACTTATCAGGGCTGGCAGGAGGGCTTCGAGGGATCTCTTGCAAGTGGCGAAGAAATGTGGCTAACATTGAACTAAAGGTTGGTCTCTTGGAAACCTTGAACTGCAGACACTCACCAATCATCTTCCACAACTCTGGCGGTATTCCAACACCCACTACACTTGCATATTGAGGAGGCTGTTTCCTTGCCTTTATAACAGACCGATAAATTTCCTCTGCACTCAAGCCAGCCCAGCTGCATAAGAATGAAAAAGGGTGCTCTAAGTAATTCATACGGAGTAGAAGAGAGCATATGCTAAAACATAGTAGAAGCAGGAAGACGAGTAATTGCTAAAGAAATCAAAGTTGTCACTTACGGAATAGAACCAGTGCACATTTCCACCAACGTGCAACCAAAGCTCCAGGCATCCGACTCAGGAGATATACCAATGGCACCATCCCAGAAAAGATTAAGTGATTTCTTTACGGGCTCCCACGCTTCTGGAGCAGTGTAGTTTGGGCTAAGCATTGTACAATCCATGCAAGAATGAGTTATTGTGGACTCACACTCCAATCGAGCTTTCCTACAGCCAGGCTTCTTTAAAATTGCAGGAAGCCCATAATCAGATACGACAGCATGACCATTTGCATCTAAAAGAAGATTGGACGGCTTAATATTCATGCAAACAATACCAGCTGCATGAAGTTCAGCCACCCCACGCGCAACGTCTGCTCCATACCTGAATTTAAGATGGGAAAATGCATCAAGGTTAGAACTTAGAAGATACATGTAACACTAAATCCACCATCCTCGGAGTGCACATAGAAAAATGACTAGACTCTGTAAACTGGACTCCAATGAGCAGCCTGGGGAAGAGTTGAAAGGGGATGAAGAACGGAAGCACTGGGCAGGAATTGAACCTTGCTGATACTCTAAAGCATCTGTAAGCTAGACTTCTGATAAGCTTCAAAGTTTGAACATTTGATTTAAGCAGATAAAATTTTAGCCAGATAGTTACAACATATCCAACCAAATTCATTTCCTTACCAGTTCACCATTTTAGTTATGGAGGATGAAAATGAACATAATTAAATTAGGAGAACACTGGTGATAGGTTTAGAATCTACAGAAGAACTTCCAGAGCTCCGTGATAGAAGTGCAGAAAGGATTTGTAAATTAGCAACTTATCTAACTGAGTTTGTCACCCCTATAAGCTTCTAAAATCTTGTCGGCTGAGTCCAGCACTTCTATGGAGGACATTCCCCCGACCTTCAAGCTTTCACAACTAACCTTCTTGGACATCATGGTGAGCTTATAATTTCACAACTAACCTTCTTGGACATCATGGTGAGCTTATAAGATTATATCTAAGATTATAAGAGCATGCGGAAGGGTGAGTTGTATCTAACTGAGTTTGTCACCCCTATAAGCTTCTATAGTGGTGAGCTTACGGAAGGGACTGGAGTTTGTGCAGTCCACTAACTCTCTTGCATCTTAATTATGTACATGTAAATCCATTAGATATTGTGCGTTATAGTATTCTGCTCTCTTCATGATTTTGGTAGCATCTCCAAAGTGGGATAAGCCATGAAAGACCAAGGCTTAAATCCCACCAGAAAGAAAAGTACCAGGCGATTTCATCAGTCTACCAAAATCACGATGAGTATAGTTACCCAATCAGTGATTAGTCAAATTGTGCACAAGCTAACCTGACACCTTTATGACCTATATATCAGCATTTAGTGGGAGTGGCTATGTTATTAGCATAGTAATGCTAATCTAAGCATGACAAATGTTTTATCCAGGAATTTTCCTGCAAAGACAATCTCAAGCAAACAATGTGGCCTTGAACTACTGAATTATCTCAAGACTCAAGTGCAAAAGTAAGTTTATCATAGACTTAAAAGTTAGTTCTCTTCTACGTCTTGATTTAAAATCGATAATAAGACACCTAAGATACTTGGAAGTCGTCAGTTCTCTTCCATTCTGTTTATGGATATTGCTTTTACATCTTGATAGTGGATATTGCAATTCAACCCTTCATTTATGCTAACAGCTTTTCTATAATGGTAGCTTTAGCTCATTTGATTTATTTTGTCAGAGAACAGAATGAATTCAAATAGTGAACTTGTATCTTCGTTCCTCTAAAGGAAATAAATAATAAATATAATAGTGTTTATTGTGGGGAGAATTACCCAATACCGAGTAACAGGTGAAATAGACGAGGTGGGTGCAAGTTGGGTACCAAATAAGTAGAATGATACAATCTTAAGTAGAACGCTCTAAAAAGCAGAGAATATAAGATGGATAAAAGGGCCAAATTGTAGAAGAAATTGGGGAGAAGAGCTCACAGTCTCGCACATACGGTATGTTGGTGATACTTTGATACTATGTGAAGCTGAAAATGATGGTTGTGTTAAGGACATGCTGGCCACCTCCATAAAAAATAGTAGCAGTTACAAGTTACCTATTAAGTCTACTAGTTGATCAATATCTACTATACACAACTGTTTACACCAAAAAAGTAAAGATACAATGCAATTCCATTTTACTTTATGAATGGAACTGGACCTATCTTCAAAACATCTACCATTTCTTTCCAACCACACTGACCACCATATGCATGATGGTCAGTGTAAGGTCTAAAAGTGAATCTGCCAAAGAATAGTGTATTTAGTATTAAACCTTTCTTATAATGATATTTAGTATTAACACCGAACATCGCATTGATGTATTGGCAAATGTTATGGGCTGCAAGGCAGAACAGCTACCACCTACCTATTTAGGACTACCACTAGGAGCTAGAAAGAATGATCAGAAAATGTGGCAAGGGGCCCCAGACAGGCGTAACAGTAAGTTGGTTCCATGCAAAAGACAATATTTATCCTTTTGGGAGAGACTTGCATTGGTTAACAGTGTTCAGAAGTCTTTTTTAAAAATGCCAGCAACAGTGGAGAAAAAACTAAATTTTATGAGGAATAAATTCTTATGGAAAGGGAATGCTGAAAACAGGAAATTCCATTTGATCAGATGCCAAGAGGCGATGAAGGAAACAAAGGAAGTGGGTTTGAGTGAGGAACTTGAGGTCGCATAATAAATGTTTATCATTTCAGTGGCTTTGGATATACAATGAGGGTAGTAATAGGTTCTGGAAATAATTAACAGATGCCAAATATGGTAGGAGAGACAGATGGAAACCCAGTCAAGTATAATCTTCCTCAAAAGGTGGGATCTGGAGTACTATCAGTAACCTATAGGGTGAATATAGCCACTTTGTAAAGTTAAACCTGGGAATGGTACAGTCATCCATTTCTGCTATGATGTTTGACTGGGAAAAGAAAGTTTAACAGAAAAGTTCCCAACTTTGCATAGCCGTTCCAAAAATAAATAGGGGGAGGTGGTAGACTTTTATTCAAACAATGGTTGGTGGTTGATTTTCAGGAGGGGCATCAATGATTGGGATATAGAAGAGTTTGCTCAGTTGATGCAATTACTGGACAATGTCAGTTTGGAGGATAACAAGGGAGATTCATTGATCTGATGCAGCATGCAATGATGGAATATTCAGAATCAGAAAATGTTAGTCTATTACTGAAACAAAAGGGATTGTGTGAAGAAGAATGGCCTTGAAAAGCAATATGGAAGACAATGGCACCTATTAAAGTTGCTTGTTTTGGTTGGGTTGCTCCTTTTCAAAGAAGTCTTGGTGTCAAGTGGGTAATGCCTCCCGATGTTAAGAGCTTATTGAAGATATGGCAACATCAAATGGTGATAGAGTAGACAATACGTTTGGAGAACAATCCTTTTTTGTATTTTATGGACACGGCTTAAATAAAAGTACCCCTCGGGGGAGAATTGAATAAGGAATTGACTTCTCTAAAACGCAATATGGTTGGAAAGAGATAAGATTTGCTTTTAGGGGAAAGGATAACATATTATCCAGGATTAAGAATAGATGTTTGTTAACTGTGTATTTTTGTAAAAGGAGTATTGTGGCAAATATAGAGCAAAATATGGACTCCATAGAAGATATATGAGATATGTATTTGGCGTGTTAGATGTTCTTTTTTCAGTAATTTGTACCTTCTTTTAATAAAACCTTACCTTGTCAAATAATAATAATAATAATAATAATATAAGCAAAACAATGTTTACAGGAAGTTGTTCTTCAAATTTCATTCTTTGGTTCCAATATACTACGTCAACCTTATATCATTTGGTTCAAAATAGGAGCTGTAAGTCTCTATCGCTTAATATATTTTATAGAACTCTTTAAAAAAATTTCAGGACATTAATAATTTGAAACATGCATGGCATACCTAATGTGACATATGAGAAGCGTCATTACAATGACTAACTACCACGTGGTAGAAGTAGCCAATATAATTGCCACAGGGACAAGCTACTAATTTTCTCACTCTTGTTATCATTTATCTACAAATTCATGTATTTACTCAACGTTGTCATATATGAAACATCAACTGCAAGATAGCGACAACATTGGGAGCATTACAAAGCACGTGCGATAGATTGAAGATGCAAAAGTTCTCCCATAGTTTAGAGTTCCCGTTACATACAAATTCCAGTTTTATTCAATTCTCTACTAAAACCTCCAAAATTGGGAGCATTACATGTACTTACACAACGTTGTCGTATATGAAACATCAAGTGCAAGATAGTGACAACGTTGGGAGCATTACAAAGCACGTGCGATGACGATGCAAAATTTCTCCCATAGTTTAGAGTTCCAGTTACACACAAATTCCAGTTTTATTCAATTCTCTACTAAAACATCCAAAATTGGGAACATTACATGTATTTACACAATGTTGGCGTATATGAAACATCAAGTGCAAGATCGCGACAACATTGGGAGCATAACAAAGCATGTGCGATGACGATGCAAAAGTTCTCCCATAGTTTAGAGTTCCAGTTAAACACAAATTCCAGTTTTATTCAATTCTCTACTAAAACTTCCAAAATTGGGAGCATTACAAAGCATGTGTGATGACGATGCAAATGTTCTCCCATAGTTTAGAGTTCCAGTTACACACAAATTCCAGTTTTATTCAATTCTCTACTAAAACCTCCAAAATCGGGCGCATTACATGTATTTACACAACGTTGTCGTATATGAAACATCAACTGCAAGATAGCGACAGCATTGGGAGCATTACAAAGCACGTGCGATGACGATGCAAAAGTTCTCCCACAGTTTAGAGTTCCAGTTACGGATAAATTCCAGTTTTATTCAATTCTCTACTAAAACCTACAAAATCCGGAACAACAAGATAAACCAAATGGAAATAGGAGTAACCCTTAATCCAACACAAAAGAAAAGGTCAACTTTTACCTCAGAATTTGCTCAAGTGTGAGTCTCCCTTCGTTCCGCTGCATCTCAGTCTGTACAGAACCTTTACACCTATCCATAATCAAGCACAAGCTTTTCTCCATTTTAGTCACACCATGAAAAGCACACACATTTCTACACCACATAGATTCCCTCCTCAACTTCTCCAACTTCTCTTGCACCCACACCGCATCCATTTCCTCTCCAATTCCCACCTTCTTCACCGCAACCTTATGCCTACACCTCCTCCCTCCTCCCCCACCCGAAACTGTCCCCGCCCACATCTCCACTCCAGGCCTCTTACTCTCACCCCCAATCCTCCTAATCAACTTCACTTCCTGATGCACGCCCACCTCTATCCTCCCTCCTCCACAACCCGAACTCGACGCCGTCCTCGCTCCACCCCTCCTCCTCGACTCATTCTCCTCCTCCTCACCATTCTCATTAAACCCCCTCCCATCCTCCTCCTCCTCATCCTCATCCTCACTCGAATACCTCGAATCCCTTATCAACGCAAGGATCGCGTAATTCTTCTTCAGAGCAGTAATCGAATTCCCCACTAGACTAACATGACGACACCTCGGACACGATAAGCTAGTATCTGGAGACGCCGAGAACATTCTAGAAAGACACTCTCTACAAAACCCATGACCGCATTGGAGGAGTAAAGGACAACGCTCCTCCTCATCGTACCTATTCTGACAAACTGAACAACAAGGTACTCTCATAATACCACTACAATCACTCAATCAAACAAACAAAAATTTCGCAGAAATTGGGATTGTTGAATCCGGGTCGGGCCGGGCCGATTGAAGTAAGTACAGAACTATGTACTTGCAGATCCACACGGAGTGTAGAGAGAGAAAGAAAGTGAGGGTTTTAGAGAGAGAGGAAATGGGGGTGGGTGGGGTTAATAGTTGAGTTGAGGAAGAAGACGGAAGCTTTACCGAGAGGTTTTTCTTTTTCCTTTTTCTTTTTTTAATTTTTCAATTTCTACTGTTAGTGCCCGGGAAATTTTTATCAACGTACAAATAGAGAAACGTATAGTACAACATTCTTAATGCACGGTTTGCTCTCTGGTAGGAAATCCTAAACTGTAACGTTGGTAGGATTCTTGAAACTTGTTTTGGTACGTGATACAAGTACAATTTACATTTAATTGAAAAAGAAAAAAAATTATTCCATCAATATTAAATAATATTTATTATTTAATCTATTTCTTAAAATATTAAATTAATTTTATTTAAAAATAATATAATAAAATTGTTCTATTATTTATTATTACTTTATGTGAATGTCAAGTAAATAATGAAAAATTATTGTTGGAGGGAGGGAGTAGCTAACAAGTATATATATCACTGTTTATTATCTATATATAGATCATTAATAATTTGTTACTAATGCACCAAAGAGTTGCTTAGAAGTCTATAATATAAAACATTTTGTTTTATATTTTTTCTGTCCAATTTAAATCTCATGTAAAGAATTGGGAAATCTCATAGGCAAAACTCTTTTTTACCCTTGATCTTTTAATTTTTTTTTATTCTATTTTATATTAGTTTTTAAAATGTGTGTGAAAGAGAGAGATAGAAGATGGAATTAAAGTAGAATAAATGGAAGTGATTTGACTTATAAAAAAGTTTGACATGTGTGTATCTCTAGTAACTTTACCATTTGAATTCTGATTTTTGTTATACCCACCCCAAGTTTTTATGTCCTAGTTGTCGTTCAGAGAGTAGAGCAAAATTCTGTGTCTGACTATGCATTCCAAATATGTATTTGTTTAGCTTCTCGATTTAGGGTGGGATTGATTTCATGAAAATTGTTTTCTTAGAAAAAAAAAAAATATGGTCAAAAGCCCCCTTCGACCTTTAACTCAAATTCCAACTACACACTCAACCTTTAAAGATGATCTATTACCCCTCTGAACTATTTTAAAGTGGAATTATTATCCCCTGAATTATTTTAAAGTGGAATTATTAACCCCCGAAAACTGACAATCAGTCATTTGGAATGTGGTGTGATGCACGCGCTGCCACGTCATTTTCACATCATTTTTTCTTTTTTTTTTTACTCTAAAAAATAATTATTTAACTTTATTATTTTCTTTCTCTTCCCCATTTTCCATTTTGCTCCATTTTCTTCTTCAATCAATTTCATCTTCTTGGGTCAAAAATAGAATTCTTGGAAAAAAAATGGCGGATTAATGAAGTTCTTGAATGACGGGTTAATAAAGTTCTTGAATGGCGGATTAATGAAGTTCTTCAACCCAATTTTATCTCTTTTTTATCAAGATCGCCATTAATGGTAAATTCTTCCCCATTGTAGAAATTCAAAGCTTTGAACTCGCAATTAATGAAGGATCTTGAGCAAAAATAGAGAAAATCGGAGAAATGGGTTGAAAATTATACGTGGGTTATGTTGAAAATTATATATGGCATTGTGAAAATTCGAAACTTTGAGCTCGCCATTAATGACGATCTTAAGCAAAAAGAGAGGAAATCGAAGTTCTTGAATTTTTTCAAGGTTTTTGAATCGGAGTTCCCCAACTTCCTCATTCAAGAATTCATTAATCGGAGAAATCTTATTGTTTCCTTAGTTCAAGTGTTTCTTGGTTTCGATTTCGGATCAAAAAGAATTTCTTTGTTTCGGAGAAATCCATTAATGAGGAAGATAAGGAACTCCATTAATGAGTTCTTGAATTTTTGTTTTGAAAAAGAAGAGAAGAAGACATGACGTGGCAATTAGAATTCATTAAAAAAATAAAATTGTTTGCAACATAATTTAGTTCATGAAAAATAAATTTTAACCACAAACAAAAATATGAAGAAACAAGAATTTTTTATTGATAAATGATTGTGGTTACAAATTTGTTCCTCCCTTGATTCTTCTCTCTTGATTTTCTCTTGATTTTCTCCGTAATTCGAGGACCGTTAGTGGCTTATTCTCGAACATAGGATGATCTCTTTATGAATATCCCATAATTTTGTGGGATATTAGAGATCCCAAAATATCCCATAATTTTGTGGGATAAGCGAGATTTAGGTAAAGTAGCCTTCTAGAACTCTAACAGAATTTGGATTCTTATTGAAGATTCCACAAATTTTAGATGTTTACAAATGCCCCCTACTTCAAGGCTTGTCGAAGTGTAGATTTGATGACGAGTCTTGAAGTACCAATAGAGCTTCCATCTTTATGCGGTGGCTACAGATTTGCAGATCTGATTTATGAGAGAAGAGATAAGAACAGATTTGGTCCCACTGGGCGTGCCAATTTGTTTGCAATATAATTTAATTCATGAAAAATAAATTTTAACCACAAACAAAAATATGAAGAAACAAGAATTTTTTATTGATAAACGATTGTGGTTACAAATCTGTTCCTCCCTTGATTCTTCTCTCTTGATTTTCTCTTGATTTTCTCCGTAATTCGAGGGCCGTTAGTGGCTTATTCTCGAACATAGGATGATCTCTTTATGAATATCTCATAATTTTGTGGGATATCAGAGATCCCAATCTTTTTACGAATACCCATTAGCTTATGGGATATTCAAGATGTCTGTTTCAGGAACATATTACCCTTTAAATAGGCAACATTTAGGTAAAGTAGCCTTTTAGAACTCTAACAGAATTTGGATTCTTATTGAAGAGCACAAATTTTAGATGTCTACAGTAATAATTAAAATATTTATTATATTATTAAAAATAATGACGTGGCAATCAGAAAAATAAAGAATTTAAGTGAAATGGGTCAACTAACGCGCCCATGGGCGGGTGTAGTCACGTCCAGTGACGGACAACAACTGGGGGTAATAAATTTGATAAAAGTAAGTTTAGGGGGGGGGTAATAGGTCATCTTTAAAGGTTGAGTGTGTAGTTGGAATTTCGACTAAAGGTTGGGGGGTAATAGACTATTTTAACAAGTGAGTTTTTTATTTTTTTTTTATTTTTTTTAGATTAAAATTAGCTTTTTAAAATATATATATATTTGATATACAAGAAAATTGTTGTGAAAGTATTTGTTTTAATTTAAACAAATATGGGAGATAAGGGTGTGAGGTGGTAGCGGCGGTGGCGAATGAGCATAAATATGAGGTGTGTTAGAATATTGATTTTGATACAATCGATGTGGAATGTTGCTAATGAAGCTTATTTTTTCTACTTTCATTAGAAAAAATCACATGAGAAAAGTTTTAAAAAATTTCTCCGTATAAATTACTTGTCACCTAGATGTAGATTTACTCTTTCGTATGGTAGAATAGAATGATCACAATTCACAATATCTCAATCTTACGGTACCCTCAATTTAATCCCTTAGGGGTCGTTTGGTAGGAAGACAAGTTATGCAGGATTAGTAATGCATGAATTACTAATACAAAAATTGTAATGCATGAATTATTTTTTTATCAAGTATTGATTCATTGTATTTGATTTAAAATTCTACAAATATTTTTTTTTATAATTATGCTCTTGATCTTATTGTTGAATTTCTATTTCATTTGATGTACTAATCAATGGACCAATGTTTGCAACAAGGGGCTGAACCAAAGCATTTCTTGTTCCACTAGCTTCATTTGGCCCTCCAAATCTCCTAAGAGAAGATAGCTTTGGCCTAACATGATTTATGGAGATTAAAATGGTTTCGATAGTGATAAAAAGTTACTCATCTTACGGAGTTCGTTCGTGACTAATATAAAATTTACTCATCTTATTCGTTATAACATCTTTCTGTTCTTTGGTAGGAAGACAAGTGATCATATCAAAAGAAAAGCTATCAATTAGTTGGATAAAAGGAAAAAATGGATTGAAAGGTAATTTGGTCATTTAATTCTTTTATTCATATGTTATTTGATCCGGTATAAGTAATTCTTAGATTTCCTCGTATGGGGTGCTCCCTTTCAAGATGTCAAGTTCGATACTCACTGGGTGCAAATAATTTTTGAGGGCCATCGGACTGGGTGAAACCCTGAATTACCCGTGGTGCACTTGCGGGAAACTCCTTGCCGAGGGCCTGTGCACCCCCGGGATTAGTCAAGGCTCGAAGAGTCTCGGACACCCGATGCAAAGTCAAAATAAAATAAAATAATACACCCTATATGGTGTATTAGTTATCCATGAATAAAGAGGGGTTAAATTGAGTTGTGCAACCAAACAATGAACTAGGCAAGATTAAACTTTAATACATGGACTATTTTAATTAATACATCCTACCAAAACCAAACGGGTCGTTAGTAACCTCAGAATATTGCAATAACCAGCACACAAAAACAAGTAAAAAAAATATATTTGTTATAAATGTATTTACATTATAGTGAATGTATAAGATCTATCAAGATCTAATAAGATTTATCAAGATCTAGTTGATATCTATCAGGATTTGAAGTATCTGTCTTTTAGTCAGAAACTAGGAGTAAACTTCCCCAATAAATAGAAGAACTTTTAGTCAGAAACTAGGAGTAAATTTTTCGGGCTTTAAATTATCCTCAACGATCCGAGAGAAAGAAAATCCTTCAAGATGATCTCTCATCCTCAATAGAAATAACAATTACTGTGTCTATTATCTCTACTCTTCTTCTTTATTCTTAGTTATTTCATAACACGTTATCAGCACGAAACTCTACCTTTTTATTCTTAGTTATCTCATAACACGTTATCAGCACGAAACTCTACCTTTCTGAGCAATGAAATTAGAGTTAATCTTCTGTCGATTCAGGTATGCAATATTTATTCGTTTAATAACAAATCTCAATTAGAATTAATCTACTTTATGACTTGAAATCTAAATATTTGTCTAGTCTTAAAACGTTGGTGTTGGTTTTCATCCATTAGCAAAGTATATTAAAGTCATCTAATCAAAGTTAAAATTAGATTACTGAAAGAATCCAATTATTAACTCGGTATGGAAAATCGCTACTATTGTTATTCTATATTAACCTAGTAATGGTTAAGAATTTCTATGTAATGCAAAAGTAACAACAGACAATTGTTTAAGCATCTTAAAAGTGCATTACTTTTTCATTACACATTCTGTTATTTTCTGTGTGAAAAATTATATTTTATATCCTTGTGGTTTAATCTAACTAATCAGCTTTGATTTTGTCCTATTTAATTTTAATGAGTTCAAGGATTTGGACATCACGAGTTTATTAGTAAATTGATATAATTCTATTGAATTTTTTTGGATATGAGGGAACCTAATTGGTTCAAAATTATTTATGCCTTTAAATTGTTCTTGAAGAACAATATTGTTAAATGGTATGATGATGGATTTAAGTCTCAACTCATTAAATAGTAAGACATTGGGGTAGAATCCTGATGCATTATGATGATAAGATGTTGGGTTCAACTCTCATCGGTCTATGCCTAAGACGCCAATATATGGATAAGACGTTGAGTTTGAATCTCAATGCACCATATTGATAATATTATGATGGCTAAGGCAAAATAATTTGTATTAGGTCAAAAGTCATGAAACTTGTCCATTGAATATGCTTTATTCCATAAAGTGAATGTGGTAACAATATATGATAGATTTGAAAGATGACAATTTGCTCCATTCTTGAAGTGAATGTGGTAGCAATATATGATATACTTTGAAAGATATGTATGCCTCGATGTTGTTATACGCTATCAAAATTTGATAGGCTTAAGGCACGATTATATTCCATTTCTGGGGAATGATAAGCTTATTAATGCAAACGTGCACTTGATTATGATGGTATCACAACTCACCTCTGAATGAGGCAGAATAACTGAGAAGAATTATTTTGAAATCTACTTCTAAAGTAATAAATCTGAAATTTATTCATATAATAGTAAATCTGAAATTTACTAAAGAAAAAAATACATGTCATGGTAAACTTGGAGTTTACAAGAATAAAAGTTCATAAATTGATATGAACAATTGTGACATCTCGAAGATGTGCATATTGAGTATTAGACATGTATTGAAGAACTAGAAGATTCTTCGAGAATTGTTTATGTCGCTTGTTCTCATGATAAGTTGGTTGGACCAACTAATATTGGGATTGAATCCATTAAAATCTAAAAAGTATAAAAGGTGAATAAGGGCTTGTTCACCTATCATGTGATATGTTGAAAAGATGCATCAATAAGATGCGCACGTGTACATTCATTGTCAACCCGCATTTGACATTCATAAAGTTGCTTACTCAATAAAATTGAGTTAAGAGCATAACTTTCAGATTGTGTAATCAAGACAATTCATTTTGATGATGATGGCTTGACATTGAATTCCTTCGATAAATAGCACAACCATTACTAATGAGAACAAAGCTTCATGTGCTGATCTGAAATATGATATGTTGCATACAATAGCACTTATATGTATTAGACCAATAAATTATGATTATTTCTTCCTTTTCAATTGGTTCAAGGTCAGGAACCAACTATTTCATCTAATAGTTTTGATGTGCGGTATACGATTAATGAATATACCATGATGCACAAAGATGGATTTTTCAAAGAAGATGAAGGATGTATGTTAGTTTTCCTAACATAAGGGGGAGATTGTAAGCAGCTATGAAATATTTTAGAAATTATCATCAGATCTGTAACACCCCGTACTTAATTACATGCATTAGCCATGGTTATATGTGTTGGAGTATATGTATTGATCATAAGTTAGGTATATATGAGTTTAAGTATGAGTATTGATTATTTTGAGATGGTTTCAAGGGTATAGTTTGATTATATGTGTATAGGAATCGACTTTATTTATACCGGAATTTGCTCGTCGAAGTTTCTATACGAAGTTTATCGAGTTAGCTTTCCAACAATATAAAGATTTCTGAAAACAGATGAGTATCAGATATAAGCGAGCATGTTCGAAAGTAGAAAACGGTGGACGCAATGAACAGTAAATGTGCAGAAATTTTCTGCACACAAAAGTACTGCAGCCAAACATATTTTTGGGTTGACTTTAAACGATCATAACTCCTTGTACAAAATGAACTGTGTGAGCTGCTATATATCGATGAGAAGCCCCGAGAGTCTTCTTTCTAATGCAATTGGTCTCACCCAAATCCATTATCGGAGCAAAGAGTTATGGTCGATTTACTTTAGCCTATCAAAACAGTCCACCATGGACAGATTCGGATTTACTTAAATTTTAAGGGCAATATGGTCATTTTCCATCACCTCATGGACGAAAATTGGTCATTATATACATATACTTAGCCTCATATCCATCATTTATCATCCAAATTATTGAAGAATAAGAAACCCTAGCCTAATTTCAACTCCAATTATCTTGTGATTCAACCGTAGAAAATCCAAATTGATTCCGTAGTTGTGTTCACCGTCTCGAGGGCTTCGAGAAGCACCCCTTATTTGTGCCAACAGGACTTCGAAATCAAAAGGGTCATTTTATGGTAAGGATGTAAATTATGTTGGTGTTATTTATATGGATATGTATATATATGCATGTGAGCATAAGAAGTATGTTATTTGATTGTTGTTGAAAGATGATTGGAAATGATGTTGGATTATTCTTGTGCATGGTTGGATTATGTTGAATTGTGAAGGGATTTGGTGTGATGATGTGGTATTGAAATGATGATTATATATATATATATACACATAAACCTACTGTTCAAGTTGGTTTTTGGAATGCTTTGCAAATATTGGTTGTATGAAATTATGGAAGAGAATTGTGGTGTTGGGTTGCTAATACTAGATGCCAAACATTTCATTGTAGATAAGTGATTTGTAAAGGCGGGAAGTTGTGTTGAATTGGTATCCGAATCTACAACGAGGTATGTAAAGCATACTCTAACGATGTTCTTTGGCATGAAAACACCAATGTTCCATCAAGTAAGATTCTGAGGTTGTCCAAAAAACATGTATTGTTCTACGTTACCAACGAAGTTGTTTCCATTCTATAAAGTGTCAAAATATTTCATTGATATACCAAAAGGCTCCTATTTCATTGTTGTGATATTGATGATTCTGAAACACATTGTTGATGTACCAATGAGTCTTTATTACATCGTTATTGTATAGAAGGTCTATTACTTGGTTCATATTGATGTATCATTGTTCCAAAGGTACTATATTGGCATGAACACTAATGTAATAATCTCAAAAGCTTTTGAACTAAGTTATTGAAAAGATCTCTTATGTGTGTTACTTGATATACGTGTGGGTGGTAGCTCAGGGGCTTAAGCCTAGCATGGACCGATCCCGATACTTGATATGATTACAGTTGATATGTACTGGGGGCAGCCTAATGGTCGCAGTACGGTACATTATTGATTATTGTTAGGTGGTTGGAGGTTCGGGAGGAGGAGGTAATGGCGAATGATAATTGTAAAGAATGAAATGAACGAATGTATACCGTTCCACAAATGTGTTTGAATTCAAGAACCCAATTCAGATTAATGATAATGTACATGATCCTAAAAGTGTTTATGAAGTGTGGTTCACTTCTATTATGATTTATTCACTTGTGTCTGATTTTCTTGATCCCCCATATCACATATGATTATTTACAGCTTTACATACTCAGTACATATTTCGTACTGACGTCCCTCACGGGGGACCTGTATTTCATGCTGCAGGCACAGGTGCTTCAGCTCATACACAGCATAGATAGGAGCCAGGTCATACAACTATTGTTGGTGAGCTCCAGTTTGCTTCAGAGCTTTTCGAGTCGGTTCCTTATGTTTTGTTATTGGACAAGAGTCATGTGTGGGCGAGAGGTTTGTCCCGACCCTAGTTATGTCATGTATATCCTAGAGGCTTTGTAGACATAAGGAAGGGTAAAGTCATGAAAGTTTATATAGTGATGTTATATTTGTATATATGGTGGCCCCGACGGCCAAGTATTACATATATATATATTTGTGCGTGTTGTGCTGATACAGGTAATTAGACCCTTCTATATGCAACGAAGTGATGTCCAAATTTTTGGTGACATGTAAGTGAAAGTACAGGTATTTGAACGGGTTCTCCCAGGCCTTCTCGGCTTCAGGTGCCAGTCCGGCCCGATGGGATTTTGGGGCGTGATAAGATCCTCATTCAAAAGATAATTCAAGTCAAATGTCGAAAGCATCTCATATTTAAGATGCAAGTGCTCCTATTTTGTGTCCATGAAGGACAAAGTCTATGCATGCGTGAAGCATGTTAGACCAATCAGTTCCAATGAAATAATCCTTGAAAGGGATAATGAGAAAATAATCATAATAAGAAGGCAATGTCTATGACATAATACTTCATAAAACCTTATAAGAGGTTCAAGTACCTGAAAATAATGAAGTGATGAGATTTCAAAATATTATATCACACTGTGAGCCGATATGAAATGATGTATCATCAATAATATCTTAGATACAATATTGACGCAATATTGTAAAAAATTACGAGGATCTGAATTCTACCTTTATTTAAGTATAATGACGTAGAAACATTTATCAAGTGACATGAAAGGATGCATCTAAGTGAAAACTTATTTGATTTGCACTCCACACACTTGAAGATATCACACATGAAAATGTTGAATATTGTCACTTGACATAATATATCTTGCAAATACTACAAGGCCTGATATAGCTTTTTCAGTTAATTTGTTAGCAAGGTATAGTTTTGCTCTTATCGAGACATTAAAATGAGATTAAACACATGATCTTATTTTATTCTAAAGATTGCAATTCCGATCTTATTGGTCATGCTGATGTTGGGTACTTATCTGACCTACATAAAGTTCGGTCTCAAACAGGTTATGTGTTCACATATAAGGATACTGTCATATCTTGGAGATATACAAAGCAGTCTATCTTGCCACTTCATCGAACCATGTTGAGATTATAGCTATTCATGAAGCAAGCCGAGAGTGTGTGTGGTTGAGGTCCACAATACATCTCATTCGAGAAAAATGTGGTTTGAAATGTGATAAAGTACCCACGACTTTATACAAAGAAAATGCAGCATGCATAACACATCTTAATGGAGGATTTATAAAAGGAGATAGAACGAAGCACACTTCATCAAAACTTTTCTACATACATGAGCTACAAAAGAATGGTGATATTAACGTGCAACAGATTCGTTCAAGTGACAATGTGGCTGATTTATTCATCAAGTCTCCCTCAATTGCAACTTTCAAGAAGATGGTGCACATAATCGGGATACAAAGTTCATTGATGCTCTCGTCAGGGAGAGCAAATACACGTTGTACTCTTTTTCCCTTTCAAAGTTCTATCCCACTGAATTTTTCTTGTAAGGTTTTTAATGAGGCAGTCTATATGCGTATTGGTAGAGATGCGTACTCTTTTTCCTTTGTTAAATTTTTTTCCCACTTGATATTTTCTAGTAAGGTTTTAACAAGGCACATATGTATCAATTAGACATTCAAGTTTTTTAGTAAGGTTTTAACGAGGCACATATGTATCAATTAGACATTCAAGGAAGAGTATTATAAATGTATTTACATTATAGTGAATGTCTATATAGATAAGATCTATCAAGATCTAATAAGATCTATCAAGATCTAATAAGATCTATCAAGATCTAGTTGATATCTATCAGGATTTGAAATATCTGTCTTTTAGTCAGAAACTAGGATTAAATTTCTTCTATAAATAGAAGGACTTCCTTCATTGTAAATTATCGTCAAGGATCCAAGAGAATCCCTCAAGATGATCTTTTATTCCTCAAGAAAAATAATAATGACTCTCTCTATTCTCTCTACTCTTCTTCTTTATTCTTAGTTATTTCATAACAATATTCATTTTCTTGTGTTTTATTCTTAAATAGTCTGCCTAACCCAATGAATCTTCTCCCCCGTCCTAAATTATTTGATGTCGTCTGACAAAACATAAAATTAAAGAAAGAACCTGTGGACACATAAAATTTATTGGATCAAATTCATATAAAATTTAAATTTGATCCACATTTTATTGGGTTTAAGCTTATTTTGGGCTTAAAAAATTAATAAGCCTATTGTATTCCTCATCAAGGTCCATCTCACCTTGAAACCCAAATTCATCAAGTGACGCGACATCCCAGTCAAATTCAAGACCAATGAGACGCCGCCACATGTACAAATGATATGGAAATCTCATTCAAATTCAACAACCAGTCAAAAGGCGTCAAGTGACAAAGTGACATGTTTCGGCCAATCACAAGCAACTAGGCCTACCCCCTACAACTATAAATAGGGGAGTAACATAACATTCTAAAGGGAAGAAAAGAAAAAAAAGGACATTCTGCAAGCATTGGAGAAAACTTCTGCATTGACTACACAACTCTTCAACGAATTGACTAACGGAGTTCTGCCCGAAGATCAACTCGACAAGACAAAGTGCTGTCAGACAATTTCTGGAGATCCAAACATATTTCTAGGAGGCTCAAATCATCCTACATTCGAGAATCACGCTGCAAAGGCCCTTGAATCACGGAAAAAACTTAGGAGAGAAGAATCGAGAGAATAATGAAATTACACCCGCAAAATTCATTTATATAAAATTATTCTTTTTGTTTATTTTATTTTTGCTTGCAGTTAATTGTCAGCGTTAAAGAAAATTTGTTGCGAACAAATTGGCACGCCCAGTGGGACCAGTTCTTCTCTTCATCTCTTCCTCCTACAAGTCAAAGGAAATCACATATTCAACTACTACAATGAACTTCAGAAAAATCAATGAAGTTTCGTGCAAGAAGTCTACTACTGCCACGTCTACTGAGATCAAACTTGTTGGCCCCATCAATCGACGCAATCTCAACACTTGTGCTTTGGATGGATCCCAATACTTCACCATTTTGGAGACGACAAAAAGGAGAAAATCTCAAATTTCGGCAGTAACTACAACCCCTGGAGGCAACTTTGCATCTATTTTATCAGATGAACCGTCTGAAACTGGTTGCAATTTTGGAGAATCTGAAGACTTAATGAATTCTCCAACTTCAACGAAAGTCAACACCTTCATGGTTGATGCAATTGACTTGGACGAGAAGTTTGCAATGATGGAACAAACCATTGAAACCTTGAAGAAGTCCATTGATGAGAAAGATCATCAAATCGCCCGACTTATGAGCAAGTTAGATCTCTACAATCCTGGAGAGTCATATTATAATCTAACACCGCGAGAAAAAATTGATGGTGAATCTCTCGTCAAGACAAGTGACAATTACTGCGATGATCGATCCGCTTCAGTGGCTACTCTAACAGTTCAACAACTGCAAGATATGATTGCAAATACCATCAAGGCACAATATGACGGTCCGTCACAAAGTTTCGTAGGATACTCAAAGTTGTATTCTAAGCGAATTGAGGGCTTACCGATGCCAATTGGATATCAACCACCAAAGTTTCAACAATTTAATAGAAAGGGAAATCCAAGGAAACACATCGCTTATTTCGTTGAGACTTGCAACAGTGCTGGTACACATGACGATCTTCTTGTCAAGAAATTTGTTCGCTCCTTGAAAGGCAACGTTTTTTATTGGTACACAGACTTGGAGTCTGGATCAATTGATTGTTGGGAGCAACTAGAAAGTCAGTTCCTAAATCGTTTCTACAGTACCCGTCGTATGGTCAGCATGATGGAGTTGACAAACATAAGACAAAGTAAAGATGAGCCTGTACTGAATTACATAAATCGCTGGAGAACATTGAGCTTTGATTGCAAGGATCAACTTTCTGAAACTTTCGCAGTTGAAGTTTGCATTCAAGGGATGCGTTGAGGCCTTGTGTATATCCTCCAAGGAATTAAGACTCGAACTTTTGAAGAATTAGCTACGCGCGCTCATGATATGGAGCTAAGTATTACAAGTCATAGAATGACGTCGCCTATTTTTGATCCTAGGAAGAAAGTCACGAAATTCAAAGAATCACTGAAAACCAAATTGGGGAATCTATGACGACAACTATGAGTTTTACGAAATCCCCTACAAGACAAAAGTTAAAAGAGAGCTCCAAAGAAACAAATGCGAGAGGTGAAAAATCAACCAACCTTGAAAGAGTTACAAGCAAGGGTATATCCTTTTCCCGATCTGATGTTCCTGAAATTCTTGACGAGTTGTTAGCCAAAGAAGTCATTGAACTTCCTAAGTCAAAGCGACCCGAAGAATCAAACAAAGTCGATGATCCTAAATACTGCAAATTTCACCACATTGTTGGTCATCACACCACAAAATGCTTCATCCTGAAGGAAAAAATCATGACATTAATGCAAAAAGGAAAGATCATCATTGATGAAGGTGATACAGTTGACGAAAATCATGTTAGCGCCAAACTGCACCATATGAAAGGTTCAATTTCAAAAGCTCTACAAGTCATGCGCTCTGTGGAATCACCAAAAGTTGTAGAAATCATTATGCTACAATTTGGGAGCTTTGACCCATTTGGAGTTCCAGCCTTGATGAAAACAACGGGAAAATCCATGCAAAATAACTTCTCCAATAGCAAGAAGGGTGATACTTGGACATCGATCACTTACAAAAAAAGAAAATGTCAAAAGACTTCTAAACTCCAACTTCCAAAAGTCGACACAAGATCAAGTGCAAATCTGTTTCAACCAATGGGGGCAATAAATACCAAACTGAAGTGCAACAATACTCCATTACAAAGGGTTGGAAGGAAAGTTACATTACAAAAATTCCTCCCCAAAATGCTCCTCGATGCACGAGCCTAAACTGCAAGTCAAAACGCTCCTCGACGCACGAGCCTAAACTGCAAGTCAAAACGCTCTTTAAGGCACAAGCTTAAACTGCATGTCACTCCTGGCCCGCATGAGTCTAAACTGTGAATGACTCAAAAAAAAAGGAAGGAAAAGTATGAAGCTTGAATGCATATTTGGATTCCTTTGAAGATGTCGTTTTAAAGCAAAAGGATTTGTCATTATCTCTCAAGCAATAAAATCTTCTCGACAAGAAAAAGACTTGTGGTACTTTGAATATTGCTCTAGTGTGGCCTTTAACATATTGCGGAAGTGATGCGACCCAAAACTTGAAGTAGATGATGAAATTCATGAAGTATCCAAAATCTGAGGAGAAATAGAATATCACAAGATTTAGGCTGAACTTGAAAAAGTACCTGAGAAAATATAAATGTTATATGCTGATGGATTTCACGCTTGACGTAGATCTGTGAGTCTACTTTCCAATGCAAAAAAGGGAACCTGATTCCGATACTTCCACGTCAAGATATGGAATTTATCGTGACGCTGTGCAAACCTGAAATAACCAGCGAACCAAGATTAGAAGACTGTTTTTGGAGCAATATCTGGGACGATTTGGAGGCAATCTGATTGCGATTCCCGCCCAAGACGTAGCTCTACGAGTTTAGTTTCTAACGCAAAACAAAACGGCTCCTGATTTCGATACTCCTACATCAAAATATGGAATTTATCGTGATGCTGCGCAAAACGATAAAATAGGACATTGAATTTCATTTTTTATGAATCAAACAACTCATATTTTTGTTCTCCCATCGGAGAATAAATATTTTCGTGGACGTGTGCCTAGTACTTGCTCGCCAAAGTCAGAAAAGGCTACTCCCTGTGTCAATATTATCAAGCTGGATGGCACCACATACGTGCTCCTTGAAAAGAATGGGATGTTCTCACTCGAAGCCTCTTTATCGCCGAGCCCCACGGATGAGATGCACCACATGCTTGCTTTGCAACGATGGACTGCAGACACTCAGAACTTCATCATCACAAGGTCGCAAGAATGACACCAAGTACATGCTCACTGAAGCTAAAATGGAAAACTTTCAGCGTCGTCAAGGATAAAATCAGATCATTCCAAGTCACTTTCTTATCAAGCAGTATGGAAGTAGTGCACTAAATGGTTCAACATCAATCATGTCGACTTCTTTAGTCTGACATCAAGACCATTTGCATAAACCTGCACAAAAAAATAAAGATGTAACACATCTACAGTGTTGACTGGATGAAGCTTCTCGGTTCTATACGGATTAATGCCAACTACGTGAAACTTTAATCTGGCGATAAGTGTCGGTACCAAACGCACGATGCTTCAATTTGACATGATCAACATTGAGAAAAACAAATACCTTTGAAATCACGAGAATGAAAACACATTCATGAGTACTTCAAGTCTCGACGCCAAGTTTCGGCAAGCCTACACGTCGACCAACCTTGAAGTAGGGGGCATCTGTGGACACATAAAATTTATTGGATCAAATTCATATAAAATTTAAATTCGATCCACATTTTATTGGGTTTAAACTTATTTTGGGCTTAAAAAAATAATAAGTTTATTGTATTCCTCATCAAAGTTCATCTAATCTTGAAGCCCAAACTCATCAAGTGACGTGACATCCCAGTCAAATCCAAGACCAATGAGACGCCGCCACATGTACAAATGATGTGAAAATCTCATTCAAATTCAATAACCAGTCAAAAGGCGTCAAGTAGCAAAGTGACATGTTTCGACCAATCACAAGCAACTAGACCTACCTCTACAACTATAAATAGAGAAGTAACATAACATTCTAAAGGGAAGAAAAGAAAAAGGACATTCCTTGCATTGAAGGAAGCTTCTGCATTGACTACACAACACGAATTGACTAACGGAGTTCTGCCCTGAGATCAACTCAACAAGACGAATTGTTGTCAGACAATTCCTGGAGATCCAAACACATTTCTAGGAGGCTCAAATCATCCTACATTCGAGAATCACGCTGCAAAGGCCCTCGAATTACGAAAAAAACTTAGGAGAGAAGAATCGAGAGAATAATGAAATTGTACCCGCAAAATTCATTTATATAAAATTATTCTTTTTGTTTATTTTATTTCTGCTTGCAGTTAATTTTCAGCGTTAACGAAAATTTGTTGCGAACAGAACCGAAGACCCTTTCAATAGCCAAATATGAATACCAACCTGTCCTCGTACCAGACATTTCGTTTTTTATCCTTTGAAGCCTACAACAGGTCATACAGATCCTGAATGTGTTCAAATGCTTGCTTTAATAGAGTTCAGATGTCTAAATGAAAATTTCATGAAGTACAAGAGCCGAGAATACAAAACAGAACAAGTACAATGGTCTCCCAAGTCATTCCTCCATCTTTATAATCAGACTACAGTACAAGGATCTCCCAAGTTCATTCTGCCATCTTTACAATCAGACCGACTTTCCAAAACTTTCCAATACAAACAAAATGGCCTTAAATGACCACAAGAAGAAAAAAAAAAAAAAAAAAAAAAAAAAAAGATTGACGGGGTCTATCGGAAACAACTAATTTACCCTCACCTTTGAGGTAAAGGTACAGTTTGCGTGCATTTTACCCTCCCCAGAGGGTGGCTATGTTGTAGCCCAATAGAACTCATAATTGTAGAAGCACACCCCTCATTAAGGCCTTTCTTTTGTCCTTTTCGTTTCCATCCCAGCTAGTACTAGGGTTTATGTGGCAATGAAAATGGAGGGAAACTGATAGATAAATAAAAATTTCTTTCCTCAACAATCGAAAATAATTTACACGCTTTGTCAAACCAGTACAAGGAACATGGCCAATATTCATAGCAAGCCAACTCAGAAGGCAAATAATACAAGTTATGGCAAAGGGTACACATTTTAAGATATAAGCTGACATAATTTGAAAAATGAAAGCAACATTGACAAAATTTACAAGGACCTCAACGACGAATAAAGAGCTGAATGCTGTAGCCGGAAGGTAGAGAGACCTATTGAAGATATACAGGGACTCCATCAATCACTTGCAATTACCTGGGGCGCGACCAATAAGCCTGCACTGTTCCGGAAGCAAGGACAAAATCACTTGCTCGTTTACTGGGAAAAGTTCACCATCAATACCACAGCTACTGTTAGAGTGCTTCCCGGGCTTAACCTTTACTGCTTTAACCTGCATTTCATACAAATGAAGCTTAATTTGATTTCAGTGAGCACCCCAACAAAACCTCATTAAAGTTTATAAACGAGATTTTCTTTTTAAAAAAAAATGGGTTGGAGCAGTTTATCTTTGCATAGTAGATTAATGTTTTAAGAATATCCATACAGTAATGGCCTCCATCCAGACAGGGAAACCTGTATTAATTAATTAATGCTCTAAAAGAAACACTCTGCCTTGTGGGAAAAAATGTGAAAGCATCTAAAATACGGTTGCTGCTTTACCTTGACATACTCCACGTATGGGAGGGAAAGGTGTCGGCCCATTTGCAGAAGCAAGAAGAACCTTATTAGCTTCAGTCTTCCACTTCCATGGACCAACAACAGATCTAACGTGTTATCATCAGGCTCTGCTTTTGGGGCCACAACCTGTGAACTTAAGCTTTGAACAGTTTTGCATGAATGATTGCATGCCAGGACACCAAGAAATTGACCTTTGGTAGTCACCCATTCTTCAACAGACTTCTGGACAATATCCTTCCGAACAGTATCTTCAGAATCATCTGCTGGTCCAGGCAATTCAATAGGATTTTCCATATTCCAATGAGGTTCTGTGTCCCATCTTGGTTCTGTATCCCAAATTGGGCCAGGGTCTGACATTGTTGAAGAGATATCCTCTTTATCATTTGTAGTTGTATTTGCCCAAGAAGATCTAGTGGGGTCATTTGCAGCAGTCAACCCAGTCCATCCTTTATCTGTTTTTGATTTGGACCTAGTCCTGGGCCAATTCGGGGTTGCTGAAAGTGGAAGCTGGGGATGGATAACTTCCGGTTCGGAAGTTGTGTTGCAACTTCGTCCAGCAGACAAGCGCTTAGATTTTGCATCAATGGCGCGCACAAATTCTGATGGCTCAGTGCTACTACATGTAGTATCCATGTCTGCTCCAGACATTCTACTTGGGGTCATTATTGAATCAATACTTGATAAGCTAGAGGCTCTGGGAAGCCCTTCCTTGCTTGACCTTCTCATAATGTCTGTATACAATTCAGACATATCAATGACAGAAGCTTTTCCTTCTCCAGTTGCTTCTTTCACTGCTGGAAGATACTCCACTTCAAAATTGTACTTTGGTAAGCACATGAATTTGAGGAAGCCAGCGACAAAGTAGCGTAATGGACCAAACCGCTTCTGGTACTTCTCGGATAGTTCCAGCACTACAATAGATAATTGAAGTCAACTATCGGAAAATATATGCAGTTCAGATAAAAATATTATATGGTAAATACATAATTGACCTTCAGAATAAGGATTGCTAATGAATGCTAAAACCATTTGGGAAAGAAAACCTCTTATTGAGCATTAATCACAATGCACAGTCATGGGGAGTAATGTAAAGATGGTGGAGTAGAAAGGCAAGAGATAGAAAGTGTATTAATGATAAGATAGAGAAGACTCAAAGTGTCTATAGCTTTACTTTTATGGATCAAACAAGGAGCTTCATTTCAAAATAAGCACCAATCCCCAGGCAGCAAATTTTGAATTTATTTTATAATGCTATTTAGAACTCAACGAAACAGATACATCATAACAGTCGATACTTGCCTGCAACAAACTTTCGTTCCAGAAGAAACCAATAAATTAAATAATAAAAAGAACTCATTGGTTTTTGCAGTTACATGTTGGAGAAGAGAAAAGTGTCAATAAGACTCACCGTTTTAGAATAGGAAAAAGATTCCCAACTTAAAGGTAGATAGTATCATTTAATATGTAATAACATTAAATTAAACAATTAAAACACAGAACAAACTAGTAGGTCGAAAGCTCAATAGAACAACCTCAAAAAAAAGAAAAAGAAAAAAGAGCCTTGAGTCTTAAGCAAACACAAAACTAGAGATGCTTTCACGCAACCAAATTAATCTGTCATCTGGGACAAGTACAGTGATAATTGTACATTTTGATTTGTTAATATATATTTACTAATAGTTCTGATCAAAGATTTCAGAATATAAATGAAACATCTAATATCAATCATCATGTTCTCGGGTTTACCAACTAAAAAAAGCATGTTCATGGGTGACGTGTCCCGTACTTATCCAAAATATTTCCATTTACATATCTGACTCATTATCTTTCTTTTTTTTTTTTTTTTTGATGAAGTAAAGTTCCATTGCTGGCATCAAGGAGATGCATAAAAGTTACAAAAGAGTAGCAGCAAAAGTAACTAAGAAGCTCCATCACAGACATTAAACTAAAGGAGCTAGCAAAGTTAAAAAAAGGGTATCTGGGGACTCCTTATCTTACACTACTCAAGTATCTGCATTCGTGCAGGTAACAACCAGAAATGTGTTCATATGACATGATTAATCTAAATAATAAAAGTTATTGTAGGGCATAAACATTAATAACTGCTAGGAGATAAAAGATAACCAATTACCATCGCTTACAAAGCCAAAGTAGGTGACAGTCGTTCCAAAGTGAATTCTACCACTTTGAACCCACTCAACAGCAAAAACATCTGTAGGTGTAAGCCCTCCCTGAAAACAAGAAATCGACACTATATATGAGGACTAGATGACATAACAGTAATGAAATATTTTAAACAATATTTCAGATATCTGGTTTTCTATTCATGCGTCTGTTTAATGGAGAATACTTGAACTTCAACTTTATTAATAGCATAAGAGGAGGATCTTTCTCTACTTAACCCAAAGCAAAAATAAAAGGAGGTATATAGAAAAGAAAGATTACACACAATATATGAAACAATAAAGATTTTAAAATCCTGAGAAGATAATACGATAAACCTGGGAAAGACTATGGATCTAGAACAGACGAATAGAACCAGTCATCTAAAAGAAACTACCTGATCAAATAAAAGTTGTTCTTAACTTTGAGAAAGTTTTTTTAATAGTTATGAAGCAATAATTCTATTGATATATGGGAATTTTCTGTGGAAAAAGTGATATAACAATGCTGGTGGGAGGTGGCAAGTACCCGGTGGATTTAGTCGAGGTGCGCAAAAGCTAGGACCAAACACTATGGTTATCACCCAAAAAAAAAGTGGGATAAGCAAAGTAGAGAATCTAAACAAAAGTGCGATTCTCTACAAATAGCATCCAACCATCTACTGCTACATGATTCTCACAAGTGCACCAAAAGTATACATTTGGACAAGGAAACCCTAATTTGTATAAAAGATTCCACCCCTTCAAAAGCTTCCTATAATTTTCCCTCCAGATTGGGACCACTTCCCATCCATATTTCTCTTTCCTACTAAGAGCCCATCTGAGCGGCAACGGTAGTCCATTTTATGCCACATAAATTCAAAGCACAATAACTCAATACCTGACGGTAGCTTTTGTGAAGTTTTTGCCTCCATCCTAAACTTCCAATTATACTAATTTCAACCTTAATTACAAGCTACATATGATGGTCTAAAATTCCATCACCGGTTTCAACTCAAGTTTGCAACTGAAAACGGACAGTAGTACGAACTTTCAAGTTTCAACTCAAGCCATGCCTCCGAAAGTGAAATTTGCTAGAAGGTTGGCAAAAACAGGTGATACCAAAAGAGATAAAGCAGATATGGAGAACTATTCCATTGTTCATCTTATGGACAATATGGCTGGAGAAGAACAAAGCTTGCTTAGAAGGGCAGAGAACTCACATTTCTAGAACTAAGGATAGATGTTTACACTTTACAAAATTTGTATTTCTGTTTGAAGGTCGTTTAATAGATGGTTTGAACCAGTATATGGATTTATTGGATATGCTAGGATGCAGAGTGTAGTACGCTGTTTTTTGTTTTAAGTTGTTTTTGTTTCATTTCTTATACCATCTTGCTACCATTTAATAAAATTTCTACCTTATCAAGAAAAGATTAACTAGCAGAATGTAGTAGTACTTTCATTTGATGTTCATAACATCTTAAACCTTTTAGTGCTGTGATGCCTACCCTTTTGCAAAGAGACAAAAGACGAGAAAGGGCATCACAGGGTAGAGCACTAGCCAAGACCCCGGAAGTATCTCTTAGGAAAGGTCACTACACAAGTCTCCATCATGCAAGATCTCAGTGATCACTATTCTCATTCATTTATGTTTCTGAGACATCATTATAAACATTGATTAATTGGCATGAAGACGGACTAAAAAAAGATGAAACATACCTTGACAATTGCTATGGCAGCTGACACTGGATCTCTAACTCCAAGCACAGTCCAGACTAAAGAATTATCAGAACCAGCAGGAATGATTCCAATTGGAACCGAAATTGCTTCTTTCTGGTTATCCCTAGTGAGTAAACCATTTAAAACCTGAATCAAAAAAGCTACATTAAGCAAGTTTAACTGTCATAGGTGAAGTAAGCAAGATTAATTAACTCTGAACACAATTTTCAAATATCAACCAACAGATATTGGTACAGTTCGCTTAGAATGACCAAGTTAGCATTTCATAAATTTAAAAAAAACAATAATAAAAGTCATCGTATTATCATCAGCAATGTCAAGAAACAATAGTAAATGTCATATTAAGACCATATCTCAAAAAATGTGTGTAATCCCGTGGGTGGAGTCTGGGGAAGGTAGAGTGTATGCAGACCTTACCCATACCTCGTGGAGGTAGAGTGGCTGTTCCAAAAGACCCTCCGCTCAAGTAATGACTAAGAAGCTCAAGAAAATATAAAATGAAAAAAGAGGCTGAGTGTAACAAAAAGAAAACTAAAAATGAGATAGGAAGAGGGGGGAAGTGGTCAATTGGTTTTGTAGCCCTTTTTGAATTTGTTTTAAGTTTTATGTCCTTTTCACTAGAGATATTTATTTTTATACATAAGAGATCTTTGCAGGGTCATTTTCTTCTATTTAAATTGTAAAGGGTTAACTTCACCTATTTCCACAGCAAGAAAGCTGAAGGAAGATACAAAAACAAAAAGAATCTAGGACTCATCAAGCCGTGTATATATTTTGATGCACAAATGATGGTCCGGCATGTAAACGATGAGTGGTCAGATTCTCTATATTTTTTGTATAAAGGATCTTCCCCCTTTTGGCAATGACTTGACCAAAAAAACAAAAAGAAGCGAAATTCCAGTGGACAGATCTCAAAGAGAGACAATTTAGCTGAATTTCAAAAATTAAGGCTCTTATCAGCCTTTCTTATTCTTTAACCTTTTGTATGAGATCGGCCCCTCAGGTGAAACTGAGATACTCAATACATAGAACCTGAGGTACTCAATACATACAATCCCGATATTTCATAAAAGAAGCACTATCTTAATAGAAAAGCATATGACCATAATTGACAGACCTTATAGCTTGTTTTACAGGGCATGGGAAATTATACTTTCACAAAGGCTGCTTCTATTCTAAAGAACAAAGAAGTGTAGTAAATCAAGCAACTCTGAGCATACCTAAACTATGCCACGACAGCTCTCTCAAATTAGTGCTACTCAAAAAACCTTTAGTAGCCTAGCAACTGATTTATTGATGCAAGTAACGAGACACGTTGAACTATATAAGCAGTCATACAAGCAGACACACTTGTCACTTGTGAAGCTCGAGAAAGAGAGACATAACTAACCTCATTCACTATTCCATCACCTCCTACACATATAATACCTGGACATTTGGCAAATAAGAAAATGTAAGAAAAAACAATGATGAAGATAATCTCAGACATCCAAAACTGGATAACAGAAAAGCTAGAAAGCATTGAAAGAAATACCATCAGGACATGTGCTGAAGTCTACTGTGCTAGCAAGCTTCCTGGCATGACCTGCAGATGTGGTTTTGACTACTTCCAACTTAAACCCAGCAAGCTGTTAATTCAACAGAAACAGAGCTAAAACTTGAGTCAACAAGAACGGCCAAGGACATCCCGTCTGAGATGATTTAGAGTACATATTTTATAGTGCTTATTCTTTAAAAACATGTTATCTCTAAAGACTTGAAACCTAAAAATCCAGCAAAAAACATCTAAAAGCTTTTTGTAACGGTGCTTCTCTTTGGACATACTACATTATCAATGACAGAAGATTTGATTCCACGGTTTTAGAATTAAAATTAGAATTAGAAAGGGCAAAAGATTTTGTAAGTTGAGACTATGCACTTCATAATTGAGAAGATGTGATTTGTTAAGAAATATTTGATGACAATTATCCCCCCGAAAAACAGTTATTCAGATGACAACAATTGCATATATTAGTCTTTTTTTTTTGGATAAGAAAAATCTGTATTAGTCTTTCTCAGACATTTTGTAAGGTCTGTCAACCCCAGTTAACTTGCGATGAGGATAATTGTTATCTATAGTTGTATTTTGCAAGTTTGGACAGCTGAGGAAGGGAGAAAACATAAAAGGCATATGGACAAGCGAATTAGCAGCTATGCAATTGGATAAACATTACAAAGCAGAGAATAATGACCATAAGTAATATAGGGAGACAAATCAGATAGCCTGCTTATAGCAATGAACAAGCACCCTTTTCTAGCAGCAAGGATGATGCTATTAGAGAAACGACTTAATTCATTTATACCAACAATATCAATCCCAGACAACCGTAACCACTATAACATTTATTATGCATTTAGATTTACTTTTTCAAAAAAAAATAAAAAATTCATGCAATTGGAGATGCAAAGAAAAATGACAGATAGACAAGAAGAGATTACAGTTATATAGCATACCTTGAATATAGGTTCAACCTTGCGATGGAATACTTTACTTGAACGACCACGGCCAGACCTTGGGTTTAAAATGACAAGCATTTTAGGAGGATTTTTACATCGTACATATGACTCGGGAGGAAATTCATTAGTAACCATATCAGAAGCCTTCTTCTTTGATGACGCCAGAGGATGAGGCAATAAATTCACATAACACTGTTGATCTGCAAATGCATTTACCCATATGAGTGCTTCCTCGGATGTAGAAGCTAAGAAGCGAAAGTCCTTCTGACTTCTTCGAGTTTTTAGAAAACCTCTTCCCAGAGGATATGAATGGACGGTGAAATGCCGGAGTCCAGGACAGTGTGATACCTGTGGTATGTGCAGAACCTACTGCTTAGCAAAACTCAAACGGAAGTGATACAAATTCTGACAAACCCATAATCCCTTAAAGAACCTTACCGAAATAACATCTCCTAGATGCAGCATACCAGAACCCCAAACCATAGCCTTGCTCGTAAGTTTGGCTTCAACAGCATCCTGGCTAGCAACCTCCTTTGAGGATTCTAACTCCGAATTTTTATGTGCCTTTCCCTTGTCCAAAACCAGCTTTCCAGAAAATACTTCATATCCAAGCAGGTCAGACTGCTCATCCCCAATGTCAATCCTATGCTCCTCATTTTTCTGTTTCTTAGGATCATTATTACTAAGTTCTCCACGTGTCTGAATCCTTCCTTTGCTCCGCTTTTCAGGGAAAACAACCGGAGACGAATGCTGCCCGGCTGTAATCTGGGAACACAAACCGAGACGTCGAAGAGACTGCTGAGTTGTAACTCTCAAAGAATTATTTTTAACAAGATTCCCACTCTTCTGCATATTTCTGCCAGCTGAGCAAAAGAGAGAGAATGCAATCGAACAATAACGGGTAGCTATAGTGCTAAGTGTATCGAGATCCAGAAAATAGCTAATTCAGGGCCTAAAATTCACATCCAGCAGAACGACCAAACCTGCATCATAATAATTCAAAATCACTAAACCATCACATGATAACATAGCAAAACAATGAAACCACACTCACCAGATCAAAATAACCACCCAATAGACTAAAATTTATCAAGCCAAAAACTAACTGTAATCTCTTCAACAACAAAACCTACATATTAACGAACGCATTCACTTAATCACAACCAAACGCAAGCAGCACCATCACTATCCAGATCAAAGCAACCACCCAATCAACTAAATTATCAAGCCAAAGACTGACAATAATCTCTCTAACTAAAAAAACTACACATTTACAAACGCATTCACTCAATCACAACCAAATGCAAGCAGCACAATCACTCTCCAGATCAAAAACTACCAAAATTAATCCCCAAAAGAAGTGAAAAATGCCACCAAACCAATTCAAATTAACGAACCAGATATGCCTTTAGCCTCTCCACCTACCAAAACATGGAAACAAACAAAAAATAAAGTTAAAATAAAAAAACAATACCAACCTGATTGCTAGGGTTTTTGAGGTCAAAATCCAACGTTCTCAGGTACAATAATGAAAATCGGAAACCTCAATTGATGTTTGCAGTGAAAATCTCATCGGAGAAAAATGCGAATTGAGGTCGGCACGGCGGCGGTCCACGGAGGCGCCGATGAGAGGAGGAGGAGAAATGACCCGATATTATAACACAGAGAAATGAAATGAGAAATCGCTTTTTCCGTCCACTTTCTCTCATCTACCAAACATGAGCAAATTAAAAAAAGATATTCCTTTTCTCTTCCATAATAATGCTAAAAGTATTTTTCTCTATAGTGGGGGATGATATTATTTGTTAGTTTTAATGGATCTACTTTAGGCTTTTTCGCTTTAGGACATGGAAAATTATATAGTAATTTTCTAATAATTCGTTTGGGTGGTTGTTACATATTGTTATAATATCATCATATTATATTATTTTTATGAATATAATATTTAAACAGACTGTATTATTTATTGTCATTAAATAATATCATATTTTAATTATATGAAAGATTAATATATGAAAAAAATATAGTACGAGATAGAGATATTATAAAAAGTCATGGTAATAGATAAAATATGATTATAAGATACTCTAATGAGCAAAGATAAAATGTGGAAAAAAAAATAAGATAACGATGCAATCACACCAAATTGATCGATTACGCAAAACGGAACCTTTAGTCACTACATAACGATGAATTTAAATTATATGATATAATAAAATTTAAGTTGACACAATATTACACAATAGGTAACACCCATCCAAACAAGCTGTAATTATCATTGTTATAGTTAAAATAATATTTTTGTGTTTCAATTTAATATCTTAATTTGATATTTTTTGTAGAGTATTAGGTACATGAAATGAAAGAGTAGTTAGTAGGTGCATTATGTAAGGTCGAGCTTTTGTTTTAAATGGAGTACTAATTCTTGGGAAGAGAATAAAATAGATAAAAAAATAATCTTTATTTTTTTAAAAAAAAAGTGATATTATTTGATAAAGGTTAAATAGAAACGGTGATGATTTGTTTTTTCAGAAATAAACATGTTTACAAGTTTTTTTTTTTTTTTTTTAAAGTGACATGTTCACATGCATAAGAAGATTATATTAAATTGAAGGGAAAAAACATCGTTTCTACCTCAAATTATATCCGAAAAGTTGAAGTCATTCCTAAACTATACTAGTGACCTATTACACACCTTAACTATAAAAAAGTGAAACTATTTACAACCTGTCAGGCTACCACCACTTGCATGTGGTGTAGTATTTTACACAAGTTGTCACGTCAGCACCACGTCAGTAAAAAATATCACTTTTTTATAGTTAAGGTGTGTAATAGGTCACTTATATAGTTTAGGTGTGGATTCGACTTTTCGACTATAGTTTGGGGTGGAAACGATGTCTTTTCCCTTAATGTTTTTAACCGTTTACTTTTGTTATTTAATAGGCTGGACGCGCCTAAAATAAGTGTAACACACGTGCCTTAGAATGGGGGTCACGGGGAGGTAATAATATCACTTTTATATAGTTAAGGTGTGTAATAGGTCACTTATATAATTTAGGTGTGACTTAGACTTTTCTTGTATAGTATGGGGTGGAAATGATGCATTTTCCCTTAAATTGAATGCATTGTAAATGAAAAACTTCAAAATATATTTTGGTTAAAATATTATAAACTAATATTCCTTTTATTTACAGTCAATTACATCATTAATTTAGCACGAAATTTAAATTTCATTTGGTGAATATTATGTTATAGGAAGTTACCAAATATATGCATTCGTTGTTGAAAATTAGTCAAATAGTAGGAAAAAATATTAACATTGAGTTTTCGAAATACGCAAGTATTAGAATAATTTTGTTAAGAAAATAAGTATGTCAGACATTTCATGTTTATAAAATAAAGAGATTTTATAAAATATATATTAAAAAATCAGATAAATATATTGATTTATTTATGTGTATGTGTGTTTCCCTACTACTCTTTGCTTGTGTTTTTTTTTTTTTATGGTTTTCATCCACTGTTCGGTGTCCGCATTGGAGTCATAACTGATCCGGATCGCGTGTTGTATGACCCATTAAAATGACAGTGCTCTCAAGAGAATTTTCTCCATACCCAGGATCGAACCCTTGACCTCTGGTTAAGGGTGGAGCAGCCCTAATACAACCCTTATTGATTTTGCCTGTGGGTTGATTATTAGACATGACATATCTAAACCAACATATATCTAATTGCAGATCAAGATGACGTTAACAATTCAACTCCATTAGATATTAGCAGCTCACTAGTTCGTATTTACGTAACATAATTTTTGTACAACATCCCAATAGTTGAAAATGATTTTAAAAAAAGTTGATTAAATTAAAAGAAATGATCCAAATCACTTATTTATAACTACGAGTCTCATTAGTATTCAGTAGTTTATGATTATTTTTCTTTATATGATAAAAAATAAATAAACCTTATGATTAATGAAAATTAATTTAATCTAAATATTCCTTATCAGCAATACGGAGTGTTTTAAATTTTAGTTCAAATAAATCATGTTGAACATCTCGAACAAAGACTAAGAGATTTAGGTAAGAGATTCAAATTTATCCCGACTTTAGTACTGGAAATATTTAAATTATACCATTAATTACACTATGAGATCATTCATGTATCACTATCATGGGGCTTGGGCACAGGTGACAAAAGAGTTTTAAAATGAGGTGTAGGTGACACAAGTCTTAATTATTAGTTGGAGGTAACAATTACTTTATTATGTACTAAGAAAGTTGAGAAAATTTTAAAATAACCCACAAGTTTTTAAATTTACACTTTGATCTCAATGTATACCTAAAATAACGGGAAACAGAGGGAAAAAAAAGCGTCTTTCTCTCTCTTCTCATCCATTGTTGTTTTCTCTCTCTTAGCGATTTTTGTTGTTAATTGTTTCTGTTTTTGCTGCTTTATTCATTATCTTCTGCTTCATCTTCTTCTTGTCGACCATTTGTTGTTGTTGTTGTTGTTGGTGGTGGTGGTGGTACAACGCTACTGCTGCGATCTGACCAATTTCTTAGGTCAAATTTTGTTTACTACATCACTTTCTACTTTGGCATTACTTCATAGGTTACTTTAGTAAGTAAAATTATGATTTTTATTCGTATTTGTCATCTGGGTACACTTTTGTTTTTCCAACAATTGATAGAACTCCGATTATGAATCCAGCACAAGTGCCCACAATTTAAACAGATCAATCATCTGGTGCATCAGACGAGTAATCTGTTGCATCAGACTATTTATCTGTTGCATCATCGTATTATCTGTTGCATCAGACGTATTATCTGTTGTATCAGGATGTTTATCTGTTGCACCAGACTAATTATTTGTTGCATCAGAATGTTTATCTGTTGCACCAGACTAATTATTTGCTGCAACGAATGATTAATCTGTTTGAAACAACACAAATCAACCCCTGCCACAAACCCAACAGATAAATCTTGTTAATGCTACTGGATTCTAAATAATTCCTTTTTACGTCGAATCGTCGAAATGTTTGTTGAGAAGATAATAGACAGAATGAAAATTAAATATGGATTAAAACGTCAAAGATCAAACATAATTTATTTATTAAACAAATAAAAATACATATAATAGACTAAAAGTCTAATTATTATTATTATTATTATCAGCATCATCATTGCCAGCCAACCAATCTTCAATCGGAAGTAGCAAGGCCCTCCCCAGCCTGTGTATCTCACGGAGCATTCTTGATCTAACTCCTTCCAATTTCCATTGCAGATCACGAAGTTGATTCCGAAGTTCATTCACGGCGTCTTGCAGAAAAGCAACGTCCCACACTGGGTCAGCCATAATCTTATCTTCTAGAGTGTAATATGAAAGACGAGATGCAATAAATAAATAGAGTGTGTATTTGAATGAACGATTGAGTAAGGGCGGACCTATTTATAGAGGATTGAATTTGAATGAGAGACAAAAATGCGCGACTATTCACCTCCATACATTAATTAAATTTTTGATTAAATTAAGAAAATAAATATTGTGATATAAGTCATGACTTTTCAGATTATTATTATTAATTAGTCTTTCGAAGAACCATTTTTATTGAGTTGTGGCAACAGATTATATATATGTTGCATCAGATAACACATCTGTGACAACAGATATATTATCTGTTGCAATAAATATAAAATATGTTGCATCAGATAACATATCTATTGCAGCATATAATCTAACTGTTCACCTCCATTAATTAATTACATTTTTTATTAATGTGAAAAGTAATGAATTAATTAAATTAAGAAATATTGTGATAAGTCATGACTTTTCAGATTATTATTATTAATTAGTTTTTTCCAAAAACTGTTTTTATTGAGTTGTGACTCGATATAGGTTGCATCAGATAAATCATCTGTGACAACAGATATATCATCTGTTGCAACCATAGTAAATCTGTTGCATCAGATAATTTAATTGTTGCAACATATAATCTACTTTTTTAAAAAAAATAACTATATCATCATATCATTAATCCAAATTTGCTTACTTTTTTATTTTATAAAAAAAAAAAATACCTTTTCAAATTACTTAATAAAATAATAATAATTTTATTTTATAATAAATAATTTAAAAAACAAATTAAAAAATAAAAATGGAGAAAAGTCACGATTAGTTATTAAAATTGTGTTTATTATTTATTTCCTTATTATTTATTTCCGAAGCATTTTTCATAGTGAATAATCGGAACTCCGAGTCATGTCTTTCTCTTTTCACCCTCTCAATAACAACAATAGCCCTTTTTTTAATTAATAACCGCCAGGTGCAACATATGATCGATCTGTCGTAGCATATTAACCTTTAACTGTTGACACAAATTGTTGCTCAATCCCTACCACCAACCGTCGACATGTTGAGAACAAGGAATAAACAAAATAATAATTATTAAATACTAAATAAGAATTAAAAATTCAAAGTCGACAACAAAATGAAATGAATGTTCATAGATTTTTGAATCCCTTGGGTAGATTTGATATACAAAAGGAGGAAAATAATCGCTAAAATAAAAAATATTACCTAATTATTATTACTACTATTATTATTATTATCAATCAGACATCTTTCATTCATCCGGCAGCCTTGCTCCGAAGTCAGCCAAATATCTCTCTGGAGTTCATCAATCAAACTGCCTTTGAAGTTCACGCAAGGACTCGATATGAATATTCTTGTACGAATCTGGATTATCCATATTTGTAAGGAGGGACCTATTTATAAATTATTGTATCTCAAAAAGAAAAGAAAATTGCTTTAAAATAAATCTAACAGATAGGTAATCTGTTACAAAATATATTCTTTCTGTTAGATAACTTACAACATACTGACAATCTTTTTGCAACAGATGTATATATCTGTTTGATTTCTGCAACAGGTTGATCACTATCGTAACAGATGTCTCCAATTGATTGACAATATAAACAGATGTGTCATCTGTTGCAACAAGCTAGTCATCTGTTTATTTAATTTAAGCCATAGATGAGCTAGGAAGAATAAGGTGGTACAGATGGATCTACTATCATATGTGTGGGAGTTAAGTATGTATTACTGATAAGGTTACCGGGACAACATACACAAAGTACAATATTTTTGTGAATGCAGTTTTTAACCGATTAGGCATTGATCATTCAAACAAGATCCTGCATTGTACCGTTAAGTTTGATGGGTTCGAAATTGATAAGGCTGAGGACCTCATGAAGATGGTACAAATACCCTGTTACGAATTACTGACGGTTGGTGCTCGTGTTTATGCGTGTCAAGTTTTGAGAAGGGATCAATATTTGTCGTCACTGCAGAGAACCAATAGCGATTGGACTTAACTTTAAGTGTGCATTGGACCCTTAGAAGGCCCTCGAAGCCTCGCACTGCATCAAACAAGAATGGAAAACCAATATAGTTATTCCCCTGGCCAAAATTTATATGGTTGGGTTGCTCGCTCGGGTTGATGATTATATGTCAGAAGGTGCGGTAGGAGAATGCTTTCGAGGGAAAATGGGTTGTTGATGGAAGACTAGATCATCTGGGAGTTAATTGAAGAAGAGACACATGGTAGAAAGTAACTTCTAACGAATCTGGCCGATGGAATTATCTTAACAGATGCGAAATCTAAATCAAGTGCAAATATGAAAGTGTATCCGGTAATGTAATTTCGTCTGTTGTGTCTCTGAAAGAAAAATAATACAGATGGACACTTTGCTAGGGAGCTGCATGGTCGGGATTATCACCTAGGTAGAAAATAGAAGAAGACCAACAAAGCAGCCTCACGGGCATCGAGGGTAGAAATGATGTTCAGCAAGTCTAGAAAACTTACGCCAACAACAACTGCAGTGAAAATAAGGAAGCTAAGCGAAGACGACAATTTCTGAATTTTAAATTTCATCTTATCTTCTTGTTTGTGTTTCCGATCAGGTCCACTGCCATTGACCTGATCGGAACCACAAACGAGACTGAAAGACAAATAGACTATCATTGCTTCCTTAGCAATATGGTTATAATTGATTGTGTTTTCTTGCCTTGACATGTTTTCAACATTCCTTGGAGAAGATCAGATGCTTGCTATAGTATGTGAATCCCGATAATTTTCAAGCTTGCCTCCGGCTTGTTGATTCTGTATTCAAGCTGGTCGTTACCGTCTTCGAAGTTGGTAAGGAGTTCCTCGTCTCTTGTGAGCTCGATCAGGAACACTACCTTCAAAGTTGTGGCATTCTAGAAGCCCTTCAGAACACTTTCTCTTCAAAAACTGTAAAGGATACATGGAGGGTCGTTGTGTTTGTTTTAGGTCAAAATGTGTTGATGCACGTTGAAGATGTGGTCCCAACAGTTGAACAACACACTTTTATCGAGTGTTTCTCCATGCATCTTGCTCAACCGATTTGATAAATTTGTAAGCATAGAGTTACGTAACATGTGATTTAAACCGGCTCTACCAAGACTATCAAACGTTACGTAACTCCAAGTTCATTTCCCTATCAAAACAATATGCCCGAGTTAGTGCACATAGAAAAAAAGCTCAATCTGTCAGCCTTTCTGCTGATCACTCTTCTCCAATATAAATGACAAGATATCTGCTATGCAAAAGTCTACACCATCGCCAGACATGATTGCCTGGGAACATGTCTGGCGACGGTGTAGACTTTTGCATAGCAGATATCTTGTCATCTATATTGGAGAAGAGCAATCAGCAGAAAGGCTGAGAGATTGAGCTCGTTAGATTTGTGCACTAACTCGGTCATATTTTTTGATAGAGTAATGAGCTTAGAGTTACATAACGTTTGATAGGCTTGGTAGAGCTGGTTTAGATCACACGCTACGTAACTCTATGCTTACTAATTTATCAAATTGGTTGAGCAAGATGCATGGAGCAATGCTAGATAAAAGTGTGTTGTTCAACTTTTGAGACCACATCTTCAACGTGCAACAACACATTTTGACCTAAAACAAACATAGAGACCCTCCATTTATCCTTTAAGGCTTCTGAAGAAAGTGTTCTAAAGGGCTTCTAGAATGCCATAACTTTGAAGGTAGTGTTCCTGATCGAGCTTACAAGAGACGAGGAACTCTTTGCCAACTTTGAAGAGGGAAACGACCAGCTTGAATACATAATCAACAAGTTGGAGGTCAGCTTAAAAATTATCGGGATTCACATACTATAGCAAACATCTGATCTTCTCCAAGGAATGTTGAAAGCATATCAAGGCAAGAAAACACAATCAATTATAACCATATTGCTAAGGAAGCAATGATACTCTATTTGCCTTTCAATCTCGTTTGTAGTTTCGATCAGGTGAACGACAGTGGAACTGATCAGAAACACAAACAAGAAGGCATCGGATGAAATTTAAAATTCAGAAATTTGTCGTCTTCGCTTAGATTCCTTATTTTAACAGCAGTTGTTGTTGGCATAAGTTTTCTAGACTTGCTGTACATTATTTCTACCCTCGATGCCCATGAGGCTTCTTTATTGGTCTTCTCCTATTTTCTATCTAGGTGATAATCCCAACCACACAGCTCCCTAGCAAAGTGTCCATCTGTATTATTTTTCTTTCAGAGTCACAACAGATTAAATTACATTACCGGATACATTTTCATATTTGCACTTGATTCAGATCTCGCATCTGTTAAGATAATTCCACCGGTCAAATTCATTAGAAGTTATATGTCTCTTCTTCAATTAGCTCTCAGATGATATAGTCTTCCATCAACCACCTATTTTCCTTCGAAAGCATTCTCCTACTGCACATTCTGGAATAAAATCATCACCCCGAGCGAGCAACCCAGCCATATAAATTTTGGCCAGGGCAATAAATATATTGGTTTTCCGTTCTTATTAGATGCAGTACTAAGCTTCGAAGGCCCTCTAAGGGTCCAATCGCTATTGAATCTCTTTATAATGACACAAAAATTAGATTCCTTCATAATGTTTGACAAATAAACATGAGCAACAACCGACATTAAATCTTAACAGGCTATCAGAACCATATTCATGGTCCCTCAGCCTTATCAGTTCGGACCTACCAAACTTAACTGTAAAATTGCAGACATCTTGTTTGAACGATCTATGACTAATCAGTAAAAACATCATTCACAAAATCAGTGCACTCTATGTGTGTTTCCACGATAACATTATCAGTAATACATACCTCCCATATATGAAGTGGTTCCATCTACAAGCAGTTTATTTCTCCGATGCCATCTTTACTGCAGCCTCTTGAGATAGTCCGTCAAAAGTTGATCAACTGTCAGTTCCTTATATCTACAAAGAAGAGGAAAAAAATTAATGTCACAAAAAGAACATTGTCTATTTGTTGCATCAAATGTGGAGTCTGTTGCAACAGATGTGGAGTCTGTTGCAACAGATGTGGAGTCTGTTGCAACAGATGTGGAGTCTGTTGCAACAGATGTGGAGTCTGTTGCAACAGATGTGGAGTCTAATGGAATACATCAAACCATCCTTTCTGGTGGTTTTATTTGTTCCAATTGTTTCTTTATTTGTTGCAACATCAACAACAACATAAACGTCAACAAAAAAAAAATAACATTTGTTCCAACAACATCATCAACAACAAAGAAGCAACATCCTTTGTGCCAGAACCATCAACAACAACACAAGTTCCAACAACGCCAACCCCACCAACAACATCAATAACTGTATCAACAATAATGAAACTAACAAAATACATACCAAAAAATGATACTGCCAACAAGGCTTTTAAACTTCTCCCAACAGATGACTTTTTTCTCATATTGTAATAAAAAATTTCGGATTGTTTATTCAACACTTACAAGTTCCTTAATTTTTTTTTAATAAATATGATATGGGTAAATAGTAATTAAATAAAAAACAGATGTAAATAACATGCAAAAAAGAATACGAGAATGAAAGAGCAATAATGAACCATACCTTAATATCAAAAAGGGGGTCAAAATAGAAATTTAAGTCGAGGAAAGATATGGATGGATTTAGATCCGAAAAGATCTTTATGAGAAGAGAAGAGAAGAGAAAAGAAAGAAAAAAGGTTGTGACCCTAAAGAGGAGAGAGAAAAATATGAGAGATGAATAAAATAAACTGCAACTGAAGGAAGAGATTAGATAATTTCTATAGATGTATTGTGTACGTAGACGTGGTGGTTTTCAATATTCATTAATTAATATTCATTAATTTCATTAATAATTTGAGAGGCACGAGAAAGACTAAGACTACTGACATTGAAAAGACAAGACAAGACTGCTCAATGAACTCACTTTTGAGATATCCAAGAAATATTTTTTACCGTCTTTAGTAGTAAGTACTACTACTTGATATTATCTACTCGGACCAGAAGCTTCTTTCTTTAAAATTAAAAGAGATAAAAAGATTTTCAAACAGATATGTCATCTGTTGCAACATATATAAATATCTATTTAGAAATCCAAACAGCTCAGTCATATGTTACAACAGATATAAATATCTGTTTAAAAATCCTAAAAGCTCAGTTATCTGTGACAACAGATGAAAATGTTCATTTGATAATTAATAAAATCAGATATGTCATCTGTTACAACAGATATAAATATTTTTTTGAAAATTTCCAACAGCTCAGTCATCTGTCACAATAGATACAAATATCTATTTGATAATTAAATCAGATATGTCATTTGTTGTAACATATATGTACCTGTTTGAAAATTTTCAACAACTTAGTCGTTTGTTGCAACAGATTTCATAGCAATTGATTTAGGTGGAACTATGGATGAATGAATGAGCTCGAATCAAATCGAGTCTTTGTAATTGCATGGCGTTGGTATTGCGTTCATACCGACCCGAGTCGTCGACCGATCACTCTGAGTTGAAATGAGTTCTCATCAACTCAATGTTAGGATAGTGATAGTACCTAAGTTTATTTAGGTGGAACTAGGGATGAATGAGTGAGCTCACAGGGTCAACTACAAATCCAATCGAGTTTTTTCAATTGCATGACGTTGGTATTGCGTTCAACCCGACCCGAGCCATCAATCGATCACTCTGAGTTGAAATGAGTTCTCATCAACTCAATGTTAGGATAGTGATAGTACCTAAGTTGATTTAGGTGGAACTAGGGATGAATGAGTGAGCTCGCAAGGTCAACTATAAATCCAATCGAGTATTTGTAATTGCATGGCGTTGGTATTGCGTTCATCCCGACCCGAGTCATCGATCGATCACTCTGAGTTGAAATAAGTTCTCATAAACTCAATGTTAGGATAATGATAGTACCTAAGTTGATTTAGGTGGAACTAGGGATGAATGATTGAGCTCGCAGGGTCAATTACAAATCCAATCTAGTCTTTGCAATTGCATGGCATTGGTATTGCGTTCATCCCGACCCGAGTCATCGATCGATCACTCTGAGTTGAAATGAGTTCTCATCAACTCAATGTTAGGATAGTGATAGTACCTAAGTTGATTTAGGTGGAACTAGAGATGAATGAATGAGCTCGCAGGGTCAACTACAAATCCAATCGAGTCTTTGCAATTGCATGGCGTTAGTATTGTGTTCATTCCAACCCGAGTCGTCGATTGATCACTCTGAGTTGAAATGAGTTCTCATCAACTCAATGTTAGGATAGTGATAGTACCTAAGTTAATTTAGGTGAAACTAGGGATGAATGAATGAGCTCGCAGGGTCAACTACAAATCCAATCAAGTCTTTGCAATTACATGGCGTTAGTATTGCGTTCATCCCGACCCGAGTCATCGATCGATCACTCTGAGTTGAAATGAGTTCTCATCAACTCAATGTTAGGATAGTGATAGTACCTAAGTTGATTTAGGTGGAATTAGGGATGAATGAATGAGCTCGCAGGGTCAACTACAAATCTAATTGAGTCTTTGCAATTGCATGGCGCTGGTATTGCGTTCATCCCGACCCGAGTCGTCGATCGATCACTCTGAGTATAAATGAGTTCTCATCAAATCAATATTTTAAAAACTATATCTTTTAAATTTTTTAAAATTAATTAAGATCAATTCGGACCAAATTAGCAATTTCAAAACTTGTCATTCTTTTCCAAAATTACAAATCAACCCATACAAATCATCCATTTGCGCGAAAAAAATTTCATTTCAAATCTTAAGTTCTCTCTCTTCTCTCTCTCTCTCTCTCTTTCTCTCTCTCGGGGTGTCCTCTCCCTCTCAATAATACAAACAATACAAACAACAACTACTCAACATATTGCTCAACCCTTCAAAATAGGTCAATTTTCTTCCCATTTACGACTACATATAGTTGTTGTTTTTTACTTCATTCCCACTTGTATCCGTTGTTTTCTCTATCTTCACATGTAACAGAGATCGAGAAGAGTTCTACATTTGCTCTTTATTCTAAAAAATAGGTTTTTTTAGTTAATGATAAAAAAAAGACTTTTAGTTGTATTATCTTCGAGAATGGGTTAACAATTTTTAGTTTTGATGCTAAAAAGGTAGGAAGCACCCGAGAAAACCCTAGTTTTTCTCTTAGTGTTTTGTAGACTGTCGTGGTATTGTTGGATGGTGTTTGTGGTGTTGTTGGTGGTTGTTGTTGGTGGTGTTGGTATTTGTGTTTTTTGGCGGTGGTGTCAGTGGTCTTGGTTTTGGTATTGGTGGCATTGGTGGTGGTCTTGATGGCATTGGTCGTGGCATTGGTTGTGGTGGTAGTGGTCCATCTGTTGCAATGGGTGGAAGATCTGTTGGGAGATATTAAATAGGTCTTCAAACAGATTCCCCATCTGTTCCAACTGATGGGTTATCCGTTGGAGTATTTTCTTGTAATGTGGCAGAGAATAATTTATTGAAATTTCTCCACCTGTTGCAACAGGTGAAATATCTGTGAGGAGATACTAAATAGGTCTTCAAACAGATTTGGGTTCCCCATTTGTTCCAACTGATGGGTTGTCCGTTGGAGTTTTTTTTTTGGTTATGTGGTAAGAATAATTTATTGAAATTTGTCTCACCTTTTTAAAAAAAATTATGCAGACATCAAATGCAATGTATTTTTTTATTTTTATTTTGTTTGTAGTTAAAAGATGTCTAAAAAAAAAAGAAACAGAAAGTGGAGAAAGTGGATCAACTTCTGATCACCAAACAAAAAAGGTTAGAGTACAAATAGATTCGGAGGAACTTCTAGAACAATCTCAGTCAGGGCAAAATGAAGTCGAGGAAAGTGATAACTCCTCCTCACCAATGGGGCGTGAAATAATATCGAAATTCCAGCATGATTCTGTCAAAACCATTAGTATTGACAAGTTTTGAGTTGCGATGCCGATGAATAACCCTAATGCAGTATTTGGTGATCTTGTACTTAAATGTCAGTTGGGGAAACCTTTTGACGAACTTAGGAGTATTATGAAGAAGGAAAACATAGATGGACTTTTTAAGAAGAGCTGTTTTGCACACTTTCTTGAGTTGTCTGGGCTCCGCCCTCTCCGTTTTCCAATGATCATGGTATATGGCCTTCTCAAGTCCAGGATCATGTATGTGGGGGATAATGGAGGTCCGAAGGAGGACGAAAATAAGATGGATGAAGTCTGGATCAACTACTGTGGCATGCCGGTTTGTTTTGGATTGAAAGAGTTTGCTATTGTGACGGGCTTGAGATGCGATCGTCCAGAAGAACCTGCCATCAAGAAAACACCCCACAAAGGGTCCAACAAACTCAAGATAAAAAAAAAGATGGGTTGTTGGGCATTGTTGGACCTAGCTACAAAGTGAAGGACTTGATAGCGGATCTCAAGAATAAAGACATACCAAAGCACTACAGGGAGAAATTGTGCTTAGTTTGGTTTGTCTATTCTGTTTTATTGGCAAGAGACGTCAAGAAAGTCATAGAACGTGATTTGTTGGTGCTTGTTGATTATTTTGAAAGATTCAACAATTATCCCTGGGGCTACGACAGCTACTACTTGACTGTCAAATATTTACTGAAAGAGCTAAAGCCAAAGACAACCACATTATACGGCTTTCCTTGGGCTTTCATGGTAAAATTGATCACTATTTTTACTCATTCATTAATTTATATTGAATATACTTGTGATTTTTTTTGCTTGCTTCCTGTTTAAAATTATTAGGCTTGGGCATGTAAAGCCATTCCTCCCCTCCAAAAGCATTTCACGGATTACCCGGATAAGGTTTCTCATCCAAGGATCCTTAGGTGGTTGGCTGCAGTAGAGAGCAGCAAAAAAAATATTAACAAGGCTGATCTCTTTAAACCTCTGGATGATGCAGTACGTCGTCTTTCAACTAAAATAATTTGCCTCAAAGAAAGATATTGAAACAGATGTTCTATCTATTGCAAGAGATTACCCGTCAACTACAACTGGTGCAATGGGTAATTTGTTGCAACAGACGATCCATATTTCGCAACAGATTAACCATATGTTGCTCTGTTCTCTGAACCCTACTCAACAGATTACCCATCTACTGTAAATTATGCAACAGATGAGTATTCTGATGCAACATATTATCAATCTGTTTTAACATACAGATCAGCTGTTGCAGTAGCTAGATCTTCTGTTGCATAAGTTGGTTGTGTTAACATAAAACGAGCCCCATGTAACCCAACTGACTACAAATTATAATTATATGATTTAAATTCCTCCTGTCATTTTTTATAGGTTGTGCATCCTTGGATCGTGCCTACCATTGATAAGCTGGGGATGACTTCTTTTCTTACTCTGGGTCTTGTTGATACAAAAGAAGACCCAACGGTGGAGTTAATTAAGAAGGAATTGGATGGAGCAACATCCATAAGAAGAGCAGTTAGGCAAGGTCAGTCTAATGTTAAAGCTCTTCATGACCTAACTCAAACTGCAACAGATCCGGGTGCTTCTTCTGGGGGTGTTGCTGGTGGAGTTGTTTGTGATGGTGGTAGCCATCCTGCTTCTGCTTCTGCTGCCAGTCATGATTATGAGCATGTTGGTGCTCAACAAAAAATAAATATGTTTGAAAATACCCCTTGCACAGGTCCTCCCTCTCACCCCTACACCGGTCCCTCCCACCCTTACGGTGGTCTCTCTCACCCCTCCTCACCCTTATGTTCTCATTGCAAATGCAAAGTGTGCAAGGACAGAGAGGATAAACTTCTCGACAAGCTAGAGGCTATTGCTGAAGCTGCTGAGGAGTTGAAATCCAGGAGGGGTGTCATACCATCCAATGAGGTGAGGGAGCCATGCACTCCTACAGTGGAGGTTAGGAGGAAGAGAATAAAAATTAGAAAAATTCTCTTCGTTCTGAAATCAGCAAAAAATGCAACTTTCCTCGCTCCAATAGTTGTTGAAGTTCAGGGGTTGACGAAGAAGGTGGACATATTTGCGGCGCTTGGCAAGGAGAAGAAGAAGGAACTAGAAGAATTCATCAAGATGAAGGTTCAAAAAGAATACACCATGCATTTATTTGCCGCCAAAGACTTCTCGAATATGACAAATATATGTGTGTGGTACGAGGACAAGGTGAGTTTACTTTTGCTAACCTACCCTTTCAATCTACTCTATGAAGAAGAATCTACGCAGCAGATGTGTAATCTGTTGCAACAACTTGGTATTCTGTTGCAATATAATACACATCTGTTGCATAAGTTGCGTTGGCTGGGTAATCTGTGAACTGATTCAGAGAACCCTCTGCATCAGATTCTTTCCACTGTGTTTTAATTTTTTACAATTACTAACCTATTTAAAAATTATCTTCTTATACCACAGTATGTTGATGAAATTCTTTGCCTCATGAGGGGCAGGGAATTAGCATACCCAGATGCTTATGATGCTGCTGATATAATAATGGACCTCAACTTCTATAATAATTTCAAAGATAGGTACGCTGATCTTTGTAATCTAGCTGATTTCGGTGGCCTGAGATTTGATTAGTTAGTTTCTACATTCCAATGGGATGAAGAAGCGATTAAATATGTCAGAGGGAAGAGGCCATATCCACACGGCAAGAGCTGGACCAAGGCAAAGAAAATCCTTGCAGTCATGAACGTGGATGTCACCCATTTTCTCACTGTTGAGATACTACTATACGAGGGAAATATTAAGGTTTATGACTACAACTTATCTGTGTTCAGCGAGAAGATGTTTTTAACCCACATGCAGCCACTCTTGAAGTTGTTGCCCAAGTTGTTGACGCAGAGTAAGCTGATGGATCATTTGCCGGCTGAAGTCTTGGCGAAGGAATCATGGATTTTTGAAGGTCGAAATAAGAACATCCAACTCCCAAAAAATACAACTGGTGCAGCGTGCGGGCCGTACTTTCTTGCATACATGGAGTATTTGCTGACCGGCATATAAATGACCAGTGTGTGCGACACTGTTGTGGGAAAGAAGCAATGGGTCTGGGCATATGGGGTACTAACTAAATGGTTGGATCCCGTGTATAAAAAAGAACATGTACAAAGACAGAGACGAATACGATAACAAATTTTCATTTCAAGCTAATTCACTATACATATAAGGGCAATAATTTTTATGTCTGGCAAAGTTGAATTTTTATAATGCAACAGATTTTATATCTGTCGTAACAGATATAGTACCTGTTGTGACATATTGATTATCTGTTGGAATAGGTTGGTCATCTGTTGCGTTATACAGATGTTCCCTGTCTGTCTGTCGCAATAGATTTACGATTTGTTGCAATATATAACTTATCTGTTGCAACTGTTCGGTAATCTATTGGAGCAAATAAAAAAAGTAAGAAGACCTGTTATATAATTTCCAACAGATTACCTACGTGTTGCATCTCATGTTGCAATATATGTCTAAATCTGTCTGATAAGATATGTCATCTGTTGCAACAGATGTATTATCTATTGTGATATTTGAATCTAGTACTCCATTTCAATTAACATGTTCAAAACTCAAAATTAATTATATTCATAGACAGAATAAAATAAATCGAAGCCTTCGAAAATTACATGAAATAAAATAACTCAACAAATAAATGAAATGTAAAAAAAATCATTATGAGTACAAACAATCTACTCTACAAATAAATCAACAAGTTAAATCAAGGAGGATAGGTTATTACATTGACAGACTCGAGCTATAAAGATCTAATCAATATGGACAAGTTGTTCTTCATCCAGTGCTATCGAATTCGGCTTTGGTCATCGTGGATCTTTAACGTCGGTTGCGTACGGCTTCTGAGCTTTCGCTTCTCCATATTTCTATAAAAGAACAACATATCTTTTGCGGAGTAATCCGACATCAAGTCCATTATTTGGTACTTGTAATCCATCGCTCAAATACTCGGCATAGGCGGCAACAAAAGGACCGCAATTCCTATGTTATAAAAAAATAGATAATTCATATCTTGCAGTTCATGCAAGCGTTGTGAAATTTGTGAAATAAAACTAAATCATGACACTTAAACTTACAGGCTACCAATGGTTTATTGAGCAATTCCGTCAACATATTGTACATCAAATGGATTAGCCATTTTATCCCGGTATGCTTCAATCGTCGACCAATCAGTACGAACCTTTTGATCCAAAAAGCCACTCATATCAAGGTAAGTAGGCAATATTTTGGCCAGTTTTTGTATCTCAGATGACGGCTCAGAACGTCTCATTCGCGATATCGAGTCATAAACTCGGATGCGCCTCTCTTTTAGAATGATGACAGCCACCACCCAATGGAATTCATCACCACAATTGATTGGGATGTACACTTCATCGACCAAATGCCAAGGTAAGCCAGCCGAAATGCTAAAACCTTTGATGATGTTGATTAAGCATTTCTCATTTTGGCAAACTTTCGTCTGTTGTTGACAATACCTATTATAGGCATTATTGATGTAAACTTTGTACAAACAATTGCCTGTTGTGTATCTGTATTGTTCTTGTGTAATAAAAAATGACATCGATGTGCTGCACATATTATCAAACATTTCAGATTACATGACGAAAAAATCAATACGCAGATGCAATTAAATGAAGTATTAATTAATAGTAATATGTATGGCCTTTAACCCTCATCATTCCAGCAAGTTTGGGGTTGTGACATCAAATAGAACCAATTCTTTGTTCCGAGATGTACAACAACAAAGTCGAACATATCAAAACCAAGACTCGATTCGTTCACTTTGTAGCGCTCGTCATTTTATTTTCTACATGATGATTTATATGTGTTAATGTCAGGTTCTTACAACAAGAATTGTATAAACCAATATCCATAAAATTGATTTATGTACCTATCGGCATGATGCTTTAACATCCCATCGGCAATCCATTCTAAATAGTCGTTGATCAATTGTATTAATTTTTTGGAGTCTCGTCTGAGATGTTGAACCCTTCAAATGGGTAATTCTTCCATTCTCCCAAACTGACAGGCTCCACTTTTTCTTCATCTTTGGAAGCAGTTGATGGATTATCAACGGTCATATTATGCTCTTCGGCAGTAGTTGTGATATCCACTTTGAAAGCCAGAATTGTCAATGCTAAGTAGAGACATACAACAGATTTTCCATCTGTTGCAACAGATGATTCTTATGTTGCATCAGATGGATTATCTGTTGGGATAAATTCGAACAGGTAAATCAGAGCAATATGATAATTTCGAATAGATGATCCATCTGTTGCAACATAAGACTCATCTATTGAAACAGATAACGAATCTGATGTAACAAGTTAGACAACAGTTGCAACAGATGTATACATATGTTTGATAATTTTCAGCAGATATATCATCTGTTGAAATAGATATGTGCTTGTTTGTTTTTTGGAACAGATGATGTACATTCACCTTCTTCAGCTCATGTTGCTCTTTTGTGGCCCCTGCACACTGAACATCGGTGCAAGACAAAGATAGAGGCATTGCAATCTTGCCTTTTTTTATGATTGATGATGCCTTGGAAGTGTCTTTCCTTCTCCTCTTAGCCGCCTTGATCTCTTGTGGAGTGTCTGGATATGAAATCCTCTTTGATGGAATGACACCCCTCTTAGATGTTATTTCTTTTACAGAAGCAGTTAGTGCATTAATAGTATTAATCACTCCATCGTGTTTCTCCTTGCAGTCTTGACATTTGCATGAAGAACATTCACTAGATGTGGCAAAATCTGGAGAAAAATCTGTACAACTATTATGATTATAATCATAATGGCTTGTTATTTCAAAAACTGTAAGAGGAGCATCGTTAGCCCCACCCTCCAAAATTATTTTTCTTGTGATGGTTGTTGCTCCAAACAATTTTATTTTTATTCCATCAACGACCTTAGGGTCTGATAAAGTTTACACAGATCGTAAAGTAAGAAAAAATGGTATCTTCAACTCTCGGTTGGTCGGAACAAGCCACGGATGGACAATCTAAAATAAATTGATACATATGTTAAGAATGATGATGAAATCATTAATTAAAATAAAAACTTGATTAGAATTGGACTTACTGCTTTCTTGGGGGGATTGAAAAGATCAAGAAATTTTGCATTTTTATCGATTTGGGCCGACAACCATCTCAGAATTCTTGGACAGAAAACTTCTTCCTGGTAGTTCACTTGTTGTCTCAAATAAGGAATGGCTTCAAATGCCCAAGCCTATAACATAACGCCAATAAATCAAAAGCATTATTGAATAAAAAATGATGAATCATATCATGATAAAAGAAATATTTACCATGAAAGCCCATGAAAAACCATATAAGTTGACTGTTTTTGGCGTTAATGGAGTCATTTAAGTCTGAGAAAATTGAAGGAAAGGTGTCTTTTAAGTCTTGAATGAAGGATTGGTGACATTGACCAACAGATAGGGTCAAACATCATTAGGAAACTTGATTAAGTTAATTGTGGACTTGATTAATATTTTCAAAACTTTCTAATCTTTTCAAAAATACAAATCAACCCAAACCACACCCCTCTTCAATCCTAATCAACCACTCTCTCTCTCCAGCTTCTCCCAACCAACAGTTCTGCAAAATTTCTCCCTTCAACCTCCCGCGACAAATAGTCGGGCGAGTTCCTTTTCAACTTTTAACCATCAATCGTCGTGAATACTTCTCCGGCGACAACAACTTTGAGTTCTTCGTCCTCCCATTTCCTTTTTCACAGGTAAAAAATTATGAAGAAACAGAGAAATTTGAGCCAACTACTCTTCTGGTATTAAAATGTGGACTGAATAAAACCCTAATTTCTGGTATTTCTGCATTTCTTCTTCTCGTTATCGTACTGTTGATTCAAATTTGTTGGTGATTTTTGGTCACAGTTGATGTTCTTAGTGTGTATGTGTGTGTGTGATATGTTGGTGTTGCTGGGTTGATTTGTTGTTTGTCTTGGTAGAAATGGTATTGCAACAGTTGAAATATCTGATGTAATAGATGAAATATATGATGCAACAGATGAAAATCTGATGCAACAGATTAAAAATCTGATGCAACTATGAAAATTTGATGCAACTGGTGAACAATCTAACAGATCATTCATCTGTTGCGACAGATGACTCTTCTATTTGGAAGAAATCTAAACAATATTAATCCAACAGATAACTGATTAGTGATCTATTTTTATTCTTTCCAACAGTTTACTCTTCATTTTAAAATCTGATGCAACAGATTAAAAATCTGATGCAACTATGAAAATCTGATGCAACAGGTGAACAATCTAATAGATCATTCATCTGTTGCAACAGATGACTCTTCTGTTTAGAAGAAATCTAAACAATATTGATCCAACAGATAACTGATTAGTGATCTGTTTTTATTCTTTCCAATGGTTTACTCTTCATTTTAGAACAGATTAGGATTGTTTTTATTCTTTCCAACGATTTACTCATACAGATCAGTTATCTGTCACAACAGATAACATACCTGGTGTAACAGATTAGTGATCCATTTTTATTCTTTCCAATGATTTACTCATCCATTACAACAGGTCAGTTATATGTTGCAACAGAAAAAATACCAGGTACAACAGATTAGTGATCTATTTTTATTATTTCCAATGAATTACTCATCCATTACAACGGGTCAGTTATGTGTTGCATCAGATAAAATACCAGGTGCAACAGATAGTGTTGCTTTTATGGTTCCCACGTATTACTCATCCGTTGCAACATGTTGATTATATGTTGCAACAGATAACATACCTGGTGCAATAGATTAGTTGTCTGTTGGAACTGTTATATTGCTTTTATGCATTAATCAATTATAATCTATGTTATGTTCCTGTTAATTTAAGATAATATGGCTCCCAAAATAAAAGAAATCGAATCAAGTTCAAGTAAAGGAATAAGTGCAGCAGCTCAGCTACATCCACCACTCTATGAGCTTGCTTTACAAGCGTTATCTCAATCAGGAGCAGAAGATAATGAACATGGGGAGGAGGAATCTTTTAAAAGAGATGATCCAAATGCTAATAATCCTTCCGTCAAAGAGTTGGTCAAAACCTTCAACATTGATCGTTACCTTGTGAGAATGCAGTGTAATAGTGCCACAGATTTAACGGGTGATCTCGTGGTTAAGTCAGTCATGAGAAAATCTTTCGACGCCTTCAGAAAAATACTTCGAGAATAAAAATTGGATTATTATTTCAGGGAAAGCTGCTTTGGGAAATATCTTGATTTGCCGGAGGACAACAATGCTCGTTTCCAGATAAAAATGGTATATGATCTTCTCAAACGCAGGTTTATGTATAAAAACAAAGATAAAATAGATGAGGTGTGGATAAATTACTGTGGCATGCCTGTTTATTTTGGTTGGGAAGAGTTTGCCATAGTTACCGAACTAAAATGTTATCCTCCTTCTCCTTCTCAAGTTATACCTACTCTGACCCCAAAAAAAGCACCCCGCACACCCAAAAAAGGAAAAAACAAGTCGAGTGATCGTGATGACCTGGTGTCCATTGTTGGTCCAAGCTTCAAAAATAAAAATCTGATTGAAGCGTTGAAAGGTAAAGGACTTTCAAAGAAGCACAAACAATCATTGTGTTTGGTTTGGTTTGTACATAATGTTCTTTGGGCGAGAGACGTTAACAACAACATAAGCCTCGGTTTAATAAATCTCTCTGAGGATCTTAAGGCATTTAACAGCTATCCTTGGGGTTATGAAAGCTTCAAAATAACTGTCGAATATTTGTTTACTCCGTTAACGCCAAAAACAGTCAACTTATATGGTTTTCCATGGGCCTTCATGGTAAATATTTCCTTTATCATGATATGATTCATCAATTTTTTATTCAATAATGTTTTTGATTTATTGGCGTTGTGTTATAGGCTTGGGCATTTGAAGTCATTCCTTATTTGAGACAACAAGTGAACTACCAGGAAGAAGTTTCCTGTCCAAGAATTCTGAGATGGTTGTCGGCCAAAATCGATAAAAATGCAAAATTTCTTGATCTTTTCAATCCCCCCAAGAAAGCAGTAAGTCCAATTCTAATCAAGTTTTTATTTTAATTAATGATTTCATCATCATTCTTAACATATGTATCGATTTATTTTAGATTGTCCATCCGTGGCTTGTTCCGACCAACCGAGAGTTAAAGATACCATTTTTTCTTACTTTACGATCTGTGTAAACTTTATCAGACCCTAAGGTCGTGGATGGAATAAAAATAAAATTGTTTGGAGCAACAACCATCACAAGAAAAATAATTTTTGAGGGTGGGGCTAATGATGCTCCTCTTACAGTTTTTGAAACAACAAGCCATTATGATTATAATCATAATAGTTGTACAGATTTTTCTCCAGATTTTGCCGCATCTAGCGAATGTTCTTCATGCAAATGTCAAGACTGCAAGGAGAAACACGATGGAGTGATTAATACTATTAATGCACTAACTGCTTCTGTAAAAGAAATAACATCTAAGAGGGGTGTCATTCCATCAAAGAGGATTTCATATCCAGACACTCCACAAGAGATCAAGGCGGCTAAGAGAAGAAGGAAAGACACTTCCAAGGCATCATCAATCATAAAAAAATCAATATTGCAATGCCTCTATCTTTGTCTTGCACCGATGTTCAGTGTGCAAGGGCCACAAAAGAGCAGCATGAGCTGAAGAAGGAGAATGTACATCATCTGTTCCAAAAAACAAACAAGCACATATCTGTTTCAACAGATAATACATCTGCTACATCTGTTGCAACTGTTGTCTAACCTGTTGCATCAGATTCGTTATTTGTTTCAACAGATGAGTCTTATGTTGCAACAGATGGGTCATCTATTCAAAATTATCATATTGCTCTGATTTACCTGTTTGAATTTATCCCAACAGATAATCCATCTGATGCAACATAAGAATCATCTGTTGCAACAGATAGAAAATCTGTTGTACGTCTCTACTTAGCATTGACAATTCTGGCTTTCAAGGTGGATGTCACAACTACTGCCGAAGAGCATAACATGACAGTAGATAATCCATCAACTGCTTCCAAAGATGAAGAAAAAGTGGAGCCTGTCAGTTTGGGAGAATGGAAGAATTACCCGTTTGAAGGGTTCAACATCTCAGACGAGACTCCAAAAAACTAATACAATTGATCAACGACTATTCAGAATGGATTGCCGATGGGCTGTTAAAACATCATGTCGGCAGGTACATAAATCAATTTTATGGATATTGGTTTATACAATTCTTGTTGTAAGAACCTGACATTAACACATATAAATCATCATGTAGAAAACAAAATAACGAGTGCTACAAAGTGAATGAATTGAGTCTTGGTTTTGATATGTTTGACTTTGTTGTTGCACATCCCGAAATGAAGAATTGATTCTATTTGATGTCACAACCCCAAACTTGCTGGAATGATAAGGTTTAAAGGCCATACATATTACTATTAATTAATACTTTATTTAATTGCATCTGCGTATTGATTTTTTCGTCACATAATCTGAAATATTTGATAATATGTGCAGCACATCGATGTCATTTTTTACTACCTCCGAAAGAAGGCCAAGTTGCAAACACAAGAATAATACAGATACACAACAGGCAATTGTTTGTACAAAGTTTACATCAATAATGCCTACGATAGGTATTATCAACAGCAGCCGGAAGTTTCCTGAAATGAGGAATGCTTAATCAACATCATCAAAGATTTTAGCATTCCGACTGTCTTACCTTGGCATTTGGTCGACGAAGTGTACATCCCAATCAATTGTGGTGATGAATTCCATTGGGTGTTGGCTGTCGTCGTTCTAAAAGAGAGGCGCATCCGAGTTTATGACTCGATGTCGCGAAGGAGACATTCTGGGACATCGTCTGAGATACAAAAGCTGGCCAAAATATTGCCTACTTACCTTGATATGAGTGGCTTTTTGGATCAAAAGTTTCGTACTGATTGGTCGACGATTGTAGCATACCGGGATAAAGTGGCTAATCCATTTGATGTGCAATATATTGACGGAATTGTTCAACAAACCATTGGTAGTCTGTAAGTTTAAGTGTCATGATTTAGTTTCATTTCACAAATTTAAGTGTCATGATTTAGTTTCATTTCACAAATTTAAGTGTCATGATTTAGTTTCATTTCAATACAGATACACAACATGCAATTGTTTGTACAAATTTTACATCAATAATGCCTACGATAGGTATTATCAACAGCAGCCGGAAGTTTCCTGAAATGAGGAATTCTTAATCAACATCATCAAAGATTTTAGCATTTGGACCGTCTTACCTTGGCATTTGGTCGACGAAGTGTACATCCCAATCAATTGTGGTGATGAATTCTATTAGGTGTTGGCTGTCGTCGTTCTAAAAGAGAGGCACATCCGAGTTTATGACTCGATGTCGCGAAGAAGACGTTCTGGGACATCGTCTGAAATACAAAAGAGCGCCAAAATATTGCCTACTTACCTTGATATGAGTGGCTTTTTGGATCAAAAGGTTCGTACTGATTGGTCGACGATTGAAGCATACCGGGATAAAATGGTTAATCCATTTGATGTGCAATATATTGACGGAATTGTTCAACAAACCATTGGTAGTCTGTAAGTTTAAGTGTCATGATTTAGTTTCATTTCACAAATTTCACAACGCTTGCATGAACTGCAAGATATGGATTATCTATTTTTTTATAACGCAGGGATTGCGGTCCTTTTGTTGCCGCCTATGCCGAGTATTTGAGCGATGGATTACAAGTACCAAATGATGGATTTGATTCCGGATTACTCCGCAAAAGATATGCTGCTCTTTTATGGAAATATGGAGAAACGAAACTCAGAAGCCGTACGGAACCGACGTTAAAGATCCACGATGACCAAAGCCGAATTTCATATCACTGGATGAAGAACAACTTGTCTATATTGATTAGATCTTTATAGCTCGAGTCCGTTAATGTAATAACCTATCCTCCTTGGTTTAACTTGTTGATTTATTTGTAGAGTAGATCGTTTGTACTCATAATAATTTTTTTTACATTTTATTTATTTGTTGAGTTATTTTATTTCATGTAATTTCCGAAGGCTTCGATTTATTTTATACTGTCTATGAATATAATTAATTCTGAGTTTTGATCATGTTAATTGAAATGGAGTACTAGATTCAAATATCGCAATAGATAATACATCTGCTGCAACAGACGACATATCTTATCAGACAGATTTAGACATATGTTGCAACATGAGATGCAACACGTAGGTCATCTGCTGGAAATTATATAATAGGACTTACTACTTTTTTTATTTGCTCCCACAGATTACCGATCAGTTGCAACAGATAAGTTATATATTGCAACAGATCGTAAATCTGTTGCGACAGACAAACGGGGAACATCTGCATAACGCAACAGATGACCAACTATTTCAACAGATAATCAATCTGTCACAACAGGTATTATATCTGTTACGACAGATATAAAATCTGTTGCATTATAAAAATTCAACTTTGTCAGACATAAAATTATTGACCCTATATGTATAGTGAATTGGCTTAAAATAAAAATTTGTTATCGTGATCGTCTCTGTCTTTGTACATGTTATTTTTTATACACGGGCTCCAACCATTTAGTTAGTACCCCATATGCCCAGACCCATTGCATCTTTCCCACAATGGTGTCGCACACACCGGTCATTTGTGTGTTGATCAGCAAACACTCTATGTATGCAAGCGAGTACAAACCGCACGCTGCACTGGTTGTATTTTTTGGGAGATGGATGTTCTTATTTAGACCTTGAAAAACCAATGATTCCTTCGCCAAGACTTCAGCCGGTAAATGATCCATCAGCTTACTCTGCGTCAACAACTTGGGCAACAATTTCAAGAGTGGATGCATGTGGGTTAAAAATGTCTTCTCGCTAAACACAGGTAAGTTGCAGTCATAAACCTTAATCTTTTCCTCGTATAGTAGTATCTCAACAGTGAGAAAATGGGTGACATCCACGTTCATGACTGCAAGGATTTTCTTTGCCTTGGTTCAGCTCTTGCCGTGTTGATATGACCTCTTCCCTCTAACATATTTAATCGTTTTTTTATCCCATTGGAACGTAGAAACTAACTGATCAAATCCCAGGCCACCGGAATCAGCTAGATTACGAAGATCAGTGTACCTATCTTTGAAATTATTGTAGAAGTTGAGGTCCATTATCCTATCAGCAGCATCATAAGCATCTGGGTACGCTAATTGTCTGCCCCTCATGAGGCAGAGAATTTCATCAACATACTATGGTAAAAGAAGATAATTTTTAAATCAGTTAGTAATTGTAATGAATAAAAACACAGTGGAAAGAATTCGATGCAAAGGGTTCTCTGAATCAGATCACAGATTATCCAGCCAACGCAACTTATGCAATAGATGTGTATTATGTTGCAACAGAATACCAAGCTGTTGCAACAGATTACACATCTGCTGCGTAGATTCTTCTTCATGGAGTAGATTGGGAGGGTAGGTTAGCAAAAGTAAACTTACCCTATCCTCGTACCACAAGCACATATTTGTCATATTCGAGAAGTCTTTGGAGGCAAATGAATGCATGGTGTATTCTTTTTGAACCTTCATCTTGATAAATTCTTCTAGTTCCTTCTTCTTCTCCTTGCCAAGCGCCACAAATATGTCCACCTTCTTCGGCGGCCCCTGAACTTTAACAACTATTAGAGCGGGGGGAGTTATATTTTTTACTAATTTCAGCATGGAGAGAATTTGTCTAATTTTTATTCTCTTTCTCTTAACCTCCACTGTATGAGTGCATGGCTCCCTCACCTCATTGGATGGTATGACACCCCTCCTGGATTTCAACTCATCGATAACTTCAGTAATAACCTCTAGCTTGTCGAGGAGTTTATCCTCTCTTTCCTTGCACACTTTGCGTTTGCAATGAGAATATGAGGGTGGGGAGGGGTGAGAGGGACCACTGTAAGGGTGGGAGGGACCGATGTAGGGGTGAGAGGGAGGACCTGTGCAAGGGGTGTTTTCAAATATATTTATTTTTATCTGAGCACCAACATGCTCATAATCATGACTGGCAGTAGAAGCAGAAGCAGGATGGCTACCACCATCACAAACAACTCCACCAGAAACACCCCCAGAAGAAGCACCTGGATCTGTTGCAGTTTGAGTTGGGTCGTGAAGAGCTTCAATATTAGACTGACCTTGCCTAACTGCTCTTCTTATGTATGTTGCTCCATCTAATTCCTTCATTATAAACTCCACCGTTGGGTCTTCTTTTGTATCAACAAGACCCACAGTAAGAAAAAAAGTTATCCTCAGCTCATCAATGGTAGGCACGATCCAAGGATGCATAACCTATAAAAAAAAATAATTTGCAGTCAGTTGGGTTACATGGGGCTCGGGTTATGTTAAAACAACCAACTTATGCAATAGACGATCTAACTACCGCAACAACTGGTCTGTATGTTGAAACAGATTGATAATATATTATATCAGAATACCCATCTGTTGCATAATTTACAGTAAATGGGTAATCTGTTGAGTAGGGTTCAGAGAACAGAGCAACATATGGTTAATCTGTTGCAAAATATGGATCGTCTGTTGCAATAGATTACCCATTGCACCAGTTGCAGTTGACGGGTAATCTCTTGCAACAGATGGAACATCTGTTTCAATATCTTTCTTTGAGGCAAATTATTTTAGTTGAAAGAAGACGTACTGCATCATCCGGAGGGTTAAAGATATCAGTCTCGTTAATATTTTCTTTGCTGCTCTACTGCAGCCAACCACCTAAGGATCCTTGGATGAGAAACCTTATTCGGGTAATCCGTGAAATGCTTTGGAGGGGTGGAATGGCTTCACATGCCCAAGCCTAAAAATTGTAAACAGGAAGTAAGCAAAAAAAAGTCACAAATATATTCAATATAAATTAATGAATGAGTAAAAATAGTGATCAATTTTACCATGAAAGACCAAGAAATAGATATTTACAACAGATGACATATCTGATTTAATTATCAAATAGATATTTGTATCTGTTGTGACAGATGAATGAGCTGTTGGAAATTTTCAAAAAAATATTTATATCTGTTGTAACAGATGACAAATCTGATTTTATTAATTATCAAATGAACATTTTCATCTGTTGTCACAGATGAATGAGCTTTTGGGATTTTTAAACAGATATTTATATTTGTTGTAACAGATGACTGAGTTGTTCGGATTTCTAAACAAATATTTATATATGTTGCAATAGATGACATATCTATTTGAAAATTTGTTTATACCTTTTAATTTTAAAGCAAGAAGCTTCTGGTCCGAGTAGATAATATCAAGTATTAGTACTTACTACTAAAGGCGGTAAAAAATATTTTTTGGATATCTCAAAAGTGAGTTCATTGAGCAGTCTTGTCTTGTTTTTTCAATGTCAGTAGTCTTAGTCTTCCTCGTGCCCCTCAAATTATTAATGAAATTAATGAATATTAATTAATGAATATTGAAAACCACCACGTCTACGTACACAATACATCTATAGAAATTATCTCATCTCTTCCTTCAGCTGCAGTTTATTTTATTCAACTCTCATTTTTTTCTCTCTCCTCTTTAGGGTCACAACCTTTTTTCTCTCTTTTCTCTTCTCTTCTCATAAAGATCTTTTCGGATCTAAACCCATCCATATCTTTCCTCGACTTAAATTTCTATTTTGATCCCCTTTTTGATATGAAGGTATGGTTCATTATTGCTCTTTCATTCTCGTCTTCTTCTTTGCATATTATTTACATCTATTTTTTTATTTAATTACTATTTACCCATATCATATTTATTAAAAAAAAATTAAGGAACTTGTAAGTGTTGAATAAACAATCTGAGAATTTTTATTAAGATATAAGAAAAAAGTCATCTATTGGGAGAAGTTTAAAAGCCTTGTTGGCAGTATCATTTTTTTTGTATGTATTTTGTTTGTTTCATTATTGTTGATGCAGTTATTGATGTTGTTGGTGGGGTTGGCGTTGTTGGAACTTGTTGTGTTGTTGATGATTCTGGCACAAAGGATGTTGCTTCTTTGTTGTTGATGATTTTGTTGGAACAAATGTTTTTTTTATTGATGTTTATGTTGTTGTTGATGTTGCAACAGATGGAGAAATTGTTGGAACAAATAAAACCACCAGAAAGGCTGGTTTGATGTATTTCATCAGACTCCACATCTGTTGCAACAGACTCCACATCTGTTGCAACAGACTCCACATATGTTATAACAGACTTCACATCTGATGCAACAGATGGACAATATTCTTTTTGTGACATCAATTTTTTTTCTCTTCTTTGTAGATATAAGGAACTGACAGTTGATCAACTTTTGACGGACTATCTCAAGAGGCTGCAGTAAAGATGGGATCGGAGGAATAAGCTGCTTGTAGATGGAACCACTTCATATGTGGGAAGTATGTATTACTGATAATGTTATCGTGGAAACACATATAAAGTGCACTGATTTTGTGAATGATATTTTTACTAATTAGTCATAGATCGTTCAAACAAGATGTCTGCAATTTTACAGTTAAGTTTGGTAGGTCCGAACTGATAAGGCTGAGGGACCATGAATATGGTTCTGATAGCTTGTTAAGATTTAATGTCGGTTGTTGCTCATGTTTATTTGTCAAGCATTGTGAAGGGATCTAATTTTTGTGTTATTGTAAAGAGATTCAATAGCGATTGGACTAACTTTTAGGGTGTATTAGACCCTTAGAGGTCCTTCGAAGCTTAGCACTGCATCTAATAAGAACGGAAAACCAATATATTTATTGCCCTGGCCAAAATTGATATGGATGGGTTGCTCACTCAGGGTGATAATTTTATGCCAGAATATGCGGTAGGAGAATGCTTTCGAAGGAAAATGGGTGGTTGATGGAGGACTATATCATCTGAAAGCTAATTGAAGAAGAGACATAGGGTAGAAAGTAACTTCTAACGAATCTGGCCGGTGGAATTATCTTAACAGATGCGAGATCTGAATCAAGTGCAAATATGAAAGTGTATCCGGTAATGTAATTTCATCTGTTGTGTCTCTGAAAGAAAAATAATGCAGATAGACACTTTGCTAGGGAGTTGCGTGGTCGGGATTATCACCTAGATAGAAAATAAAAGAAGACCAACAAAGAAGCCTCATGGACATCGAGGGTAGAAATGATGTACAACAAGTCTAGAAAACTTATGCCAACAACAACTGCTGTTAAAATAAGGAATCTAAGCGAAGGCGGCAAATTTCTGAATTTTAAATTTCATCCCATGCCTTCTTATTTGTATTTCCAATCAAGTCCACTGTCGTTGACCTAATCGGAACCACAAACGAGATTGAAAGGCAAATAATGTATCATTGCTTCCTTAGCAATATGGTTATAATTGATTGTGTTTTCTTGCCTTGACATGCTTTCAACATTTCTTGGAGAATATCAGATGTTTGCTGTAGTATGTGAATCCCGATAATTTTCAAGCTTGCCTCCAGCTTGTTGATTCTGTATTCAAGCTGGTCGTTGCCCTCTTCGAAGTTGGTAAAGAGTTCCTCGTCTCTTGTGAGCTCGATCAGGAACACTACCTTCAAAGTTGTGGCATTCTAGAAGCCCTTTAGAACACTTTCTTTAGAAGACTTAAAGGATACATAGAGGGTCTCTGTGTTTGTTTTAGGTCAAAATGTGTTGATGCACGTTGAAGATGTGGTCCCAAAAGTTGAACAACACATTTTTATCTAGCGTTTCTCCATGCATCTTGCTCAACCAATTTGATAAATTAGTGAGCATGGAGTTACGTAGCGTGTGATCTAAACCGGGTCTACCAAGCCTATCAAACATTACGTAACTCTAAGTTCATTGCTCTATCAAAAATATATGATCGAGTTAGTGCACAAATCAAACGAGCTCAATCTCTCATCGTTTCTGCTGATTGCTCTTCTCCAATATAGATGACAAGATATCTGCTATGCAAAAGTCTACACTGTCGCCAAACATGTTCCCAGGCAATCATGTCTGGCGATGGAGTAGACTTTTGCATAGCAGATATCTTATCATCTATATTGGAGAAGAGTGATCAGCAGAAAGGCTGACAGATTGGGATTTTTTTCTATGTGCACTAACTCGAGCATATTATTTTGATAGGGTAATGATCTTGGAGTTATGTAACATTTGATAGGCTTAGTAGAGCCGGTTTAAATCACATGCTACGTAACTCTATGCTTACTAATTTATCAAATTGGTTGAGCAAGATGCATGGAGCAACGCTTGATAAAAGTGTGTTGTTCAACTGTTGGGACCACATCTTCAACGTGCATCAACATATTTTGACCTAAAACAAACACAATGACCCTCCATGTATCCTTTAAGGCTTCTGAAGAAAGTGTTCTGAACGGCTTCTAGAATGCCACAACTTTGAAAGTAGTATTCCTGATCGAGCTCACAAGAGACGAGGAACTCTTTACCAACTTCGAAGAGGGCAACGACCAACTTGAATACAGAATCAACAAGCTAGAGGCAAGCTTGAAAATTATCGGGATTCACATACTACAGCAAGCATCTAATCTTCTCCAAGGAATGTTGAAAGCATTTCAAGGCAAGAAAACATAATCAATTATAACCATATTGCTAAGGAAGCAATGATACTCTATTTGACTTTCATTCTCGTTTGTGGTTCCAATCAAGTCAACGACAGTGGACCTGATTGAAAACACTAACAAGAAGGCATGGGATGAAATTTAAAATTCAGAAATTTGCCGCCTTCGCTTAGATTCCTTATTTTAACTGCAATTGTTGTTGGCATAAGTTTTCTAGATTTCCTGAACATCATTTCTACCCTCGATGCCCGTGAGGATGCTTTATTGGTCTTCTCCTATTTTCTACCTAGGTGATAATCCCGACCATGCAGCTCCCTAGCAAAGTGTCCATCTGCATTATTTTTCTTTCAGAGACACAACAGACGAAATTACATTATCGGATACACTTTCATACTTGCACTTGATTCAGATTTCGCATCTGTTAAGATAATTCCATCGGCCAGATTCGTTAGAAGTTACTATTTACCCCGTGTCTGTTCTTCAATTAACTCTCTGATGATATAGTCTTCCATCAACAACCCATTTCCCCTCGAAAGCATTCTCCTACTGCACCTTCTGGCATATAATCATCAACCCGAGCGAGCAACCCAACCATATAAATTTTGTCCAGGGCCATAACTATATTAGTTTTCCATTCTTGTTTGATGCAGTTCGAGGCTTCGAGGGCCCTCTAAGGGTCCAATGCACACTTAAAGTTAAGTCTAATCGCTATTGGTTCTCTGCAGTGACGACAAATATTGATCCCTTCTCAAAACTTGACACGCATAAACATGAACACCAACCGTCAGTAATTCGTAACAGGGTATCTGCATCATCTTCATGAGGTCCTCAGCCTTATCAATTTCGAACCCATCAAACTTAACGGTACAATGCAGGATCTTGTTTGAATGATCAATGCCTAATCGGTTAAAAACTGCATTCACAAAAACATTATACTTTGTGTGTGTTGTTCCGGTAACCTTATCATAATACATACTTAACTCCCACACATATGATAGTGGATCCATCTGCACGCGCCTTATTTTTCCTAGCCCATCTATGGCTTAAATTGAATAAACAGATGACTAGCTTGTTGCAACAGATGACACATCTATTTATATTGTCAATCAATTGGAGACATCTGTTACGACAGTGATCAACCTGTTGCAGAAATCAAACGTATATATACATCTGTTGCGAAAAGATTGCCAGTATGTTGTAAGTTATCTAACAGAAAGAATATATTTTGTAACAGATTACCCATCTGTTAGATTTATTTTAAAGTAATTTTCCTTTCTTTCCGAGATACAATAATTTATAAATAGGTCCCTCCTTACAAATATGAATGATCCAGATTCGTACAAGAATATTCATATCGAGTCCTTGCGTGAAATTCAAAGGCAGTTTGATTGATGAACTCCAGAGAGATATTTGGTTGACTTCGGATCAAGGTTGCCGGATGAATGAAAGATGTCTGATTGACAATAATAATAATAGTAGTAATAATAATTAGGTAATATTTTTTATTTTAGCGATTATTTTCCTCCTTTTGTATATCAAATCTACCCAAGGGATTCAAAAATCTATGAACATTCATTTCATTTTGTTGTCGACTTTAAATTTTTAATTCTTATTTAGTATTTAATAATAATTATTCTGTTTATTTCTTGTTCTCAACATGTCGACGGTTGGTGGTAGGGATTGAGCAGCAATTTATGTCAACAGTTAGAGGTTAATCTGCTACGACAGATCGATCATATGTTGCACCTGGCGGTTATTAATAAAAAAAGGGCTATTGTTGTTATTGAGAGGGTGAAAAGAGAAAGACATGACTCGAAATTTCGATTATTCAATATGAAAAATATTTCGTAAATAAATAATAAACACAATTTATAACCACAATTTTAATAACTGATCGTGACTTTTCACCATTTTTGTTTTTGAATTTATTTTTTAAATTATTTATTATATAATAAAATGATTATTATTTTATTAAGGAATTTGAAAAAGTATTTTTTTTTTTTATTTATAAAATAAAAAAGTAAGCAAATTTGAATTATTGATATGATGATATAGTTTTTTTTTAAAGTTCATTATATGTTGCAACAATTAAATTATCTGATGCAACAAGTTCACTATGGTTGCAACAGATGATATATCTGTTGTCACAGATGATTTATCTGATCATTTATCTGATGCAACCTATATCGAGTCACAACTCAATAAAAGTAATTCTTGGAAAGAACTAATTAATAATAATAATCTGAAAAGTCATAATTTATCACAATATTTCTTAATTTAATTAATTCATTACTTTTCACATTAATAAAAAATGTAATTAATAAATGGAGGTGAATAGTTAGATTATATGTTGCAACAGATATGTTATTTGATGCAACATATTTTATATTTATTGCAACAAATAATATATCTATTGTCACAGATGTGTTATCTGATGCAACAGATATAGAATCTGTTGCCACAACTCAATAAAAATGGTTCTTCGAAAGACTAATTAATAATAATAATCAGAAAAGTAATGACTTATATCACAATATTTATTTTCTTAATTTAATTAAAAATTTAATTAATGTATGGAGGTGAATAGTCGCGCCTTTTTGCCTCTCATCCCAATTCAATCCTCTATAAATAGATCCGTCCTTACTCAATCGTTCATTCAAATACACACTCTATTTATTTATTTATTGCATCTTGTCTTTCATATTACACTCTAGAAGATAAGATTATGGTTGACCTAGTGTGGGACGTTGCTTTTCTGCAAGACGCCGTGAATGAACTTCGGAATCAACTTCGTGATCTGCAATGGGAATTGGGAGGAGTTAGATCAAGAATGCTCCGCGAGATACGCAGGCTGAGGAGGGCCTTGCTACTTCCGGTTGAAGATTGGCTGACTGGCAATGATGATGCTGATAATAATAATAATAATTAGACTATTATTTTACTTTTAGTCTATTATATGTATTTTTATTTGTTTAATAAATAAATTATGTTTGATCTTTGACGTTTTAATCCATATTTAATTTTCATTCTGTCTATTATCTTCTCAACAAACATTTCGACGTAAAAAGGAATAATTTAGAATCCAGTAGCAATAGCAAGATTTATTTGTTGGGTTTGTGGCAGGGGTTGATTTGTGTTGTTTCAAACAGATTAATCATTTGTTGCAACAGATAATTAGTCTGGTGCAACAGATAAACATCTTGATACAACAGATAATACGTCTGATGCAAAAGATAATACGATGATGCAACAGATAAATAGTCTGATGCAACAGATTACTCATCTGATGCGCCAGATGATTGATCTGTTTAAATTGTGGGCACTTGTGTTGGATTCATAATCGAGGTTCTATCCATTGTTGGAAAAACAGTAGTGTACCCAGATGACAAATACGAATAAAAATCATAATTTTACTTACCAAAGTAACCTATGAAGTAATTCCAAAGTGGAAAGTGACGTAGTAAACAAAATTTGACCTAAGAAATTGATTAGATCGTAGCAGCAACGCTGTACCAACAACAACAACAACAACAACAAATGGTCGACAAGAAGAAGATGAAGCAGAAGATGATGAATAAAGCAGCAGAAACAGAAACAATTAACAACAAATATCGCTAAGAGAGAGAAAACAACAATGAAGAGAAGAGGGAGAAAGACGCCTTTTTTTCCCTCCGTTTTCCGTTATTTTAGGTATACATTGGGATCAAAGTGTAAATTTAAAAACTTGTGGGTTATTTTAAAACTTTCTCAACTTTCTTAATACATAATAAAGTAATTGTCACCTCCAACTAATAATTAAGACTTGTGTCACCTACACCTCATTTTAAAACTCTTTTGTCACCTGTGGCCCAAGGCCCCACCTTTCCTTCAATTTTTTCCACTATCATTAATAAGTAAATTCCTTTTTGTGTCATTGCTTTTGATAGAATTCCAGTGCAAACATTGAATGAATTTCATATTGGGGTGTTCAATTGTCGGTTTGGATCTGCTATTAATCAAAATCAAAGTCAAATCAATATAATTGATTTTTAAAATTATTGAAACCATAACAACACAACAATAAAATACTCTTACATATATATTTATCAATTTGGTTGTTACCGATTTGAGTTTGGTGTGGTTTGGTCATTCGATTATCAGTCATACACAAAAATAAAAGAAATGATTCATTCAAAAAGAAAAAAAGACAGCAACCCCTACAAGTAAAGAGAGTTTGAAAAGAGTATGAAAAGAGTCTGGTTGTGCTCGAGCCGAAAATATCAAGAAAATTAAAACCTCTTTATTTATCTTGATCATTTTGTTCGAAAGGACAATTCATTAAAAAAAAAAAACATAAGATGACGTACATCTAATACAAGATATTTAAATTATATATAAATTTTGATGAAAACATATATATGATATTTAAAACTATTCATAAAAAAAGTAATTTATTTTGTGATACACACACATATATAAAGTTTGTCAGTTTGGTTTGATTATTTCTTCGTTTTTTTTAACAGAATCATAATCAAACTAAATATTAACGTTTTAAAAAAATATAAAATCAAATCAAATCAAATCAAAATCCTTTTGTTTAATCGATTTTAGGGTCGTATTGTTTGAAATCACTTTTCGTTATATTTTTTATTGGAGCAATATTTTGTGACAAGAAAACATTGGACAATTTGCAAACAAAAGGTGTTTTTCATTATTGATTGAATTTGTAACATTGAAGTTACCAAAAAAAGAATTTGTAACATTGAAGTTGTGCTAGTATTACTTTTTTAGTTAGTAAATTATATACATTGTCAGTGTAAGAAAAAAAATTATATAATCAGGTTACTTCTATTAGTTGCATCAAATAATCTATTTTATTATCAAAATTAGTAAACTAATTCGTGCTTTGCGCGACATGTCATTAAGTTACGAAATCATTTTAAAAATTTTAATCATTCAAATCATAAAAAAAAAAATGTTGCAACTATAAAAGTACCTTCAAATTAACTTAAAACAAATATTTAAACATAAAAATTTATAATTCTTAGTCCGAAATATTTCTTAAGGTTTAATTTTTAAAACAAAGGCAAAAATTCAAACCATAACGAAATCTTATGAAAATAAAAAGTATCATAGTGACTCCACACTATTCAAATATTTCCTCTAATTTTCATCTGTCCAGGAATATTAAATTTCACAAAATAATTAATTTAAGTTGAAATTATTTTTTATTATTATTATACCTTTTTTTGTATACGCATATATGTAAGTAAACATACTATTGTACTTAATTACATTGTTAAATATATATTTGATATATGTCTTAATTAAAATATAATTGTCTTCAATTTTTTAAATTTAAGAATAAAATTAAAAGGCAAAATTAAAAGCAATATTTGAATAGACTGTATGATTTTTTGTCATTAAAAGCAAAAGTATATTAAATTCAAGATTCTAATATACTACCATTCTTATTATTATTTAAATTTAAATTCTTTATCTTTCAATTTTTTAAATATTTTTTTGTATGTTTAATTAAAATAATAAATCTTTTGTTATTAATGATTCTATTTATTTTTTTACAGCAACAACTCGTGTAGAAATTAATAAATCTAATATTTTTAAAAAAATTATTTGAGAAGATATTGTATCTCTAATTCTGAATTCAAAAAATTAATAAAATAAATAACATTTTATCGAATTGGTTAGACTATAATAAGAGTTTGATTATAACTCTTTTGCGTGATAACTAACTATCTTGATAATGTTAATTGTTATTAATTAATATTATTAAAATTGTTACTCCAACTATTACACTACTACCTACGGCTACTTCTAGTACTATAATTTTATTTTTTTTACTATTATTATTATTATTATACTATACTATACTATACTATACTATACTATTACATTTTTAAAAACTAAAAAGACTGCTACTATGTGTACTACTACTATTCTCTTTGGTTAAACGTGTACCACTATTATTATTATTATTATTATTATTATTATAATAATAATACACGAAGAAATACCACTTTTAATGATTTAAAAACTGAAGTAGAAAATTTAAAAAAGGAAATTATCTCTCTAAAACAAAATCAAATGATCTCAGATCATAGAATTTTGAAAATCGAAGAAGATATTTCTGATTTTTCCCAAAAAACTATTTCCTCTAAAGAAAAAGAAAAGGAAGTTGAAAATCCTGACAATTTTGACATGAATAAAATTATTCAAAAAATTGATTTAAAAACTGATTATTTCTTGGGGATGATGCAATTAGTTACTGCTCATAAATGGTATATAAATTGCACTATTTTGATTAATAAGGAATTTTATATCACTAATATTGCTATGATTGATAGTGGTGCTGATGTCAACTGCATTCAAGAAAGTTTAATTTCGACTAGATATTTTGAAAAAACTACTCACATAATTAAGTTTGCATCTGGTCATAGTCTTGACATCAACTACAAATTACCGCATACTCATATTTGTCGAAATAAAGTTTGCATTCCACATTTCTTCTTTTTAGTAAAAAACCAGTTATATCCTCCTATTATTTTAGGAATTCCTTTTATAAATGTTATTTATCCTTATACATATATTGATGCAAATGGTTTTAAGGCTACCTATAAAAATAAATAAATCTCTTATCCTTTTGTTACTGACCCTGTAACAAGAGATATAAATGTTTTTATTAATATGAAGCAAAAGCAAGTCAATTTTTTACAATTAGAATTAATGAGTATAAATATTCTAGATACAATAAAGTCTGTAAAGATCCAAGAAAAAATAAAAATGATTTCTGATCAATTGATTTTTGATATTTGTGTTGATCGCCCAAATGCCTTCTGGGATCGAAAAAAGCATATAGTTTCTCTTCCCTATGCGTATGATTTTTGTGAAGAAAAAATTTCCACAAAATCTCGCCCCTGTCAAATGAATGCATAATTAGTAGAATTCTGTAAAAAGGAGATTGATAGTCTTCTGCAAAAGGGTCTTATAAAACCTTCAAAATCTCCTTGGTCTTGTACTGCTTTCTATGTTAATAATGCTGCTGAAAAAGAGAGGGGTATGCCTAGATTAGTCATCAATTATAAACCCCTGAATAAAGTTTTAAAATGGATTAGGTATCCTATACCAAATAAAAAAGACTTATTTCTAAATTATATGATGCTAACATATTTTCTAAATTTGATTTAAAATCTGGTTATTGGAAAATTCAAATTGCTAAAGAACATACTTATAGGACTGCTTTTAATGTCTCTTTTGGACAATATGAATGGAATGTTATGCCATTCGATTTAAAAAATGCTCCTTCTGAATTTCAGAAAATTATGAACGACATTTTCAACCCTTATATGGCTTTTTATCATTGTCTATATTGATGATATTTTAGTATTTTCTAAAAACCTTGAATTACATATTAAACACCTGAATATGTTCAAACAAATTGTTATACAAAATGGTTTGGTCATCTCTAAACCAAAAATAAGTTTATTCCAGACAAACATTAGATTTTTAGGACACAACATTCGTCAAGGAACTATTGAACCTATACAAAGAGCTCTAGAATTTGCTAAAAAATTCCCCGATATTATTACTGACAAAAAACAGTTACAAAGATTTCTTGGTAGTCTTAATTACATTTCTCTTTTTTATGAAAATTTGTCTAGAGATTTAGCTCCTCTATATGATAGACTAAAAAAGGATTACAAAATTCCTTGGACTCAAGTCCACACTAATTTGGTAAAATTAATTAAAAAACGAGTTCAAACTCTTCCATGTACATCTCTTGCAAACCCTAACTGGTAAAAAATTGTTAAAACTGACGCTTCAAATATTGGGTATGGAGGAATACTTAAACAAGTTAATCCCCATACAAAAACAGAATGTTTGATTAGATTTTATTCTGGTAAGTGGACCGAAAGCCAGAAAAAATACGCCACTGTAGCTCATGAAATGCTTACTATTGTAAAATGTATTCTAAAATTCCAAGATGACTTATATGATCAAAGATTTATTGTTAAGACTGATGCTCAATCAGTGAAGTATATGTTCAACAAAGATTTTAAACATGATGCCTCTAAATTAATATTTGCAAGATGGCAAGCTCATTTGGCCCCTTTTGATTTCGAAATTCATTATAAGAAAGGTAGAAAATTCTTTGCCTGATTTTTTATCTCGAGAATATTTGATCGATTAACATGAATTTTTACTCATACTTTCTCTCTGAAAAAACTATAATTACTATTATCAAATGCATTCCTTTAAACGAGGATATTCATTTTCTTATCTTAGAAAATCTGATTCGTAGTATAATAGAAGAAGAAGAATTCTTTAATCACGACGAATTTATTGATAATGATATTTAATAGTTTGATATTGACATAAGTGACTAATATTTACAGGATTAAAAGGAATAATGAAGCTCTTTCTCCACTTCTTCTCTCAAAAATTCTTAATCACTTTTATAAAGGCAACTCATTTAAATGCGGATATGCACATGTTTATATTACGGAAGGTCATTCATGATCTTATCACAAAGGACACATTATATGAAGATCTATGTGAGTATATGTCATGGTATGCTGATCAAATTCCTAATTGATGATGTAGCATGGAACCACCCTGGCAAACAACCAGAGGACGTAGCAGAGGTGGACGACCTCAAAACTCTTCATATCAAGGAGGACGAACAAACCCTTCATATTTCGATCGAAGAAATCCTGTATATAGCTTTGCAAGTTCTAATTTTCCTGTGTTACAACAAGGAAATAGGACTCTAATTAATTCCAAAATTCTTTAAGATGAATCATCATCATCAAAAACTCTGAATATTGGTTCTTCCATACATCTGGAAGATATTCCTGAAGACCATCCACTATATAAGCAATTGAAATCCTATATATCTGATCAACAAAAAACTGCAGATTCTTTTGCATCTATAGTTCAGGAAAATTCTGAAGATAAACCTTCATATGAGAAATTGGATGCTAGAGAACTCATACTATATATTGAAAATCAGCATATTCCTGGTCAAAAAAATATTGAAGAAGCATGGAGGATACTCAGAAATTATCTTACTGCCAATGTTTATTTCACTGGCGAATCCTATAAAACCCGAACTTGTTATGAACATATATTAGTCCAAACATTCAGTGCAACTTTTGATCATAGTTCCCTCGGAGAATCTACCCCAGGAGTACATGGATACTCTAAAATGGTGATTAAAAAACTTATTCCTATTGAAGAATGGGGTATTTCATCAATGACTCAAAAATCTATGCCAATGGGGCCAATGGGACAAACACTCGCAAATTTTACCTATTGGGATTACATTAAAGCCTTTTCTCAAGTATTATATTATAATAATTATAAACACAAAACTTACTTGGTTTATAAAAATTTGTGCTAAAGTATTTAAAAAGCCTATTTCAAACTTGTTTATCCAATTGTGGACCCAGCATGGACCCACAGTCAAAATATTACCTCCCGAATATTCCTCTCTTTACCATTCATGGAAGAAATCTTCACCTTTCTTAACTGAATTATATCTTTCAGAGCATATTTGTAAAATCGACACTATTGACCAAATGTATTTCAACATAGAATTCTCCATCCCTTGGATCCATCGATGGTTAGTAGAAATAGGCTATGATACCCAACAAATTCCTGCTGTATATCGAACATTCTATTGTAATTTCTAGGATAAATTGCTTCAGAAAGATCCAGCTACTAAACTCACCTATAGTCATGATCAACGGGAGAAAATAGTCAAGAAAATTACCGAATATGAAAAAGCTCCCAAAAAATCGACTTTAGTTGAAGAAAAAAGTCTTAACTATGTTTCTAGAAGAATTTCTGCACATGAGGAAAATAAAATGCAGATGATAGAACAATATTTATCAGAAGTAAGAGATAAATTACTTCAAATTGTGGAATAAAATTCAGATATATCAATGAACAGTACTGAAGGAAACACTGAAGATATCACAGATTCTCAACCTCCGGAAGTTCTGCTAGAAAATGAAGAAATTATTGAAAACGCTGAAGCATTCATTAAGAAGTGGAAAACTAAAGACAAGATTTGATCTGACCTCGACGTCTGGTCCCTCTATTTCTTGATAAAGACTTATGGAATAGTAAAAGCACTGTGCACAGGGACCCATCTAATACTGTGCAAGATTCTTTTTATTATTATTTATAGACGCCTCATTCTTGTTAGAGAGGCAGAAGTTTTTAAATTCTCTTCTTATGTTTCTCTCTCTATAAGCTCTCCCTTCTCTCTACATCTCTCTTTGTAATAAACTTTGAAAAATAAATAAGAAGCCATCGTTTACTACTATTTTGGCCTTGCTTCAGGCTATTAAGGTAATACCTCTTCTTTCCTCATCCAGTCGTGACTATGTCCGGCTAAAGAACTTCTTATATCTATGTTGAAGTTCTAACTTCGTTTACATAGTAACTATTAAAGATCCAGACTCTATCAAAATATAAAGGATTTTTTCTATAGTTTCTTGACTTGGTTCCGAAATGGTGGTACAGTCGAGTTTAATGAACTTATGTTAGCTTTGTCTCTGTGACTACGTCTAGTAAGTTGTGCCTCTTTAGCCCGTTGTAGTGATACGAAAAGAGCGAATTCTGCACAATTAGAACTTTTAGACATATGAGTTTAACATAAGATTATTAAATCTCTGACAGGCCCGTTGTTTGGATAAAAGATCTCATACAGTCATTAAACTATTTGAAATTATTTTGAATTTTGGTTGGTGCTTTGGTTAAGTTTTTCGACTTTGGCGTAATCCGATATTGTTATATGGTCTGGCAGGCTGAGTGGCATACCCCAGCCTAGTGAGATCCTGTTAATGGTATCAGAGACTAGGAACTTTCATAGTAATTATGATAAGTGTGGTGAAGTTTTTAGCATAGATACAAGGGCTTTTATAATCATGGATATGGGTGAAGTTAGTACTAAGAGTACTAAACTCGAAGAAATAGATTTACCTCAGCATATGGATTTATAAAATAAATGGACAATTTCCAAAGTAGATCTAAACACTATTTATGAATATGGTTTATTTGATAAAATTAAACACAAGCAGATTATAAAAACTACAGAGCAATCTATTGCTCTAAATGCTGACGAAAAAACTCTTCAATTGCTCAAACAAGAAGACATTGATATATTTAAAAAACAATATAATTATTTACATATTGGCTTGGTACAAATTGCATTTAAACCCTTAACTTTGAAAGGTCTTCCTGAAACCTTTTTAGCTGCACTTCGTGATGCTAGAAGTTTAAACTCTAGACAATCCCTTATGAGATCTATTGAATCTACTCTTGCATATGACCCTGTCTATTTTAATACTCAGCCTAATTTAACCTTATCTTTGACTGATGTTAATATCACTAATGCTTTAACTTTAAATGTAAAGACTCATGGCTATAATTATGCACCGGGATCTGAGCTTATAAGTTTATCTTATCGTATTTATTACCATTTGTTGTCTACTTTAAATCTTCATTGTAAATTAATCGATAATGCTTCAGATTATACTATGTTAATTGAAACTAATATTGCAAAAACTAAACTCACTACCAGGAGACCTATTCGATGTGATGAAATAAATTTTTCAAAAAATTGGATTCTAAATTCGGTTATTTCTCCGACACAGCTTGCGGAAGAAGTAACAAACTCAGAGTTAACTCATGTAACTCAGAGTAGTGATGGAAATATTTGTCTTCAATTTGATGAAGATACTCCTACATATAGAAATTCTTTGTCAAGAAATTCTTTTTCCATGCCTAAAATGTTGCCTGTTATGCATCATATTTCTCCAGTTGAACCAATTTACGATCCAGCCCAAAATCGTGCTGCATCCTTACATACTTTAAATTCTGCAGATTCACCTAGAAGTGTAGAAAAAATTAAAATCAATTCTAAAACAAATTCTGTTCAAGATTATGAAAATCCTACCCCATCTGAGATGGATTTTGATATAAATTCTGTTTAATTATGATGATACAACTTATTAATTTTAGTCCTGGTTCTCAGGCAAGAAAATATATTCAAAAGGATTTTTTTGATAAAAAATGGAAAACCTTTACGACTTGGTTTTTTGAGACTTATAGTCCGGATGAGTTAAAAAACTTCTCTGAAGAATTTTATGAAATGTGCGCATTGCATAATCAAAATGTTTACTTTGTACCATAGTTCATGTCTGCATATTTGCCTTTGTATATCAAGGTTATTGAAAGATCTTACCAAAGTTCAAATGGTAATATAACACAAGCTATTTATCCTCCTCAATCATCTTTTATACTGCCTAATAATACTGGTCTAACTTTCTCTGCTTTTCAACAATTTATCGATAATGAAGTTGGAAAAATCACTATTTCTGAAATTAATTGTCTGATTGCCCAAAACAATTATTTAAGTCTTTATGTAAAAGTTCTAGGGGAACATATCTCCTCTCTTGATAAAAAGCTTGATATTATGGCTAATTTAATTTAAAAACTTAGTGATCCATTAACAGGATCTCACTAGGCTGGGGTATGCCGCTCAGCCTGCCAGACCGTATAACAATATCGGATTACACCAAAGTCGGAAAACCATAACAATATCGGATTACACTAAAGTCGGAAAACCAAACCAAAGCACCAACCGAAATATAAAAGAATTTCAAATAGTTTAATGACTATATGGGATCTTTTATCCAAACAAGGGGCCTGTCAGAGATTTAATAATCTTATGTAAATTCATATGTCTAGAAGTTCTAATTGTGCAGAAGTCGCCCTTTTTGTATCACTACAACGGGCTAAAGAGGCAAAACTTACTAGACGTAGTCACAGAGACAAAGCTAACATAAGTTCATTAAACTCGACTGTACCACCATTTTGGAACCAAGTCAAGAAACTATAAAAAAAATTCTTTATATTTTGATAGAGTTTGGATCTTTCATAGTTACTAGATAAACGAAGTTAGAACTTCAACATAGATATAAGAAGTCCTTTAGCCGGACATAGTCACGACTGGACGAGGGAAGAAGAGGTATTAAATGCACACAAATAAGGAAGTAGTATGTACCTTAATAGCCTGAAGCAAGGCCGAGATAGTAGTAAACGGTGTCTTCTTATTTATTCTTCAAAGTTTATTACAAAGAGAGATGTAGAGAGAAGGGAGAGCTTATAGAGAGAGAAACATAAGAAGAGAATTTAAAAACTTCTGCCTCTCTAACAAGAATGAGGCGTCTATAAATAATAAGAAAAGGAATCTTGCACAGTATTAGATGGGTCCCTGTGCACAGTGCTTTTACTATTCCATAAGTCTTTATCAAGAAAATAGAGGGACCAGACGTCGAGGTCTGATCAAATCTTGTCTTTAGTTTTTCACTTCTTAATGAATGCTTCAGCATTTTCAATAATTTCTTCATTTTCTAGCAGAACGTCCGGAGGTTGAGAATCTGTGATATCTTTAATGTTTTCTTCAAAACTGCTCATTGATATATCTGAATTTTGTTCCACAGTTTGACGTAATTTATCTCTTACTTCTGATAAATATTGTTCTATCATCTGCATTTTATTTCCCTCATGTGCAGAAATTCTTCTAGAAACATAGTTAAGACTTTTTTCTTTAACTAAAATCGATTTTTTGGGAGCTTTTTCATATTCAGTAATTTTCTTGACTATTTCCTCCCATTGATCATGACCATAGGTGAGTTTAGTAGCTGGATCTTTCCGAAGCAATTTGTCCCAGAAATTACAATAGAATGTTCGATATACAACAGGAATTTGTTGGGTATCATAGCCTATTTCTACTAACCATCAATGGATCCAAGGGATGGAGAATTCTATGTTGAAATACATTTGGTCAATAGTGTCGATTTTACAAATATGCTCTGAAAGATATAATTCAGTTAAGAAAGGTGAAGATTTCTTCCATGAATGGTAAAAAGAGGAATATTCGGGAGGTAATATTTTGACTGTGGGTCCATGCTGAGTCAACAATTGGATAAACTAGTTTGGAATAGGCTTTTCAAATACTTTAGCACAATTTTTTATAAACCAAGTATGTTTGTGTTTATAATTATTATAATATAATACTTGAGAAAAGGCTTTAATGTAATCTCAATAGGTAAAATTTGCGAGTGTTTGTCCCATTGGCCCCATTGGCATAGATTTTTGAGTCATTGATGAAATACCCCATTCTTCAATAGGAATAAGTTTTTTAATCGCCATTTTAGAGTATCCATGTACTCCTGGGGTAGATTCTCCGAGGGGACTATGATCAAAAGTTGCACTGAATATTTGGACTAATATATGTTCATAATAAGTCCGGGTTTTATAGGATTCGCCAGTGAAATAAACATTGGCAGTAAGATAATTTCTGAGTATCCTCCATGCTTCTTAAATATTTTTTTGACCAGGAATATGTTGATTTTGAATATATAGTATGAGTTCTCTAGCATCCAATTTCTCATATGAAGGTTTATCTTCAGAATTTTCCTGAACTATAGAAGCAAAAGAATCTGCAGTTTTTTGTTGATCAGATATATAGGATTTCAGTTGTTTATATAGTGGATGGTCTTCAGGAATATCTTCCAGATGTACGGAAGAATCAATATTCAGAGTTTTTGATGATGATGATTCATCTTGAAGAATTTTGGAATTAATTAGAGTCCTATTTCCTTGTTGTAACACAGGAAAATTAGAACTTGCAGAGCTATATGCAGGATTTCTTCGATCGAAATATGAAGGGTTTGTTCGTCCTCCTTGATATGAAGAGTTTTGAGGTCGTCCACCTCTGCTACGTCCTCTGGCTGTTTACAAGGGTGGTTCCATGCTACATCAATAATTAAGAATTTGATCAGCATACCATGACATATACTCACATAGATCTTCATATAATGTGTCCTTTGTGATAAGATCATTAATGACCTTCCGTAATATAAGCATGTGCATATCCGCATTTAAAGGAGTTGCCTTTATAAAAGTGATTAAGAATTTTTGAGAGAAGAAGTGGAGAAAAAGCTTCATTATTCCTTTTAATCCTGTAAATATTAGTCACTTATGTCAATATCAAACCAATAAATATTATTATCAATAAATTCGTCGTGATTAAAGAATAATTCTTCTTCTATTATACTACGAACTAGATTTTCTAAGATAAGAAAATGAATATCCTCGTTTAAAGGAATGTATTTGATAATAGTAATTATAGTTTTTTCAGAGAGAAAGTATGAGTAAAAATTCATGTTAATCGATCAAATATTCTCGAGATAAAAAATCAGGCAAAATTTTTTCACTACCTTTCTTATAATGAATTTCGAAATCAAAAGGGGCCAAATGAGCTTGCCATCTTGCAAATATTAATTTAGAGGCATCGTGTTTAAAATCTTTGTCGAACATATACTTCACTGATTGAGCATCAGTCTTAACAATAAATCTTTGATCATATAAGTCATCTTGGAATTTTAGAATACATTTTACAATAGTAAGTATTTCATGAGCTACAGTGGCGTATTTTTTCTGGCTTTCGATACACTTACCAGAATAAAATCTAATCAAACATTCTGTTTTTGTATGGGGATTAACTTGTTTAAGTATTCTTCCATACCCAATATTCGAAGCGTCAGTTTCAACAATTTTTAACCAGTTAGGATTTGCAAGAGATGTACATGGAAGAGTTTGAACTCATTTTTTAATTAATTTTACCAAATTAGTGTGGACTTGAGTCCAAGGAATTTTGTAATCCTTTTTTAGTCTATCATATAGAGGAGCTAAATCTCTAGACAAATTTTCATAAAAAGGAGAAATGTAATTAAGACTACCAAGAAATCTTTGTAACTGTTTTTTGTCAATAATAATATCGAAGAATTTTTTAGCAAATTCTAGAGCTCTTTGTATAGGTTCAATAGTTCCTTGACGAATGTTGTGTCCTAAAAATCTAATGTTTGTCTGGAATAAACTTATTTTTGGTTTAGAGATGACCAAACCATTTTGTATAACAATTTGTTTGAACATATTCAGGTGTTTAATATGTAATTCAAGGTTTTTAGAAAATACTAAAACATCATCAATATAGACAATGATAAAAGCCATATAAGGGTTGAAAATGTCGTTCATAATTTTCTGAAATTCAGAAGGAGCATTTTTTAAACCGAATGGCATAACATTCCATTCATATTGTCCAAAAGGGACATTAAAAGCAGTCCTATAAGTATGTTCTTTAGCAATTTGAATTTTCCAATAACCAGATTTTAAATCAAATTTAGAAAATATGTTAGCATCATATAATCTAGAAAGTAAGTCTTTTTTATTTGGTATTGGATACCTAATCCATTTTAAAACTTTATTCAGGGGTTTATAATTGATGACTAATCTAGGCATATCCCGCTCTTTTTCAGCAGCATTATATTAACATAGAAAGCAGTACAAGACCAAGGAGACTTTGAAGGTTTTATAAGACCCTTTTGCAGAAGACTATCAATTTCCTTTTTACAGAATTATACTAATTCTGCATTCATTTGACAGGGGCGAGATTTTGTGGGAAATTTTTCTTCACAAAAATCATCTGCATAGGGAAGAGAAACTATATGCTTTTTTCGATCCCAGAAGGCATTTGGGTGATCAACACAAATATCAAAAATCAATTGATCAGAAATCATTTTTATTTTTGCTTGAATCTTTACAGACTTCATTGTATCTAGAATATTTATACTCATTAATTCTAATTGTAAAAAATTGACTTGCTTTTGCTTCATATTAATAAGAGCATTTATATCTCTTGTTATAGGGTCAGTAACAAAAGGATAAGAGATTTATTTATTTTTATAGGTAGCCTTAAAATCATTTGCATCAATATATGTATAAGGATAAATAATATTTATAAAAGGAGTTCCTAAAATAATATGAGGATATAACTGGTTTTTTACTAAAAAGAAGAAATGTGGAATGCAAACTTTATTTCGACAGATATGAGTATGCGGTAATTTGTAGTTGATGTCAAGACTATGACCAGATGCAGACTTAATTATGTGAGGAGTTTTTTTAAAATATCTGGTTGGAATTAAACCTTCTTGAATGCAGCTGACATCAGCACCACTATCAATCATAGCAATATTAGTGATAGAAAATTCCTTATTAATCAAAATAGTGCAATTTATATACCATTTATGAGCAGTAACTAATTGCGCCATCCCCAAGAAATAATCAGTTTTTTGAATAATTTTATTCATGTCAAAATTGTCAGGGTTTTCAACTTCCTTTTCTTTTTCTTTAGAGGAAATAGTTTTTTGAAAAAAATCAGAAATATCTTCTTCGATTTTCAAAATCCTATGATCAGAGATCATTTGATTTTGTTTTAGAGAGATAATTTCCTTTTTTAAATTTTCTACTTCAATTTTTAAATCATTAAAAGTGATATTTCTTCCTGGCATTTGACTAATAGCAAGTCTTCTATTGACTTCAGAAATAGAGTAAGGCATGATATCAATATTAGAGGATTTTGTAACAGAATTACTTATCTTAGGATTACTGGAAGTATTGGTAGAAGTAAGATCAATAATTTTTTGACGAAGCTTCTCATCAGTTACTTCTTTCAGTAATTCTAGAGCGCTATCATCAGTAATTATGGAAATATTTAATTCTAAATCTTCAAATTGAGATTGAAGTTTATAAAACACATCATCACAGTCACAATTATCTTTATTACAATCAGTGCAATCATTAGTCGTAGGTTTTTCGTAATTTTCAATATCAGAAGAATTGGGTAATTCAATATCATCCTCAGATTCAGTTGCATAGTCAGAATCAGAACCAGAGGTATATAAAAGACCATATACTTGATCCTGCACCTCATCAGAGAGTCCTAAAGACTTGAGTTTTTGAAGTTTACAATTAGGGGCTATATGACCATATTGATTACATCTATAGCACTTGATTTTTGCTAGGTCTCTTTTAGACCTATTTTTTGTAAATTTAGAGGATTTGCGATTGGTCTTTCTAGCTTGACGCTCTTTTATAGACCTACGTCTATATCTTTTCCGTTGGTAGGGTTTGTCTTTGTCAAAATTACGACTCTTTTTCCTAGTAGAAGGAGGATTTTCCATACCAAATTGTCCATAAAAATCTCCTAATTGAGTTTTTTCTCTCATTCTATCTAGCTTAATTTGCCTAGATAATTTTAATTCATTACAGAGTTTTAAACCTTCTTCAGTACAGGCTGCTAGAAGCTGATCATAAGTAAAATCTATCCAAGGGATTGCACCGTACTGACCCTTGATGATTTTTCTAACTCTTTTAGCAAAAAGTGGTGGAAGACCATCAACAAATCTAGCTTTCCAATGTTTCAATCTAGACTCGGTCAAATTCATAACCCTAAAAAGGAAAGTATCTTTATACCATCTAAATTGGCCTAAATGTCTACACCTTAAACCATTTAAGAGAGTGTGAGTGTTTTCATGTTGGTTGGTAAATCTACCTCCAAAGTGTTGAATAATAGTAAGCATAAGGGTATAAACGGCATCTTCTCTATTTGCAGGAAGATCTCGACCTAGGTTATCTACCCCAGGTAAGAAATTTCTGGCTTCATAGATCTTATTTCGGTCTTCACTAGAAAGAAAATTGTCCCACCAGCCACGAAGTTGACCAGTAAAACCAGCAACAATCATTTTACAAATAGTATTATCTGAGCGAGTAGGATTTCCCGTACTGTCTTTAGGGCTAGAGACTTTAGCAATAGTAGAATACATTAACATATGATGAACCAAAATAGACAATTGTCTTTCTGATAAACCATCTAAATTCCATTCATACATATGTCCGCCACTATAAGAAGTGTTAGTGAGGGACCAATCTCTCTCTTCGATCATGACATCTTGAGGAGTTAGTCGTGGGTAATAGGCAGTTTGCATCCGAGGAATATCCGCATATTTCTTTCCCGGTTGTTTTCTGACCAATCCTTTGAGTTTATTTAATTCTGAATGGATTTCTGCTCCAATTGGAGTAGTTTGGACATCAGTAAAATTATTGATTAAAGATTCAATACTATCAGCAAAATTATTAGACAAATCGATGGATTTTATATTTAGACCAGAGAATTTCTTTTTAAGCAATTTTTCAAATTGTTTTAAGTCAGAGGGTTGTCTAAATCCTTCTATATCTATATCAGGAGGTCTTTGAATATGCGGCTTAGAAGTTAGGTTTTCTGACTTACTTTCTGATGTAGAAGCAATATCGGAAGACTTTTGACCATCACTAAGTTTTTTAATTAAATTAGCCATAATATCAAGCTTTTCATCAAGAGAGGAGATATGTCCCCCTAGAACTTTTACATAAAGACTTAAATAATTGTTTTGGGCAATCGGACAATTAATTTCAGAAATAGTGATTTTTCCAACTTCATTATCGATAAATTGTTGAAAAACAGAGAAAGTTAGACCAGTATTATTAGGCAGTATAAAAGATGATTGAGGAGGATAAATAGCTTGTGTTATATTACCATTTGAACTTTGGTAAGATCTTTCAATAACCTTGATATACAAAGGCAAATATGCAGACATGAACCATGGTACAAAGTAAACAATTTGGTTATGCAATGAGCACATTTCATAAAATTCTTCAGAGAAGTTTTTTAACTCATCCGGACTATAAGTCTCAAAAAACCAAGTCCTAAAGGTTTTCCATTTTTTATCAAAAAACTCCTTTTGAATATATTTTCTTGCCTAAGAACCAGGACTAAAATCAATAAGTTGTGTCATCATAATTAAACAGAATTTATATCAAAATCCATCTCAGATGGGGTAGGATTTTCATAATCTTGAACAATATTTGTTTTAGAATTGATTTTAATTTTTTCTACACTTCTAGGTGAATCTGCAGAATTTAAAGTATGTAAGGATGCAACACGATTTCGGGCTGGACCGTAAATTGGTTCAACTGGAGAAATATGATGCATAGCAGGCAGCATTTCAGGCATGAAAAAAGAATTTCTTGACAAAGAATTTCTATATGTAGGAGTATCTTCATCAAATTGAAGACAAATTTTTCCATCACTACTCTGAGTTACATGAGTTAACTCTGAGTTTGTTACTTCTTCCGCAAGATGTGTCGGAGAAATAACCGAATTTAGAATCTAATTTTTTGGAAAATTTATTTCATCCCATCGAATAGGTCTCCTCGTAGTGAGTTTAGCCTTTGCAAAATTAGTTTCAATTAACATAGTATAATCTGAAGCATTATCGATTAATTTACAACGAGGATTTAAAGTAGACAACAAACGGTAATAAATACGATAAGATAAACTTATAAGCTCAAATCCCGGTGCATAATTATAGCCATGAGTTTTTACATTTAAAGTTAAAACATTAGTGATATTAACATCAGTCAAAGATAAAGTAAAATTAGGTTGAGTATTAAAATAGACAGGGCCATATGCAAGAGTAGATTCGATAGATCCCATAAGGGATTGTGTAAAGTTTAAATTTCTAGCATCACGAAGTGCAGCTAAAAAGGTTTCAGGAAGACCTTTCAAAGTTAAGGGTTTAAATGCAATTTGTACCAAGCCAATGTGTAAATAATTATATTGTTTTTTAAATATATCAATGTCTTCTTGTTTGAGCAATTGAAGAGTTTTTTCCTCAGCATTCAGAGCAATAGATTGCTCTGTAGTTTTTATAATCTGTTTGTGTTAATGGTATCAAAGCCTAGGAACTTTCATAGTAATTATGATAAGTGTGGTGAAGTTTTCAGCATAGATTTAGGCTTTTATAATCATGGATATGGGTGAAGTTAGTACTAAGAGTACTAAACTCGAAGAAATAGATTTACCTCAGCATATGAATTTATTAAATAAATGAATTGCTCTGTAGTTTTTATAATCTGCTTGTGTTTAATTTTATCAAATAAACCATATTCATAAACTTATTATTATTATTATTATTATTATTATTATTATTACTCCTATTATTTAAATTAATATTTTATATTTTATTTAATTAAATATATTAAATAATATTTGAAAATAATAAGTTTATGAATAGTATGAGTTCATTTAGAACTCTTCAATATTGCGTTCTTAATTTCAAGCTAATAATAATGTTAAAAAAATATTAATGTTGTACTCTATTACTATATTTTTTAAAATTAAAATTAGTGCTACTACGTGTACTATTGTTTTTTATTTTTGGTGTTTAAACGTGTACTAATAATAATGTTATCATCATATATTATTATTATTATTATTATTATTATTATTATTGTTATTATTATTATTATTTAGGTTAATATTTTAATTTTTACTTAATATCTGAATATATTTGAAAGGGATAAACTTATGTTCCTAATTTCATGCTAATGATAATTTTTTTAAGAAAATCAATATTGTAAATACAAATATCTTATCTTTTAATTCAAAATTTTTATTACAATGTTTATAACCTTGTCCTAAAAACTGCCACGTAGCTTTCTATTGTGCTGCCACGTGACATTTTGTCTTTTTTTTTTTTTTTGCTTTTATATATAGATAGATAGAGGGTCTATATTTAATTAATAATATATTTAAGTTTTAATTTAAAAAAAAATGAGGTAAAAGGCCAAAAAAATTGGCAAAAGAGATAAATGCTAATCTCGGTTATAGCTGGAGAGGTACCACATCAGCATTTCTATAACCCGTCCTTTATATATTTATATTGATTATAATTTTTTTGACCATTGTCTACATATATTTCTCAAATGGCCTAATTTTATTTATCTGTTTTTTATTTTTCAAAGAACAATCTTTCTACTTATAGTATTTATCACGACTTAAAACTCTTCTTTTTATTTTTCATAAAAAAAAGGTTTCCCAAATCTTTACAACTCCTAAAGTCGTCTACGTAATATCTAAGTCATCTCCTCTCTCTCATTATCTAAAGAATATCCACTTAGTAAAAAATATAAACCATACATATACACCTCTTTAAGTCTTATCTATAATCTATCCACCATATCATTCAAACAAAAAAAACATAAGATATTAAATCTACAGTAGTGCATCATAGCTTCCAAGAACATCAATATCAGCTGAATAATCACTACTACTATAATTTGATGAACCTAATAAAGCAAGAAATTGCTCTTCCATTTGAGTATTAAGCAGGTCATCAAAATTAGGTTCCTTAAAATAGTTGGACTCTGAACTCATGGGAGATGAGTTGTTAGATGATTTTGCTAGTAGCAAAGACGATGACGATGATGGTGATGGTGATGGTGATGACGACTTTACTGGAATTTGATCATTGTGTCCATGATGAATATCTTCAAACTCAGTTATGGCCCCATTATTACTCTCCATGATTCTTGCTATATCTGAGTCCTGCCCTGTGAGTTCTTGGACAAGTGACCTAAATCTCGATGCACTTGTCTTTACTTTCATTGGAGTAGAAATGTACACAACTTTGACATCAGACTTCTTCGATTTATGGTGGTCTCTCTTCCTGCACTTTGTCATCATCACCCCTCGATAATCCATAATGATAACTACGCCTCAGTTCCAAACTAGTTCGTCACGTGTGATATGATATGATATGATATAATATATACTAACTAATTTGAATATGTAGAAGAACCTTGGAGTTCAACTAGAAAGTAGTTATTTTATTAGTACGAGATGATGAAGTGAGTAGGGGAAATGGAATTTGTTGAGAGGTATAAATAGGTAATGATTTAGGAAAAATTAGGTATAAAGAGGCTGCTTCTTGGAAGGGGATAATAAAGAAAAAAAGAAAAAAAAAGGACAAAAAGGGATTGGAAAATGGAAAAGCTTGATTGAAAATAGGAAACTTGGAGGAAATAAGGTTTAAGAAGATTCTAAATCTAATTATAGAGATAGATACTTGGGAGACCCGTAAAGTTATGTGGTTCATACATTAAACAACTATGTACAATGAACTAAGTATATAATTATCTGATGGCGGAATGATAACTACTTATTCATCATTAATTAAATGTCTTGAGTTCGAATTCTGAATATTAAATCACCTTTAATAGGAAGTGATTCTACTTTTAAAGTGAAACTTTTTAACATAAATTTTGATTAATTTAACCTATAATAAATACCGAACATTGAGTAAAAAATATCCTAAAATTTAAAAAAGGAAAAAGTTAAGTACTATAAAATAAGATAGAGTAATTTATTTTTTAATGATTCCCAATTCTCACGTGCGCAGACAAGGATGACTTGAAAAGGTATAATATATGGGAAAGGTGATTATTCGATTTTATATAATTAGAGCTACTAGATAGATCTGATAAATATGTGGCCATTTTATTGGTATTTCTAGAATTAGATTACGACTTTTTTGGGAAGTAGTACTTGGTTGGAAGTTCCACGAGATTTCTTTTTCTTTTTTCTTTTTGGTAATTATTCAACGAGATTTTTTTTTCTAAATATGAGTGTCCAATTAAAGAAACTATGGGCAATCTTATTCGAAAAATATTTATAAGCATCGTTTTTTTAAAAAAATAATTATATGAGCTATTTGTAGAATTTTAACTAAAGGATATGCACCACCGTTCCATGATAAATAATAAATGTACAAATGAAAATTATATAGTATGCGTTCTCCAAAAGAAAAAAAAAAGTTTATTTATATATTATAAGTGCTAATTGATTAATTAATATAAACACATGCTTTGAATAAATTTGTACCTTTTTTTTTTGTATACATAAAATATGATGGTCTATTTGATCACGTATGATCAGTTGAAATTTTAAAATGGAGTTACTTTGTCATAGCTAGCAGCCGTACTGCCGCGATGGGTAAATTCAAAGAATGAATTTACTAAAATAAGATTTACATTTTCAACCAATCCATTTTTATTTAGCCGAAGTTCAAAGCTCTAGCTGTATCCTAGCAGCGGAATCAGGATTTTTATAATAAAAAAGTTTAAAATATGAAGAAGTAAATACACCAATAAATTCAGAAAGGTTTTAATACCTATTATATATATATATACATAAAATTAATTTTAGTCATATATAAATAATATAATAATTTTTTATCGAAAAGAATTCGGATGAACCTCTCAATCCTGCCTAACTCCGTGCGTGTAACTTGCAAGAATTCATGAGCCCGACATAGCTATTTTTTTATTTCCAACAAATAGCATCACTTGCTATTTCCTAAAATTTTAAGAATATAATTAGTAGTGGAACATAAATTACAGATAAAGTGCTTTGATCTGTATAAGGAAAATCATTAAATATGTACATTGTTTTTTATAAAATAAGCATATACTTTAGTTTTAGTATCGATCAAATATAATTTTTATCATGACACGCCAAAATTAATTATTTGTTTTGCTTGTAAACCTATTGAGTGCCTAGGCTACTTATTAGATAACTAGATCTATTGCAATCAATTGCATATTTCAATTTCATGTGTTGGAAAATAAAATTTTCGAGATCAAAAAAATAAATAATTTGAGATAATAAAATATATAACAATCAATTTATTGTTTTCAATATGTGAGTGTTACAATCTCTATGAATCCTCTGATTCGCCTTTTCAAATATAAATTCAAGGGCTTAAAGCTTGATCTTGAATTTGAACTTGATTTGTTGATTTGAGGGACTTGATCTTGACTTGTGCTTGAATTCAAGGGCTTTTGAGCTTATTCTTGAATATTACAGTCTTGATCTTGAATCTTGATGAACTTGATTTGAATGCTTGAACTTTGTAGATAAATTACAACGTTTGATCCACGAGTTTTTTCTTGCTTTTTGTTAGAGTTCTGGGTCCCTTTTCCCTTTTCTGAATTACGAGAATAGTTGTGGAAAAGAGAAGAGTCATGATGAAGATGGATTTGACATGATACCTTTTATGAGCTTTGATTTCATTGGACCTGCTGCATTATTTTGACATGTGACATGGTCCTATTGAATCCTCTCCTTGACTTGGCATGCTACGTCATTTGACATGTGACGCATATTTGGGCCTCTAGAATATGACAATATCTTGGACTTAGCAAAGTGAACTCATTTTTTGTAGACTAAATTAATGGACTAGCCCAATAAAGATTGAACTTTATTTAAATCCATACATGTTTGGACTTAAATGATTAATCTAATTATATTAATCCTCCATATTTATTGAGTTAATAACTCAAACGGTCACTCAACTTTGAACTTTTATCCCAGAAAGTCACTCAACTTTGGACTTTTATCCCAGAAAGTCACTCAGCTTTGATTTTTACTCAGAAAGTCACTCAACTTTCACATTTTTACTCAGAAAGTCACTCAACTTTCTGAGTAAAGATCAAAACTGAGTGACTTTCTGGGATAAAAGTCCAAAATTGAGTGACTTTCTGGGATAAAAGTTCAAAGTTGAGTGACCATTTAAGTTTTTAACTCAATATTTTTTTGGGACTAATCTATTTTGAATTTAACATAATCTGAACTTCATATGAATTTCAATTTAATAAAATTTCGTTGCCCACAATATGTTTTTATTTTGAATAGGAAAAGAGTGAATCACTATCTGAATGAAAAAAGAGTTATAGCACGGTTGCAATAAAATTTTACTTTGATCCTTCCATTTTTAGTGACCTACTTGGTACATAGTTTAAAGATAAAATAAAGACTTTTGAAATTCGTTATATAAAACAAGTCATATATGTCTATGTAATTGAAATCATTTCTAAATGTAAAAAGACAATATTATTCTTTTTGACTTACTAAAGAAAGTGTAATTGGCGGAGCCACCTTGCAATTAGGGGAGTTATCCGAACCCCTTTTGATGAAAAATTATGTTATTTATATATGGTTAAAATTATTTTTTATGTATATATAGTTGATGTTAAACCCCTTCGGCTAGTTCGTGTGCTTACTTTTTTTTATTTTAAACTCCCTTAGTAAAAATTCTGATTCCGCCACTGAAAAGTGTCTATGTAATTTAAATTCTGAAAAAATATTTCTACATATTAAGTAAAAAATTTAGTATAAATATGCAATTTTGAACACATTTGGTCCACTTGAAAAAATGAACAAATAAAGGGGGGAGAACAAAGTGGATGAACAATATGCACCCATGCGTATTTATTCTAAAAAAATAAAGAGATAAAGGCACATAAGGTAGGAGGATCAAATGTCAATTAGTACACATGACATAAAAATACGAGAGCGAACTTGAGAGGATGTATTACTTTTTAGACTAAAAAAAAAAAAAAACGTATTGCATTGGGAATTTCAATCAAATATTCTAATTTTTGTAAATGTGATATGATATTCATAATCGAATAAATTTTTAACACTTTGTCTGGCGATATATATATATATATATATATGAGATAATACATTGAAGCCCCCTCAAACTTGTCGTCAAAATCTACTTTAGACCTTAAACTAATCGGATAATTCTATACCCCTTTAACAACTTTCAAGTGAATTAATTTCCACCCAAATTACTGACGTGGCAAATTAAAAAAAAACAGTGAGTGAATAGTCTAAAAAACGTGAAAAAAATGTGGGACCCACCTTTTAAATTTTACAAATTCTCTTTATATATATATATATATATATATATATATATATATAAATAAAAAAATAAATCTTCATCACTTCTTCATCTTCTTCAACCCCTCCTCCCCCCCCTCCCCCCCAAACACATTGTTATGATCGAGAATCCCCCCTCCCCCCCAAACACATTGCTATGGTCGAGAATTTCTAATTGAAGGAGTTAATCTTCTTCAACCCTTTCCCCTTCCCCCCCCCCCCCCCCCCCCCCCAAACACATTGTTATGGTCGAGACTTTCTATCTGAAGGAGTTAGAATTGAAAGTTGAAATAATATTTTAATGGAGGAAAAATCTTAAATTGATGTCTTTATGGTTGTTAATTCTTTGGTGGTGTTAATGGAGAAAATGAAAAATAAATAAAGGGGGAGGCATTTTCGTGGCATGGGTGGGGTTGGAAGGGGAGAAATAATGATGTTAATGGGGGATTTGGAATCAAAAGTACCTTTGTTGAGAAGTGCAAGGAGAAGAAAAGTGATGAAGAGCTTAATAATGATTGTCATTGGGGAAAATATTTTTTTGGTGATGATGTAGAACTAAAATGCTGCCTCTTCCGTATATGAAGAGTAATTTAAAGAGAAATGTACTTGTATTTGTGAAAATGCAGGGGGATAGTGCAGTAATTTGTGAAATGGAAGGTGGTCCTCATCTTCGGCGACAATGGTGATGGTAGAAGAAAGTGTTGTGAATTGAGATGTTTTGAGAATTTGGGGATGTTGAAGTATTTGGTGAAATGGAGATTGGACCATCCTCCTCAGTGGCGGCGTCAATGGCGGCGACGGTGTTGATGGTAGTGGTGATCGGAGAAGATGAAGAAGATGGGCTATGGGTGGGGAGGGTGAACTGGCATGGGGTGGGGGTTATTTTTCTTTTCTTTTTTTACTAAATTATTAAATAACATTTAAAAAAAAAATTATGATGTGGCGATGACATGGCGTTGATATGGCGCTGATGTGAGCGCGAGTGCAACGCACTCTCTCTTGTGAGACTGGTAATATAATTATAGGGTGAAAATTAATTCACTTGAAAGTTGTTAAGGGGGGTAAATAATTGCCCGATTAGTTTAGGGTCTAAAGTAAGTTTTGGCGACAAGTTTGAGGGTGTTTCGATGTATTATCTCTCTCTATACATATATATGTATGTATGTAATGACGATATATGTGTGTGTAAATAGAAAATGACAAAGTGTTCCTTCGAACTGTAGTCAAATTTTTAGCTATACATTTTATAATATTTGAGATGGTCCTATTAATTCATGGAAAACTTCAAATTAGAATCATTTTCGTCCTAAAACGCTGTATCCAAGTCTAAAGTATGTAGTAATGTCCACACGTCAACGCTGATCTAACATGTGCATTTTTTATTTAAATTTATTTTACCTCATTCCTATTACTTTCATCGTTTTTCACCATTTTTTATTACCATTAAAACAATAACAGAGCTGATAAACTCAAAATTTGATCATAAAATCGCAAAAGTAAATACTAAATAATTTTTTTATGTTTATTCTTACAAATATGACAAGTAATAAGATAAGGTACTAGTACTCAATTATGGGGTCACAATCAAATTATGCAAAGAAAGTGAAAATTTAGTAATCAACAAGGAAATTAACACAATGATTTTTCCCCTAATTTCAAAAAAACAATCATTGTGTTAATTTCAAAAAACAATCATTGTGTTAATTTCCTTGATGATTAGTGCTAAAGTTTCATTTTCTTGCACATAAATTATTCATTATTTTTAAGACAATTCTTTACTGATTTATCAACAAATTCACCAATTTTTTTTTGTAACTTATCTTAAATATCATAGAAAGATTAAAAAAAAAAAACATTTTATATAATGCGATAAAAAATAAACTTAGAATGAATATGGTCACAATCACGCGATAAGATATTTAAAAAGAGTTTAAATTTTATGTACCGTGTATCAGTTTTTTTTTTTTTTTGACCAATATTAATGATATACTGATATTTAGCCAAAATAATCTACTTTTAAAAATTATATAAAAAAAAAGTATCAATAATGTACCCCAAAAAAGATATTTATGACAAGTAGAATCCTACTTGGATTTCAATCAAAATTATTTTCATAGCCAAATTATTTTCTTTTCCAAATTTAATACCATTATGAATGTTTCTATATGTTTCATCGTCTCAAGTAAGCATCAAAGGTTCAGAGTTGGGACCTTGTAAAAAATAATTTTTTCAAGTAAGCTATAAAGGTTACAACAAGTTTCTTCCTCTTAGTGGTATGTCATCATATGTTTCAAATAAATTCTAGATTCTTTTCTTGTTTACTAGCATAACAGTCCTAATCGTTGATAGTGAAAGCTTATTAGAAACTTCATTAAGCTATAATTGATTCAGATACCAATTGTTTTAACGTCACAGAAAAGATGCAGGATAAAAAATTTGAGGAAAAAATTGTACAGTCAAAATTCTCTATCATTTTGGCGAATGATGAAGTAATTAATATAGTTCTTTGTTTAAGAAATGTAAAGCTTAGATAGTCAAAAAGTTCTTTTGAATATATTTTCATTATCATATAAAATTCACCACTTTAATTTAGAATCAACATTTAAAGAGGTGAGATAGACATTTAATACAATCTAACCAACTAACTATTTTCAGGTACAAACTAACCGATAATAAGTAACATTACGCTCTAACTATTATACATTGTTTATCATTAAGATTTCAGAGTTAGCTAGTCATGATATACTGTTCATATTTTGTGGACTTAAGAATCAGAAGTGGTGCAAAATTTTAAATGAGTCAAGGAAAGTTTTTTTTTTTCTTGTGGTAGCCTTTTTTCAGTTACATTAATTCGTGACAATTCAACGCCCTTCATTTGTGGGGGTGGGGGTTAGAGACTAGCTATTTAGAAGCTTAAAAGTTCACTAACTCGTGGACATAGGTAATACTTGTTATCGGTTTGTATATGGATTTGTATATGTAGAGTTTAGAGTTCTTCAGTTTGCGTGTGAGAGAGAGAGTGATACAAGACGGTCCAAAGGTGGAACAAAACAGTCCACAAAACGTTGAGAGCAGGAAGAACACAAGGCGGAAACAAGAACACAAACACAACAAGAAACGATTGCAATATATTAAAGGATAGATGGTTAGACAAATGCTTACATAAACACTAGAAACCCTAAGATGTATCAAATCTAAGGACCTCTAACACCTACATAAACAATCATCAAAACCCTTACGGTGACACAAGAGGGACGTTACCTCCTCTAGCACCAACGTTTCAAGCCAACGATTGCAACACAAGTGATATCCACACTTGGTGCCCTCATTTCGGTTTGGTGGCTATTCCAAGCCCTACAACTAAAGGTGTTACACTCCTCATACTAGAGAGAGTTTGTTACAATGTTTCAAAATATCATCATTAAACAACCAAGTATGAAATGAACCCTAAAAAGCCTACTTATAGTTTATTACAAAATAATGAAGACAAAATGGCCCTAATGCCCTTAATGAAAGGAGCTTCTATGGAGTGTAAGGAAAGGGCACAAAATGACCAAAACACTCTTAAGTAGAGTGGCGGTTTTGGAGTGTTTTAAGGCTCTTCAATGATCCAAAAACCGTAAGCCATTAAGTGTGGTCCAAAATCGTGAGTCCTCAAGTCTTTAATATTCCAAGCAATCTTTCACACACGGACTTGCTTAATGGAATGCTCAAAAACGGTCTTCCATGCTTGTTCTTGTATACTCGAGGTGACCAAGTCTTGAGTCTCTATGTATCGGCCTCCAAAGATGTCATCAAAAGCTAAGTTGGTCATTTGGCTCGAATCAGAGAGGAATTACTTCAATACAATGCTTGTTATCTATTCGCATTTGCAATTATTGTGGTGTTTATTGTTTTATTTAGCAATTTATTATTGTAACTTCCACATCCATGCACTTATGTTTATGATGCTTATGAATTATCTGTGTTTTTGTAAAATTTTATTGAAGTGTGGATTACATTATCTAATTATTGGTTATTTCTTGTAAGGAATAGAAGTATGTTGCTCTAAAAGTTCAAAAGATTGCTTAGCATTATACAAAAGCGGCCATGGATGAGATGAAAAACAAAAATATATATGCAAAAGTCATAAAATGTACGTGAACCCACTTATCAAATAACTTCTTATTAATAAATAGTATCAAGATGGTACCACGAGAAATACAAAGATCTGAACTTGTATTACATTTCATATTTAGGTTCTAACAAGTCCATTAAGTCTGTATACATTTAAATAAAAATTCATTTAATAAGATTGTAAAATTTCTTAATACATTTATGCTTGAAAGCGTAGAGCGATTTTTTTTTCTCCGTGAAGCATCTACCCATTCCTTTTACTCCATATAGTATACGCGTTGCTTGGGTGGAGAAGGGAGCTGTATATTCCTTATTGCTACTTATCGCGAAGATGAAAATATGACAGAGATCATAAGAAAGTTTGTAGGAGAATTTTTCCTGAAGAGAAACTCAACAAATGGTTGATTCACCTATTGTTAACTTTAGAGTATCTGTCATCCAACCATCCTCATCATAGAGACCTTAATTTATGTAAGATATTCATCATAAAGAACATCGACATCACATTAGGTGATTTAATTTTAGATTAGCATAGTCGTTAGATACAAAAGTTTTTGCTTTAAATTTGATGTATGATCACTTGGATGTTTCACATTAACCACCCTTTAGTGCTGCTAAGAAAAAAATACAGAAAACAAACCTACGAATGTAAAGTTGCTAAAAGACAGACAAATAAATCTAAAAGAGAAAAAAATGTCCATTACTTCATTGGAATTAATAACACCCAACCAAAATTAATAAGAGAATTATAACAGGTTCAGAGCCAAACTCGAGACTAAGAGAGTTGATTCCACAACTCAGGATCTCTCAAGACAGTGAGACGTATGTTTGCAATGAAAATGATCAATCGAAAACAATCTCACAAACCAAAAATACAATTACAACAACATCTTCAAATTCAAGGGCAAAAATATGATTCGAGGAACAAGAAATTTCGCCAGAGCAATTAGACAGTTAGAAGAGAGTGATAGAAAGAGTAGCAACGCAAAAGAGCTTGAAGAATTGAGCAATCCAATACACAATGACGAAGCAAAATGACATTTTCTAATGGAAGATCCAACGATAAACACTATAATTTCGTATACTCTATTTTTTTCAAACCTCACTTATAAAATTTCACTGATTATTTGTTATTGCTTAAAAGAATTGATATAAGATTCTTATTGTATGTTTTTCAAACATAACTTGGCCTTCCAACTGCTCATGAATAAGATCTCAAAGCTTCGGGCACTACAAAATGATCTTAAAGTAAAATATACTATAGCTTATCTCTCCCCTCTTCAATAAACAATTCATATAGCTTTAGGAACTTCAATAAAACATTATTCTACGCAAAGAAATAATAGAAATTTGGAGAAGACATTTATGCTGTAATTAAAATTTTTATAACGAATCAATATACTATAATTATGGTGGTAAAAAATAATGAGAGAGAAAATGAAATAATTATTTTAAATGAAAACCATGATTTTGAGGAAAGAGAGAGGGAAACGGTAAAATTAATTCTTTATTTTATCTTAAAAAGGAAAAAACAATCGGGAAAAAATAAGTGACTTAAGATAGCATAAATATATTGTGCATAAAATTTAAACTCATTTGAAAAAACAAAACATGTTATGAAATATAAAGTAAATACAAGAAGAATAGAGAGAGAAGAAAGGAGACTTCTTTATTTCTCATGAGATTCTTGAGGAATTCTTAAGGAAAGAATTAAAATGGAAGAAAACTCCTTTATTTATAAGGGAAAACTAATCTTGGAGTAATTTTTTCATAAATAGACATACAATATATGATAAAGTAGGTATTCACTATATATGGTAAAGTAGACATTCACTATCTATGACAATACATTTATAACACTCCTCTTGAATGTCTAATTGATAGATAATACGCATATAGGCTGCCTCATTAAAAACCTTACAAGAAAACCCAGTGGGACAAAACCTCGTAAGGAAAAAAGAGTACAACAAGTATTAACTCCCCCTAATGATAACATCCATGAACCTTTGCATCCCGATCTTGTGCACCATCTTCTTGAAAGTTGCAGTTGGAAGAGATTTGGTGAATAAATCAGCCACATTGTCACTTGAACAAATTTGTTGTGCGTTAATATCACTATTCTTTGGAGCTCATGTGTATAGAAAAGTTTTGGCGAAATGTGCTTCATTTTATCTCCTTTTATGAATCTTTCCTTAAGTTGTGTTATGCATGTTGCATTATCTTCATATAAAATTGTGGGTACATTGTCTCATTTCAAACAATATTTTCTCGAATGAGATGTATCATGGACCTCAACTATACACATTCTCGACTTGCTTCATGAATAACTATTATCTTAGCATGGTTCGATGAACTAACTACGATAGACTGCCTTGTATATCTCCAAGATATGACAGTATCCCCATATGTGAACACATTGCATTCTTGAGACCGAGATCTATGCAGGTCAGATAAGTACCCAACATCAGCATGACCAATAAGATTGGGACTGCAATTTTGCTAACAAAATAACTGAAAAGGCTATATCAAGCCTTGTAGTATTTGGAAGATACAAATTGCACTAATATATGGTACTTCATAACCAATCCAAATTGGTATATTTCTCATTTCAGCAAATAATTTATTGTTTTTGAAAACTCTCCAAGAGTTTCAATAATTTTCAAGCTATAAGCTTATACTCCCCCCGTCCCAAATTACGCGTTCTAAATTTTCTAATTTGATTTCTCATTTTACTTGTCTTTTTTCATTAATCAATAAGAGACAAAAAAAAAACATGTTTTATCCTTTGCATTAATTATTTTTTCTTTAAATTAAATTGTAAACATCATTTAATATGAGTACTATGGTAAACTAGGCATGTTATTAATTATTTTTCTTAATCAATGTGTCGTCTCAATTTGAAACGGGTAATTTGAGATGGAGGGAGGACAATGTAAGAATTATAAATAAGTTTCCTAGAAACTCTTATATGCTTCAAACATTTTGAATCCTTAAACAAGTTTTCACGTAAAGTTTGTTAAGTGACAATATTCAACATATCATGTGCAACATCTTCAAGTGTCCGAACTGCAAATCAAATAAATTTTACGCTTATCAAGATGCATTCTTTCATGGCACTTGATAATGTTTCCACGTCAGCATACTTAAATAAACGTAGAACTCAGATCCTCGTAATCTTTTATAATATTGCGCCAATATTATATCAAAGATATCATCGACAGTTTCTCATTTTGTATCGGTTCACAATGCGACATAACATTTTGAGATCTCAGCACTTCATTATTTTCAGGTACCCAAACCTCTCCTAAGGTTTCATGACGTGTTATGTCGTAGGCTCTTCAAGAGTATATTGCCTTCTTATTATGATTATTTGCTCGTTATCCTTTTCAAGGATTATTTCATTTGGAATCGATTGATCTATCACGTTTCACGCATGCATAGACTTTATCCTTTAGGGACAAAGAAATAGGAGCACTTACAACTTAATATGAGATGCTTTCGACATTTGACTTGAATTATCTTTCAAATGAGGATCTGGTGATAATTTCTAGCATATTTCATAGCCGCTTATAATCTCCCCCTTATGTTAGGAAAACTAACATACATCCTTCATTTTATTTGAGGAATCCATCTTTGTGCATTATGGTATATCTATTAATCGTATACCGCACATCAAAACTATTAGATGGACAAAGTGTGGTTCCTGACTCAGAACCAACTTTGAGGGAGAATTAATCATAATTTATTGATTTGATTCATCCAAGTACTTTTGTATATAATATTTCAAACCAACACACGATGCTTTTGTTTTTATTAGTAATGATTTAACTGTTTATTGAAGGCATTCAATGTTAAACCATTACATCAAGATGAATTGTCTTGATTACACAATATGAAAATCATGTTCTTAACTCAATTTTATTGAGCAAGCAACTTTATGGACGTCAAACTACAAGTTGACAATAAATGTACATGTGATCATTTTACTGATGCACTATTTCAACATATCACATGATAGGTGAACGAGTCCTTATTCACCTTTTATACTTTTTCAGATTTTGAGGGATCAAATCTCAACATTAGTTGATCCAACCAACTTATCATGAGAACAAACAACATTAAATGTTCATGAAGAATTTTCTAGTTCTTCAATACATGTTTAATACTTAATACGCACATATTTGGAATGTCATAATCGTTCATGTCAATTTATGAACTTATTTGTACTAGTAAACTCCAAATTTATCATGACATGTGCCTTTTACTTTAGTAAATTTCAGATTTACTATTGGGCTAATAAATTTCAGATTTACTACTTTAGAAGTAGATTTGAAAATAACTCTTCTCAACTATTCATCCTCTTTCGGGAACGAGTTGTGATATCATCACAATCAAGTACACGTTTGCATTAATAAGCTTCTCATTCCACAGGAATAGAATATAATCGTGTCTTAAGCCTATCAAATTATGATAGCTTATAGCTTCTTTTAAGATATTACTAATTCAGGAGCAAGTCGAGGCATACATATGGTTGTAGAGAAATTCTCTCTAACATATCTTATAATCATGATAAGCGTGCGAAAATATTATCACTTTTGATGATTATGATCATATTGTCCCTCCACCCTTATATCCGTACATTCAATCACTTATCTTCTTTCAAACATATTATGCACTGCTATCACATACACTTCAAGAAAGAAGTAAGTTGTCATATTTCAGACTTATCACATATTGCTACCACATTTACTTCATGGAATGAAGCATATTCAGTGAGTTAGATTTCATGATTTTTCACCAAATAGTCATTATTTTACCTTAGCCATCATAATATCATCAATATGGTGCATTGGTATTCATATTCAACGTCTTATCCACATAAAAGTGTCTTAGGCATATATCAATAAGACTTAAACCCAATATTTTTTCATCATAGTGCGTTGAAACTTTTAACCCAATGTTTATCCTTTTAATGAGATGATACTTAAATTCATCATCATACTTTTTTACAATATTATTCTTCATGATAAATTTAAAGTATAAGTGGTTCGAAATCAATTATTTTTTCTCAAATCCAACAATAATTATATCATTAGTAGCAAAAGACAAATAACATAAGAAATTACTAATCATGAAATTACCTTTAGATTTATAATCTCACCTTGTTTGGTAGAGTTTCGTGCTAATAATGTATTATGAAATATAAAGTTTATACAAGACGAATAGAGAGAGAAGAGAGGGGACTTTTTTATTTCTCATGGTGATTCTTGAGGAATTCTTAAGGGTGAATTATAATGAAAAATTCCTTTATCTATAGGAGAAAACTAATTTTGAGTACTTTTTATAAATAGACATATAATATATGATAAAGTAGGTATACAAAGTAGACATTCATTGTATATTTCAATACGTTTAGGGGTCGTTTGATAGAGTGTATTGAAAAATATAATGCATGCATTAGTTAATGTGTATTAGTAGTACCTTGTTTGGTACGTCTTTTTGTCTATGTATAACTAATGCAAGCATTAGTTATATACTCTATCGCGTATTAAAGTGTGTATTAGCAATACACTCCATTTCCTATGTATTAGTAATACAAAAACTTTTAACACATGCATTAACTTATTAAATGACCTTAATATCCCTCAATTTTCCTCTCAAAATATTTCACAATTTCTTTTCCTGCCATTTTAATTTTCAACAGTGAATTTTCTCAAAACATTTTATAATTTCTTTTCCCACCATTTTAATTTATAACAATGAATAGTTGATTTAAATAACCACAACGTATTTTTACGTTGCTTCGAGGGCCTTTAAAAGGATTAAAAAAAAATCTTGAGACTATTCTTTAATTTTACATCTTGTATTTTATTTTTATTTCGACTATGTTAATCTGTGTCGGCGTAACATTTCATGCGCAAAGATGAAGATCTTGCGATTAATCCTAAATCTCTATATTCTTGTTCAACAATACTAATTATGTTTAAGATAGCAAAAGAATTTTGTTGCAAAAAAAGTGTACAAAGTTAAAGAAGGGTATTTTCATAAACAAACACTTCTTTTATAGAAATTATGTAAGATATATTATTTCTTATACATCAAACTAGACAATGTATAAGAAATAATACATGCATAATTAATACAAGCATAACTAATACAAACATTACTAATGCAAACGTTACTAATACACTATGGAGTCGTTTGGTACAATGTATAAGAATAATGCAAAATATGGTGTGTTAGTAATACTTGTATTAGTAATGTTTGTGTTAGCTATGCTTGCATTAGTTATGTTTGTATTTTTCTTATGTAGTGTTTGGTTTGATGTATTAAAAATAATATGAATTAAATAATTTCTTTAAAAAAATTTTTCTTTTACAAAAATATCCTCCGTATATATGTTAGAAAGAATGTGATTTTTTTTTAGGGATAATAGTGTCTTTAATCATGTTAATGCATGTATTGGATTCATTGCATTGCTAATATCATAAATTTTGAGGTATTAGTAATACACACCCTAATTATACATAGAGTACAAAAGTATACTATCAAATAAGATATTAATAATACACATTAAACTAATACATACATTAATTTTCTAATACACTCTACCAAACGACCATATATTTTAAATTATTATTATACATCCTAACAAACAAACACACTTACAACAAAACCCCTTTTTTGCTATTCAAAGCGGAAAAGTTGCCAAGGAGTAGCAAAGCAAATTCTCCGCTCGTCTCAGCAGCAGCAGCAGCTTGTACTTCCCAAAAATGGCGTCTGGCGGCGTGGGAGGAGGAGTGGTAGAGTGGCACCTACGGCCACAAGTACCAAGAAATCCAGTTGTGTTTTTCGACGTAACAATTGGCAATATTCCTGCTGGTCGCATCAAAATGGAGCTCTTCGCTGATATCACTCCCAAAACTGCTGAGAATTTCAGGTTTAAACCCTCTTAATTGAAATAAGGGTTTAAAGAATTTAAGTATGTTCACAAAGGAGGTCTATTTATGTTTTTATTTTTGAAAAAATGGGATTAAAGGTGGGAAATGCAACCAACCGAGCTACTAAGATTCCCGCTCTATTGTGGGTTTCGATCCTCGTCTCATATGAATATTTTCTAAAGTTGTAAGAATGAGCTATGGCATTAGAGGTTAATCCATACAAGTGAACACCTTACATGGACCCTATGTTTACTTGCATTTAGATGTGTAATATTTACTTTTGGGCGGAGCTAGGAAAGCACTGTATACATAAGATTAAAATTATTATTTCTTATGTACGTAAAGTTGATGGTGAATTGCATTGGCTTTTTTCGTGTGTTAAATATTTATTGAATCCCCTTAGTGAAAATTCTTGCTTTGCCACTGCTTTTGGGTGAACTGATCGAACAGATAATTAGCAGAAGGTGTTTGGTAGGTGGTGATATTGATTTATAACCTTAATGTCCTGCAAGTTGTTGTAATTTGGCCAGTTGCAATGCCTAACTAGCACGATTTCAAGATTTTTTTTCTTGGTAGTTAAATTCTTAAAGAATGAGAGTAAATGAAATCTCTAGGACACATGATTTGTTATCTCCTTTTCATCAGTGAGCTTGTTAACGAACTTGCCACTGTCATGAATATTTGTCTTTATCATTGTGCTCAAAAAACTTACTTTTCCTTTCAAAATCATGTTACTTGATTTCTTAAACCACGTAAGTTCTATTCTAAAGCTCTTTTAAATGCTTCATTGCAGGCAACTGTGCACGGGAGAGTTCAGGTAAGTTTATCAAATTATGTTTGTATCCCATTCCTTTTTGGTTTTATTTGATGTTAGTTTTATCGATTACTTGCTTTGTGGATTATATTAGTTTCTACTGGCTTTCGCTTATGTCATCTTACTCATCTGCAAATTTGAATTTTTGTAGGAAAGCAGGAGTACCACAAGGTTTCAAGAATTGTCAGTTCCATAGGGTGATTAAGGACTTCATGATCCAAGGTGGTGATTTCCTAAAGGTTGCTTTCTCTAGCCTTAACCTTGTATTAGGATTCTACATCAAGTGCTGTTCTTTAATGACAACTCCCAGTTCCATAGGAATTCGGTTGATTGACGACTTTATGAAGGGCTTCCGTCTTTCTCTGTGTGTGTATCCCTAACTATGGCTTCTTTTATTGAAACTTGAAAGTGTGTGTTAGTGTGTTACCACCTGTTTGACATATACTATAATATCTCTGTGCGACGTGGTTTATGCACATTATTAGTTATGCCTCCAATAGTTATTGTTGTGAGCATAACATGCACCTTCTTCACTCCCCCATCATCTGATTGAAATTGAACATGCTTCATTTTGAATTCCTGCTCTTATGGTCTGTAGACAGAATTCTTTATCAAGTAATTTATTCTGAATGCCACGTGCCTTCCCTTAGTTTCCTTGATTGCTTCATGTGGAAAAACAATTTCTTAGATTATCGTACAAGTATATTAACTTTTGCAAAAAGATGGCGGTGCAGCCTACAAGAATGTGAATCTATAGATCACTGATAGAAATCTTCTGCAGTGTTGTGAAAGATTATCTCTTCATGATATATCCTCTATCACTTATGAAAGTAAGTTTGATCAACACAACATTAGCTTTATATTCTATAGATATATTAACATTGTCTAATCATTTTTTGTGCAGGGAGATGGTAGTGGATGTGTTTCCATATATGGAAGCAAGTTTGAGGATGAAAACTTTATTGCCAAGCACACTGGTCCTGGCCTATTATCAATGGTATCTATTCCTTTCATCTGTCTTTTTTTTTGCTAATGGAATCTCAATTTTTATTTTTTTTCACGGCAAACAATTATTTTCTGCTGAGTTGTTAGCTTATACTTTCATTTTTCTCCTTTGCAAGATGTATAACTTGATGTAATTGCTTTTGATGTAATTGCATAAAATATATACTAAATGAGGGAAGTATAGCATGAACTATGGAGAACCTGAGTTACAAAAAGAAGCTATGCGACTCTAATTGCTTCTAAAAACAATCACTCCTTGGCGTTTCAGATACTATGCACCTGAGTAAGGTGTGAAAATAAAATAAAATAAAATCCTGTGCTGATCAGAATTGATTTACCACCTTTAAAGAACTCTTCAATCCCTTTCATGACACACACACCAAAAAGGACAGTTTTGATCAGCTGCCAGAACTCCTTTTCATCTTCTCCCTAGTGCAAGACCATCCATGTAGGGCCCTTGATGTTGCTTGCGTTACCAGCAAATACCTGCCAGATTGAAATGCAGCACCAAACATTCAAATTCTAGTACCATAAAGAAAGAGGAGAAAACTTTTTACAGATCAGTGACCAGAAATTCAATGGTCCGAGGAGGGACTCTATTCCCAAACTCTCTGTACCCGGAGTCTGGCGCCATAAAGAGAGAATAGAGAAAGAAAAATGAGTAGAAATTCAATATTCCGAGTAGGGAGACAGTACTATATTCTAATATCATAGAGAAAAGAGAAAAGGTGACTTTTCAGGAATTATGATAGGGAATTTAATGTCTAGACTTTAGATGAGGGGTACTTCTCTTTTCAAAAGAAAAAATAATCATGTTTAGATGATGGACTCAGTAACCAAGAGTGGATACTATTTGAAAAGGAAAAAAAAGAAAGAAGGGTGTTTGCAAAATATGTTGTCTGTAAATCAATGGAAGGATGTACATATGTCCAGAAAAAGTGATTCCTTAGGAATGATCACCCAGGAAAGGCTCGGCCACTGGAACAATCATTAGACAGCACGATCTATCGAATAAGATCATTGAAAATAAGAGTGGTCCACCAGAGTGCTATGTTCTCGGACTCTTCAATATGCCACCGGGATTCAAGCAACATAGGCAGAATGTCACCGGAAAAGACAGCAATAAGCTTATGAAAAGAAAAAAGAACTTTGGCTGGACAGGCACAGTTGATAAGGATGATTTTCCATGTTTCCATGCCTTCAGAGCTCGTTTATATCTTTCGCTATATTGCCCACTTTCCATGATCTAACCCTTCTCATTTTGCTTTTTAATGCCCAATTATGGATTAGTCCTTTAACTATTCCTGGCGTCGTCTATTCAGTAAAGAAGGCTCCAAACAGTATTCCACAGTCAATGTGCATATTGCAGTGCCCGTGAAGTAGGTGATTCACATCGTCACGTCTTACCTCTGTGCTTTTACCCATGAAGCATTGACTAAGAATGATTGCCCTTCAGTTTCTATGAAGTGAGATATGGCTTCTCATGCATTACCCCGAAAATGTCCAACTTTTTATGGTGCTGTTGGAATCCGTACTGTTTGGAGGAAATCCATGTTATCTCTCTTCAACGTATGTGATAGAATGTTTTCACATTGAACTGCCTATTGCGCTGACCTTCCTATTTCTGAATATCTGGTTCCATGCTGTGAAGTTATTGTATGTTTCTCCTAAATATCATGTCCCATAGGACTCCCTCCTCTTCTTCTTGAAAATCCTTAATTCCCTCAACGTTAACCTGTTGCTCATTGAGGTATCACTATCTTCCAGTTCACTTTCTGGTGTAATCTTAATTGACCTCAGCACTAAACCCCTCTTTCTTGGAAGCCTCAATTCCCTCACCATTAAACCCACCTTGCTAATCAGTGGCGTCACTATCTTCCAGTTCACTCACTGGTCTAATCTTTATTGTTATATCTGATACAAGGTAGCTTCTTCCACAGCCTCATTGAAAGCCCTTTCTCTCACTGCTAAACCCCCATTGCTCATTGTTAGAATATGAGTAGGATTCTGTATACTATTCCTTTAGAATATGAGTAGGAGAAGGAATAATATACAAAATCCTACTTGTATTCTAACACTCATCATAGATGTCACTGCCTTCTAGTTCACTTACTGGTCTAATTTTAATGACTTTAGCTTAGACTTGTATTTTAATGGATTTGTAACCTGTGCCACATAGAATCTTCTTGATGCTTCTCAATTATAACTATGTACTTCATTAAAAAAATGTTATATCTGATACAAAGGTAGATTTAAAGCAGTAAGTTTGACGAGTAGAGCATGCTGTAGTCTCTTATAATATTATTGCCTGTACTTTGTTTGAGTCCATCAAGGACAGGATCTAAGAAGGATAAGATGCACTTGTGTTCGAGTTTGTGTAAGCAGTCAGTCAGTTAATTTGTCAAGCGAATTCATGTTCAAGCTTGAGATAGAAGTAATTTTACTTTGGATATGTCAAAATTGTGTATTTGATGATATATACACTGATAATGAATGCATTTGATTTTATTACCTCATTACCTTTGTATTTGTTTAGAGGTTTTGTATGCAATTATTACAATTTAAATTACTTCAAAAATGTTTAACAGTGGAAGTTGATTATTTCAAGTGCATCCTTACCTTCTATTTTTGACGTAAATTATGAAATCCTTATTTTGGCAGGCGAATAGCGGACCAAACACTAATGGATGTCAGGTAAGTCATAAAGATCATTCCTCTTATCAATTTAGTGAACCTTCATTTAATTCCATGTTTTAAACTGACGCAGAGCACATACTAAGGCGCCAATCTGGCATAAAGTGACGTGGAATTGGTTAGGTTTGTGCTTATATCTGAAAAAGGAAAAATAGAACCCCATACAACCAAGATAGGGCTATGCTAGCATAATGATCTTTCAGGTTGCTTCAAGTGTAGTCCTTTCTTACTATGTCCTTAGGCACAATAAGTTGTTTCTTGGTGCTCTCACACACAGAGAGGATTAAGGAGAGTTAATTAGATCAGATCCACCTTATCTGAGAAAAAAGTTGATTAAATCACAACAAAGTCTATGTTTCTGATTCTGCTATTTGCTTCATGCAGTTTTTTGTCACATGTGCAAAGTGCGACTGGCTTGACAACAAGCATGTTGTTTTTGGGGTATGCTTTGCTTTTTGCGTTAGCTTCTGGCATTTCTATTTATCTATGTTTCTTGGTGGAATGCTCAATTCAATTTGTTTCCTATCCTAAACCCTAAACCCTAAACCCCCCCAAAAAAATTGTTTCCTATCAACATCCTTGACATGATCCCTCACTATCTTCTTGAATTACCTATCATTGGGGGCGGAGCCACGTCTGCAGGAGGGAAGTTCAACTATATCCCTTTTTGCCGGAAAATTTTACTTAGTATATAGGTGAAAAAAATTGTGCATAAATAAAATTGTAGAATCCTTTAGACACGAGAGAACATTTTTGTGAATCTCCTTGGTGTATTCCTACTTCTGCCATCGCTTATCATGATTTGTCACTAGATACATTCCTTATTTTAGTGCCAGATAATGGCGTATCAATGTTTCATGTGTCATCTGATTCAGTTTTTTTTTTTTTTTTTTTTTCTTTCTACATCAATTATATCCAATTCATTCTGATAAACATATCAAGCAATGAGTTATTCCATTGTGTCAACCATTTGACGATTGATTTTCATCTCAAAATAAGAAACTTCTTTTTCCATTGTTATGTGATGGCTCTTTTTGTTTTCCTGCCTCTTTACAGCGCGTTCTTGGAGATGGTCTTTTAGTGGTCAGGAAGATCGAGAATGTGGCTGTTGGAGCTAACAACAAACCAAAGCTGGCATGCATGATTGCTGAATGTGGGGAGATGTAACTGGTGAAAATAAATGTTACACACAGATGATTTGGTCTATCAGTACTAAATTTAGGTTTCAGTACATGAAAACACCATCTGTACCTGGCTCCTTGACTCCCCAGAAGGCCCGTTGAGTTGATTCATGAGATCTTTATCAGTTTCATTGACAATTAACAGTGGTCTTTCTCCCTCTCCAGAATCGTAGTGAACAAGTGAAATGTACTGGATACAAGCGGTTCCTATGTCAAATTACATTGGAAGATTTTTGATAAGGATGCAAGTGTGGTGGTATATGCCATGTTTCTATTTAGTGAACATACTTCTGAAGTTCCCACTTACTAATATGGGAGAATCTTCTATTCTAGGCAGACGCATAAAGACGTCTAATCATAATAGCTAGTTACAATCATATTGAATACATAACACCGTCCGCTCTTCTGCTTCTGAATCTTCATCATCATCAAGTTAGAAGTTTGATCCATGTTTCAGCTTTTACCCAGCCGCAAGTCACGAATTCTATTAAGGAGAGTTGAATTATTAAAAATAAAACACACACAAATTAGTCAAGAAGATTTAACGTATAGCATCGATACCTAAAAATACTCTCTCAACTTTCTCCAACAATTTTTCTGACTATGTTAAAGTCACTATAATCCACTCGTGGGGAATCGTGAGAAACTTGATCGGATGGCGAAGTCAGGATTTTAGGTTTGTGGGTTTAGAATTTTAAGACACAGGATTTTAGGTCTGTGGGTTTGAAATTCTAAGACAGAGTAAAAAATAAAAAATATCGGACCCGTGACCTCTCCTACCAGCGTCCCATGTTTGTATGTGGGTTTGTAGCTATATATTTTATAGATTATTTCTAAATTTTATAGTATAAATACAGGATCTACGTAAAAGCTACTAGGTTTGACCGAACCCCCAAATACCCTCTAGCTCTGCCTCTGCTTATACTTGTTGTTTGTTTTTTACTTGTTTTGCGTCGAGATACCTATCTAAGTTATCAAGAATGTACAATGTGCTTAAATAGTTGTACATCGCCCATCGAGAAAAGAGTAGAATTTGTAGTAGTTATATACTCCTTATTTGTTTTCACTTTGTCATGTCTCGCATCATTATGTTCGTTTGACTAATTTGTAAAACTAAATTAAATTAATTTAATATTTTAAATTTAGCACAATCCCTTTTAAAGTATTGATCAAAATTCATTGTGTTTCGTTCTGGTAAACATAATATAATAAGGAAAATTGAACAGTAGTAGAGTAAAATTGAACAGTAGTAGTTATTGTGTTTGTATTTTTGTGTACTAAGATAAAAGCAGTAAAATCAGCCAGCACATAGAGAGAGAATTTCAGTGCATTTTCTTCTTCAGTATAGCAATTAAGCGATCGCAATAGCAAAGGAAGTGTAATGGCTCCAGTGGCACCCAGATCCGGAGACGTCATTTTCGCCAACGTCGAACGAGTGGTAAACACAACAATCACAAATTCAGATCATGCTTTTTTGTTTTACGTTTAATTTCCATTCATTTCGGTATAAAATTGCACACTAATTCATACTAATATTTTATTATTTTCTGCTATCAAAGAACGCGGAGCTTTTCACTCTAACATATGGAGCGATCGTGCGCCAACTGCTCACTGATCTAGAGGAGGTTGACGAGGTCAATAAACAGCTTGATCAAATGTAATATCGTATTTTTATTTTTATTTTTATTTTTATTAAGCTGGGTTTTTTTTGGTAGTGTTGTTACTAATTACTGTACGTCTTTTTCTAGACTATTTTTGTCTTGATGATCAAATGTAAGGTCAATGTTGTGGGGGCTACATTGGTTATGTTGTTGTTTGTTTCTTGTTAGTGTTATGGAAGTGTCAAATGCAGTGTTCATGGAGGAGGATTGGAGAATTGGAAACTGAAGTTTGACAGTATTGCAGGGGTTATAATATAGGAGTCAGGCTCATTGACGAATTTCTAGCAAAGTCTAATGTTTCGAGGTGTGTTGATTTCAAGGAAACGGCTGAAGTCATTGCCAAGGTTTTCTATCTCATTTTTATTCTAAGTAATCAATTACTATATGTGTATGTGAATTTTATGCTGTTTGAGCTATGGTTTCCTAGAGTTATTGTCTTCTTGTGAGTGTTTTTTCGGAGTTATTACATTATCAAGTGGCTTGACAATTCGTTATCCTTGTTTTATAAGGTTTCACATATTAAAAACCTGCTGGTGTATTTTTTGCTGCTACTTGATCGTCTTCCTTTATGAGTGATAAGAAAATGTGTAGCTTTGCTGTTGATTTAATGCTGCGGCAGATAATTGTTTCGTCAAGCATCTTAGTCATTTCTATTAGATTTCACTAGGATAATTACCGTCTCATGACATTTGCAGTTGTATTTATCCCTAGAACTTTGGCCTACTGATCGTGATATTTAGGTGTGCGGCAGCAATGACAATATGAATTCCAACAAACTCATATTACATTGCATTAAGAATGGCATATCAACGATCCCACAAAAGGATGACTTCAAATACAATTTTCAATTAAGTTGAAACTTACTTTCATATTCAACAGCTGTAGTAGCATTACTTATTAATTAAATTTAGCTGCCAAGAGCTATTCTATCATTATCCTAGAATTTGACGGATAAAATTAAGTATTGGAGAACAGAAATGAGACAGATAACAGACAAGAAAAGGAGAAAAAGAATCACTGGAACCAAGAGAGAGTAGAATTGAAGAATAGAAGATGAGCCTAGAAAGAAAATGAGTCAGCTAGAAGAAGAAAAACAATAAGAAGCAAATCAAGAAAAAACAAGGAAGCACATGCTTATTCTGAGTAGCTACACTTCATACTTGAGAAGGGAGGATCTCTTGCTGCACATTACTTCATCAATTTTAAGGTGGAATGGTTAGGGATTATTAGAAAGCTATGAGCGTAGCCTTCTAGTTGATATTTTGGTTTTCGGAGATACATTGTACCTCCCCCGCGATATATATGAGGGAAGAACCTCTGTGATAAGTATTCAGTGTAGAAATTTGGTAGTGCTTATATTGTACAGTCAGTCTAATATCGTGCTTCAGTGCCTTAAAAATTTTTGGCTGTGTAGATGCAGTGCTTAAAATGCTTATTGACCAAACATGGTTTCTTCTTGTAAATTCCAACAGGTCGGCCTCAAAATGTTCCTAGGAATCACTGCAATGGTGACAAACTGGGATGTTGAGGGAACAACGTGCAGTCTAATTTTGGAGGATAACCCCTTGGTAGACTTTGTTGAACTCCCTGATACCTGTCAAGGCCTAAATTATTGTAACATCTTAAGTGGAGTAGTCAGGGGAGCACTGGAGATGGTAAGCCTCGTCTCTCGATAAAACTGATTATCCAATTAATGGTGTAATTTCTTGCAATGACCTGTCTTGTGCAAAACATGCATAGCCTCAGGTATGTGTTTTTTCCCCTCTTCTGAAATGACGAGTATTGTGTGCTTGAGCACCTATGTTTTTGTCTCCTTTATTCCTCTTTGGTGCAGGAAGGTTTCTAATTTTAAGCAATTTGGAATAAACTGGCATGTTATTTAACAGTCATTTTTCTTAAAAGACATTGGTTCCTGCTCCTTTTCTGACATTATTTTACAATGTATTAGTGTTCTCTTCCTAGTCATTTAGTTTTATTGTTACCATCTGATCGGTATTGTATCCATGCTCCAGTACAGCTATGTAAATTGTGTTTACTTTCTCTTGCTTTTCTACGTGGAAGGAGTAAAGTGGTTGTTTTCACAATTTATCATGGATAGTTGATACCTCTCTTTTGGAAAATGGTAATTGTAGTTGAAAAGTGGTTGCTCCTCATACAGAATGTAATCGAAACAAATCACTCTTCTATTTCTTTCTTTTCTATCCATCTAAGGGCCAAAAGTGCTATTTCCTGGAGGAAGCTATCACAGGAGTCAACACATTGATATAGAATAATATTCTATGCAAGCTTCCCGGGTTTACTGTATAACTCGGATCAGTTAAAATTTTGAGATTGTTGAATTTGTTCTAGACTAAAATTTGTCGCAATGACGAACTTTCTCTATATTTTCCCTGTGTTCAGGTGTCGATGAAAACAGAGGTCACTTGGCTTCGTGATATGCTCAGAGGGGATGATGCATTTGAGTTGCAGCTGAAGCTTCTGAAGCAAGTTCCTGAGGAGTACCCTTACAAAGATGATGAGTGACATGCTTTTTGATGCTTGACATTTGCAAATGCAATACAAGAAGATTCCTTTCCAGCCTTCGGGGATTATCTCGAAGTTTTTCTGTTGTTTTATTGGTCTTCCAAATTTTCCATTGTGTTAAAACAGATCTCCAACTTTGCTTTGGCTATTCTTAGGTTCTTGTGCCTTGGTCGAACTTTAGAACAGAAAGATGTTCTCATCATGTTTAGGAACTCTTAGGTAGAATCAAAATGACCTGTGCATTTTTAAAAGTCTAAAGATGCATTCTTCTATCTTATTGGGCAACTGGACCTGGCTCACAAGGAAAACTGGAATTCAACTGCAATCTCAAAATTCGCCGTAAATCTGTGTCTATTATTCAGTGTGATTACATATGAGTTACGAGCATAAGTTCTACCACTGAGTTCAGAATTGTGAAGATTTCTCTTTCAGTTTTGAAGTGATGGAGTGTATTTTGTAATTTTGGGTTTATCTGTATCTACCAGATTGGAAGATATCCTCTCACTCTTGGGTTTTGTAGGTCAATATTTTTGAAACAAAACCTCCCACCTGAGATGAATACAAACGAAGCTAATGCAGTCCTCCTTTTTCTTTTCCTTTTGTTCTATGATCTCTGCAACAAGGATGATAATTTTTAATACCTCATTAACCAGGACAATACAACTCAATTTTCAAAATCTTCCAAATAATAGTACAAACCCGTCTTCCCATGAGCAGAAATTATACATACATGCGTCCCAAACAGGTTTAAGATTGTACACTAGACATATACATGGAATAGGAAACAAAAAACTATGCTTTAAGTACATCCCTTGAAGAAGAAGAAGAATCTGTCGCACCAGATTGTTCTCATACAAATTAGATCCCGAAAAAATAAGGAAAAAGAAGCGTTTGATAGTGTCTATGTTACAATCTCATCCATGGTTTTGCTAGGTCCTCTAAACATATACACGACAAGTACACTAAGCTCCAGATTTGGGGATTTTGAATTGCTTTTTGACAAACTGAGAGGCCTCCGACTCTCCTCGATGACACAGGATTCTAAGGAGGGTCTTGGTATCAGCACCTAATTTGCCCCTTCCGCCCTGCATCTCTAACTCACTAGCAGATCTCAAGTCTTCTATTATTTCCCTAGTCTGTGGACCATCAAAGACAAGCAGTACGTCAATCATGTAGCATTCTGGCAGAGAAGATTCAGAGAAATGTGTGACACTGAAACCAGATTAGATCAGCCTACACATCTACCATAATTAGTGCAAGATATGGCCTTTCAAGCAATCTTTGAGCAGCAAGTGGACTTCAAAACGTATGCACATTCTTATCAGTGAGTGTAACTCTTGTATGAGCAATATTCATTTTTGGCATTTCTGCCCTGACAACAATGTGTTTATGTAGCACTATTTAAATGAATATAGTTGCTTTATATATATAAAATTGGTCTAAGATGATGTTAACTATGGAGAACCAAGGAAACAAGAATCAGTAACCAGAGGGACCAAAGTTTATATGCAGTCAATTCTGCTATCTTAGGTCTTCATTGTGGATGATATTGCTGAACTAACCTCATAACCATGCAACTTTATCACCTGCCGAACATGTGCAACTTGATTTTCAACTACTCCACGAGGAAGCCCGTCCCCACCGGAAATGAAGAATTCCTTACATAAACAAGCAGCATAGGTGAGAAATAACCATATCGTAAGTCCACAAATTCAAAAATATCAGGTAGACAAAAACTATTCTCGAGCATATCCAACCAAAACAATTTTGAATACCTTCAAGATCTCTAGATCCTCCCCCAATAGCTTAGCATCAGCCACGGAGAATACACGTGATGGTCCTCCATCTAATATAACTCTGAGTAGGCCATCCTGTGAAATACGATTTTCATAGAATTCAACAATTACTTCAGTTAAAAAAAAAACAAAAAAACTAAAGCAGCAATAGAGTACACACACCAAGGATGATTGAAGCAGTCCTGTCACAACATGATCCCGGAGTGGCTCCATTATCACGTCACAAAGTTGATTAAGAACCTGAAAATTTTGGAAGAGTTATACCATCTCTGCTTCTCTTTTTCCTGAGCATACATGAAAAAAGGGAGGCATATTCCAGCTAAGCAAAATGGGTTGATGCAAGTGAAATCCATATAATGTTTATATCCCTCTTAATAATTATCCAAATCCAGGCAAATAGATTTGCTCAGAAGGTTCAATGCATAACATTTCAATATTACCGGTTCAATGATTCAGAACCGGTGCTTCATAAATGAAATTCAGATAACATTTATGAATCATATTTCTATTGCAGCGATTATAGTTCAACTTTCCAGATCCCAGCATCTCATTACATGAACGGTTTGAACAAATATGAAGATCAAATTTTACTTAGCTGATCTTCTTTCCCATCACAAGAGGGAGATAAGAAGGTGCAAAGAGAGCAGCAGAGCAAGGAGAAAAGGAGATCACAGTTCATTAGCATTGGGATCTACGGGATAGTTCCTCTTTACTGCTATCTTCAGACTAATTTGCATCTTGAAAACAATGCTCCCTACGAATAGAATAGTCTCAAATGTAAGATGCAATACCATATCGAGTGGCTCCATTACTGTTTCCAACCTAGATTGTGAAACACTGGGTTTGTAGAGATTCTCAATGAATGGCTCTCTCAAGTCACAGAAAATGATTTTTGTTCCTGCAACATTAAGGAAAATAAATTAGGAATTACTTGCAATGAATCCACAAATAACGGAAGAAGAAATCTCTCACTAGTAATTCACACATTTATATTGTTAATTCAAAAAAAGGAAAGGAAAAGAAAAAAAAAGTCTCACCAGTAAATTCACACATTCTGTCAATTGCAGCATTGATATCCTTTCTGCTTCCATCAAATGAGTCCTTTTTTTGGAAACCTTTTGCGGTATCTTCAGCTGTGTTCTCTTTGTTTGGAAATAAATATAGTTAAGTAATTCCTTTCCCACAAGAGGAAGTAGTACCACTATTCAAGTGGCACTCATCATGATAAGAATTATACCTACTCTATGGGCTAAAAATCCCAGCTGACTATGCCAAATGAAAAATAGATTTTAAGTCTATCTCTCTGATCCCCCTTTTAACTAAAAATAAGTAAAAAGGTTTGCAGCTCTTTGTTCGTATTCTGTTCTCTCCAATTTCTTTTGCAAAACATTCTCAAGCACACCAAGTCAGAGGCTTTATTGTACATAGTCAAAGCTCAAATGCTCAGTTCGTGAAATAAGAAATGTTTTGCAATTCTCGGAATTCCTAATTGTGACATAATTTCCAAGAATATTCTTCTTAATTATCTTGACTAACATAATCATTCAAGAATATTTTACACAATCTTCTTAAGGATTCTCTTGAATTCCAACACACGCCTCTTAAAACTCAAGGTGATGAAACAACTTAAGATTGCTTATTAGTAAACAAGAAACACCAAAAAGAGTTGTTGGAAAAGAAAACAATTGGTTGAATAATCACCAGAAAGGAAATAGTGTTAGAATTTCTTTACAAAACATTTGCTGGCAATTGCACAGCAGAAGAAATTGCTTCTATCAATTGCTTGAATTGGCAGTTGAAGAGAATCAAAAAGTTGTTCAAACAACCATCACAAATTTCAGTACTTAGAGAATAGACTCAACACTCAAAACTCTAACAACACAAAGTCTAAGAAGAGAACATAACTTTTTAGGGAAAGTGACTTGAGATTCAATAGAAGTGGGATCTGACTACATTGTTTGATAGCATAAAAAAGATACTACATTTTACCAGTAACAGAAGTTCAGTGGTTAGAGCCTGTTTGGTTGGCTTGTTTTAAGTGATTTTAAGCCAAAATAGCTTTTAAGCACTTTTAGAGTGTTTGGATAAGAGAAAAAAGAGCTTTAAGCATTTGTTTTACGCCAAAATAACAAAAATAAGCCAAAAGCCAATCCAAAACGACTCTCAGACTTTTAAAGAAAGGACTCAAGATCCAAATTCTAATACTATGAAAAGAACGAAGATAAGAACAAGTTGCGCGAGTGTTTTCCTTGAAAGGTTGCAGGACGAATGGCCAGAATTGTGGTCGAAAGAGCAGTACTGCCAGAATGAACATCTATAAGAGGTGCATTGCTGTGGGAAAAGTTGCTGGAGGTAAGAGGGGTGTCGCTAGGACGGTCAAAGGAAAGAAATAAGATAGTAAACAGTCAAATGACAGAAATTTTTTAGTTGGGTGGCTCTCATGAGTAGGGAGAACTACTTAAAGCTTTACCAAAACACTTATTGCCACTACTCAATCTTGTTAGAGAATATTATTAGTTTCAAAGCTAGAATTACATCCTAAGAGGAGATAATAAGACATATCAATACATTCCAAACTCAAAACAAGTTATTTCTTACTTATCAATTTATCATGATGCTTTTTCCTCGTCGACCGCTCCCAAATGCTGTCTTCCAATTTATTCAGTTGGCTAATAGCATACTGTAAGGATAACAAAGAGATAAGGCTTAGAATTGTTTTAAGACAGAAACACATCATCACACATGTTACAAGTTCATTTAACAATGAAAATTTCAGAAAAAAGCAACTTGGCATGTCATACTAATTCAGCCACAAAATCTTGCTAAAAAGGGAGTGAACTTTTAATTAAATTTCCTCAGCTTCAAACACACTGTACTGACCAACTGTAAAACATAAGGTTCTCAGTGTAGCTCTTTTTGTTCTTTAAACCAAAAGGACTTAAAATGATGAGTTCCGTCTTTGATTCTTGACACACCATTGCTCCTTTCATTCTTTAAACAAAAATGATTTAAAATGACAGCTAGCAGCCAGTAGATTCAAGCATGAAACTTCAGAAAGCTTCTTAATATAAGCTTCCACTTCTATGAGTCAATACTCAGAAAAGAGGAATCTATTTTCAACTATATTGGGTGATAAATAACAAATCCCCTAGTTTCAAGTAACTCATCCCAGCAGCTGCTTAACAAGATCAAGAAGAATAGACTATGATGAAAAGTTACAGTAAACCTTAATAAATTACCCACCCCACCCCACCCACCCCCACCCCCAAAAAAAGAAAGAAAACGTCTTTCCATGACATAAGAGGGACACACAACACAAATCACCAGCTCTTTGTTCTTGAATTCTTCGTTTAGCCTCTTTTGTTCAAATGACAAGTGTTCTTTCTGATAAAGTAATTATTGATAAAAACAGCACCAAGACGATACTGCTGCCATTACAAGAGTAGGGACTTGTTTTACACTTCATTAAGAATATAAAGGAAAATTCAAGTTGAATTATTTCTGATTATAGAAAGATATTTTTTTGGGAAAAAATTAAAAAGAAAATTGTGTCATATTATAACAAAGTCAATAATTTTTTGGAACATATTAAAAAAAAGTGAATCACATATTATAACAAAGTCATAGGTTTGTTGGATTAATGTACATTAATTATTAGGAAAATAATGGAGTTTGAGATGTATAAATTGAAAGAAACATGTGTACATGTTTCCTAAAATAATATAATTATCAAGGCAAATTCTTGAGATTTTAAAAGAAAAATATATTGAAAAAGAAATAGGATAAAAAGATGGTTTCAAATGCTTCAAATGGCAAGTTCAAATTAATCAAGTGATAATTGAAGCACTTTCGAAAGAAGTACTGAGCTATGCTAGAAATGTGATCAGTTAGAGAAGATATATAAATTGAAAAGGCAACAGTACTTGTACAAAAGAAATTAGTTAGAAGGGTATGCTATACTAACAGCCCAACCTCCAACTGATTGCCTATACAGTACTTGCCAAATGTTGATTTTCAAAAGACTTCAGCAAATATCAATCAAAATTACAGAACTTCTCCACTATATGTTAACATATGATGTAAGTTGACGTTATAAACCCTCTACAGGATCCACTCCTCACAGGTAATACTATGAAATGGAGCATCTAAAAGTCCAACTTCATGCTAATGAAACTAGCCAGAGCCATGATTTCCCGATCAAATCAGCGCAGAGAAATACACCCTTTAGATTCAATCATAAAGGGCAAACTGAAACATACGAGAGTAAATGATTAACAGTTTGAGATCTTAGTCATACATAAAAAGGGATGTAGAAGTTAACTAACATGAAGGCTATTCAATTGCACGCAAAGCGTTGATGTTGCCACTACGTCAATTTCAACAGACTTCAAGACCTCTGGTATCCTTGTATCCTTCAACTCCTTCTTTACAAATGCCTTAATTCCATGTTCCCTCGAGTATCTTGTCAGAATAGGCACAGGTGGAACAATATCTTCCTTATTAGCTGCACGCAAATGGTAGAAAGTCACCATGAAATATTTAGGTTCTATTTAGCAGTAAACAGATCTGCAGAAACAAATGCAAAATATGCAAATGCAAGAAGATGAGCAGAGAAGAAGAAAATAAATTATTTACATGGTATAACTACAACTTCATTGCCAATAAAAAGAGAACCACCAAACATAAGCTTCAACACTGTTTGTAAATTGAACCTTCTAAATTCTCCCATGGAAAACTGGGATGGCGATAAAGGGTTGTCACATGGGTAGATTGGCTATTCATCCGTATCATGAGCAAAAAAAGAGCAAAACGATAAAACTAGGATTTCCAATTATTAGTTACTCGGACAGAATATTTACAGATTCAGTAGGAAGGATAGCTTTGAAATATGCTGCAAAGTGGTACCCTTTCCTTCCTACCGTAAAATGGATTTGTATACTGCAGATAACAAAAGATCTAATAGTCTCTCCATGCATAAATTTGATATCATTCATCAAACCATGGTGCAGGATACAAAATAAACCAGGAGACAATTAAGCTAATAAACTGAAAAGCTGGTGTGTAAATTTCAGTATGAAGAATTCTTCATTGTGAGAAGAAAAAAAAGGAATTCTTTAAGATAGTGCAGAAAGAAACAATATACCAATCTTATCCAAAACGGTCTTCGCATATACTTGAAATGCATTATCAATGCCGCGAAAGAGGCTACCCAACTCTCCTGGCCTCATTGGAACTTTCAAAGCAAAGAACTGATCAACCGTCTGCAGTGAGAAAATAGTTCAATTTGTTACAAAATGTGGTATCATATTAAATCATCTATAAACCGCTGTGAGCACATCCTGCTAGAGATAAATGGACAGGAAAGTACACAAACTTCATTTTGTAGCTGAGAGTAGTATTTGATCAAACTTAGCTTTCCAACACAAAAGTCTAGAAGTTAGATTTGGCTTCTTTCGTGTAGCAATGCTTTCATGGGTTACTAATTCAAAGTCCAGTTATCCCCCCGTACATAAAACAAATCAATAAAGAAATAACTTTCCTTGATGCCGACACATTATCGGAACTCTTCTTCCATATTATTGTAAACCCACCCTCTATTGGTCATATCGAGATGCTGTGGGATTCTCCGCTGCCTAAAAGCTATATTAAACAAGCTTCATTTGTTTTTCTACATCTATGGAAGTTCCATGATACATCTACCAGCATATGCAGTCAAGGGTAAATAAGAAGACCGAATACAACATCATCCTAGATTCTCACTTATTCATTAAACACGGATATGTAGCATGAAATTATACACCCATAAAAAAAAGTTTCAGGTAAATTCACCATGTCTGTCATATCAAATGATGCCATAAAAAAACATGATATGGCATGGAACTGAATTACGATAAAAAACTGATTCTGGTTCCAGAAAAGACAGAAAATTGCAAAAAATAAATACACAATGAACAGAGTATGATTTGTGAACCTCTTCCACAATCCTGTAGACTTCAACAATTGAACTTCCATGTCTTTGTTGAGGGGAAATCGGAATCCATCTCTGGAAAACCATAAAAGGATAATTAACTTCATTTGCTAAAAGACCAGTCTTTGTTTAAAAGGACAGGGAATGGAAGGATGCATAATGACTAAGAGCAGAGCTAACACAAATGATATAATTGTTAAATAAACAGCTATCAATAGATTTGGCAACTACCTAAGTATTACCTCCTGCTGAATAGCCCGGTCAACCCAATTCAAAATCCTTGCAAGTTGTGAATTCACCCATCGTAGTACCAATGTCCCAGACACAGTTTCAATCTATAATTAAAACAAGAAAAGGCTAAGAAAGACACCAAATTCATGATGAAAAATATTGAGCATGACACATGCAACTTTATCAGCATAGCCATCCCACCACCGACCAATGAGAAGGTTCTGAGCATTTAGAATGCCAAGGGTCAGACAACGAATCCAATAAGCTTAATTTACTGGCTACAAAATCTCACTTTGAACCACGCTTATGCATTTTGCAAAATCATGTCACCCTAAATCACTCCAATAGAAAAATTAAAAGTAAATAAAGAAAGCCAAGGAAGAGTATACTAACCTTGAACAAATTTAACTTTTTGCAATAAGCATCTGATGTTCCATCAGCACAAGTAGATATGATAACTTGCATTATATAATGCTCAAGACTATCAGCAGCAGGAAAGACAGCTATAGTATCCTCGGTTAGATGTTCCGCATTATCAAGGAAAGGTCTCTGAATAGTTGACATTCACTCAAATCTCCATATTAAACATGTAACATGGATTACTCAAGCTACAACTAGAACTCCAGGAGATAGATCACTCATTACTTACCAATTTGATACCATAAAGCTTGTGAAGTATGGATGCAGAAATAGCAGCAGCATTTTGATGCCTTTTAGATAAGATAGGCATGTAAATAGTATTATCCCTTTGCAAGAGTTTCTTTGTGTGTTCTGCAAGCAGTGCTAAAGGATGTTCATTTGTTGCATGAGATATTCCCTCAACATCTTGTATTATCTGCACAAAGCAATTATTCATGACAACTGAGAATTTTCCTTCATGCCCAGTATAGAGGAAACACAGACTGAATAACAACACTCAGAAACTAGCTATGATGCACACGAAACGGATGCTCCCAACAATCAACATCATACCCTAGTAGGATGAGAAGTTTACCAAGCCAGGGAACTGTTGGCCGACTTTTGTTCTTAGAACCATCGGAAGCAAATTAATCAAATGTAACTTTTGGATGAAATTGCAAGCAATCGTATAGGAGGAAATACGGAAAAAAACCTATCTTTTCTGACCCCTTTTAAGTTCTCGATCATTTTAGTATACCATTATAGTGAAACCACATTGCATGTCAATACATGAAAAATTTGGATGGACTGTTTAACTGGTCAAAAGACATATTTAAGCCACTAATACTTTATGCTACCAAAGTTTTTATTGGAAGGGAAAATGCCTACTTCCTCTAATTGGCCATGATGGGCTGATATACTTTGGGCTTCAAGTTCTTTCGATAAAAGTTACGTAACCAGAAAGTTCTTGGACTAGCTGCAAGAGTTGGATTATTACATTTGGTATGAGAATGGAAAAAAATAGTCCATTGGTACAGAGACTAAGTGCTAGATGATCTGAAGGCAAGACACTGTAAATCAAATCCTCCTCTTGAACCAGTCATGCCCATCTGTTAACATACTTCAACATTGGTACATATGAGGTTCTTTGAACAGATCCTTAGGCTGTATAGAATGAGGGTTTCACAATGACATATATATGATGTGGCTAAGAAATAGCAATGACGATAAAAGAAGAGAGAAAAGATTTTTAATGAACCACACTTTGCTACGGAGTTCATAGTTAGGGTTCTCTAACATCTGAAAATTAATCTAACCGATCGTGGAACTTGCACTTCACAGTTAGGGTCCCTCTACCATCTAAAGAAACTAATTTAACAGTCTTTGAACTAGCACTTCCAGCAACTTATAGAAAGAATTCAACAGAAGTAATTATATTCAACAACCAATTTCAGTTTCCTTTTCCAATAAGTAACAATTGCTTACCCTGGTAAATGCACCTTTGATTGAAGATGTCACATAGAACTCTATCTGCTCTTTATCTGATATTGTTCCGGATTCCATTGCCTGCATAAACATCATATTCGTATACGACATTATTATTTATAAGTGACCACGTATGTGGATCTTATGGTTTACAGTGAATGAACAGACATCACATGTAACATATAGTTCGATTTCAGCCAGAACAAACTTAAAATAAGTTCACAAGAAGCAGGCAGTACTCAGACATACTGTTTCAGGTTCTTCTAGAAGAAGCCTCCGTACAAGCATAGCAACTGCCACAGTGTTTTCCATCATTGCTGACCCCTAAACAAAAAAATGTAGTTTTTAGACACAGCTTTCCTGTACTGTAACTTAGACTAAATATTATCCTAGGTGGAGTTTAGCTCCACAGAAAAGGCAGAAAATTTTGACCTATTGGGAACCTAATTATGGGAAGGGTAAATTGGGAAGTCAATTCTAAGTTCTAAATTGATAAATAGAATTCACCGTACAAGCTCTAAGTTGATCAGAGTTCGCTTTATCACAAAACAAAAATTCAAAATAGGAAAAGACATGTGCTTGAGTAAAAACAAGAGACTTATCATGCGTGCAACACTTGCAATCGCCTGATCAAATAAAACAGTTTGTTCACAAACCTCAGCATAACTGAGATGGTAGTCTCCCAACTGCTTGTCAGCCCATTTTGAAATTGGCAACAAGAAAGACTGCAAGAAAGTCAACTCTTGAAATCCCTTTTCAGTTTCAACTCTAGAATGCAAACTCTTCAAGTGCATTCTCTCTTGCGGTCCCCTTTGTTCCTTTAATGGTATTTTCTTTAACTGTTCAATGACATATTGCAAGATCCTTTGCTCTCCCGTGATGACAAACTGCAACAACAAAGGGGGCATATATCAAAGTAGGACAATCACACACCAGACAACAAGAAAAGAGGAATTGATGGAAGGATCAATCACCAAATTTAGAAATAAGGGTAACCAAGCAAGAAGAAATTGTTGCAACATATCAGGACTTTATTTTACAAATAGCTAACTAAACAAGATGCGAGATGGAAGGTTGAGATGGTTTGGGCATGTGATGAGGTCCCAGTTCGGAGGTGTGAGAGGCTAGCTTTGGATGGCTTCAGGAGGAGTAGAGGTAGGCCAAAGAAATACTGGAGGGAGGTAATTAGGCAGGACATGGAGCTGTTTCAGCTTACTGAGGACATGACCCTAGACAGGAAGGTGTGGAGGTCGCGGATTAGGGTAGAAGGCTAGTGTGAGTGGGTGGGTTGTGGCTAGGTGTTAGGAGAGTTTGGGTGTGATAGGTGTCTTAGGTCTGTGAATGTGTGTGACTACTACATGGGTATCCGTTTTCCTTATTTCTTATTACGTATTGTTCGTTGTTCTCTTATTTCCTTTTCTCGGATATCTAGTGTTATTATTTCTTACCTTTTATTTTGTTATGCTACCATCCAGTTTTATATTTCATTACGATCTTGGTATATTATTCTATATCTTGAGCCGGGGGTCTATCAGAAACAACCTCTACTTCCTCGGAGGTAGTGGTATGGACTGCGTACATTTTACCCTCCCCAGACCTCACTTTGTGGGAATACACTGGGACTGTTGTTGTTGTTGTTGTTAACTAAACAAGATGGAAGCAATTTCTTAACAGACCTCTCGTGTAGGGATAATTTTGTTTTTACTTACAACTACAGAAATTAAATAATGTTGATAGAGGATGCATGAGGATTTTGCATTCCAAAAAAACACAGTTGTCCATAATGAAGTTAAGTCGGTGATGATTGGATCATAATAGCGCATTTGATTCGATGGAGGTCAAATTTCTAAGTTGAATAACATGAAGATAAAAAAAGGATCTGAAGAATAATATTGGACTAAAAAGATCATTTTCCCTTAAAACAAAACACATTTAAAATAATAACCTTAATTCAGCTAGATTAAGTTACAAAGGCAAGTGACTAATCACAAGCTTTATAGATAGAAGGCAGGCTACAAATCTTCAATAACTTAACTCAAGGTTATTTCAAAATGGTGGTTTAGTTTGGTCTTCTTTGGTAGCTTCACCAAGTATACTTGGATTTTTATTAAAAAAAACACAATACCTAAGGTATCAGAGAAAATAGCATATGGTATTAAAAATACAACCTATTGTTAGTTGTGAGTAGTAAAATTGCTATCAGAATTAGGTCCTTATAGATACCACAAATGGAGTACAAATCGGCAGCTAAGTAAGGAGCAGAAAGTACAACATCACATTTGATTCACTAATAGTTTTACATGAGGATGAAGCCAATCTAAATTGGCCACTCAATACTCAAGAAGGACGTCCAAACAAATGAGAAAGTGAAGTGATGGCAACTCTTCGTCACCCCCAGATTCATTTTATGCGAGAAAATGTGAATTGACATTGAATGTTAACTCCAAGAGGACATCAGCAAAACTAGGTAACATAAAAAGAACAAATCCTTCCAATCTTTTAGCAACTCAGTCAGCGGAACATGTTTTTCCTGGAACTTCAAGCCGACTTGATTCAAGAAATATCAAGTTCTTTTCTAAATGGGAAATTGCAGGCTATGCCACAATATTCCAAAGAGCTTGTAGTCCATATCCACTCAAATAATTACCAAAGTAAAATCTAGTCCAAACATATGATATACCATCGGCATGTTAATATTCGAGGAAATGTTAGTAATGCTTTAAGCAACTCTGGAAAGAAACAAAAAAATTTTGGTCATTTTATACCTGTCGAAATAATACCCAAGCATAGCAAGTGTAGTGGATGGTTTCTGTGATTCCCAAAATACGCCATGTTGACTTAAGAAGCTCCAAAATTTCTTCAACTTCCTGGTGGAAGAGATGAAGTTCATAATTGATCATTCAATCGTATAAATTGATTTCCAAAGGAATGTACACACATATGATTACCATCATTCATTGCACTGTGGTTCAGTTTTTTACCAATAAAACAAGTTATTGGGTTCATATAAAACAACAACTGGGTTCAACCCCAAGCAAATCGGCTATATGAATCTTCACTAACTATGATGTTCCGTTTTAGCTCCGTAGACCCATATAATTTATAAAAATAAAAAAAGTTCTAGAAGTTCTATATATTTTCGAAATGCATATAAATCTAATATAAGACCAAAGGACTACGACAAAACATAAGACCTAAAGTAGACGTCTAGGTTTATCGAGACAATTTCCTTCCATGTGATTTGAGGGTTCATCCCTTTTTAACACCTTCACTCATGATGACCCTCTATTATAAAAGCCGCATAACAAGAATATAAACCAAACGAGGCCTAAGAATATTACCTTCTTCTTTGATGAGAAAAGTAACATCTTAAGAGTACTTTCTAGTGTACAAGAAACCAAATGGTCATCTTTTTCAAAAAAAAAAAAAATGTAAACATGTTATGTTCCTCAGTAGCCCCCCCCCCCCCCCCCCCAAAAAAAAAGGGCAGGTATATCAACAAGATGGCCATCTCTATCCTGGCAACAAATTCTATAATAGAATCCTATTAGAGAGAATGACATGCAAGTGAGTTTCAACTGACCTCTGTGAGCTTTCCCTCATCTAAAACATCAAAAACACTGAGAAGTAATTTCTCGTATAATTTGACATTCAAGTGATAACCATCCGCCCAGTGGCACACTTCACCAGTTAAGTCACCTCGAGCTGGCCTTTCTGCCAAGGGAATAGCAATCTCTCTCAATGATTTTAAACATTCTGTCCTTTGCAGCTCAGATGCTGGAGGAGGAAAAGACTGAAACAAAGAAATAACAAACTTTATAGCACGTCATCTGGTATAGCATCACAAAACACCCTTCGTGTAACCTTGTTTCTCAGGACATATGTGTTCATAGTATATGGAATCAAAATGTCCTTTGATTGAAGGTAAAAAAGAAGATGTGAGTGCACAAAATAATGAGGAAGAGCATCAGACAAGCAAACAAGAGCAAAAATCAATGGTAGCATGTCAATTGAGCTAATCCATGGGCTAATATGATTTTTTTGGAAAAAGTCCTTTTAGGAGAGTACAAAAGAAGAGACAAGAATAAAAAGAAGTACAAGAAGATAAAACATGTTAGTTTGCAACTATAGACGGCTAGATGCTTCCTTTTTATAACCGTGAAACCCCCCTGGGCTTGGGATGGACAACAATTCAAAACTCAATGGATAAATCCATTATAAAAGATGAAAATCCTCTTAGCAACTCTTAACTTTTATTTTAAGCAATCCTATAACTTAACACATGATGATCAAACTTCAAAACAGAAATCTCAAGTTAATCAAAAATGTATGTAATTTGTTTGAAAGAAGTGGAGTGCATTGCAGTTTCAATCCATTTAATTATTACTTAACATACCTATTTTCGGCTATAAAATTAAAAAATTGAAATCCAGATAGGTGGCTACAAATTTACATTCATTGCATTGGTCTTTAGGCTTTAGGCGAATTGGTAAATCATGATCAATTTGCAATTCCCTTATCAAAAGAATGATAGGTCAAAAGACAATGTTGTTAGTTTACAGTTTGAATAGATGAGAGAGGGCCATGTATCTCCTGTTCTCGTTTGTGTAGATGATAGAGAGACACGTGTTTCCTGGCTCAATCTTTTTATAATTTTTAGGTAAATAAAAGAGATCCTAAACTTTATCAAAAACTGGTCTTGAAACTGAACAGAATCAAAGTCATTTCGGTTCGATTGGTATCTTTGTTTGTGAACTAAAAGTCGATTAGGAACTAACTAAACCAACATAGACGTAGTGTTACTCAAACTCGGTGGCGCGGTGTATGTTAAAAATGTGCACTCACTGCTTTCAAATCCTATGTCTGCCTGAGACAGAAAGTAGAAACTAAGTAGGCGTCTGGACAATATCTGAGTTGAAGCTGAATAAAAGAGTATTTGAAGTTCAGATTACAACAACAACAAACCCAGTGTATTCCCACAAAGTGGGGTCTGGGGAGGGTAAGATGTACGCAGTCCATACCGCTACCTCCAAAGAAGTAGAGAGGTTGTTTTCCAATAGACCCCCGGCTCAGTATTTGAAGTTCAGATTGAAAAAAAAAAAATGTGAAAGTTGAAGATTAATGAGTAGAAACTAGTATTTCCTTGAACTACGCATTCAGACCACTCTTTAATATTTTAATTTAAGTTCCAATATTGAATTCACTATTTCCAAAGAAGTTCAATATTAAAATTCAGTATTTGGCTACTTGTCCTAAGCCGGGGGTCTATCGGAAACAACCTCTCTACTTCATCTGATGTAGTGGTACGGTCGGCATACACTCTACCCTCCCCAGACCCCACTATGTGGGAATACACTGGGTATGTTGTTGTTGTTGTTGAGTATTTGGCTACTTGCAAGTGCGCATGACAAAACTAGAATTGCAACTACTTAAATTCAACATTCATGATAAAGCAGAAATTTTCCTTCAGCAAAAGTGGGACAGAGAGAAACATACACACCTCAGATTCCTCAATCTTAGCTAAAAGAACCCGTAGCTCATTTGCCTTTCGCCCAGATTCCCCAAACCCTATGACAGGATGATTTATGAGCCCCTCCTCCAACATGTTTAACTGAACTGACAGAAAAAGAACATGTAACAGAAATGTTAAATACATTATCATATGACTTTAGTTGCATAAAGTAACAGCCTTGCAAAGCTGGAGTGCAATTAGGAAGACGAGGATGGGAGAAAAAAATTGAATCTTCATATTGAGTGGGAAAGAAGTGCTTACTTGTCTCTTTTGCCATTTAATATATGACTTCTTGTCAGAAAACTCGGTGCGTGAAATACAACATAACAATTCCAGTGGGATCAAGATTGTATCCATCCTTTTACCCACTTTTCCAACCATCGCATTAAGGAGCCCAAGTCTTGTCCTGACATCCATGGCCTCAGAAATCTGTACATAAAAATCAGGTAAGAACCCAGTAAGTATGGAACTGTTTTCTAAATAACAGAGTTAGAACCTGCAACGTGTGCCTAACTCACACATTACTTGTTGCTCTCTCGCCACTAGACCACAGTCTTGGGACCATTAGAAGAGTAAAGACATCTTTTTAGGGAAAAAAAAAAAAGGCAACAAGGTCATTCAGTTTATTACCTCCATCTGGACGCGCATTGTCTCCAACAAACCGACCAGTCCAGATAAATGCTGCGACTGGGTCATTACATTTTCGCTCTTACTCCGGCCAAGCTTCCTCATCAATCTAGATTTCTTCTCCTTCTTTTTATCCTTTGATGGTACAATGAGGCCCCTGTTCATACAGAATGCATATTAAATACCTCTAATTAATCAGATGGGTGATACTGCAATCCAGGAAACAGAAAAGGCGCAAATACCCTGAAGCTCCAGCAGCAGCCAGAAGGATCTCATATGCTGTTTCACGTAGGTCATCGTCGCCAAGAGCTAGCAAGAAATACAGCCTGAAGAATAAGTATTTTCCATCCATCCACATAAAAGCGAGAGGAGAACATTTTGAAAAAAGATAGCAGAATCTACAAGTAAAGTAGTGTAACGACTAGCAAATGCTGGAATAGAATATTAAACTGTTTGCTCATCGAATACTTGCTCGAGAATTCAAGCTGGAAGTTCCTATTACGTGCCAACACATGTATTCAAAGTTCAAACATTGTATAAAACCAACTAAGTCAAACATCAAAGGCGAAGTCAAAGAGAGTATGAATTTAATATAAAGCTCCAAAACAAACTCTTGCACCTCACCCTAGGCTGTTAATAAGTAATGGCAAAATAAACTAGTTATATGGATATGATGACCACACCACGTTCAAGTTCACATTTAACATTTACCATGATATTCCCCAAACAGCCTTCAAACCAAGAAGGTGCTAGAAATAAGCGAGGAATTAAATGACATCATCTTAACTCTGGTTTTCGTGCACAAGCACATTACATAACTTATCTTTGATTAGAGTTGATGAAAGAGGGAATAAGCTTCAGAACAAATTGAAAAATATTGCTACTAAGTATGAGAAAAGTTAAAAGGGATCAAATTTATATATCTATCTAAATGATTCTTTTTATAAACATAATCAAGTCATTAGAGGAGAAATATAACGAAGAGATGTAAAGGGCAGCCCAGTGCACTAAAGCTACCGCTATGCGCGGTGTCCGGGGAAGGGCCCCACCACAAGGGTGTATCATACGCAGCCTTACCTTGCATTTATGCTAAATATAACAAAGAGATGTAACAAAATAAAATAAAAATTTAAGCACTATTGCATCAGAATATATGAGAATTAGCAACCTGACAACTAGTTCTGTTTATGATAGTCAAATCAAGATAGTGCTGACTCTGTCTAATCTAGAAAAAAATCATATAGGATTTACACGGGAAAAAAAATTAAATAAAACCTATCAGCTGGAAAAAGTTGGAAAGTCCAAAAATCAAACAAGCTTGCTGGAGATTACGGTGGATTTCTTATGCTTCTAATAAAAAAGGGACTGATATTGTCCCAATATCAAGCTACAACAGGCCTTGGAACATTGTTCGGACTGCAATTAACATGGATGAGAATTGAAATCTATTCATCATAAGTATACAACGCTTAGTAGTACATTGGTTAAATGCCTTTATTAAAAAAATCCATTATCATTAGTGGGTGAAAATTGCACACGAACCTAGAGCAGTTATGTGATACATCTACATTAGTGCTGTTAACAGTTCCCTAGTCATGTGTCACCATCGAGAGTACAAATTAACCAGTAGTACACATATAGCACCAAACAAAGATCTCGAAGTACTCTTACTCTCACGATCTTTTATTTTTCCGGTATAACCGGTACCATAAATATAGTACCTTAGAGCTAAAGAGCAAGCAGAGTACAACCTAATACTGTCAAAAGAATGGCCACATAACTATGATAGTGAAAGTTACAGGTCCACCACATGCATATACACATACAATAAGCATGCTTACCAGTAGCAAATGACGGCAATCCAAGCACAAGATCAGCAGCATCATTGAGAACTCTTCTTGAATACCTTCGACTTCCAACTTCATCTAGATCGTCGTCATCATCAAAATCCTCAATGTCGTCAACTGTTAATTCTTGTTGTTGTGTGGAGCTAAGAGACGGAGATTTGGATAAACTAGACATCTCTTCAAATGGTTCAGTATCAATTGGTTCTGAAGTTGAGAATGCTGGCAAAATTGGTGATGGTGTGGAAATAGGTACAGGCGGGGGTAATCTTCTTGGAGGCGAACCCGATAGTTCAGGATTTGTAGCTAGAAAGAACTCATCAGTTGAACCTGCATTACTCTTATACCAAAAGGAAACCATTGAATAATGAAAATAAACATTGATATGCATAGAACGCACAAAATAGTGTTTTGAAATAGGTAAAAAGTTCTGCACAACAACCCCTGTAGAAACAATTCTAAGCTGCAATAGATAAACCTCGGGAACTGGAACATTCACAAATAGTAGCTATTGAACAGAAATTAGCGGACGTGCAACCCTGAACTATAACGTTCATAAATAATGACCATTGAATAGAAATTAATGTACGTGGAAGTCCGAATTTACCATATTAGGGAAGAGAGTGCTGTCGTGATAATCTCTAATAGCTTCAGACAGTTCAAGGAGTCCACCTACAAAAAAAAAAGAAAGAAAATAAAAAACAAAATAAGGAAGCTAATCTAGTTGAATGATGATTGCGATAATTCCAATCCAATCTCACTTCGATCCCATACCTTTTCTTGCACAATTGAGGACAAAATCAACGCTGACCTGATCAAGATCCACATCATCCAATGAAACAGCTCCGGGAGGCATTACCACCTTTTTGATTAAGCTTCCTGAAAGTATGAAATTCAGAAGTATCCGCCTATCTCGCCGAAATCTTTGTAGAAGCTCTGTAGAATTCTCCCTGCAAAACACAAAAACTCAAAATTGAAGCCACCCACGTTATTCCAGTAAATTCTCTAATACCGAATCTCCTTAAGATATGAAGGATCTTTCACTTTTAACTACTTAACAACTTCAGATTCACTTCAAATCAACTACAAGATCTATTAGCCCATGAGATTTTAAAGGTTACTTACTCTTCCATGGCAACTTCAATGCAAAACCCACTTGCTTAACTAACAGCTTACACTTGCATTCACCAACTGGAAAAAAACAAAATCCAAGTTTAGTATTACTGATACTACAAAATTGAGTGAAAATTTGAACGAGTCAAAAAGCAATTATTCTTTCGAAGTAAATACCAAAAAAATGCACCGGGATTGAAATGGGTTAATTGAGAAGATGACAACGGGTTCAGAACTGAAAAGATCTTTGGGCATTCAACACTCTTTCAGGAAATTGAACTGAATCCTTCAAGTGTGAATGTGCGGTGTCTGTCTAAAGAAGGAAAAATGGGCGAAAATATAGTTGGTGATGCTGATGAGGACGAATGTGAAAGGGAAAGCTCGGTGGGATTTCAGATTCGTATGCCCCTAAGTCGGCTTTCTTATTATTCAACAATTTCCTTTTCTTCTTTCGTTTCTGCCGCAAATAAAAAAGTTTTTACGAGTGAGATTTTTGTTATCCGTGGCGTTTGAATTTATATAGTCATAGTATCAGGCTTATATATGCCCCTATGAATACAACAACAGTATAGTATTAATTAATATTATGTTTGGTACAATTTTAAATCAATATATTATTAATATCATATATTAATTATACATCAGGGTGTAATACATCATATATGATGGTATTAGTAATACATGGGTTTTAATATCATGTAATTAGTATGTATAAAGACAAGAGTATTCCTCAAATTTATTTAAATATTTTTTTTATTTTTTATATTTATACTAATAAATTTATTCAAATAAATTAGTTTACAAATTTTATTATTATTTACAAAAATGTCCTCAAATTTCTTTAATTTTTTTCTAAATCTTTTTCAATTTATTCAATGTGAGTTACTTCTTTTCAATTTATCAAAATAATAATATCCCTCCAAATAATTTTAGTTATAAAAAAAAACTACTCCATTAACTCAAAAAAATATTTATTGGTCAAAATCCGAAACCAAATTGAATACAAACTTTAATTTTGTAAATAGGATATCCATAAATAAAAATAATTTTTCTACTTAGTTTTAACACTCTATAGAATACAATTTTATTTTAATAATAATTTTATTGTCTCATCAAAAAATTATACGTAGCTCCCTCCAACTTAAAAATGATACAAAGTGGAAACAACAAGCAAATGATGAACAAACAAAGAAAAGATAATAAAAAAATAATTTTTGTAAGTGAATGATTAAATCTTAAAATTCTAAAGTAAATAATTAGTTATATTGTTAACTTTTTTTATTTTTAAAAAAGAATAATAAACTTTTGCAAAAAAATACACAAAGTTATAATATGTCGAGGGTATTTTTGTAATCAAACAATATTCTTTTAAAAATATAATAATACATATTGCTTTTAATATATCAAATCAAACACTGCATAAAAAATAATCCCAGTATTACTAATCTCAGTATTACTAATCCCTGCATTATTAATCCCAGGATTACTAATACAACATATTCAGTATTATCTTATACACTTTATCAAATGAGTCCTTAGTGTATTCCCACATAGCAAATCTAGAAAGGGTACACAGATCATACCACTATTTCAGATGAAGTAGAGAGGATATTTCCGGTAAATCTCGACTTAGAACCCATAAGAGTATATGCCCCTATGAATATTGGAGAAAAATTGTGGTTGATTCATTTCTAACAAAGGGATTGTTTGGATTACCTTAAAATAGCAGCTTTTATTTTAAGTCCTTTTAAATTTTACTGGTTTTAAGCATTTTATTTTTGGTTTAAAAAGTTTTAAAAAATGACAATTTTGATAAATCTCAACAATTTAGTATGTAATTACATAAAAATTTAATTTTTCATTCACTGTCGCGATACATAGCTAAGTCTTGTGATATGTCATCATATTATACATAAGTACCGATACATAATTCTATAAATATTAATATCATTGAGATACATTCAGATACATAAGTCTTATGTATTAGTTGTACGAAAAACATTTGATATGTGATTTTTATAGATTTTCAATTTCATATTCATTTGTAACTTAATATTTAGAAAGATACATAGCTTTTGTACATTTGACGGAGGATCGCATGATGTATCTTCTTGTACTTTTCTATTAGATACATTACTCTTATGTACCTCTGAACTCTCTTAACAGACACATCATTCTTATTATGTATCTCCAATAACATCATCATCTATGGATATAATGATCGGGGAGGATCAAAAAGAAAACTCCACCGACGTTGTCGCTATCGCCGAACAGTCCGACCAACTCCAACTTACGATAAGCCGAGTGAAGAAAATCATAAAATTGGACCAGGACATCAACAAGGTTTTTGTAACATTACAAAAACAGATCATACTTTTTGACAAAATATAGATCATACCTTTGTCAAAATATATTAGAGATAATGTTTTTACTTATCTGAAGGGAAAAATCATCATTTACATCCCAAACTATGCACGAAAAGTTGAAGATACAGTTAAATCATTGATGTGACCTATTACACACCTATACTATATAAAAGTAAATTTATTTACTCCCCGCGGCACTCATGTCCAGACGCGATTCTTACACTCATAAGAAGCGCGTCCAGCCTTTTAAAACTCAAAAATAAACCGTAAAAACATTAAAAATTTAATAAATCGAAGCCCCCAATTGATATATTGACCCAAAAATCCCATTTAAGTCAATTTGGGGTTCCCAAACTCAAGAACTCTAAGTCCCGAATTGATCATCAAAAATCAAAATTCAAGCTCGTTTCTTTGAAGAACTGACAACTAAATCCTTTTAACCGTTTGATTTCTTACTATATTGCGAGAAAAAATAGTTCTTTTCTCTTTCTTTTTTTTTCAAATTTTGATAATTGTTTCTTCCCTCAAGTGTTTTTTCATCTCTTCGATCGAGTTCAAATTTGCTACTCAACTTGAAACGAAAATTGAGAATGATTTTGTATTTTTTTCTTCGTCGATCCTCTATGGTCTTCAAATTGAGTTTGTCAATTCATATTATATCTGAATAGATCGGGTTAGGGTGTATTAATTTGGGTTGGGTTGGGTTAGAGTGTAGTAATTTGGGTTGGGTCGGGTTAGGGTGTAATATTTGGGGTTGGATGGGTTTAAGGTCAGATATTATGGGTTTGGGTCGGACTAGGGTTAGATTTGATAGGAATATATTGAATTAAAAACGTGGTAGCACCACAGGGCGAGTGTACTCCACTTTATTCATTAAATTTGTGCATTGGTATTGCGAGAAGTAAATAAATTCACTTTTATATAATATAAGTGTGTAATAAGTCAGATCAATAGTTTAAGTGTATCTTCGATTTTTCGTGTATAGTTTAGGATGAAAACGATGACTTTTTTCTTATACTTAAAGCTATTTTAGATGGGTTCAAAACGTATAAGTCATAAACTATTAGAATTTCTAACTTACGATTTTAACTTTATTTTGTTGTTGTAGTTGAATAAAAACAAGTGATAAAAGCATTTTTTAAAATTCAAAATGCTATAAAATTATCTAAAGCTATTTTATTTTTAAAACATCCTAAGCAAGTTAATTAAAACATACGTTTAATGATATAAAATTACCTATGTAACAAAGTATAATGATGAAACCAGGGAGAATTTCTCTATTAATATTTTCACAACATCACATTTTCTACACAAAATATAAGCTATTTATAGCCAAGTAAAAAAATGGAATCTTATCCTAAGAAAAGAGGTGATTGATGACTTTGATATTGAGTCTTTTAGAATAGTGACACAAGTCACTTAATTTGGACACATGGACATTTACCATGTTCCATAACACTCCCCCTTAGATGTTCATGTAAAGGAAATTTTTCATAATACGCATTTGAGTGTTGCCTCATTAAAAATGTTATCAGAAAAAATTCAGTGGGATAAAAATCTTGGTTAAGAAAAAAAAAAGTACAACGCGTATTCTTACTCTCTCTGATGAAGACCCCGATTCAACCGGTTCAGTTTTCGCATCCCAAACTTATATACTATTTTCTCAAAGGTTGAAGTTGGTAAAGATTTGGTGAACAAATCTGTTGGATTGTTGCTGGAACGTATTTGTTGAACATCAATATCACCATCTTTCTGGAGATCATGCGTTGAAGAATAAATTTGATGAAATGTACTTTGCTCTATCTCCCTTTATAAAGCCTCTTTTTAATTGAGCTATGAATGTTGCATTGTCTTCAAATATGACTGTGAGAATCTTGATATCGAGTTTCAAGCCACATCTTTCTTTGATGGAATGTGTCACTGATATCAGTCATATACATTCTCTACTTGCCTCGTGAATAGTTATTATCTCAGTATGACTTGAAGAAGTAGCAATGATAGACTGTTTTGTAGGTCGCCATGACATAGCAATACCTCCATATGTAAAGACATAGCCTGTCTGAGATCTTGCTTTATGTGGTTCCGATAAATAACCTGCAGCTTGCATGACTAACAAGATCTAAACTATCTTTGTTAGTATAAAATAGACTCATATTAATAGGCTCATTTAGATATCACAATATATGCTTACCTCCGTTTCAATATCTGCATGAAAGAGAACTGTATCTGGCTAGCAAATTAACAGAATAGGCTATATGAAGTCTTGCGCTATTAGAAAAATACATAAGTGTACCAATAGCATTGAGATATGGTGCTTCCAGGATCAAAAATCTCTTCACCCTCTTCTGGGGGGCGGAATGAACTTTTACTCGCTTCAAGTGATCAAACAATTATTAAAGCATTTAATGAATGTGTTTTGTCCGTGTAAAATTGTTTCAAGACATTCTCACTATAGGCATATTGGTGGATAAAAATCTCATCTGCAAAATGTTCAATCTGCAGACCAAGACAAAACTTTGTCTTTCCAAGATCTTTCATTTCGAATTCTTTCTTTAGATATTCAATTGCCTTTTGGACCTCTTCTGGAGTTCTAATGAGATTTATGCCATCCATATAAACAACGAGTATAATAAACTCTAAGGTCGTTTTCTTAGTGATAAGAACAAATGACATTATTTATGTAACCTTTGTTTATCAAGTACTCACTAAGGCGATTATACCGCATACGTCCTGATTGTTTTGGATCGTATAATGATCTTTGTAATCCGATTGAATATAATTTCCGAGACTTTGAACAATATGCTTCAGGCATCTTTAATCCTTCTGGAATTCTCATCTAAATTTCTTTATCAAGTGAACCATTCAATATTAAATACATGACATCTTCTGGTGTCAGGACTGCAGTCCAAATAAATCTTATGCTTACCAAAAAACATATTCCACTTGATAATTATTTCTACGTCGGTATGCTTAAATAAATGTAGAATTCAGATCCTCATAAAATTATACAATATTGCGCGCTATTGTACTAAAGATACCGTTGACGAAGTATCATTTGTATCGGTTCACATTACGACATAACTTATTGAGATCTCATCACATTCTTATTTTCAGGTACCTGAACCTCTTCTGAAGATTTCACAAAGCATTATGTCGTTGCTCTTCAAGAGCATATTGCCTCTTTATTATGACCATTTGCTCCATTTTCTTTTCAAGAATTATTTTATTTGGAATCAATTGATCTACCATGCTTTATGCATGTTATAGACTCTGTCCTTCAGGGACACACAGTAGGAACATCTGCAGCTAAATATAAAATCAATTTTGGGTCAGCCAATGCTTCTGGCATTTGACTTGAATTATCTTTTAAATGAGGATCGTACTAATGATAATTCTCAACATATTTCTTAGTTTCTTATTATCTCTCCCTTATATTAGGAAAACTAACATATACTCCAATCTACTTTGGAGAATCCATCTTTGTAAATCATGGTATATCTATTAATTACATATCGTACATCAAAAAACTATTAGATGAAAAATATATGATTCTTGACCCTGGACCAATTGAGAGGGATGAATTGATCATAATTTATTAGTCTAATGCACACAAGTGCTATTGTATGCAATATATGCTTCAGACCAATATTTTTTTATCTTTGTTCTCATAAGCAATGGTTTAGCTATTTATATGAGGCATTCAATGCTAAATCAACTTGAATATAACCAGCATTATCAAGATCAACTATCTTGACTACATTATCTGAAAATTATGCTCTTGACTTAATTTAATTGAGAAGGCAACTTTATGAATGTCAAACTGCAGGTTGACAATAAACGTACATGTGACAATCTTATGGATGCGTCATATCAAATGACGGATGAATGGGCCCTTATTCACCTTTTTACGTTTTTTAGAATTCAGGAAATTTAGTCCTAACATTAGCTAATTCAATTAACTTATCATGAGAACAAGTAATAGTTCTTGAAAAATCTTCTAGTTCTTCATTATATGTTTAAAACTCAACATGCTCATCTTCAAGATGATAGAATCATTCACATAATAAATAAAACTAGTAAACTCCAAATTTATCATGGCATGAGTTATTTACTAGAGTAAAAGGTCTACTACTTCGAGAGTAGTTTGCAAGATTTTACTATTGCACAATCTTACTACTTCGGGATTAAATATCAAATTTACTACTTTACAAGTAAATATCATATTCACTACTTCTGGAGTAAATTTCAAGGTTCTATTATTTCAGGAGTAGATTTAAGATAAATTACTACTTCGGGAGTAAATTTCAGAATAATTCATTCTACTCCTTCTGAATGTGGTTTTAACAGTCAAGTGCGCATTTATATACCTTACTAAATATCACATTCACCTCAGGGAATGGATCTATCACGCCCCAAATCCCATTGGAGCGGACTGACACCCGTAGCCGAGGAGGCCCGGAAGAACCCGTTCATAACCTATACTTTCACACTTACATTACTTATGAAAATTAGAAATTTGGGCAGCACTTCGTTGTAAATAGAAGAAAACAGTACCTGTATCAGCCCAGCAGACACGCATATATATATATATATATATATATATATAAACAGTAATTGGCCGTCAGAGCCATCACGTCTATCAACCAAACACTCCTATGGCTGTACAATATGTCTACAAAAGCCTCTACATAGATACACAACTGAGTTAGGGTCGGGACAAACTCCCGCCCACAAAAGACTTTTATACAAATACCAAAAGTACATATAGAAACGACTTGGGATGCCCCGAAACAACTGGAGCTCACCACTATCAACAGAATGTCCTGACTCTTACTGCGAAGGTGTACGACCTGAAGTACCCGTTCCTGCAGGCATGAATACAGGTCCCCCGTGAGGGACGTCAGTACGGAAATATGTACTGAGTATGTAAGGCAGTGAGTATCAAGATGAGATACAAAAGATCAACAGAACCCAGATACCAGTGAATAAACAGTATGAGTAGACCACACTTAAAAGAGCTGATGGGATACCTGCACATTACTTTCATATCATTACTTCCCGTATTCCTTATCAATACATAACATATGTCATACAATGACCAACTGATCAGTGGTACTAATACAATACATCAGGGACCACCCTTGGAATAACATATATACATAATCTTTATAATACAATGGCCAACTGATCAGTGGTACTAATACAATACATCATATCATCAATTTAAAATAAAGACATTCCATTTCTTAATTCAATTAATCTTTGAGATTGGTTACTTTGTGGTCACACCTTATGGAACTTGAAACCATGATACCTCAATAGGAAAAACATGTAAATAGGTAATCAATATCATGAAAATGAAGTAGAGAATCATGGATACCTCATTAAACCATTTCGGAGTCAACAATAGTATATGGACATTTTTTTGACTAGCCGGACATCTTAAAAGTGAAAACAAGTTCAATTGGTGGTGTCGAAGATCAAATGATGTTATTATGTGTCATGTGTCGTAGGACAATGTTGGAAGCTTACTTGAGAGTGCCATGGGTCATTATTCATGCCAAAGATTAGATAGAGTATGTCTTACATACCTTGATATAACCACTTCAATACAAGTCCAACTTGACTTCCCGTACTCTTCGAACACTTATCTACAATAAGTCATTTGTGGCAAACTAGTATTAGCAACCAAACCTTACCATTTAGGTATTAACTTCACCAAATAATGCCTAGGAAGTAATCCTTTAACTCATCAATAAGAGTGCTACATAGATCCTCTTATACTCTTATTACATTCACATATCATGCATTTTCATGCAATATCCCTCAACATCACTCTTAGCCTTTATTTCCCCTCTTAATCACCATCCAATACCAACATGATCACTAGGCATACATAACCACTAATATAATGATATATCACCACAATTCATCCTCCATAATCCAATACAACAACTTCCATAATTTACTACAACAATTTATACAAAACAATTCATAACTATGTTTCTAGTTATCTTCCAACATCAAGACAATACTCATAATCCTTTATCAATACTTATCCATGGATAAGAATCAAGAATAAACAATATTCATACCTTAACAATGAACTCTTGTATTTAGAATCCTCCTTACATAACCATGGGGTGCTTCTCGAAGCTTTCGAGATGGTGAACACAACTACGGAACCAATTCGAATTTTCTACGGTTGAATCACAAAATATTTGAAGTTGAAATTAGGCTAGGGTTTCACCTTCTCTTAATAATTGGATGATATATGATATATATGAGGCTAAGTGTATGTTTATAAAGACCAATTTTCGTCCAAGAGGTAATAGAAAATGACCATTTTGCCCTAAAAATTTAAATAAATCCGAATCTGTCCCCAGTGGACAGTTTTGGCAGGCTGAAGTAAATCGATCATAACTCTTTGCTCCAGTATCGGATTTGGGTGAAACCAATTGCATTGGAAAGATAATTCAAAGGTATTTCATTTTCATATAAAGTATACCACCCATTTATTCCTGTACAAGGAGTTATGGTCGTTTAAAGTTGACCCAAAAATCTGTCCCAAAATTTTTTTTTTTTGATAGGCTGTAGTAAAACGGGTATAGCTCCTTACTCAGACATTGGATTTGGATGAAACCAATTTTATCGGAAAGAAGACTCTCGGAGCTTTTCGTCGATATATAGCAGCTCACACAGTTCTTTTTGTACAAGGAGTTATAATCGTCTAAAGTTGATCCAAAGAAAATTGCCTAGCTGCAGTAATTTTCTTGCAGATTTACTGTTCACAGGCTTCCCGGCCACCGTTTTGAAATTTCGAATGTGCTCGCTTATATGAAATACTCCTCTGTTTTGGGCAAACTTTATATCGTTGGAAAGCTTATTCCAATACCTACACATACAACTATTGACGGGATACTTCCAAACACCATAAACTTAATTTAACCCATACGCAAGCCTTTAGGACTCCATATAATCGCGATAAGTGTACGAAAAGATTTACGGGGTGTTACATTCTCCCCCCCTTAAGAACATTCGTCCTCGAATGTTAGCATAGTTACTCAATTAAGACATGTCCAAGCTTACAATTAACATATTCATCATCATAACATACTTGCATAAAAATAAACACTTACTTGTTATTGTTCTTCTTCCGTCTCATGAACTTCCTCCTCATCGTTGAATAGGTAAGGGTACTTAATCTTCATCGCTTCCTCGGCTTCCCATGTGATCTCCTCAACTTGTTGATTCCTCCCAAGTACTTTTACCGATGCTATCTCTTTATTCCTTATCTTTTTAATTTGGCGATCAAGAATAGCAATAGGCATTTCTACAAAAGTGAGATCTTCTGTAACTTGTACATCTTCCATAGTAGTGATGTGCGATGGATCTCCGATGTACTTGCGAAGCATCGAAACATGAAATATGGGATGAACTGCTGAGAGCTCTTGAGGTAGCTCTAACTCATAAGCAACTTGTCCAAATCTTTGAATGATCTTGTACGGACCTATGTATCGTGGACTTAACTTTCCTTTCTTGCCAAACCTCATCACTCCTTTCATTGGTGATACCTTCAAGAATACCCAATCGTCGCTAGAAAACTCAAGTCCTCTTCTTCTAACATCCGCATAAGATTTGTGTCGACTTTGAGCTGTTTCAAGCCGTTGTTGGATCACTTTAACCTTCTCCATTGCTTGATAAACAAGATCCGGTCCAAACAAGACCGCATCACCTGCTTCAAACCATCCTATTGGCGATCTACACTTTCTTCCATACAATGCTTCATATGGTGCCATTTTGATACTTGAATGATAGCTATTATTATAGGCAAACTCGATAAGAGGTAGGTGATCATCCCAGTTGCCTTTGAAATCTAATACACATGCTCGTAGCATATCTTCAAGTGTCTGGATGGTACGTTCCGCTTGTCCGTCCGTCTGAGGATGAAAAGCCGTACTTAGATTTACTTGTGTCCCCAAACTCCTTTGAAAAGACTTCCAGAAATTCGCGGTAAATTGGGCTCCTCGATCAGATATAATGGAAATTGGAACTCCATGTAACCGAACGATCTCCTTAATATACAACTTCGCATACTCTTCCGCCGTATAAGTTGTCTTAACTGGTAAGAAGTGCGCGGATTTGGTAAGCCTATCAATGATCACCCATATGGAATCAAACTTCCGAAATGTACGAGGCAAACCCGTGATGAAATCCATATTGATCTTGTACCACTTCCAGACGGGAAGATCTATACATTGCATGTAACCACCGGGTTTCTGGTATTCTACTTTGACTCTTTGACAATTCGGACATTCAACTACAAGTTCGGCAATATTCTTCTTCATGTCATTCCACCAATATATTGCTTTCAAATCTTGATACATCTTAGTCGACCCTGGATGGATGGAATACCTTGAACAGTGTGCTTCTGTCATAATTCTCTTTCTTAGCTCGACTACATCAGGTACACATAAACGACTCTGACACTGAAGCACTCCTTCTCGCGTAAGCTCAAATGCCTTTGTCGTGCCACTCTGCACATCCTCCTTAAGCTGCAATAAAATTGGATCTGCATACTGCTTCTCTTTCACTTCAGCTATCAATGAAGATTCCGCTGCATTACGTACAATAACCTCTTCATCTGGAGTTTCGAGAAGTCGAACTCCCAAATTAGCTAGTTGGTAAAGATCCTTAATCATCCCCTGCTTTCCTATAGATGCTATTTTAGACTTACGACTCAGTGCATCCGCTACCACATTCGCTTTTCCTGGATGATACAAGATATCAACATCGTAATCTTTCAACAATTCAAGCCATCTCCGCTGCCTCAAGTTTAGATCTTTCTGACTGAAGATATATTGCAGGCTCTTATGATCGGTATATATGTCAACATGAACCCCATATAAGTAGTGGCGCCATATCTTCAAAGCAAATACAACTGCAGCTAGCTCAAGATCATGCGTGGGATAATTCCTCTCATGTGGTCGCAACTGTCTAGAGCCATAGGCTATTACTCTACCATGTTGCATTAATACGCATCCTAAGCCAATTCTCGAAGCATCACAGTACACTGCATACCCTTCTGTGCCTTCAGGAAGCACCAATACCGGTGTAGAAGTTAACTTGCTCTTCAGATCTTGGAAACTCTTTTCACAGGCATCATTCCATTGAAACTTGGAGGCTTTATGCGTCAACTTAGTCAAGGGTGCAGAAATAGAAGAAAAAACTTCAACAAACCTTCTATAATAACCTGCCAACCCGAGGAAACTACGAATCTCCGTAGGCGTCGTGGGTCTTGGCCAATTCTTCACAGCCTCAATCTTCTGAGTGTCAACTTTTATGCCTTCACTGGATACAATATGGCCCAAAAATGCCACTGACTTGAGCCAAAACTCACATTTAGAAAACTTCGCATACAGCTTACGATCACGAAGAATCTGCAACGCCTGCCTTAAGTGATTAACATGATCCTCTTCTGATCTAGAGTAGACCAGAATATCATCTATGAAAACTATCACGAACACATCTAGAAACGGCTTAAACAGCCTATTCATCAGATCCATAAAAACTGCGGGTGCATTTGTCAGCCCGAATGACATAACCAGGAATTCATAATGACCATACCGTGTTCGGAAAGCTGTCTTGGGTATATCTTTATCCTTGACTCTCACTTGATGATAGCCTGATCTCAAGTCAATCTTGGAAAAACACTGGGCACCCTGCAACTGGTCAAATAAATCATCAATTCGGGGAAGAGGGTATTTATTCTTGATAGTCACCTTATTCAATTGCCGATAGTCAATACACATCCTCAGCGAACCATCTTTCTTACGCACAAACAATACTGGTTCTCCCCAAGGGGACATACTAGGCCTTATGAATCCCTTCTCTAGCAAATCTTTCAATTGCTCTTTCAATTCTCGCAATTCTGCTGGGGCCATTCTATATGGAGGAATGGAGATTGGTTGGGTGCCTGGTATTACATCAATACCAAACTCTACTTCTCGTTCAGGAGGTAAGCCTGGAAGATCTTTAGGGAATACATCAGGAAATTCATTTACCACTGGTACAGTGTGAAGATCCGGTGATTCCGATTCCGTATTCTTTACTCTAACTAAATGACATATGTAGCCCTTGGAAATCATTTTTCTCGCTTGAAATAAGAAATAAATCTACCTCTTGGTGCGCCAATCTTACCTTGCCATTCAATAACTGCTTCATCAGGAAAATGTAAATACATCTTTTTCGTACAACAGTTAATTTTGGCATAACAAGACGCCAACCAATCCATACCCATTATAACATCAAAATCTACCATTTCTAGTTCCACAAGATTGGCCATCGTGTCTCGACCACACACAGTTACTATACAATCTTTATAAACTCTTCTAGCAATAATAGATTCCCCAACCGGGGTAGACACTTCCAACGGTTTATCTAACAATTCGGGGGTCCTTTTGAACTTTCCAGCAACCAAGGGAGTAACATATGATAATGTAGAACCGGGATCAATTAGAGCATATACATCAAATGAAAATATGGACAACGTACCCGTAGCCACATCTGGGGAAGCCTCTAGATTCTGTCGATCCGCTAAAGCATAAGTGCGATTCTGAGTCCCGCTGGAACTGGTGACTCTTGTTTCATTTCTAGCGTGACCCACAGGTCGTGCGCCCCTACCAGAATAAGATACCGGTGACGATGATGCAACAGCTGATCCCGAAGGTCGTGCTACGCCACCTGCGCCCCTTCATGGGCATTCTCTCATCATATGCCTCATCATACCGCACCAATAACAAACATTTGTTCCCATTCGACATACGCCCATATGATGCTTTCCGCATCGATTACATATCTCTCGAGAAGGTCTCGATTGGCTCATGTTCCCTTGCCCACGATAACCCACTGATCGCGAACTATGACCCTCACTTCTTTGCCCAAATTGACTGCCTCTGAACCCCTGATGCTGTGGTGGAGCACTAGCTGCAAAATAAGAAAATAATGGCCTAGGTGGTCTAGCAGAAAATTGAGGTCTAAAACCTCCCTGTGGCGCCATATTCCTGTGTTCTTCTTCTTTGCCTCTGATATTCCATTTTCTGTGCAAATGCTTGGATCCTAGCTATATCCATGTCTTTATTTAGTGCAGCAATAGTACAATCCCTAACCAAATACGGATCCAATCCATTCACATACCGATGAACTCTGTCATCCATAGTAGCTATAACATTAGGAGCATATCTGGACAAGGAATTAAATCGAAGACTATACTCCCTCACACTTGTATGACCTTGTCGAAGATTTAAGAACTGATCCGCACGGGACTGACGAGTCTCATATGGAAGATAATGATCAATAAATGCCTCTTTGAACTCTTTCCAAGTAGCTGGGGGTGCATCAATGCCCCTTGACCGTTTCCAGTCTTCATACCAATATATAGCCTCACCTTTGAATCTATACGCGGCTAACTCCACTGTCTCTCTGCCCGATACATGCATCACCTCTAGGGCCCTTTGGATCTGATCAATAAAGTCCTGCGGATCTTCATTAAGATCGGATCCGGTAAAAGTAGGCGGATCCATCTTAAGAAAATCTTGCGTCCGAAGACTAGCCGCCCTATCAGTACCGCTAGAACCCGCGGCAGGAATGGCTTGCCCTTGGACTTGCCCAGCAACTATACGAGTCAAAAGTTGCACTGCATTTCTAAGATCTTGATCAACAACATTAATAGGTGGCTCTGGGGATATAGTTCTCCTCCCCCTTATTTCTTCCGGACTGGGGGAAGTTTCTGATGCATGCTCAGCTGGAGCCTCACTTTGATTAGCTGGTATAGTGGGTGACTTACTAGTCCCCTCTCCGGCAGCCACATCTACTTGCTTACCGGTATTCTTGCTTCTGGTAACCGGCATCATTACTATAATAAGAGAAACAAATGGATTCAGTGGTCAACTATGACTTCATATACAATATAAGCTCTATCGCATGATCTAAGACATGAAGAAAAGAAACAATTCCTAAATGTCCATAGCCTCCTGTTTATAGATGTGGTGCACAACACACCGATAAACAAGACTCTACGTAGACACGACTTTGTAGACTCACTAGGACGAACCTCTCTGATACCACTTTTGTCACGCCCCAAATCCCATTGGAGAGGACTGGCACCCGTAGCCGAGGAGGCCCGGGAGAACCCGTTCATAACCTATACTTTCACACTTACATTACTTATGAAAATTAGAAATTTGGGCAGCACTTCGTTGTAAATAGAAGAAAACAGTACCTGTATCAGCCCAGCAGACACACACATATATATATATAAACAATAATTGACCGTCAGAGCCATCACGTCTATCAACCAAACACTCCTATGGCTGTACAATATGTCTACAAAAGCCTCTACATAGATACACAACTGAGTTAGGGTCGGGACAAACTCCCGCCCACAAAAGACTTTTATACAAATACCAAAAGTACATATAGAAACGACTTGGGATGCCCCGAAACAACTGGAGCTCACCACTATCAACAGAATGTCCTGGCTCTTACTGCGGAGGTGTACGACCTGAAGTACCCGTTCCTGCAGGCATGAATACAGGTCCCCCGTGAGGGACGTCAGTACGGAAATATGTACTGAGTATGTAAGGCAGTGAGTATCAAGATGAGATACAAAAGATCAACAGAACCCAGATACCAGTGAATAAACAGTATGAGTAGACCACACTTAAAAGAGCTGATGGGATACCTGCACATTACTTTCATATCATTACTTCCCGTATTCCTTATCAATACATAACATATGTCATACAATGACCAACTGATCAGTGGTACTAATACAATACATCAGGGACCACCCTTGGAATAACATATATACATAATCTTTATAATACAATGGCCAACTGATCAGTGGTACTAATACAATACATCATATCATCAATTTAAAATAAAGACATTCCATTTCTTAATTCAATTAATCTTTGAGATTGGTTACTTTGTGGTCACACCTTATGGAACTTGAAACCATGATACCTCAATAGGAAAAACATGTAAATAGGTAATCAATATCATGAAAATGAAGTAGAGAATCATGGATACCTCATTAAACCATTTCGGAGTCAACAATAGTATATGGACATTTTTTTGACTAGCCGGACATCTTAAAAGTGAAAACAAGTTCAATTGGTGGTGTCGAAGATCAAATGATGTTATTATGTGTCATGTGTCGTAGGACAATGTTGGAAGCTTACTTGAGAGTGCCATGGGTCATTATTCATGCCAAAGATTAGATAGAGTATGTCTTACATACCTTGATATAACCACTTCAATACAAGTCCAACTTGACTTCCCGTACTCTTCGAACACTTATCTACAATAAGTCATTTGTGGCAAACTAGTATTAGCAACCAAACCTTACCATTTAGGTATTAACTTCACCAAATAATGCCTAGGAAGTAATCCTTTAACTCATCAATAAGAGTGCTACATAGATCCTCTTATACTCTTATTACATTCACATATCATGCATTTTCATGCAATATCCCTCAACATCACTCTTAGCCTTTATTTCCCCTCTTAATCACCATCCAATACCAACATGATCACTAGGCATACATAACCACTAATATAATGATATATCACCACAATTCATCCTCCATAATCCAATACAACAACTTCCATAATTTACTACAACAATTTATACAAAACAATTCATAACTATGTTTCTAGTTATCTTCCAACATCAAGACAATACTCATAATCCTTTATCAATACTTATCCATGGATAAGAATCAAGAATAAACAATATTCATACCTTAACAATGAACTCTTGTATTTAGAATCCTCCTTACATAACCATGGGGTGCTTCTCGAAGCTTTCGAGATGGTGAACACAACTACGGAACCAATTCGAATTTTCTACGGTTGAATCACAAAATATTTGAAGTTGAAATTAGGCTAGGGTTTCACCTTCTCTTAATAATTGGATGATATATAATATATATGAGGCTAAGTGTATGTTTATAAAGACCAATTTTCGTCCAAGAGGTAATAGAAAATGACCATTTTGCCCTAAAAATTTAAATAAATCCGAATCTGTCCCCAGTGGACAGTTTTGGCAGGCTGAAGTAAATCGATCATAACTCTTTGCTCCAGTATCGGATTTGGGTGAAACCAATTGCATTGGAAAGATAATTCAAAGGGATTTCATTTTCATATGAAGTATACCACCCAGTTCTTCCTGTACAAGGAGTTATGGTCGTTTAAAGTTGACCCAAAAATCTTTCCCAAAATTCTGTTTTTTTTTTTGATAGGCTGTAGTAAAACGGGTATAGCTCCTTACTCAGACATTGGATTTGGATGAAACCAATTTCATCGGAAAGAAGACTCTTGGAGATTTTCGTCGATATATAGCATCTCACACAGTTCTTTTTGTACAAGGAGTTATGATCATCTAAAGTTGATCCAAAGAAAATTGCCTAGCTGCAGTAATTTTCCTGCAGATTTACTGTTCACAGGCTTCCGGCCACCATTTTGAAATTTCGAATGTGCTCGCTTATATGAAATACTCCTCTGTTTTGGGCAAACTTTATATAGTTGGAAAGCTTATTCCAATACCTACACATACAACTATTGACGGGATACTTCCGAACACCATAAACTTAATTTAACCCATACGCAAGCCTTTAGGACTCCATATAATCACGATAAGTGTACGAGAAAATTTACGGGGTGTTACAGGATCTGTAATTATAACATTTATCAAAAATTCTTATTCCTTGAAAATAAAAATAATTAACATTTTATCAAAAGTTTTCATTCTTTGAGAATGAAATATAACTATTACAATGTGCCTTAAGCATATCAAACGATGATACCTTAAGACTTCTTTCAATATTTTGCTACTTCAGATAGTTACTGTGCCTTAAGATATAGTTACTATGTATGCATGCATGTATTTTCATGTTCATATTAGTCAGTTAGCCAGTATTGTTCATGCATATGAACTACATGCATTCAGCCTACCCACACTTTAAATTCCAATGAATCCTCAATAGGATTTGCCAATCCTTCACTTTGGAGTTTCTCTAATTAATTCATGCCTCAAATTAGTATAAATTCAAGCTCTAAGTTCCAAGTGATAAACCCTAAACTAAGGATAGGATAATATGTATGATAAAAGATGATGTGAAAAATAAACTAAAAACCCTTATTTAAGCCCCAATTCCACATTTGCCAAATATTACAAAAATACCCTTGAAACTTTTCCGCGCTACCACAATTGCGGTAGTCATATTGCGGTCGTACTTTGCTTTACTAGTTGACTAATCGCGATCGTGGTAACTGAGGGTCAACTCCTAGTCCTGTAATTTCATCTTTTGTTCTCTTTGCTCACATTTCTTCTCTTTCAACTTCTCCATAGCTCATTTTTATCAAGTTTCCTTGCTCATCTTTTCATTTCACTTTTACCTGCCCAAATGAGCATTAAGTAAGAAAGTAACAACAAATCAATGAAAAAGCATGATAGTTTAGGCATAAAAAATGCTAGTAAGTTGTAAATTGATGACATATAAATTCTAGTAAGTTGTAAAATTGATGACATATCAGTACACTGTACATATGTATCATAGAGAGTGAAGGGTACATGAAAATCCCCGACTCTTATGGTATCTCCAGTTTATGCAGTTACACGCATCAGGGACTGTTCAGGGGGTTCACTGGACCCACACATCATATGACAACTAACTTGAATAACTTTGAACGTTTGGACAAAAACTATTTTTCCAAAGTCAGAGTTGGGGATGACAGACTCTTAGATGCAAAGATCAAAGGAGCAGTTGTTGTTCAAACTCCCTCAGGTATAAAGCTTATTTCTGATGTATTAAACACCAAATCCATTTTATTATAAGGCAATTATCATAAGATGTGTGACCAATTAGAGAATTAACTTAATACTTAGGGGTTGTTTGGTAGAGTGTATTGTAAAATATAATGCATGCATTAGTTAATGTGTATTACTAGTACCTTGTTTGGTACATCTTTTTGTATATGTAAAACTAATGCAAGCATTAGTTGTACACTCTTTTGTGTATTGGAGTTTGTATTAGTAATACAATCTATTTCCTATGTATTAATAATACAAAGACTTTAAACACATGCATTAACTTATTAAATGACCCCAATACCCCTCAATTTCCCTCTCAAAATATTTCGCCATTCCTTTTCCGGCCATTTTAATTTGCAATAGTTAATCTTTTCAAAACATTTCACAATTTATTTTCCCGCCATTTTAATTTACAACAATGAATAGTTGATTTAAATAACTATAACATATTTTTGTTTTGCTTTGATGAGGGTCTTTAAAAAGATTAAAAAAAATGAAGACTATTTTTTAAATTTTACGTCTTATATTTTATTTTTATTTCGATTATGTTAATCCGTCGATGTAACATTTTTGCACAAAAACATTAGTCTTGCAATTAATCTTAAAACCTCTATATACTAGTTCAACAATACTAATTATGTTTGAGAAGACAAAAGAACTTTGTTGTAAAAAAATGTACAAAATCAAAGAAGGGTATTTTTGTAAACAAACATTTCTTTTATAAAAATTATATAAGATGTATTATTTCTTATACATCAAATCAAACAACGTGTAAGAAATAATACATGCATAACTAATACAAGTATTATTAATGCAAGCATTACTAAAATATTATATTCTGCATTATTCTTATACACTCTACCAAATGACCCCTTAAAGAACATTGTCTGTGCATGATTATAGATAGAGTTTTGGTAATTGGGAATGAAGAGGGAAAAAAGTATCGAACCCAATAGTAAGTGAAGGTTTATTTTTTGTTTTAGAGAAAAGACATAAAAAATTTCTAAATTTGTCATCATAACTTACTTTTGCGCTGAAACTTTACAAGGAATTATTTACGCCTTATTATTATTTTAAGTGAATTTAATACCTCCTCTAACGGAGAAAGTATTACCACTCTCTCAAACTGGTGTGGAACTGGAAAAAAAAAGTAAAATAAATTAGCCTAATCCCAATTTATTTATTTCTTTTTACCTTATTTTATCTCTCCACCTTTCTTCTTGTTCACAACCACCCAGTTTCACCCACCTTTCTTCTTCAATCATTTCTTCCACTACTCCATCTTCGCCCTACCTCTTCCATTCCACAAAATATAGAAAAGACTATATTTTTGTTAGTAGGATAATGAGCTTTTCGAGAAAATTAGCGTCTTTTCTTTAATAACACCAAGAAAGTTTTTTTTTTTTAATCGAGAGAGCGGAGGAATAATAGTGGAGCGGAACCTTTTTTCATTAAAAAATACTTTAATAACAACTTGCGATTATTAAAAAGTGTAATCGTTATACCTTAAAAATTCCGAGGAGGATGTTCAATTGAGAAAATAAAATTGTTCATTTTAGCGGTGAGTATTAATGGTGGTTTAATAACCACTTCAATCTTCAGCCATTATTCTTTAATTTCATTACAAATTTATTTTCGTATGATTTTTTGTTGTCGAATTTTTTAGTTGATATTCTTGATATTGGTGATGAGTATTGTGAAATTATTGGTGTTGGTGATGGATATTGTGAAATTGTTGGTGTTGGTGATGGGTGTTGTAAAATAATTGATGTTGGTGATGGGTGTTGTGAAATTTACAACCATTTCAATTCTTTTTTAAGTTAATATCAGTGGAGGTGGCGGAACTTGTGTAATTAACGGTGGCGGAGGTGATATTACTGTTGGGGGTAAATATTGCGGAGTGAAGTTGTCGGCGGTGATGGACATTGTGGAGTTGTGGTGATGAACATTGATGGTGTTAGTAGCGCTGCGGAGATTTGTGAATTCTCCGACCGGTGATGAAGTGGAGGAGAAATAGTTAGTGGTGCGGTGTTGTGCGGCAGCGGTAGATCTGTGGTGGTTGTTTGGTGAAAAAAGAAAGAATAATTTTTAAAAATATTAAAAAAAGTGATTTATAAAAAATAATTTGATATGGGTAGAGTTAAATTTGATTCGTTAATGACGTGGACCAATCAAATCGTGAGTGCTTATACAACACTCAAACTTGACTTGGTCTACGCCACGAAGGGGGAAATAATACGTTTCAAAGTTGTTAAGGAGGTTAATAATTATCAATTAAGTTTAAGTGCTAAAGTAAGTTATGACGACAAGTTCAGGGGTGAAATGATGTCTTTTCTCTATTTTTTAAAATTAAAACATAAACAAAAAATTAACATGATTGCTGGGCTAGCCCAATTGAGTTTGTGAGTTTTAATTATACTAGTTTAGTTTATGTACTTTTCACATGTAACTTGCATCAATAAATAAAATTATGTGTAAACAAATAAAATAATTAAAAATAGCAACAATGCTAAAATAAATTTATATCTATTCAAATAATGTAAATAAATATTGCATATCAAATATGTCATTGTTCGTTATATAAAATTAAAGATCATGCTTCATACAAATCAATTATTAATTTTGTATAATTCATATATAATCTTTAAAGCGATTAAGTGGGAGAAATAAAGAAAGATGATAAATGAATGCAAGAAGATAACTAAACATAGATAGAGTACGAAAATGGATCATATATAATATAATGAAAAATTGTAAAATAACTCACCATAAAATAAATGAGAGAGAAAGATACTATTAATTATTCAATTCTTTCAAATATAGTAGGAATACATGCAAGACAACTCATTTTAATATTGTTCTAGTTATCTTTAGGTCTAAACCTTAGAAAAGGTTTATAGATAAATTTACCAACCTAAAATTAAACCCTTGTATCCTATTTATTCCTATGTCAATACTAGACGTTTATTTTATTTTATTTTTAAGAAAATCCTATGACAATTCCTACACTAATTAAGAGTATTTGTTTTATTATTTATTTTCTTAGCTACGCTCTTTTCCTTTTTTTGAAAAAAAGAAGTTTTGAGCTAATTTAAGCTATATCAAGACTACTTGTTGTCCTATTGTGTTAGATTTTACCATGATAGTTTGACTCCTATTAACACATTTATTCTCTTTTTTTACCCTTTTTTGGTTTTACACTTATAGAAATCTTTTATGTAAGGTAAAATTCCTATTAATTCAGAAGTATTAAAATTAAGATTTCTTACTTAGATCAAATAAGAATTTCAATTAATTTTTAAGTCCTAAATCTAAATATAATAATTAAATGATAAATATTTTAGAAAAATAGCATATGACTATTTTGTTATTGTAGTAACTTTTATCAAAGGAAAAATTAACAGAAAAATTATTAGAAATCAACAATCGACAATAAAATAAATTTTATATCATTTAAATGATATAACGTGTAACATCATTAGAGCCTATTATTCAAAATAAGAATGATACACCAGATCTCAGCATTTATTCATAATTGAATCAGTTACATATAATTAAATTTTAGAAGAGAATTTATATAAAATTAAAATGATTAACCAATTTCTCATGATGGAATGTAACGATTCAAAGAATCTGACAAAAATTGTAAATAAGTCAATTTTGAATTATTAATTATTTATGTCATTATAAACAAAAATCATAGTAAAAAAATTTCTCGATTAGCAATTATCTATCGAGAATACATGATAACTTATTATTTTCAACTTCAAGAACATACTAAAATCATAAAAGAAAACTTTTCAATTAGCAATTGTCTATCAAAATACATGATGTTTATTCTTGTAAATATAAAAAACATACTATAATAAAAGTTACCTCAAAGCACAAACAAATCTGTCTCTTCAATGGACAATACTATCAATATTTCACAAAAGAAATTCTCAATGAGCAATTGTCGATCAAGAATACGTTATAATTTGTTTTGTTGTAAGCTTCAAGAACATACTAAAATTTTGAAAAACTTTCTACAAATGACAATCAAATTTATCTATTTAATCATAGATACTATCAAAATTTTATACATCAAAATCATATTAAAATTTTAGAAAACTTACCCCAAATCACAAGCAATTTGTCTCTTCAATTATAAGATACATCAAAAATTCACACACACAAAAAAGTGCTTCTTGTTTATCAAGAATAGATGATAATTTGTTTTGTAAATTTTATGAACATATTAAAACTTAAAAAATTTACCTCAAATCACAAGCAAAATTTCTCTCACACACACGCAAAAAAACTTTCGATGAACAACTGTTTATCAAGAAAATATGATAACTTATTTATTATAAACTTAAAAAACATACTAAAATATAAAAAAATTATCCCAAGTCACATGATAATTTATATATATTAATAAGAAAATTCTACATCTAAACCTGTTTTTTCTCTACCTGCGATAATTTTGGAGAAAAACATCTAAACCTAAATATAAAAGCACAACCATCATCAATTAATTAATTAAAGAATCCTGATGTTACAGTGATTCAAAAGCTAAATAAGATTCGTTTAAAATTTTAAAAAAATTCACAATTTTTTCACGCAATGTTAAGGGTCTCCTTCCTTCTTTTTTTTTTTTTTTTCTGGCCAATTTCAATTTTTTCTTAGATTTAGGTCTTTCTTTCCTTTTTTTAAAAAAAATATTATTTTTTTGCTTTAGGTGTACAACCGTGTGTTTAATTATGCATGTTTTCCCCTCTATATTTTAGGACTTTTTTTAAGTACACAAGAAGAAAAATTCTACCATATATTTTTTTCTTATCATATATTGTAGGATTTCTTTTAAATATTATAAATATAATAATATAATAATTAGAGAAAAATAAGTGAAAAGATAATTTCATCTACTGCACATACTTTTAAGGAAGGACAAAAAGTTCAAATCACTTTTTTAAGGGTCTTCACACTTTTAATATATTATTATTATTATAGATTATAAATTATAAATTATAAATATAGATTATAGATATAGAATATAGAAATATATATATTTTCCTCAAGTTGCATCTTAAAATATTGTGAATGTTGGATTTTCAATAACTTTCTAGACGGTGAATGGAGTCCAATGAACTGCAAAATTGTCTCCAATGGATATATCATTCTTTATTATTATTGTTATTATTATTATTATTATTATTATTATTATTATTTTATATTTGATCGGTTGGCCATATTAGGAATTAGGATGATGTATGAATGTGTAGACATATTAGGAAGAGATATATGATTAGGAATAAATATATTTGAAATAAGTGAACAAGACGAGGAAAGTGAGACTGAGATGATTCAAATATGTGAATAGGAGATGCTCAAATGTCCTAGAGAGGAGGTGTGCGAGGTTGAGGAGACGTATAGGTAGAACAAAGAAGTAAGTATTGGGAAGATATGATTAAATAGAACATGACACACCTACTACTTAGCGAGGCGATAACCTAAGTAGAAGGTAATTATACATGCTAGAAATTAGAGTAGAAGGTTAATGACAGTTAAGAGTGGTCTAGTTTTCATTCTTTATATTATTATTATCCTCTCCTATTATATTATTCTTTGATTTTAGTATTACCTACTATTTTCCTTGCTTTAATTATCCTATTATTTGTTAGCTTGGTGAAGTCTTCCTTTTTTCCATTATTTTCAACCCAAATTCCTCTCTACTATATTTCATTTTCATGCATAATTTGATATGTTTTATTTGAGTTCGAGGGTATATCAAAAATAACTTTTCTAATCACAAGATAGGGGTAAGATTGTGTGCACCTCACTTTTTCCATATCTCTTTTTGTAATTACACTTTGTTAGTATATAGTCAGATAGCCATGAATATATTTGGAAGAAAAAAACAAAAGAGAGAGTTTTTTGGTGGAAACAGAACCTTGAATATATATGAATTTATAATACTCATCCCATCTCATTTTTACTGCCACTTTGGCTCTTTTTCTGCACAATAAGAAAAATAATACATTAATAAATACAAGTTTTAGCTTAATAAGTTATTCATGTTATAAATGTATTTACATTATATTGAATGTCTATCAAGATCTATCAAGATCTACTTTGATAACTATTAGAATTTGAAGCATCCGTCTTTTAATCAGACTAGAAGTGAGTTTTGTTCATTGTATTTACAATCTTATGATCTCTCATTCCTCAAGAGAAGAAAAATGAATCACTCTCTCTATTCTCTTTACTTTTTTTCTTTATTCTTTCTTATTTTATAACACGTTATCAGCACGAGACTCTGCCAAATAAGGTGAGATTATAAATTTAAAGGTCAAGGTTAGTAATTCCTTATGTTATTTGTATTTTTCTATTAACAATATAATTATTGTTGGATTTGAGGAAAAATAATTGGTTTGGAACCATTTATGTTTTAAATTCATTCCTCAAGAACAATATTATCAAAATGGATGATAATATTTGGGTTCAAGTCCCATCTATTTATGTCTAAGACGCCTTTATATGGATAAAATATTGAGTTTGAATCTCAATACACCATATTGATGTGATGGCTAAGGCAAAATAATGGATATTGGGTGAAAAGTCATGAAATTCGACCCATTGAATATGCTCCATTCCATGAAGTGAATGTGGTAGCAATATATGATAAGTCTGAAATATGACAACTTACTTCATTCTTGAGGTGTATGTGGTAGTAGTGCATAATATGTTTGAAAGAAGACAAGTGATTGAATGCACGAATATAATAATGATCATCAAAAGTGATGATATTTTCACACGCTTATATGATTATAAGATATGTTAGAGAAAAATTCTCTACATCATATGTATGCCTCGATTTGCTTCTGACATAGCAAAATCTTGAAAGAGGTTATAAGCTATCATAATTTGATAGGCTTAAGGCACGATTATATTCCATTCGTGGGGAATGAGAAACTTATTAATGCAAACGTGCACTTGATTGTGATTGTATCACAACTCACCTTCGAAAGAGGTTGAATAATTTTGAAATCTACTTCTGAAGTAGTAAATCTGAAATTTATTCATGTAATAGTAAATCTGAAATTTACTAAAGAAAAAGTACATGTCATGGTAAACTTGGAGTTTACTAGAATAAAAGTTCATAAATTGATATGAACGATTGTGACATCTCGAAGATATGTATGTATTGAAGAACTAAAAGATTCTTCAAGAATTGTGTATGTCGTTTGTTCTCATGATAAGTTAGTTGGACCAACTAATATTGAGATTGGATCCCTTCAAATCTGAAAATTATAAAAGGTGAATAAGGGCCCGTTCACCTATCATGTGATATGTTGAAAAGATGCATCAATAAGATGATCACATGTACATTCATGGTCAACCTACGTTTGATATTCATAAAGTTACTTGTTCAATATAAATTGAGCATAATTTTCAGATTGTGTAATCAAGATAATTCATCTCAATGGTGATGGTTTAGCATTGAATGTCTTCGATAAATATCTAAACCATTGTTAATGAGAACAAAACTTAATGTATTGGTCTGAAATATGATATATTGCAATAGCATTTGTATGTATTAGACCAATAAATTATGATTATTTCTTCTCTCTCGATTGGTTCAAGGTCAGGAACCAATTATTCCATCTAATAATTTTGATGTGCGGTATACGATTAATGAATATACCATAATACACAACGATGGATTCCTCAAAGAAGTAGAGGATGTATGTTAGTTTTCCTAACATAAGGGGATATTATAAGCGCTATGAAATATGTTAGGAATTATCACCAAATCCTCATCCAAAAGATAATTCAAGTCAAATGCCGAAAGCATCTCATATTAAGCGCAAGTGCTCTTATTTTGTGTTCCTAAAGGACAGAGTCTATGCATGCGTGAAGCGTGGTAGACTAATCGGTTCCAAATGAAATAGTCCTTGAAAAATAAGGAGCAAATAATCATAATAAGAAGGCAATGAACTCTTGAAAAGCCTACGACATAACACTTCATGAAACCTTATGTAAGGTTCATGTGCCTGAAAATAATGAAGTGATGAGATCTCAAAATGTTATGTCGCATTGTGAACCTATACAAAATGATATATCATCAATATCTTTGACACAATATTGAAGCAATATTGTGAAAGATTACGAGGATCTGAATTCTACGTTTATTTAAGCATGCTGACGTAGAAATATTTATCAAGTGACATGAAAGGATGCATTTTGGTAAGCGTAAAACTTATTTGATTTGCAGTCCTGGCACTTGAAGATGTCACTCATAAAATGTTGAATATTGTCACTTGACAAAACTTATGTGAAAACTTTTAAGGATTCAAACTGCTTGAAGCGTATAAAAATTTTTGGGAAACTTATTTATAATCCTTATATTGTATAAGCTTATTGCTTGAACATCATTGAAACTCTTGGAGAGTTTTCAAAGCAATAGATTATTTGTTGAAATTCGAAATATATCGAATTGGATTGGTTATGAAGTACCATATCTTAGTGCAATTGATGCACTCATGTACCTTGCAAATACTAAAAGGCCTATAGCCTTTTCAGTCAATTTGTTAGCAAGGTATATTTCTGCTCCTACTATGAGACATCAAAATGGGATAAAACGCATGAGCTTGTTTTATTCTAAAGATTGTAGTCCCGATCTTATTGGTCTTGCTGATGATGGGTACTTATCTGACCCGCATAAAGCTCGATCTCAAATAGGCTATGTGTTCATATGTGGTGGTACTGCCATATCTTGGAGATATACAAAGTAGTCTATCATAGCCACTTCATCGAATCATGCTGAGATAATAGCTATTCATGAAGCAAGCCGAGAATATGTATGGTTGAGGTCCATGATACATCTCGTTCGAGAAAAATGTGGTGTGAAATATGACAATCTACCCACAATTTTATACAGAGATAATTCAGCATACATAACACATCTTAAGGGAGGATTCATAAATGGAGATAGAACGAAACACATTTTGCCAAAGCATTTCTACATACATGAGCTACAAAAGAATGATGATATTAATGTGCAACAGATTCGTTCAACTGAGAATGTGACTGATTTATTCACCAAATCTTCTCCAATTGCAACTTTCAAGAAGATGCTGCACAAGATCGAGATGCAAAGGTCAAGGATGTTCTCATTAGGGGGAGTTAATACGCGCTGTACTCTTTTTCCCTTACGAGGCTTTGTCCCACTGAGTTTTCCTTGTAGGGTTTTTAATGAGGCAGTCGAAATGCGTATTATTAGAGATGTGTACTCTTTTTCCTTTACTAGATATTTTTCCTACTGGGTTTTTTCTAGTAAGGTTTTAACGAGGTACATTATCTACCAATAAGACATTCAAGGGGAAGTGTTATAAATGTATTTACATTATAGTGAATGTCTATCAAGATCTACTTTGATATCTATTAGGATTTGAAGCATCCGTCTTTTACTCAGACTAGGAGTAAATTTTCCCTATAAATAGAGGGGTTTTGTTCATTGTATTTACAATCTTATGATCTCTCATCCCTCAAGAGAAGAAATAAGAATCACTCTCTCTATTCTCTTTACTCTTCTTCTTTATTCTTTCTTGTATTATAACAATTCCTATTTATTTCAGACCTCTACATTCGTACTTTCTCCGTTTCAAATTACATGGCATGTTTGATTTTTACATAATTCTTAAGAAAGAAATTAATAAGAGGTACAAATGGGTTACTATGACCTTATTTAATCTTTGATTAAATGAATCTTCTTCCGCTAATATGGGTACATTTGGAAAAAATGGTTACTTATCTCTAGGATTCTTAAACATGACAACTATTTTGAGACCTTTTTTGACAAACATGTCAAGTAATTTGAGACAAAGGGAGTATGTTGTAATTTACCCCTTTATATATTAGAATAGATATTTTTATAGAATTGAACAATATTTAAAAGGACTATTTCTCTAATGTTACTTTCATACTTAGAACCAATTACCAAGTTTACCTTGAACTCCTATACTGACAACTATTTTGAGATAATTTTCTTTTAGCTAAAATAACAGTTAAAATGGAAGGAAGAGAGATCGGATTACATAATATATTATGTTGTCACAATTATATAGGTCGGCCAATTTGTCTCAAAGAATGACATTTGATCATAAGTGGCAACAAAGAAGTTTCAGCAGAATCAGCATGAGGAGAGCAGGAAGGCATTTGAGCAAAAGTTGGCTTGGCAGAAACAAGATGTGAGGCATTTAGAAGATGTTTCACTTTGGAATCAAACTTATGATAAAGTTGTTGAACTGTTGGCTTGGACTGTTTGTACAGTCTATGCTCGGATTACTGTGGCTTTTGGTAATGCTAAGAGAGAAGGATTCAGTGAGAAGTCTGGTGTAATTGTTGCAGATAGCAAGGTTGAAGTCATGGATGGTGAATTCAAGAAGCCTGTTTTAAGGAATAGCAATGGAATATATATATATAGCAATGGAATATATATATATATATATATTCTTTTCTTTTAAAGAATATATAAAAAATAAGTGTGTGGGATTATTTTTTTTATAAAAATTATAATTTATTACGTGACAATGACATGACACTGATATAGCAGTGATTTGGTAATAACGTGGCGCGTGTGTAGTGTACTCTATGTGTGAGGGTGGGATTTTGATTTTAAGGGTGAATTTAATTCATTTGAAAGTTGTTAATGGGGTAAATAAACGAAAATTAAGTTTAAGTGGAGTTTGGATGACAAGTTCATGGAGAAAATATGTCTTTTCTCTATTTTCTATGATCAGGGTCATCGTCGAACCTCATGCATCCTATAAACTCCACATAGTCCGATATCTTTTGACATATTTTATATTTCATTATTTATTTTTATTTATCATATTTTGCTTTACGAAAATTACTTCTATTAAATTTTAAAGCTAAATTGAAATAGATCAATTCAATATTTTAAATTAAAATTTAGATATTTAAAAATTATATAAAAAATATTATAAATTATAATATCTCTAATAATAATATAATAAAAATAAATTTTAAAATATTAATAAAAATTCATATGCATAAGTGAAAATCAACTGAGCTAATACAAAATATATTCAAAATTTAATAAACAATTTTTTTTTCTAAAATCCACCCGCACTATTCCCTCCAATGAACATCGCTGTACATAACTTCAAACACTCCAAAATCTCCATTGTAGAGCTTCCCAAGCTCAACTACTCTTCTTCCCTTCCCACACCATGACCATAGTGACCCAACCCATCACCCCACCCCACCTCCCCCCACACACCCACCCCATCTCCTCCTCCATCTCCAAAGCCACTTCCCTCCTCCAGCTCAAACAAATCCACACCCAAATCCTCCACCAAAACTTGAACTCATCAAACACCAATTCCCTCATTTTACACCTCATTCTTTCTTCCCTTCAATTCCATTCATCCCTTCACTATTCCCTTTCCATTTTCTCCTCTTTACAATACCCAAAAACCCATCTCACCGACAAGCTATTTCGCGAGCTTTCGCGGTCTAAGGAACCCGTTAACGCGTTATTGTTTTACGAATATGGAAGAAGAAATGGGTTGGAAGTTGACAGGTTTAGCTTCCCGCCATTGCTGAAAGCTGCGTCGAGGGGTTTGACCTTGCGTGAAGGGATGAAGATTCATGGGTTGGGTTGTAAACTTGGGTTTGATGATGACCCGTTTGTTCAGACTGCTTTGCTTGGTATGTATGAGAATTGTGGGAAAATTGGAGATGCACGGTTGGTGTTTGATAAAATGTCTCAAAGATATATTGTCACTTGGGATATTATGATTGATGGGTATTATGCTGTTCTCCATTTAATTATCTAAGATGGTTAACTTTTTCCCTTTTTTTGTTTGCTAGGGCCTAGGAAGAAAAAAGACTTTTCTTTTTGCATACTTGCTCCGTACCACAATAAGTGTCACCTTAGCAAAACTCACGTCCATTGATCCATTAAGAATCAATTAATACAATGTGTAGTATAGCTGGAAAAACAAACTACTCTTTCCGTCCCATACTAGTTGGTCATCTTATTAAAAATAACTCTATCGTATTAGTTGTCCACCTTACTAAATTAAGAAAACATTAATTAATTTTTTCTCATACTACCCTTGCAATTAATTCTTTTTGAAAGTGTTCACAGTTGTTTTTAATGTTCCCAAGAAGTTTTTAAGGGGCGAATTAGTAAAATTATCTTCTTATTTATGATTTGTTAACATGCATGTAAAAAGGAAAATGATCAATATATGGGCCGGAGGGAGTAATTTTTCTCTTGAATTCTAAAAGTGACAGTTATTTTGGGACAATTTTTTTTGGTAAGACACTTATTTTGGGACGGAAGGAGTAGTGACGTATACTAACCGCAAAATTGTAATTCCACTAATGGGGTTTGGGAAGAGGTTGGATGTATAAGACCTTTATGGATATAGAGAGACTGTTTCTGGTAGACCCTCGGTTAAAAAATATGTGTTTGAAGCAGAATTGCAAGAGAAAGATGGCAGCAAAATAGCAAGATACAATTGGTAGAATTGCTTTTAGTAAAGAATGCTTGGTTTAAGGAACCCAAAATTTGTCTAGAGAAAAAACCTGTTGTTAAGTAGTGGAATGAAACTGACCTAGATATGGAACGGAATAGATATGGAGGATTCATATGCCGATGTTCTCTGGTTTGGAGTTGGGTGTATGTGTGTTTTTTATTTGTTGTTGTTGCGTCATTTTTAGTTGATGAATTTTCAAAGATATTTATTTCACACTACAGTGTCAGAATTACTTATTTAAAAACGAGTGATGTCTATTAAGTTTCTTAGTTATAGCTTGCTGACCTTTCTGTTGTGTGTTTCACAGTTACTGCCAGAATGGCCTTTTCGATGATGTGTTGGTCTTATTGGAAGAGATGCGGAGCTCGAATGTGGAACCAGACTCGAGGGTTTCACAACCATTCTATCTGCTTGTGGTAAAACTGGAAATTTAGCCATTGGGAAAGTGATTCATGGTTTAATATCAGATAATAACATCATTGCTGATTCACGTCTGCTAAGTTCTCTTATCAGCATGTATGCAGGCTGTGGCTGCATGGATTTAGCTCAGAATTTGTATGACAAACTGTCGCAAAAGAATTTGGTTGTATCGACTGCCATGATTTCAGGGTACTCAAGGGTTGGGCAAGTTGAAGCTGCACGATCTATTTTTTATCAAATGACAGACAAGGACTTGGTTTGTTGGAGTGCGATGATATCTGGTTATGCAGAGAGCGACCAACCTCAAGAAGCTCTGAAGTTACTTGACGAAATGCAGGCATCTGGAGTGAAGCCTGACCAAGTAACTATGTTAAGTATTATCTCAGCCTGTGCTAACCTCGGTGCATTGGATCAAGCAAAAAGAATCCATCTGATTGTTGATAAGTAAAGATTTTGAGAAGCTTTGCCTGTAAATAACGCCTTAATTGATATGTATGCCAAATGTGGATATCTAGATGAAGCAAGAGGTGTTTTAGGTCGAATGCGAAGGAAAAATGTCATTTCGTGGACTAGTATGATTAGCGCGTATGCCATTAATGGAGTGGCCGATCAGGCTTTGATGCTTTTCCGTCAAATGAAAGAGCCCAATTGGATTACGTTTGTGGCTGTTCTATACGCTTGTAGCCATGCTGGACTAGTTGACGAGGCGAAACAGATCTTCTCATCAATGGTGAATGAGTACAATATCACACCTAAACTTGAACACTATGGTTGCATGGTGGACCTTTATGGCCGAGCAAATCGTCTCAGAGAAGCCCTGGAGCTGGTAGAGACTATGCCTATGGCTCCAAATGTTGTCATTTGGGGTTCATTAATGGCTGCTTGTCGGATCCATGGTGAGTTTGAACTAGGAGAATTTGCAGCTAAAAGGCTTCTCGAGTTAGATCCGGAGCATGATGGGGCTTATGTCTTCTTATCAAACGTTTATGCTAAAGGTAAAAGATGGGAAAATGTTGGGGAGGTGAGAAAACTTATGAAACACAAAGGCATATGGAAGGACCGAGGACACAGTAAGATTGAAATGGACAATGAGATTCATGAATTTTTAACAGCTGATAAGAGTCATAAACATGCAGATGACATATATGGAAAGCTAGCTGAGGTAGTTTGCAAGTTGAAGCAGGTTGGTTATGCTCCAAACACCAGTGTTGTTTTAATTGACGTAGATGAAAATGAGAAGAAGGATATGGTCCTTTTGCACAGCGAAAAGTTGGCTCTTTGTTATGGATTACTGAGAAGTAATAATGGATCACCAATCCATATAATTAAGAATTTAAGGATATGTGAGGATTGCCATAACTTTATGAAGTTGGCATCTAAGGTGTTTGAGAGAGAAATTGTAGTAAGAGATAGGACTAGATTTCACCATTACAGAGATGGCTCGTGTTCTTTTAAAGACTACTGGTGACAACAATTTGTGAAATAGAATTAGCTGTATACTACACATTGTAATAAACTGTCCTCATATCTCTTTATATATCATTCAACTTCATCAAACAAGCACAGGCAGAGAACATTTCTGGCTACAGGGGATATAGCATTTACAGTTGAAATGTACCAAGACAATGCGGTACCAAAAAATGCTGAAATTGAATCCTCAAGGTTCAGAAGAACGAACATATAGAGCTAAAACCGGAAGCTCTCACGAGTGATGAGAATGCTTTCTCATAAGAACATCAAAAACCCCATGTTCAGAAGAACCCCATGCTTTCTCAGGTTGGAATCTGGAGCCTCTCTCCTGTGAAATCACTGTACTGGCTCGTGAAAGAAGACGACAACCAGAACTCTTGTTTCAACTTTTGAACTTCTCTTCTCAGCCTGAATTTCAGAAACTCCAACACAGCTGAAACCAATTTCCCATTTTCAGTTAAAAGACTTCGACTATACTCTAAAATCCATGTATTCGGGTCTAACTGCACAGGAGAAGCACTCCACTTCTGTTGGGTCCATGAACTATTAGCCTTTCTAATTGAGTAACCAATCTCCCCATTGGACCACTGTTCAAAATGAAGAGGAAAAGAGCAACAAAACCTTAATTTAACTAAGTAAACTTAAAAAAAGAGAGGATAGAAACATAGAACAGAGTCGAAATTCTGTTACCTCAGTGAGTCTTCCTGATAATATGGTATATGTACGCGCAGAAAATCCTGCTGTGAGCAAACCTGCTGTTTGTAAAGGCCATCCCCATATGCTCAACTCTTCTGAATTGGACTTGTACAATGTACATCGCGAATTCAAAAGCAAACCATCCTATAATTTAGTCGAAAAATCATACTTTGTTTTGGTATCCCTTGACAATTGACATATAGCTAGAATATACACAGAACCAACAACAACAACACAGTATACACAAACCTTACCCCTACCTCGTTAGGTAGAGAGGTCGTTTACAAAGAGAAACAGTTCTGATTTCCATTTTCCAACTCTCATCTTCTTAACTGACTTAACCACAATACAACAGATTCTGCAGCTGCCACCGTAGGAACCAATGAAGCAAATGGTTGATCCATTGTATCATCCGAAGACACAGAAAAATACCAAAAAGTTGGAATTTACAGCTAATAACATTTATCCAACACAACATTTATGAAGACATAAGCAATACACGTAGAACAACAAAACTAATAATCCAGCATTTACCTGGTCGATTTTCCAAGTAGAATAAAGAGGTCTACAACTTGCTATTTCTCCGCCGTTGATTACACCATCAAGCTCCATTTTCAAGAAAATCAATCTTTCTTCAAGATCCTTTAAACCCCATGATTTTTCACTTAAATTCTTAACCATTTCCATCGAAAATCGATGCTTCAAGAACCCATAAACCATCGAAGAAAACCCTAACTCCAACCCCAAAACAACCCCCAATCCAAAAATCAACCTCATCAGCAAAACTCCAAACCCGAATCTGCTCTTCCTCCGCTTCACCTTCGCTATAGAATTCAGCGGAGGGGACATAGACGAAGAAGCAGAACTGTTGCTACTCGATTTGGGGGTCGAAAGAGTAGTCGATGGGCTGTAAGAAATCGGGATTTTCGGAAACTGAAGCGCTCGAGCCACGGGGAGTTTTTTTATGGATTTCTTGTGCATCAGATAGAGGGTGGCATTGAAATTTGCTATGCAAATTTTGCAATTGCAATTGGTATCTTTTCGACTTATCGGGAAGTAGTAGTTCTCTTTATTTTCTGATTGAATGACAACAAATGACTACGATGATTTAACGGAGGAATTTGGAGTTGAAATTTGTGGTGATTTCATGGCGTTTTGGAGCTTTGAAATGCACACAAAATATGGTGTTTGGGTTTTTTATCTTTTGTTTTAGGGGGAAAATGATATATATGGGGTTTGAAATTTGAATGTAATGACATATTTACCCTTTACAGATCATGTCATTAATTTTGTTACTTTCTGAAAGATTACATTTCCTTTTTTTTGGGGGGGGGGGGGGGGAATATTACATTTCCTATCTAAGCTCCCAGCTTGCAGTATCAAATGGAAAAATGAAATTATTTAGTGTGTGATAACCAGCTGTTTAAAAATTTATTGACGCTACAAAAATTAATGGGTATGAAATCTCTGTGTCTCTTGGTTTAATGTGGTGTGATTTTTTTATTTATTTTTTGAATATTTTTAAACTAGGTCTAAGACATTAATTGAGTTCAGCTAAATAAATTTATTATTAAAAAATAAAGTTAAACATGACATGTTAACAAGGAGAGATGGACAGTTTTTTGGTGTTTGATATATTTTAAGAAAAATAATAATAATAATTGAGTGATATTGTAGTCCTAGCAAAAAACACCAAATCCATTTTATTATAAGGCAATTATCATAAGATGTGTGACCAATTAGAGAATTAACTTAATACTTAGGGGTTGTTTGGTAGAGTGTATTGTAAAATATAATGCATGCATTAGTTAATGTGTATTACTAGTACCTTGTTTGGTACATCTTTTTGTCTATGTAAAACTAATGCAAGCATTAGTTGTACACTCTTTTGTGTATTGGAGTGTGTATTAGTAATACACTCTATTTCCTATGTATTAGTAATACAAAGACTTATGATAGAGAATTAACTTAACACTTAGGGGTCGTTTGGTAGAGTGTATTGTAAAATATAATGCATGCATTAGTTAATGTGTATTATTAGTACCTTGTTTGGTACGTCCTTTTGCCTATATATAACTAATGCAAACATTAGTTGTACACTCTTTTGTGTATTGGAGTGTGTATTAGTAATACAATCTATTTCCTATGTATTAGTAATACAAAGACTTTAAACGCATGCATTAACTTATTAAATGACCCCAATACCCCTCAATTTCCCTCTCAAAATATTTCGCCATTCCTTTTCCGGCCATTTTTATTTGCAATAGTTAATCTTTTCAAAACATTTCACAATTTCTTTTCCCGCCATTTTAATTTACAACAATGAATAGTTGATTTAAATAACTATAACATATTTTTGTTTTGCTTTGAGGGTCTTTAAAAAGATTAAAAAAAATGAAGACTATTTTTAAATTTTACGTCTTATATTTTATTTTTATTTCGACTATGTTAATCCGTCGATGTAACATTTTTGCACAAAAACATTGGGCTTGCAATTAATCTTAAAACCTCTATATACTAGTTCAACAATACTAATTATGTTTGAAAAGACAAAAGATCTTTGTTGTAAAAAAATGTACAAAATCAAAGAAGGGTATTTTTGTAAACAAACATTTCTTTTATAAAAATTATATAAGACGTATTATTTCTTATACATCAAATCAAACAATGTGTAAGAAATAATACATGCATAACTAATACAAGTATTATTAATGCAAGCATTACTAAAATATTATATTCTGCATTAATCTTATACACTCTACCAAATGACCCCTTAAAGAACATTGTCTGTGCATGATTATAGATAGAGTTTTGGTAATTGGGAATGAAGAGGGAAAAAAGTATCGAACCCACTAGTAAGTGAAGGTTTATTTTTTGTTTTAGATAAAAGACATAATTTTTTTCTAAATTTGTCATCATAACTTACTTTAGCGCTGAAACTTTACAAGTAATTATTTACGTCTTATTATTATTTTAAGTGAATTTAATACCTCCTCTAACGGAGAAAGTATTACCACTCTCTCAAACTCGTGTGGAACTGGAAAAAAAAAGTAAAATAAATTAGCCTAATCCCAATTTATTTATTTCTTTTTTCCTTATTTTATCTCTCCACCTTTCTTCTTGTTCACAACCACCCAGTTTCACCCACCTTTCTTCTTCAATCATTTCTTCCATTACTCCATCTTCGCCCTACCTCTTTCATTCCACAAAATATAGAAAAGACTCTATTTTTGTTAGTAGGATAATGAGCTTTTCGAGAAAATTAGCGTCTTTTCTTTAATACACCAAGAAAGATTTTTTTTTTTTTTATAATCGAGAGAGCGGAGGAAGAATAGTGGAGCGGAACCTTTTTTTATTAAAAAAATACTTTAATAACAACTTGCGATTATTAAAAAGTGTAATCGTTATACCTTAAAAATTCCGAGGAGGATGTTCAATTGAGAAAGTAAAATTGTTCATTTTAGTGGTGAGTATTAATGGTGGTTTAATAACCACTTCAATCTTCTGCCATTATTCTTTAATTTCATTACAAATTTATTTTCGTATGCTTTTTTGCTGTCGAATTTTTTAGTTGATATTCTTGATATTGGTGATGAGTATTGTGAAATTATTGGTGTTGGTGATGGATATTGAGAAATTGTTGGTGTTGGTGATGGGTGTTGTAAAATTGTTGATGTTGGTGATGGGTGTTGTGAAATTTACAACCATTTCAATTTTTTTTGAAGTTAATATCAGTGGAGGTGGCGGAACTTGTGTAATTGACGGTGGCGGAGGTGATATTACTGTTGGGTGTAAATATTGCGGAGTGAAGTTGACGGCGGTGATAGACATTGTGGAGTTGTGGTGATGAAAATTGATGGTGTTAGTAGCGTTGCGGAGCTTTATGAATTCTCCGACCGGTGATGAAGTGGAGGAGAAATAGTTAGTGGCGCGGTGTTGTGCGGCAGCGGTGGATATGTGGTGGTGGTTTGGTGAAAAAAGAAAGAAGAATTTTAAAAAATATTAAAAAAAGTGATTTTTAAAAAATAATTTGATATGGGTAGAGTTAAATTTGATTCGTTAATGACGTGGACCAATCAAATCGCGAGTGCTTATACAACACTCAAACTTGACTTGGTCTACGCCACGAAGGGGAAAAATAATACGTTTCAAAGTTGTTAAGGAGGTTAATAATTATCAATTAAGTTTAAGTGCTAAAGTAAGTTATGACGACAAGTTCAGGGGTGAAATGATGTCTTTTCTCTATTTTATAAAATTAAAACATAAATAAAAAATTAACATGATTTCTGGGCTAGCCCAATTGAGTTTAAACACATGCATTAACTTATTAAATGACCCCAATACCCCTAAATTTCCCTCTCAAAATATTTCGCCATTACTTTTCCGACCATTTTTGTAACACCCCATATTCAAATACATGTATTGGCGTATTCAAGTACTTGTATTGGTCTTATTTATATGGAATTAATTTTTTTATTTTATTTATACCGAAATTTGCCCGTCGATGGTTCCATGCGAAGGTTATTGAATAAGCTTTCCAACGATATAAATATTTCCAAAAACGGATAGGTTTCGGATATAATCGAGCACGTTCGAAACTATAAAATGGTGGCCGGGATATTTGGGAATAGTAAATGTGCAGGAAAATTTCCTGCACACAAACTACTGAGGCCAGCCGAATTTTTGGGTCAACTTCGAATGATCATAACTCCCTTAATATAATGAACTGGGAGAGCTGCGAACTATGAAAAGAAATATAATTGAGTCTTCTTTCCAATGCAATTAATTTCATCCAAATCCAACGTCTGAGTAAGGAGTTATACTCGTTTTACTTCAGCCTATCAAAACAGACTTTTAGGGTCAACTTCAAATGACTATAACTCCTTGTACAGGACGAACTGGGTGGCCTACTTTATATGAAATGAAATCCCTTTGAGTTATCTTTCCAACGATACAAATTTCACCCAAATCCTATATCGGATCAATGAGTTATGGTCGATCTACTTTAGCTTATCAAAACAGTTCACCAAAGGACAGATTTGACATTATTTAAATTTTAAAGGCATTTTGGTCATTCCCTATTATATTATGGACGGGAATATGAGTATATATACATGATATGAGTTCAAAAACTCATTTTCATCATCAATCATTGAGAAAGAACAAACCCTAGCCAAATTTGACCTTTAAATTACTTTTGATTCAACCGTAGAAATTCCAAAGTAACCCGATAACTGCTTTTGTCATCTCGAGAGCTTCGAACGACACCTATTATTTGTGCAAACAGGATTGCATAATCAAGCGGTGAATTCTAAGGTATGAATATTGTTTGCCTTTGTTCTCTTCCATATGTATATGTGTGATAGAGGATTATATGTATTGGTTGTTATTGAAAGGTGATGAAAATAGGGTTATGGACTATTTTGCATGGTTTGGTTGTATTGAATTGTGGAAGGTGGAAATGTTAATTGAGTTATGGAAGGTGGATATGGTGATATACTATTGAATTGATGATTATTTATGTCTATGGCTCAATTTGGTTTAATGGATTGGTTGAAAGGATAAATGAATCCAAACTTGATATTAGAGGATGTTGTATGAATATGCATGGCATGTGAATGTAATTGGAGTATAAGAGGGTTAAAGTGACACCCTTTATGGTGTAATTAAGGCTTACTACTTAACCACTAGTTTGGTGAATTCAAATAATTGAATTGTGACGTTTGGTCGCTAATACTAGATTGCTATATATGTTCACTGTAGATAAGTAATCCAAAAAGACGAGAAGTCCATTTGGGACTAGTATTGATGGTTGACAGTCAGGTATGTAAAGCATACTCTATACCATATCTTTGGCATGAAAGTGAACAATTGTTCTATTAAGAAAGTTTCCAAAGTTATTCAGTAACATGTGATCCATAATGGTTTTGTATGCTGTCCTACGTTACCAATGAACTTATTTCCACCCTACGAGATGTCAAGACATTCCAATACTTACTTGTTTTCCAAATCTTACATGTTTATTGCACTAATGAATGTCAGAAGGTATCCGGTTACTCAAACAAGATCCATGTGCTATTAATGACTCCAAAACGTTTCATTGATATACCAATAAGTTCCTACTTCATTGTTATGGCATTGATGACTCCAAAACACTTCATTGATGTGCCAATGAGTTCTTACTTCATTGTTATTGCATTGATGGTCTATTTATATGTCTCTTATTGATGTATCATTGTTTCAAAGTATCAAAAATGCGGTGGCAACCGAAATAACAATCTCAAAGATTAATTGAACTAAGTGATGGAAGTTCTCTCTTATTGGGTGGTATCCCAGGGGCATAAGCCTATCATGGGTCGATCCCAGTTGATATGTACTGGAGGCAGCCTAATGATCACAGTACAGTACATTAATGATTACAAAGATGATAAGAACGAGGGTAAAGTGATTGAATAAATACAATGTACAGGTTGTCACAAGTTCTAGTAAGTGTGGTCCACTCCTATTACGATTTATTTACTTGTTTCTGATTTTTATTGAGCTTCTATATCATATGTGATTATCTACGTCTTTACATACTCAGTACATATTTTGTACTGACGACCCCCACGGGGACCTGCATTTCATGCTGCAGGCACAGGTACCTCAGCTCATACACCGCACAAGTAAAAGCCAGGATATCCAGCTACTTTTGGTAAGCTCCAGTTTGCTTCGGGGCTTTCCGTGTCATATCCAGTCACTTTTGGTATTGTATAGAAGTTAGTTATATGGCGGGGTGTGTCCCGACCTTAGTTAAACTCTGTGTATTATCTAGAGGATTTGTAGACCTAATGTACAGTCAAGGTGGTGTTTTGTTAGTAGACGTGATGGCTCCAACGGCCAAGTATTGTATATACATATATATGTGTGCTCGAGCTTATACAGGTGATTATTTCCTTTTATATGGGACATGATGTTGTCCGAATTTCGGGTTGTCATAGAGGTATGCATGGGAAGTATAAGGTTATGAGCTGGTTCTCCCGGGCCTCCTCGGTTACGGGTGCCAGTCCGCCCCAATAGGATTTGAGGTGTGAAATTTTAATTTGCAATAGTTAATCTTTTCAAAACATTTCACAATTTCTTTTCCCGCCATTTTAATTTACAACAATGAATAGTTGATTTAAATAACTGAAACATATTTTTGTTTTGCTTTGAGGGTCTTTAAAAAGATTAAAAAAATGAAGACTATTTTTTAAATTTTACGTCTTATATTTTATTTTTATTTCGACTATGTTAATCCGTCGATGTAACGTTTCTGCACAAAAACATTGGTCTTGCAATTAATCTTAAAACCTCTATATAATAGTTCAACAATACTAATTATGTTTGACAAGACAAAAGAACTTTGTTGTAAAAAAATGTACAAGATCAAAGAAGGGTATTTTTGTAAACAAACATTTCTTTTATAAAAATTATATAAGATATATTATTTCTTATACATCAAATCAAACAACGTGTAAGAAATAATACATGCATAACTAATTCAAGTATTATTAACGCAAGCATTACTAAAATATTATATTCTGCATTATTCTTACACACTCTACCAAATGACCCTTTAAAGAACATTGTCTGTGCATGATTATAGATAGAGTTTTGGTAATTGGGAATGAAGAGGGAAAAAAGTATCGAATCCAATAGTAAGTGAAGGTTTATTTTTTATTTTAGAGAAAAGACATAAAATTTTTCTAAATTTGTCATCATAACTTACTTTTGCGCTGAAACTTTACAAGTAATTATTTACGCCTTATTATTATTTTAAGTGAATTTAATACCTCCTCTAACGGAGAAAGTATTACCACTCTCTCAAACTCGTGTGGAACTGGAAAAAAAAAGTAAAATAAATTAGCCTAATCCCAATTTATTTATTTCTTTTTACCTTATTTTATCTCTCCACCTTTCTTCTTGTTCACAACCACCCAGTTTCACCCACCTTTCATCTTCAATCATTTCTTCCATTACTCCATCTTCGCCCTACCTCTTTCATTCCACAAAATATAGAAAAGACTCTATTTTTGTTAGTAGGATAATGAGCTTTTCGAGAAAATTAGCGTCTTTTCTTTAATAACACCAAGAAAGATTTTTTTTTTTTATAATCGAGAGAGCGGAGGAAGAATAGTGGAGCGGAACCTTTTTTTATTAAAAAAATACTTTAATAACAACTTGCGATTATTTAAAAGTGTAATCGTTATACCATAAAAATTCCGAGGAGGATGTTCAATTGAGAAAATAAAATTGTTCATTTTAGTGGTGAGTATTAATGGTGGTTTAATAACCACTTCAATCTTCTACCATTATTCTTTAATTTCATTACAAATTTATTTTCGTATGCTTTTTTGCTGTCGAATTTTTTAGTTGATATTCTTGATATTGGTGATGAGTATTGTTAAATTATTGGTGTTGGTGATGGATATTGTGAAATTGTTGGTGTTGGTGATGGGTGTTGTAAAATTGTTGATGTTGGTGATGGGTGTTGTAAAATTGTTGATGTTGGTGATGGGTGTTGTGAAATTTACAACCATTTCAATTTTTTTTGAAGTTAATATCAGTGGAGGTGGCGGAACTTGTGTAATTGACGGTGGCGGAGGTGATATTACTGTTGGGTGTAAATATTGCGGAGTGAAGTTGACGGCGGTGATGGACATTGTGGAGTTGTGGTGATGAACATTGATGGTGTTAGTAGCGTTGCGGAGCTTTGTGAATTCTCCGACCGGTGATGAAGTGGAGGAGAAATAGTTAGTGGTGTGGTGTTGTGCGGTGGATCTGTGGTGGTTGTTTGGTGAAAAAAGAAAGAAGAATTTTTAAAAATATTAAAAAAAGTGATTTTTAAAAAATAATTTGATATGGGTAGAGTTAAATTTGATTCGTTGATGACGTGGACCAATCAAATCGCGAGTGCATATACAACACTCAAACTTGACTTGGTCTACGCCACGAAGGGGAAAAATAATACGTTTCAAAGTTGTTAAGGAGGTTAATAATTATCAATTAAGTTTAAGTGCCAAAGTAAATTATGACGACAAGTGCAGGGGTGAAATGATGTCTTTTCTCTATTTTTTTAAATTAAATCATTAACAAAAAATTAACATGATTTCTGGGCTAGCCCAATTGAGTTTAAACACATGCATTAACTTATTAAATGACCCCAATACCCCTCAATTTCCCTCTCAAAATATTTCGCCATTCCTTTTCCCGCCATTTTTGTAACACCCCATATTCAAGTACATGTATTGGCGTATTCAAGTACGTGTATTGGTCTTATTTATATGGAATTAATTTTTTTATTTTATTTATACCGGAATTGCCCGTCGATGGTTCCATGCCAAGGTTATTGAATAAGCTTTCCAACGATATAAAGATTTCCAAAAACGGATAGGTTTCGTATATAATCGAGCACGTTCGAAACTATAAAACGGTGGCCGGGATATTTGGGAGTAGTAAATGTGCAGGAAAATTTCCTGCACACAAACTACTGAGGCCAGCCGAATTTTTGGGTCAACTTCGAATGATCATAACTCCCTTAATATAATGAACTGGGAGAGCTTCGACCTATTAAAAGAAATATCTTTGAGTTTTATTTCCAATGCAATTGGTTTCATTCAAATCCAACGTCTGAGTAAGGAGTTATACTTGTTTTACTTCAGCCTATCAAAACAGATTTTTAGGGTCAACTTCAAATGACCATAACTCCTTGTACAGGACGAACTGGGTGGCCTACTTTATATGAAATGAAATCCCTTTGAGTTATATTTCCAACGATACCAATTTCACCCAAATCCGATATCGGATCAAAGAGTTATGGTCGATCTACTTTAGCTTATCAAAACAGTCCACCAAAGGACAGATTTGACATTATTTAAAATTTAAAGGCATTTTGGTCATTCCCTATTATATTATAGACGGGAACATGTGTATATATACATGTATATGAGTTTAAAAACTCATTTTCATCATCAATCATTGATAAAGAACAAACCCTAGACAAATTTGACCTTTAAACTACTTTTGATTCAACCGTAGAAATTCCAAAGTAATCCGATAACTGTGTTTGTCATCTCGAGAGCTTCGAACGGCACCTATTATTTGTGCAAACAGGATTGCATAATCAAGAGGTGAATTCTAATATATGAATATTGTTTGCCTTTGTTCTCTTCCATATGTATATGTGTGATAGAGGATTATATGTATTGGTTGTTATTGAAAGGTGATGAAAATAGGGTTATGGACTATTTTGCATGGTTTGGTTGTATTGAATTGTGGAAGGTGGATATGGTAATTGAGTTATGGAAGGTGGATATGGTGATATACTATTGATTTGATGATTATTTATGTCTATGGCTCAATTTGGTTTAATAGATTGGTTGGAAGGATAAATGAATCCAAACTTGATATTGGAGGATGTTGTATGAATATGCATGGCATGCGAATGTAATTGGAGTATAAGAGGGTTAAAGTGACACCCTTTATGGTGTAATTAAGGCTTACTACTTAACCACTAGTTTGGTGAATTCAAATAATTGAATTGTGACGTTTGGTCGCTAATACTAGATTGCTATATATGTTCATTGTAGATAAGTAATCCGAAAAGACGAGAAGTCCATTTGGGACTAGTATTGAAGGCTGACAGTCAGGTATATAAAGCATACTCTATACCATATCTTTGGCATGAAAGTGAACAATTGTTCTATTAAGAAAGTTTCCAAAGTTATTCAGTAACATGTGATCCATAATGGTTTTGTATGATGTCCTACGTTACCAATGAAGTTATTTCCGCCCTACGAGATGTCAAAACATTCCAATACTTACTTTTTTTCCAAATCTTACATGTTTATTGCACTAATGAATGCCAGAAGGTATCCGGTTACTCAAACAAGATCCATGTGCTATTAATGACTCCAAAACGTTTCATTGATATACCAATAAGTTCCTACTTCATTGTTATGGCATTGATGACTCCAAAACACTTCATTGATGTGCCAATGAGTTCTTACTTCATTGTTATTGCATTTATGGTCTATTTATATGTCTCTTATTAATGTATCATTGTTTCAAAGTATCAAAAATGCGGTGGCAACCGAAATAACAATCTCAAAGATTAATTGAACTATGTGATGGAAGTTCTCTCTTATTGGGTGGTATCCCAGGGGCATAAGCCTATCATGGGTCGATCCCAGTTGATATGTATTGGAGGAAGCCTAATGGTCACAGTACAGTACAGTAATGATTACAAAGATGATAAGAACGAAGTAAAAGTGATTTAATAAATACAATGAACAGATTGTCACAAGTTCTAGTAAGTGTGGTCCACTCCTATTTCGATTTATTCACTTGTTTCTGATTCTATTGAACTCCTATATCATATGTGATTCTCTACAGCTTTACATACTCAGTACATATTTCGTACTGACATCCCCCACGGGGGACCTGTATTTCATGTTGCAGGCACAGGTACCTCAGCTCATACACCGCACAAGTAGGAACCAGGATATCCAGCTGCTTTTGGTGAGCTCCAGTTTGCTTCGGGACTTTCCGTGTCATATCCAGTCACTTTTGATATTGTATAGAAGTTAGTTATATGGCGGGGTGTGTCCCGACCTTAGTTAAACTCTGTGTATTGTTTAGAGGCTTTGTAGACCTAATGTACAGTTAAGGTGGTGTTTTGTTAGTAGACGTGATGGCTCCAACGGCCAAGTATTGTATATACATATATATGTGTGCTCGAGCTTATACAAGTGATTATTTCCTTTTATATGCGACATGATGTTGTCTGAATTTTGGGTTGTCATAGAGGTATGCATGGGAAGTATAAGGTTATGAGCTGGTTCTCCCGGGCCTCCTCGGTTACGGGTGCCCGTCCGCCCCAATAGGATTTGAGGCGTGACAATTTTAATATGCAATAGTTAATCTTTTCAAAACATTTCACAATTTATTTTCCCGCCATTTTAATTTACAACAATGAATAGAGTATTTAAATAACTATAACATATTTTTATTTTGCTTTGAGGGTCTTTAAAAAGATTAAAAAAAATGAAGACTATTTTTTAAATTTTACGTCTTATATTATTTTTTTATTTCGACTATGTTAATCCGTCGATGTAACATTTCTGCACAAAAACATTGGTCTTGCAATTAATCTTAAAACCTCTATATACTAGTTCAACAATACTAATTATGTTTGAGAAGACAAAATAACTTTGTTGTAAAAAAATGTACAAAATTAAAGAAGGGTATTTTTGTAAACAAACATTTCTTTTATAAAAATTATATAAGATGTATTATTTCTTATACATCAACTCAAACAACGTTTAAGAAATAATACATGCATAACTAATACAAGTATTATTAATGCAAGCATTACTAAAATATTATATTCTTTATTAATCTTATACACTCTACCAAATGACCCCTTAAAGAACATTGTCTGTGCATGATTATAGATAGAGTTTTGGTAATTGGGAATGAAGAGGGAAAAAAGTATCGAACCCAATAGTAACTGAAGGTTTATTTTTTGTTTTAGAGAAAAGACATAATTTTTTTCTAAATTTGTAATCATAACTTACTTTTGCGCTGAAACTTTAGAAGTAATTATTTACACCTTATTATTATTTTAAGTGAATTTAATACCTCCTCTAACGGAGAAAGTATTACCACTCTCTCAAACTCGTGTGGAACTGGAAAAAAAAAGTAAAATAAATTAGCCTAATCCCAATTTATTTATTTCTTTTTACCTTATTTTATCTCTCCACCTTTCTTCTTGTTCACAACCACCCAGTTTCACCCACCTTTCTTCTTCAATCATTTCTTCCATTACTCCATCTTCTCCCTGCCTCTTCCATTACACAAAATATAGAAAAGACTTTATTTTTTTTAGTAGGATAATGAGCTTTTCGAGAAAATTAGCGTCTTTTCTTTAATAACACCAAGAAAGATTTTTTTTTTTTTTTTTTGTAATCGAGAGAGCGGAGGAAGAATAGTGGAGCGGAACCTTTTTTTATTAAAAAAATACTTTAATAACAACTTGCGATTATTAAAAAGTGTAATCGTTATACCTTAAAAATTCCGAGGAGGATGTTCAATTGAGAAAATAAAATTGTTCATTTTAGTGGTGAGTATTAATGGTGGTTTAATAACCACTTCAATCTTCTGCCATTATTCTTTAATTTCATTACAAATTTATTTTCGTATGATTTTTTGCTGTCGAATTTTTTAGTTGATATTCTTGATATTGGTGATGAGTATTGTGAAATTATTGGTGTTGGTGATGGATATTGTGAAATTGTTGGTGTTGGTGATGGGTGTTGTAAAATTGTTGATGTTGGTGATGGGTGTTGTGAAATTTTCAACCATTTTAATTTTTTTTGAAGTTAATATCAGTGGAGGTGGCGGAACTTGTGTAATTGACGGTGGCGGAGGTGATATTACTGTTGGGTGTAAATATTGCGGAGTGAAGTTGACGGCGGTGATGGACATTGTGGAGTTGTGGTGATGAACATTGATGGTGTTAGTAGCGTTGCGGAGCTTTGTGAATTCTCCGACCGGTGATGAAGTGGAGGAGAAATAGTTAGTGGTGCGGTGTTGTGCGGCAACGATGGATCTGTGGTGGTTGTTTGGTGAAAAAAGAAAGAAGAATTTTAAAAAATATTAAAAAAAGTGATTTTTAAAAAATAATTTGATATGGGTAGAGTTAAATTTGATTCGTTAATGACGTGGACCAATCAAATCGCGAGTGCTTATACAACACTCAAACTTGACTTGGTCTACGCCACGAAGGGGGAAAATAATACGTTTCAAAGTTGTTAAGGAGGTTAATAATTATCAATTAAGTTTAAGTGCTAAAGTAAGTTATGACGACAAGTTCAGGGGTGAAATGATGTCTTTTCTCTATTTTATAAAATTAAAACATAAACAAAAAATTAACATGATTGCTGGGCTAGCCCAATTGAGTTTGTGAATTTTAATTATACTAGTTTAGTTTATGTACTTTTCACATGTAACTTGCATCAATAAATAAAATTATGTGAAAGAAAATAAAATAATTAAAAATAGCAACAATGCTAAAATAACTTTATATCTATTCAAATAATGTAAATAAATATTGCATATCAAATATGTCATTGTTCGTTATATAAAATAAAAGATCATGCTTCATACAAATCAATTATTAATTTTGTATAATTCATATATAATCTTTAAAGCGATTAAGTGGGAGAAATAAAGAAAGATGATAAATAAATGCAAGAAGATAACTAAACATAGATAGAGTACGAAAATGGATCATATATGATATAATGAAAAATTGTAAAATAACTCACCATAAAATAAATGAGAGAGAAAGATACTATTAATTATTCAATTCTTTCAAATATAGTAGGAATACATGCAAGACAACCCATTTTAATATTGTTCTAGTTATCTTTAGGTCTAATCCTTAGAAAAGGTTTATAGATAAATTCACCAACCTAAAATTAAACCCTTGTATCCTATTTATTCCTATGTCAATATTAGACGTTTATTTTATTTTATTTTTAAGAAAATCCTATGACAATTCCTACACTAATTAAGAGTATTTGCTTTATTATTTATTTTCTTAGATACGCTCTCTTCCTTTTTTTTTGAAAAAAAAAAAGTTTTGAGCTAATTTAAGCTATATCAAGACTACTTGTTGTCCTATTGTGTTAGATTTTACCATGATAGTTTGACTCCTATTAACACATTTATTCTCTTTTTTACCCTTTTTTGGTTGTACAATTATAGAAATCTTTTATGTAAGGTAAAATTCCTATTAATTCAGATGTATTAAAATTAAGATTTCTTACTTAGATCAAATAAGAATTTTAATTAATTTTTAAGTCCTAAATCTAAATATAATAATTAAATGATAAATGTTTTAGAAAAATAGCATATGACTATTTTGTTATTGTAGTAACTTTTATTAAAGAACAAATTAAGAGAAAAATTATTAGAAATCAACAATCGACAATAAAATAAATTTTATATCATTTAAATGATATAACGTGTAACATCATTATAGCCTATTATTTAAAATAAGAATGATACACCAGATCTCATCATTTATTCATAATTGAATCAGTTACATATAATTAAATTTTGGAAGAGAATTTTTATAAAATTAAAATGACTAACCAATTTCTCATGATGGAATGTAACGATTCAAAGAATCTGACAAAAATTATACATAAGTCAATTTTGAATTATTAATTATTTATGTCATTATAAACAAAAATCATAGTAAAAAAATTTCCCGATTAGCAATTATCTATCGAGAATACATGATAACTTATTATTTTCAACTTCAAGAACATACTAAAATCATAATAGAAAACTTTTCAATTAGCAATTGTCTATCAAAATACACAATGGTTTATTCTTGTAAATATAAAAAACATACTATAAGAAAACTTTCCTCAAAGCACAAACAAATCTGTCTCTTCAATGGACAATACTATCAATATTTCACAAAAAAAATTCTCAATGAGCAATTGCCGATCAAGAATACGTTATAATTTGTTTTGTTGTAAGCTTCAAGAACATACTAAAATTTTGAAAAACTTTCTACAAATGACAATCAAATTTATCTATTTAATCATAGATACTATCGAGATTTTATACATCAAAATCATATTAAAATTTTAGAAAACTTACCCCAAATCACAAGCAATTTGTCTCTTCAATTATAAGATACATAAAAAATTCACACACACAAAAAAGTGCTTCTTGTTTATCAAGAATAGATGATAATTTATTTTGTAAATGATAAGAACATATTAAAACTTAAAAAATTTACCTCAAATCACAAGCAAAATTTCTCTCACACGCACGCAAAAAAACTTTCGATGAACAACTGTTTATCAAGAATATATGATAACTTATTTATTATAAACTTAAAAAACATACTAAAATATAAAAAAATTATCCCAAATCACATGATAATTTATATATATTAATAAGAAAATTCTACATCTAAACCTGTTTTTTCTCTACCTGCGATAATTTTGGAGAAAAACATCTAAACCTAAATATAAAAGCACAACCACCATCAATTAATTAATTAAAGAATCCTGATGTTACAGTGATTCAAAAGTTAAATAAAATTCGTTTAAAATTTTAAAAAATTCACAATTTTTTCACGCATTGTTAAGGGTCTCCTTCCCTTTTTTTTTTCCTGGCCAACTTTCAAGTTTTTCTTAGATTTAGGTCTTTCTTTCCTTTTTTTTCTAAAATATTTTTTTTTTTCCTTTTGGTGTACAGCCGTGTGTTTAATTATGCATGTTTTCCCCTCTATATTTTAGGACTTTTTTTAAGTACACAAGAAGAAAAACTCTACCATATTTTTTTTTCTTATCATATATTGTTGGATTTCTTTTAAATATTATAAATATAATAATATAATAATTAAAGAAAAATAAGTGAAAAGATAATTTCATCTACTGCACATACTTTTAAGGAAGGACAAAAAGTTCCAATCACCTTTTTAAGGGTCTTCACACTTTTAATATATTATTATTATTATAGATTATAAATTATAAATTATAAATATAGATTATAGATATATATATATATATTTTCCTCAAGTTGCATCTTAAAATGTTGTGAATGTTGGATTTTCAATAACTTTCTAGACGGTGAATGGAGTCCAATGAACTGCAAAATTGTCTCCAATGGATATATCATTCTTTAGTATTATTGTTATTATTATTATTATAATTTTTTTTTAATTTTTTTATATTTGATCGGTTGGCCATATTAGGAATTAGGATGATGTATGAATGTGTAGACATATTAGGAAGAGATATATGATTAGGAAGAAATATATTTGAAATAAGTGAACAAGATGAGGAATGTGAGACTGAGATGATTCAAATATGTGAATAGGAGATGCTTAGATGTTCTAGAGAGGAGGTGTGCGAGGTTGAGGAGACGTACAGGTAGAACAAAGAAGTAAGTATTGGGAAGATATGATTAAATAGAACATGACACACCTACTACTTAGCGAGGGGATAACCTAGGTAGAAGGTAATTATACATGTTAGAAATTAGAGTAGAAGGTTAATGACAGTTAAGAGTGGTCTAGTTTTCCTTCTTTATATTATTATTATCCTCTCCTATTATATTATTCTTTGATTTTAGTATTACCTACTATTTTCCTTGCTTTAATTATCCTATTACTTATTAGCTTGGTGAAGTCTTCCTTTTTTTCTTTATTTTCAACCCAAATTCTTCTCTACTATATTTCATGCATAATTTGATATGTTTTATTTGAGTTCGAGGGTATATCAAAAATAACTTTTCTAATCACAAGATAGGGGTAAGATTGTGTGCACCTCACTTTTTCCATATCTCTTTTTGTAATTACACTTTGTTATTATATAGTCGGATAGCCATGAATATATTTGGAAGAAAAAAACAAAAGAGAGAGGTTTTTGGTGGAAACAGAACCTTGAATATATATGAATTTATAATACTCACCCCATCTCATTTTTACTGCCACTTTGGCTCTTTTTACGCACATTAAAAAAAATAATACAGTAATAAATACAAGTTTTAGCTTAATAAGTTATTCCTGTTATAAATGTATTTACATTATAGTGAATGTCTATCAAGATCTACTTTGATAACTATTAGGATTTGAAGCATCCGTCTTTTACTCAGACTAGGAGTGGGTTTTGTTCATTGTATTTACAATCTTATGATCTCTCATTCCTCAAGAGAAGAAATAAGAATCACTCTCTCTATCCTCTTTACTCTTTTTCTTTATTCTTTCTTATTTTATAACACGTTATCAGCATGAGACTCTGCCAAATAAGGTGAGATTATAAATTTAAAGGTCAAGGTTAGTAATTCCTTATGTTATTTGTATTTTTCTATTGACAATATAATTATTGTTGGATTTGAGGAAAAATAATTGGTTTGGAACCATTTATGTTTTAAATTCATTCCTCAAGAACAATATTATCAAAATGGATGATAATATTTGGGTTCAAGTCCCATCGATTTATGTCTAAGACGCCTTTATATGGATAAAATATTGAGTTTGAATCTCAATACACCATATTGATGTGATGGCTAAGGCAAAATAATGGATATTGGGTGAAAAGTCATGAAATTCGACCCATTGAATATGCTCCATTCCATGAAGTGAATGTGGTAGCAATATATGATAAGTCTGAAATATGACTACTTACTTCATTCTTGAGGTGTATGTGGTACTAGTGCATAATATGTCTGAAAGAAGACAAGTGATTGAATGCACGAATATAATATTGATCATCAAAAGTGATGATATTTTCACACGCTTATATGATTATAAGATATGTTAGAGAAAAATTCTCTACATCATATGTATGCCTCGATTTGCTTCTGACATAGCAAAATCTTGAAAGAGGTTATAAGCTATCATAATTTGATAGGCTTAAGGCACGATTATATTCTATTCGTGGGGAATGAGAAACATATTAATGCAAACGTGCACTTGATTGTGATTGTACCACAACTCACCTTCGAAAGAGGTTGAATAATTTTGAAATCTACTTCTGAAGTAGTAAATCTGAAATTTATTCATGTAATAGTAAATCTGAAATTTACTAAAGAAAAAGTACATGTCATGGTAAACTTGGAGTTTACTAGAATAAAAGTTCATAAATTGATATGAACAATTGTGACATCTCGAAGATATGTATGTAATGAAGAACTAAGAGATTCTTCAAGAATTGTGTATGTCGTTTGTTCTCATGATAAGTTGGTTGGACCAACTAATATTGGGATTGGATCCCTTCAAATCTGAAAATTATAAAAGGTGAATAAGGGCCCGTTTACCTATCATGGGATATGTTGAAAAGATGCATCAATAAGATGATCACATGTACATTCATGGTCAACCTACGTTTGATATTCATAAAGTTTCTTGTTCAATATAAATTGAGCATAATTTTCAGATTGTGTAATCAAGATAATTCATGTTAATGGTGATGGTTTAACATTGAATGTCTTCGATAAATATCTAAACCATTGTTAATGAGAGCAAAACTTAATGTATTGGTCTGAAATATGATATATTGCAATAGCATTTGTATGTATTAAACCAATAAATTATGATTATTTCTTCCCTCTCAATTGGTTCAAGGTCAGGAACCAATTATTCCATCTAATAATTTTGATGTGCGGTATACGATTAATGAATATACCATAATGCACAACGATGGCTTCCTCAAAGAAGTAGAGGATGTATGTTAGTTTTCCTAACATAAGGGGATATTATAAGCGCTATGAAATATGTTAGGAATTATCACCAGATCCTCATCCAAAAGATAATTCAAGTCAAATGCCGAAAACATCTCATATTAAGCGCAAGTGCTCTTATTTTGTGTTCCTAAAGGACAGAGTCTATGCATGCGTGAAGCGTGGTAGACTAATCGGTTCTAAATGAAATAGTCCTTGAAAAATAAGGAGCAAATAATCATAATAAGAAGGCAATGAACTCTTGAAAAGCCTACGACATAACACTTCATGAAACCTTATGTAAGGTTCATGTGCCTGAAAATAATGAAGTGATGAGATCTCAAAATGTTATGTAGCATTGTGAACCTATACAAAATGATATATCATCAATATCTTTGACACAATATTGACGCAATATTGTGAAAGATTACGAGGATTTGAATTCTACGTTTATTTAAGCTTGCTGACGTAGAAATATTTATCAAGTGACATGAAAGGATGCATTTTGGTAAGCGTAAAACTTATTTGATTTGCAGTCCTAGTACTTGAAGATGTCACTCATGAAATGTTGAATATTGTCACTTGACAAAACTTATGTGAAAACTTTTAAGGATTCAAACTGCTTGAAGCGTATAAAAATTTTTGGGAAACTTATTTATAATCCTTATATTGTATAAGCTTATTGCTTGAACATCATTGAAACTCTTGGAGACTTTTCAAAGCAATAGATTATTTGTTGAAATTCGAAATATATCGAATTGGGTTGGTTATGAAGTACTATATCTTAGTGTAATTGATGCACTCATGTACCTTGCAAATACTAAAAGGCCTATAGCCTTTTCAGTCAATTTGTTAGCAAGGTATATTTCTGCTCCTACTATGAGACATCAAAATGGGATAAAACGCATGAGCTTGTTTTATTCTAAAGATTGTAGTCCCGATCTTATTGGTCATGCTGATGATAGGTACCTATCTGACCCGCATAAAGCTCGATCTCAAATAGGCTATGTGTTCATATGTGGTGGTACTGCCATATCTTGGAGATATACAAAGTAGTCTATCATAGCCACTTCATCGAATCATGCTGAGATAATAGCTATTCATGAAGCAAGCCGAGAATATGTATGGTTGAGGTCCATGATACATCTCGTTTGAGAAAAATATGGTGTGAAATATGACAATCTACCCACAATTTTATACAGAGATAATTCAGCATACATAACACATCTTAAGGGAGGATTCATAAATGGAGATAGAACGAAGCACAATTTTCCAAAGCTTTTCTACATACATGAGCTACAAAAGAATGATGATATTAATGTGCAACAGATTCGTTCAACTGAGAATGTGACTGATTTATTCACCAAATCTTCTCCAATTGCAACTTTCAAGAAGATGCTGCACAAGATCAAGATGCAAAGGTCAAGGATGTTCTCATTAGGGGGAGTTAATACACGTTGTACTCTTTTTACCTTGCGAGGCTTTGTCCCACTGAGTTTTCCTTGTAAGGTTTTTAATGAGGCAGCCGAAATGCTTATTATTAGAGATGTGTACTCTTTTTCCTTTACTAGATTTTTTTCCTACTGGGTTTTTTCTAGTAAGGTTTTAACGAGGTACATTATCTACCAATAAGACATTAAAGGGGCAGTGTTATAAATGTATTTACATTATAGTGAATGTCTATCAAGATCTACTTTGATATCTATTAGGATTTGAAGCATCCGTCTTTTACTCAGACTAGGAGTAAATTTTCCCTATAAATAGAGGGGTTTTGTTCATTGTATTTACAATCTTATGATCTCTCATCCCTCAAGAGAAGAAATAAGAATCACTCTCTCTATTCTCTTTACTCTTCTTCTTTATTCTTTCTTGTTTTATAACAATTCCTATTTATTTCAGACATTCGTACTTTCTCCGTCTCAAATTACTTGGCATGTTTGATTTTTACATAATTCTTAAGAAAGAAATTAATAAGAGGTACAAATTGGTTAATATGACCTTATTTAATCTTTGATTAAATGAATCTTCTTCCGCTAATATGGGTACATTTGGAAAAAATGGTTACTTATCTCTAGGATTCTTAAACATGTCAACTATTTTAAGACCTTTTTTGACAAACATGTCAAGTAATTTGAGACAAAGGGTGTATGTTGTAATTTACCCCTTTATATATTAGAATAGATATTTTTATAGAATTGAACAATATTTAAAAGGACTATTTCTCTAATGTTACTTTCATACTTAGAACCAATTACCAAGTTTACCTTGAACTCCTATACAGACAACTATTTTGAGATAATTTTCTTTTAGCTAAAATAACAGTTAAAATGGAAGGAAGAGAGATCGGATTACATAATATATTATGTTGTCACAATTATATAGGTCGGCCAATTTGTCTCAAAGAATGACATTTGATCATAAGTGGCAACAAAGAAGTTTCAGCAGAATCAGCATGAGGAGAGCAGGAAGGCATTTGAGCAAAAGTTGGCTTGGCAGAAACAAGATGTGAGGCATTTAGAAGATGTTTCACTTTGGAATCAAACTTATGATAAAGTTGTTGAACTGTTGGCTTGGACTGTTTGTACAGTCTATGCTCGGATTACTGTGGCTTTTGGTAATGCTAAGAGAGAAGGATTCAGTGAGAAGTCTGGTGTAATTGTTGCAGATAGCAAGGTTGAAGTCATGGATGGTGAATTCAAGAAGCCTGTTTTAAGGAATAGCAATGGAATATATATATATATTCTTTTCTTTTAAAGAATATATAAAAAATAAGTGTATGGGATTATTTTTTTAAAAAAAATTATAATTTATTACGTGACAATGACATGACACTAATATAGCAGTGATTTGTTAATAACGTGGCGCGTGTGTAGTATATTCTATGTGTGAGGGTGGGATTTTGATTTTAAGGGTGAATTTAATTCACTTGAAAGTTGTTAAGGAGGTAAATAAATGAAAACTAAGTTTAAGTGGAACCCGTTAACGCGTTATTGTTTTACGAATATGGAAGAAGAAATGGGTTGGAAGTTGACAGGTTTAGCTTCCCGCCATTGCTGAAAGCTGCGTCGAGGGGTTTGGCCTTGCGTGAAGGGATGGAGATTCATGGGTTGGGTTGTAAACTTGGGTTTGATGATGACCCGTTTGTTCAGACTGCTTTGCTTGGTATGTATGAGAATTGTGGGAAAATTGAAGATGCACGGTTGGTGTTTGATAAAATGTCTCAAAGATATATTGTCACTTGGGATATTATGATTGATGGGTATTATGCTGTTCTCCATTTAATTATCTAAGATGGTTAACTTTTTCCCTTTTTTTGTCTGCTAGGGCCTAGGAAGAAAAAAGACTTTTCTTTTTGCATACTTGCTCCGTACCACAATAAGTGTCACCTTAGCTAAACTCACGTCCATTGATCCATTAAGAATCAATTAATACAATGTGTAGTATAGCTGGAAAAACATACTACTCTTTCCGTCCCATACTAGTTGGTCATCTTATTAAAAATAACTCTATCGTATTAGTTGTCCACCTTACTAAATTAAGAAAACATTAATTAATTTTTTCTCATACTACCCTTACAATAAATTCTTTTCGAAAGTGTTCGCAGTTGTTTTTAAAGTTTCCAAGAAGTTTTTAAGGGGCGAATTAGTAAAATTATCTTCTTGTATATGATTTGTTAACATGCATGTAAAAAGGAAAATGATCAATATATGGGCCGGAGGGAGTAATTTTTCTCTTGAATTCTAAAAGTGACAGTTATTTTGGGACAATTTTTTTTTGGTAAGACACTTATTTTGGGACGGAAGGAGTAGTGACGTATACTAACCGCAAAATTGTAATTTCACTAATGGGGTTTGGGAAGAGTTTGGATGTATAAGACCTTTATGGATATAGAGAGACTGTTTCTGATAGACCCTCGGTTAAAAAATATGTGTTTGAAGTAGAATTGCAAGAGAAAGATGGCAGCAAAATAGCAAGATACAATTGGTAGAATTGCTTTTAGTAAAGAATGCTTGGTTTAAGGAACCCAAAATTTGTTTAGAGAAAAAACCTGTTGATAAGTAGTGGAATGAAACTGACCTAGATATGGAACGGAATAGATATGGAGGATTCATATGCCGATGTTCTCTGGTTTGGATTTGGGTGTATGTGTGTCTGTTATTTGTTGTTGTTGCGTCATTTTTAGTTGATGAATTTTCAAAGATATTTATTTCACACTACAGTGTCAGAATTACTTATTTAAAAACGAGTGATGTCTATTAAGTTTCTTAGTTATAGCTTGCTGACCTTTCTGTTGTGTGTTTCACAGTTACTGCCAGAATGGCCTTTTCGATGATGTGTTGGTCTTATTGGAAGAGATGCGGAGCTCGAATGTGGAACCAGACTCGAGGGTTTTCACAACCATTCTATCTGCTTGTGGTAAAACTAGAAATTTAGCCATAAGGAAAGTGATTCATGGTTTAATATCAGATAATAACATCATTGCTGATTCACGTCTGCTAAGTTCTCTTATCAGCATGTATGCAGGCTGTGGCTGCATGGATTTAGCTCAGAATTTGTATGACAAACTGTCGCAAAAGAATTTGGTGGTATCGACTGCCATGATTTCAGGGTACTCAAAGGTTTGGCAAGTCGAAGCTGCACGATCTATTTTTGATCAAATGACAGACAAGGACTTGGTTTGTTGGAGTGCGATGATATCTGGTTATGTAGAGAGCGACCAACCTCAAGAAGCTCTGAAGTTACTTGACAAAATGCAGGCATCTGGAGTGAAGCCTGACCAAGTAACTATGTTAAGTATTATCTCAGCCTGTGCTAACCTCGGTGCATTGGATCAAGCAAAAAGAATCCATCTGATTGTTGATAAGTATAGATTTCGAGAAGCTTTGCCTGTAAATAATGCCTTAATTGATATGTATGCCAAATGTGGATATCTAGACGGAGCAAGAGGTGTTTTTGGTCGAATGCGAAGGAAAAATGTTATTTCGTGGACTAGTATGATTAGCGCGTCTGCCATTCATGGAGAGGCCGATCAGGCTTTGATGCTTTTCCGTCAAATGAAAGAGCCTAATTGGATTACGTTTGTGGCTGTTCTATACGCTTGTAGCCATGCTGGACTAGTTGACGAGGCGCAACAGATCTTCTCATCAATGGTGAATGAGTACAATATCACACCTAAACTTGAACACTATGATTGCATGGTGGACCTTTATGGCCGAGCAAATCGTCTCAGAGAAGCCCTGGAGCTGGTAGAGACTATGCCTATGGCTCCAAATGTTGTCATTTGGGGTTCATTAATGGCTGCTTGTCGGATCCATGGTGAGTTTGAACTAGGAGAATTTGCAGCTAAAAGGCTTCTCGAGTTAGATCCGGAGCATGATGGGGCTTATGTCTTCTTATCAAACGTTTATGCTAAAGGTAAAAGATGGGAAAATGTTGGGGAGGTGAGACAACTTATGAAACACAAAGGCATATGGAAGGAACGAGGACACAGTAAGATTGAAATGGACAATGAGATTCATGAATTTTTAACAGCTGATAAGAGTCATAAACATGCAGATGACGTATATGGAAAGCTAGCTGAGGTAGTTTGCAAGTTGAAGCCGGTCGGTTATGCTCCAAACAACAGTGTTGTTTTAATTGACGTAGATGAAGATGAGAAGAAGGATATGGTCCTTTTGCACAGCGAAAAGTTGGCTCTTATTATGGATTACTGAGAAGTAATAACGGATCACCAATCCATATAATTAAGAATTTAAGGATCGGTGAGGATTGCCATAACTTTATGAAGTTGGCATCTAAGGTGTTTGAGAGAGAAATTGTAGTAAGAGATAGGACTAGATTTCACCATTACAGAGATGGCTCGTGTTCTTGTAAAGACTACTGGTGACAACAATTTGTGAAATAGAATTAGCTGTATACTACACATTGTATTAAACTGTTCTCATATCTCTTTATATATCATTCAACTTCATCAAACAAGCACAGGCAGAGAACATTTCTGGCTACAGGGGATATAGCATTTACAGTTGAAATGTACCAAGACAATGCGGTACCAAAAAATGCTGAAATTGAATCCTCAAGGTTCAGAAGAACAAACATATAGAGCTAAAACCGGAAGCTCTCACGAGTGATGAGAATGCTTTCTCATAAGAACATCAAAAACTCTATGTTCAGAAGAACCCCATGCTTTCTCAGGTTGGAATCTGGAGCCTCTCTCCTGTGAAATCACTGTACTGGCTCGTGAAAGAAGACGACAGCTAGAACTCTTGTTTCAACTTTTGAACTTCTCTTCTCAGCCTGAATTTCAGAAACTCCAACACAGCTGAAACCAATTTCCCATTTTCAGTTAAAGGACTTCGACTGTACTCTAAAATCCATGTATCCGGGTCTAACTGCACAGGAGAAGCACTCCACTTCTGTTGGGTCCATGAACTATTAGCCTTTCTAATCGAATAACCAATCTCCCCATTGGACCACTGTTCAAAATGAAGAGGAAAAGAGCAACAAAACCTTAATTTAACTAAGTAAACTTAAAAGAAGAGAGGATAGAAACATAGAACAGAGTCGAAATTCTGTTACCTCAGTGAGTCTTCCTGATAATATGGTATACGTACGCGCAGAAAATCCTGCTGTGAGCAAACCTGCTGTTTATAAAGGCCATCCCCATATGCTCAACTCTTCTTAATTGGACTTGTACAATGTACATCGCGAATTCAAAAGCAAAATCAAATGGAAAGATGAAATTATTTAGTGTGTGATAACCAGCTGTTTAAAAATTTATTGACGCTACAAAAATTAATGGGTATGAAATCTCTGTGTCTCATGGTTTAATGTGGTATGATTTTTTATTTTTATTTTTGAATATTTTTAAACTAGGCCTAAGACATGAGTTGAGTTCAGCTAAATAAATTTATTATTAAAAAATTAAGTTAAACATGACATGTTAACAAGGAGAGATGGACAGTTTTTTGGTGTTTGATATATTTTAAGAAAAATAATAGTAATAATTGAGTGATATTGTAGACCTAGCAAAAAACACCAAATCCATTTTATTATAAGGCAATTATCATAAGATGTGTGACCAATTAGAGAATTAACTTAATACTTAGGGGTTGTTTGGTAGAGTGTATTGTAAAATATAATGCATGCATTAGTTAATGTGTATTACTAGTACCTTGTTTGGTACATCTTTTTGTCTATGTAAAACTAATGCAAGCATTAGTTGTACACTCTTTTGTGTATTGGAGTGTGTATTAGTAATACACTCTATTTCCTATGTATTAGTAATACAAAGACTTATGATAGAGAATTAACTTAACACTTAGGGGTCGTTTGGTAGAGTGTATTGTAAAAATATAATGCATGCATTAGTTAATGTGTATTATTAGTACCTTGTTTGGTACGTCTTTTTGCCAATATATAACTAATGCAAACATTAGTTGTACACTCTTTTGTGTATTGGAGTGTGTATTAGTAATACAATCTATTTCCTATGTATTAGTAATACAAAGACTTTAAACACATGCATTAACTTATTAAATGACCCCAATACCCCTCAATTTCCCTCTCAAAATATTTCGTCATTCCTTTTCTGGCCATTTTAATTTGCAATAGTTAATCTTTTCAAAACATTTCACAATTTCTTTTCCCGCCATTTTAATTTACAACAATGAATAGTTGATTTAAATAACTATAACATATTTTTGTTTTGCTTTGAGGGTCTTTAAAAAGATTTAAAAAAATGAAGACTATTTTTTAAATTTTACGTCTTATATTTTATTTTTATTTTGACTATGTCAATCCGTCGATGTAACATTTCTGCACAAAACATTGGTCTTGCAATTAATCTTAAAACCTCTATATACTAGTTCAACAATACTAAGTATGTTTGAGAAGACCAAAGAACTTTGTTGTAAAAAAATGTACAAAATCAAAGAAGGGTATTTTTGTAAACAAACATTTCTTTTATAAAAATTATATAAGATGTATTATTTCTTATACATCAACTCAAACAACGTGTAAGAAATAATACATGCATAACTAATACAAGTATTATTAATGCAAGCATTACTAAAATATTATATTTTGCATTATTCTTATACACTCTACCAAATGACCCCTTAAAGAACATTGTCTGTGCATGATTATAGATAGAGTTTTGGTAATTGGGAATGAAGAGGGAAAAAAGTATCGAACCCAATAGTAAGTGAAGGTTTATTTTTTGTTTTAGAGAAAAGACATAAAATTTTTCTAAATTTGTCATCATAACTTACTTTAGCGCTGAAACATTACAAGTAATTATTTACGCCTTATTATTATTTTAAGTGAATTTAATACCTCCTCTAACGGAGAAAGTATTACCACTCTCTCAAACTCGTGTGGAACTGGGGAAAAAAAAGTAAAATAAATTAGCCTAATCCCAATTTATTTATTTCTTTTTCCCTTATTTTATCTCTCCACCTTTCTTCTTGTTCACAACCACCCAGTTTCACCCACCTTTCTTCTTCAATCATTTCTTCCATTACTCCATCTTCGCCCTACCTCTTTCGTTCCACAAAATATAGAAAAGACTCTATTTTTGTTAGTAGGATAATGAGCTTTTCGAGAAAATTAGCGTCTTTTCTTTAATAACACCAAGAAAGATTTTTTTTTTTATAATCGAGAGAGCGGAGGAAGAATAGTGGAGCGGAACCTTTTTTTATTAAAAAAATACTTTAATAACAACTTGCGATTATTAAAAAGTGTAATCGTTATACCTTAAAAATTCCGAGGTGGATGTTCAATTGAGAAAATAAAATTGTTCATTTTAGTGGTGAGTATTAATGGTGGTTTAATAACCACTTCAATCTTCTGCCATTATTCTTTAATTTCATTACAAATTTATTTTCGTATGATTTTTTGCTGTCGAATTTTTTAGTTGATATTCTTGATATTGGTGATGAGTATTGTGAAATTATTGGTGTTGGTGATGAATATTGTGAAATTGTTGGTGTTGGTGATGGGTGTTGTAAAATTGTTGATGTTGGTGATGGGTGTTGTGAAATTTACAACCATTTCAATTTTTTTTGAAGTTAATATCAATGGAGGTGGCGGAACTTGTGTAATTGACGGTGGCGGAGGTGATATTACTGTTGGGTGTAAATATTGCGGAGTGAAGTTGACGGCGGTGATGGAAATTGTGGAGTTGTGGTGATGAACATTGATGGTGTTAGTAGCGTTGCGGAGCTTTGTGAATTCTCCGACCGGTGATGAAGTGGAGGAGAAATAGTTATTGGTGCGGTGTTGTGCGGCAGCGGTGGATCTGTGGTGGTTGTTTGGTGAAAAAAGAAAGAAGAATTTTAAAAAATATTAAAAAAAGTGATTTTTAAAAAATAATTTGATATGGGTAGAGTTAAATTTGATTCGTTGATGACGTGGACCAATCAAATCGCGAGTGCTTATACAACACTCAAACTTGACTTGGTCTCGCCACGAAGGGGGAAAATAATACGTTTCAAAGTTGTTAAGGAGGTTAATAATTATCAATTAAGTTTAAGTGCTAAAGTAAGTTATGACGACAAGTTCAGGGGTGAAATGATATATTTTCTCTATTTTTTAAAATTAAAACATAAACAAAAAATTAACATGATTGTTGGGCTAGCCCAATTGAGTTTAAACACATGCATTAACTTATTAAATGACCCCAATACCCCTCAATTTCCCTCTCAAAATATTTCGCCTTTCCTTTTCCGGCCATTTTTGTAACACCCCATATTCAAGTACATGTATTGGCGTATTCAAGTACGTGTATTGGTCTTATTTATATGGAATTAATTTTTTTATTTTATTTATACCAGAATTTTCCCGTCGATTGTTCCATACGAAGGTTATTGAATAAGCTTTCCAACGATATAAATATTTTCAAAAACGGATAGGTTTCGGATATAATCGAGCATGTTCGAAACTATAAAACGGTGGCCGGGATATTTGCAAATAGTAAATGTGAAGGAAAATTTCCTGCACACAAACTACTGAGGCCAGCCGAATTTTTGGGTCAACTTCGAATGATCATAACTCCCTTAATATAATGAACTGGGAGAGCTGCGACCTATTAAAAGAAAGATCTTTGAGTCTTCTTTTCAATGCAATTAGTTTAATCCAAATCCGACATCTGAATAAGGAGTTATACTCATTTTACTTCAGCCTATCAAAACAGATTTTTAGGGTCAACTTCAAACGACCATAACTACTTGTACAGGACGAACTGGGTGGCCTACTTTATATGAAAAGAAATCCCTTTGAGTTATATTTCCAACGATACCAATTTTACCCAAATCCGATATTGGAGCAAAGAGTTATGGTCGATCTACTTTAGCTTATCAAAACAGTCCACCAAAGGACAAATTTGACATTATTTAAATTTTAAAGGCATTTTGGTCATTCCCTATTATATTATGGACGGGAATATGTGTATATATACATGTATCTGAGTTCAAAAACTCATTTTCATCATCAATCATTGAGAAAGAACAAACCCTAGCCAAATTTGACCTTTAAATTACTTTTGATTCAATCGTAGAAATTCCAAAGTAACCCGATAACTGCGTTTGTCATCTCGAGAGCTTCGAACGGCACCTATTATTTGTGCAAACAGGATTGCATAATCAAGAGGTGAATTCTAAGGTATGAATATTATTTGCATTTGTTCTCTTCCATAGGTATATGTGTGATAGAGGATTATATGTATTGGTTGTTATTGAAAGGTGATGAAAATAGGGTTATGGACTATTTTGCATGGTTTGGTTGTATTGAATTGTGGAAGGTGAATATGGTAATTGAGTTATGGAAGGTGGATATGGTGATATACTATTGCATTGATGATTATTTATGTCTATGGCTCAATTTGGTTTAATGGATTGGTTGGAAGGATAAATGAATCCAAACTTGATATTGGAGGATGTTGTATGAATATGCATGGCATGTGAATGTAATTGGAGTATAAGAGGGTTAAAGTGACACCCTTTATGGTGTAATTAAGGCTTACTACTTAACCACTAGTTTGGTGAATTCAAATAATTGAATTGTGACGTTTGGTCGCTAATACTAGATTGCTATATATGTTCATTGTAGATAAGTAATCCGAAAAGACGAGAAGTCCATTTGGGACTAGTATTGAAGGTTGAAAGTCAGGTATGTAAAGCATACTCTATACCATATCTTTGGCATGAAAGTGAACAATTGTTCTATTAAGAAAGTTTCCAAAGTTATTCAGTAACATGTGATCCATAATGGTTTTGTATGATGTCCTACGTTACCAATGAACTTATTTCCACCCTACAAGATGTCAAGACATTCCAATACTTACTTGTTTTCCAAATCTTACATGTTTATTGCACTAATGAATGTCAGAAGGTATCCGGTTACTCAAACAAGATTCATGTTCTATTAATGACTCCAAAACATTTCATTGATATACCAATAAGTTCCTACTTCATTGTTATGGCATTGATGACTCCAAAAAACTTCATCGATGTGCCAATGAGTTCTTACTTCATTGTTATTGAATTGATGGTCTATTTATATGTCTCTTATTGATGTATCATTGTTTCAAAGTATCAAAAATGCGGTGGCAACCGAAATAACAATCTCAAAGATTAATTGAACTAAGTGATGGAAGTTCTCTCTTATTGGGTGGTATCCCAGAGACATAAGCCTATCATAGGTCGATCCCAGTTGATATGTACTGGAGGCAGCCTAATGATCACAGTACAGTACATTAATGATTACAAAGATGATAAGAACGGAGGTAAAGTGATTGAATAAATACAATGTACAGGTTGTCACAAGTTCTAGTAAGTGTGGTCCACTCCTATTACGATTTATTCACTTGTTTTTGATTTCTATTGAGCTCCTATATCATATGTGATTATCTACAGCTTTACATACTCAGTACATATTTCGTACTGACGTCCCCCACGGGGGACCTGCATTTCATGCTGTAGGCACAAGTACCTCAGCTCATACACCGCACAAGTAAGAGCCAGGATATCCAGCTGCTTTTGGTGAGCTCCAGTTTGCTTCGGGGCTTTCCGTGTCATATCCAGTCACTTTTGGTATTGTATAGAAGTTAGTTATATGGCGGGGTGTGTCCCGACCTTAATTAAACTCTGTGTATTGTTTAGAGGCTTTGTAGAACTAATGTACAGTCAAGGTGGGGTTTTGTTAGTAGACGTGATGGCTCCAACGACCAAGTATTGTATATACATATATATGTGTGCTCGAGCTTATACAAGTGATTATTTCCTATATGCGACATGATGCTGTCTTAATTTTGGGTTGTCATAGAGGTATGCATGGGAAGTATAAGGTTATGAGCTGGTTCTCCCGGGCCTCCTCGGTTACGGGTGCCAGTCCGCCCCAATAGGATTTGAGGCGTGACAATTTTAATTTTCAATAGTTAATCTTTTCATAACATTTCACAATTTCTTTTCCCGCCATTTTAATTTACAACAATGAATAGTTGATTTAAATAACTATAACATATATTTGTTTTGCTTTGAGGGTCTTTAAAAAGATTTAAAAAAATGAAGACTATTTTTTAAATTTTACGTCTTATATTTTATTTTTATTTCGACTATGTTAATCCGTCGATGTAACATTTCTGCACAAAAACATTGGTCTTGCAATTAATCTTAAAACCTCTATATACTAGTTCAACAATACTAAGTATGTTTGAGAAGACAAAAGAACTTTGTTGTAAAAAAATGTACAAAATCAAAGAAGGGTATTTTTGTAAACAAACATTTCTTTTATAAAAATTATATAAGATGTATTATTTCTTATACATCAAATCAAACAACGTGTAAGAAATAATACATTCATAACTAATACAAGTATTATTAATGCAAGCATTACTAAAATATTATATTTTGCATTATTCTTATACACTCTACCAAATGACCCCTTAAAGAACAATGTCTGTGCATGATTATAGATAGAGTTTTGGTAATTGGGAATGAAGAGGGAAAAAAGTATCGAACCCAATAGTATGTGAAGGTTTATTTTTTGTTTTAGAGAAAAGACATAAAATTTTTCTAAATTTGTCATCATAACTTACTTTTGCGCTGAAACTTTACAAGTAATTATTTACGCCTTATTATTATTTTAAGTGAATTTAATACCTCCTCTAACGGAGAAAGTATTACCACTCTCTCAAACTCGTGTGGAACTGGGGAAAAAAAAGTAAAATAAATTAGCCTAATCCCAATTTATTTATTTCTATTTACCTTATTTTATCTCTCCACCTTTCTTCTTGTTCACAACCACCCAGTTTCACCCACCTTTCTTCTTCAATCATTTCTTCCATTACTCCATCTTCGCCCTACCTCTTCCATTCCACAAAATATAGAAAAGACTCTATTTTTGTTAGTAGGATAATGAGCTTTTCGTGAAAATTAGCGTCTTTTCTTTAATAACACCAAGAAAGTTTTTTTTTTTTTTTTTTTTTGTAATCGAGAGAGCGGAGGAAGAATAGTGGAGCGGAACCTTTTTTTATTAAAAAATACTTTAATAACAACTTGCGATTATTAAAAAATGTAATCGAAATACCTTAAAAATTCCGAGGAGGATGTTCAATTGAGAAAATAAAATTGTTCATTTTAGTGGTGAGTATTAATGGTGGTTTAATAACCACTTCAATCTTCTGCCATTATTCTTTAATTTCATTACAAATTTATTTTCGTATGATTGTTTGCTGTCGAATTTTTTAGTTGATATTCTTGATATTGGTGATGAGTATTGTGAAATTATTGGTGTTGGTGATGGATATTGTGAAATTGTTGGTGTTGGTGATGGGTGTTGTAAAATTGTTGATGTTGGTGATGGGTGTTGTGAAATTTACAACCATTTCAATTTTTTTTGAAGTTAATATCAGTGGAGGTGGCGGAACTTGTGTAATTGACGGTGGCGGAGGTGATATTACTGTTGGGTGTAAATATTGCGTAGTGAAGCTGACGGTGGTGATGGACATTGTGGAGTTGTGGTGATGAACATTGATGGTGTTAGTAGCGTTGCAGAGCTTTGTGAATTCTCCGACCGGTGATGAAGTGGAGGAGAAATAGTTAGTGGTGTGGTGTTGTGCGGCAACGATGGATCTGTGGTGGTTGTTTGGTGAAAAAAGAAAGAAGAATTTTAAAAAATATTAAAAAAGTGATTTTTAAAAAATAATTTGATATGGGTAGAGTTAAATTTGATTCGTTAATGACGTGGACCAATCAAATCGCGAGTGCTTATACAACACTCAAACTTGACTTGGTCTACGCCACGAAGGGGGAAAATAATACGTTTCAAAGTTGTTAAGGAGGTTAATAATTATCAATTAAGTTTAAGTGCTAAAGTAAGTTATGACGACAAGTTCAGGGGTGAAATGATGTCTTTTCTCTATTTTTTAAAATTAAAATATAAACAAAAAATTAACATGATTGCTGGGCTAGCCCAATTGAGTTTGTTAATTTTAATTATACTAGTTTAGTTTATGTACTTTTCACATGTAACTTGCATCAATAAATAAAATTATGTGTAAGCAAATAAAATAATTAAAAATAGCAACAATGCTAAAATAAATTTATATCTATTCAAATAATGTAAATAAATATTACATATCAAATATGTCATTGTTCGTTATATAAAATAAAAGATCATGCTTCATACAAATCAATTATTAATTTTGTATAATTCATTTATAATCTTTAAAGCGATTAAGTGGGAGAAATAAAGAAAGATGATAAATGAATGCAAGAAGATAACTAAACATAGATAGAGTACGAAAATGGATCATATATAATATAATGAAAAATTATAAAATAACTCACCATAAAATAAATGAGAGAAAGATACTATTAATTATTCAATTCTTTCAAATATAGTAGGAATACATGCAAGACAACTCATTTTAATATTGTTCTAGTTATCTTTATGTCTAAACCTTAGAAAAGGTTTATAGATAAATTCACCAACCTAAAATTAAACCCTTGTATCCTATTTATTCCTATGTCAATATTAGACGTTTATTTTATTTTATTTTTAAGAAAATCCTATGACAATTCCTACACTAATTAAGAGTATTTGTTTTATTATTTATTTTCTTAGCTACGCTCTTTTCCTTTTTTTGAAAAAAAAAAAAGTTTTGAGCTAATTTAAGCTATATCAAGACTACTTGTTGTCCTATTGTGTTAGATTTTACCCTGATAGTTTGACTCCTATTAACACATTTATTCTCTTTTTTACCCTTTTTTGGTTGTACAATTATAGAAATCTTTTATGTAAGGTAAAATTCCTATTTATTCAGAAGTATTAAAAGTAGGATTTCTTACTTAGATCAAATAAGAATTTTAATTAAATTTTAAGTCCTAAATCTAAATATAATAATTAAATGATAAATATTTTAGAAAAATAGCATATGACTATTTTGTTATTGTAGTAACTTTTATTAAAGGACAAATTAACAGAAAAATTATTAGAAATCAACAATCGACAATAAAATAAATTTTATATCATTTAAATGATATAACGTGTAACATCATTAGAGCCTATTATTTAAAATAAGAATGATACACCAGATCTCAACATTTATTCATAATTGAATCAGTTACATATAATTAAATTTTAGAAGAGAATTTATATAAAATTAAAATGACTAACCAATTTCTCATGATGGAATGTAACAATTCAAAGAATATGACAAAAATTGTAAATAAGTCAATTTTGAATTATTAATTATTTATGTCATTATAAACAAAAATCATAGTAAAAAAATTTCCTGATTAGCAATTATCTATCGAGAATACATGATAACTTATTATTTTCAACTTCAAGAACATACTAAAATCATAAAAGAAAACTTTTCAATTAGCAATTGTCTATCAAAATACATGATGGTTTATTCGTGTAAATATAAAAAACATACTATAAGAAAACTTACCTCAAAGCACAAACAAATCTGTCTCTTCAATGGACAATACTATCAATATTTCACAAAAGAAATTCTCAATGAGCAATTGTCGATCAAGAATACGTTATAATTTGTTTTGTTGTAAGCTTCAAGAACATACTAAAATTTTGAAAAACTTTCTACAAATGACAATCAAATTTATCTATTTAATCATAGATACTATCGAGATTTTATACATCAAAGTCATATTAAAATTTTAGAAAACTTACCCCAAATCACAAGCAATTTGTCTCTTCAATTATAAGATACATCAAAAATTCACACACACAAAAAAGTGCTTCTTGTTTATCAAGAATAGATGATAATTTATTTTGTAAATTTTAAGAACATATTAAAACTTAAAAAACTTACCTCAAATCACAAGCAAAATTTCTCTCACACACACGCAAAAAAACTTTCGATGAACAACTGTTTATCAAGAATATATGATAACTTATTTATTATAAACTTAAAAAACATACTAAAATATAAAAAAATTATCCCAAGTCACATGATAATTTATATATATTAATAAGAAAATTCTACATCTAAACCTGTTTTTTCTCTACCTGCGATAATTTTGGAGAAAAACATCTAAACCTAAATATAAAAGCACAACCATCATCAATTAATTAATTAAAGAATCCTGATGTTACAGTGATTCAAAAGCTAAATAAAATTTAAAAAAATTCACAATTTTTTCACGCAATGTTAAGGGTCTCCTTCCTTACTTTTTTTTTTTTTTTTTTTTTTTGTTTTTTCTGGCCAACTTTCAAGTTTTTCTTAGATTTAGGTCTTTTTTAAAAAAAAAAATATTATTTTTTTGCTTTTGGTGTACAACCGTGTGTTTAATTATGCATGTTTTCCCCTCTATATTTTAGGACTTTTTTTAAGTACACAAGAAGAAAAATTCTACCATATATTTTTTTCTTATCATATATTGTAGGATTTCTTTTAAATATTATAAATATAATAATATAATAATTACATAAAAATAAGTGAAAAGATAATTTCATCTACTGCACATACTTTTAAGGAATGACAAAAAGTTCAAATCACCTTTTTAAGGGTCTTCACACTTTTAATAAATTATTATTATTATAGATTATAAATTATAAATTATAAATATAGATTATAGATATATATATATTTTCCTCAAGTTGCATCTTAAAATGTTGTGAATGTTGGATTTTCAATAACTTTCTAGATGGTGAATGGAGTCCAATGAACTGCAAAATTGTCTCCAATGGATATATCATTCTTTATTATTATTGTTATTATTATTATTATTATTAATTTTTTTTTATTTTTTTTTTATTTTTTTTTATATTTGATCGGTTGGCCATATTAGGAATTAGGATGATGTATGAATGTGTAGACATATTAGGAAGAGATATATGATTAGGAATAAATATATTTGAAATAAGTGAACAAGATGAGGAAAGTGAGACTGAGATGATTCAAATATGTGAATAGCAGATGCTCAGATGTCCTAGAGAGGAGGTGTGCGAGGTAGAGGAGACGTACAGGTAGATCAAAGAAGTAAGTATTGGGAAGATATGATTAAATAGAACATGACACACCTACTACTTAGCGAGGCGATAACCTAGGTAGAAGGTAATTATACATGTTAGAAATTAGAGTAGAACGTTAATGACAGTTAAGAGTGGTCTAGTTTCCCTTCTTTATATTATTATTATCCTCTCCTATTATATTATTCTTTGATTTTAGTATTACCTACTATTTTCCTTGCTTTAATTATCCTATTATTTGTTAGCTTGGTCAAGTCTTCCTTTTTTCCTTTATTTTCAACCCAAATTCTTCTCTACTATATTTCATTTTCATGCATAATTTGATATGTTTTATTTGAGTTCGAGGGTATATCAAAAATAACTTTTCTAATCACAAGATAGGGGTAAGATTGTGTGCACCTCACTTTTTCCATATCTCTTTTTGTAATTACACTTTGTTATTATATAGTCGGATAGCCATGAATATATTTGGAAGAACAAAACAAAAGAGAGAGGTTTTTGGTGGAAACAGAACCTTGAATATATATAAATTTATAATACTCATCCCATCTCATTTTTACTGCCACTTTGGCTTTTTTTACGCACATTACGAAAAATAATACAGTAATAAATACAAGTTTTAGCTTAATAAGTTATTCATGTTATAAATGTATTTACATTATAGTGAATGTCTATCAAGATCTACTTTGATAACTATTAGGATTTGAAGCATCCGTCTTTTACTCAGACTAGGAGTAGGTTTTGTTCATTGTATTTACAATCTTATGATCTCTCATTCCTCAAGAGAAGAAATAAGAATCACTCTCTCTATTCTCTTTACTCTTTTTCTTTATTCTTTCTTATTTTATAACACGTTATCAACACGAGACTCTGCCAAATAAGGTGAGATTATAAATTTAAAGGTCAATGTTAGTAATTCCTTATGTTATTTGTATTTTTCTATTAACAATATAATTATTGTTGGATTTGAGGAAAAATAATTGGTTTGGAACCATTTATGTTTTAAATTCATTCCTCAAGAACAATATTATCAAAATGGATGATAATATTTGGGTTCAAGTCCCATCGATTTATGTCTAAGACGCCTTTATATGGATAAAATATTGAGTTTGAATCTCAATACACCATATTGATGTGATGGCTAAGGCAAAATAATGGATATTGGGTGAAAAGTCATGAAATTCGACCAATTGAATATGCTCCATTCCATAAAGTGAATGTGGTAGCAATATATGATAAGTCTGAAATATGACAACTTACTTCATTCTTGAGGTGTATGTGGTAGTAGTGCATAATATGTCTGAAAGAAGACAAGCGATTGAATGCACGAATATAATAATGATCATCAAAAGTGATGATATTTTCACACGCTTATATGATTATAAGATATGTTTGAGAAAAATTCTCTACATCATATGTATGCCTCGATTTGCTTCTGACATAGCAAAATCTTGAAAGAGGTTATAAGCTATCATAATTTGATAGGCTTAAGGCACGATTATATTCCATTCGTGGGGAATGAGAAACATATTAATGCAAACGTGCACTTGATTGTGATTGTATCAAAACTCACCTTCGAAAGAGGTTGAATAATTTTGAAATCTACTTCTGAAGTAGTAAATCTGAAATTTATTCATGTAATAGTAAATCTGAAATTTACTAAAGAAAAAGTACATGTCATGGTAAACTTGGAGTTTACTAGAATAAAAGTTCATAAATTGATATGAACAATTGTGACATCTCGAAGATATGTATGTATTGAAGAACTAAGATATTCTTCAAGAATTGTGTATGTCGTTTGTTCTCATGATAAGTTGGTTGGACCAACTAATATTGGGATTGGATCCCTTCAAATCTGAAAATGATAAAAGATGAATAAGGGCTCGTTCACCTATCATGGGATATGTTGAAAAGATGCATCAATAAGATGATCACATGTACATTCATGGTCAACCTACGTTTGATATTCATAAAGTTACTTGTTCAATATAAATTGAGCATAATTTTCAGATTGTGTAATCAAGATAATTCATCTTAATGGTGATGGTTTAGCATTGAATGTCTTCGATAAATATCTAAACCATTGTTAATGAGAACAAAACTTAATGTATTGGTCTGAAATATGATATATTGCAATAGCATTTGTATGTATTAGACCAATAAATTATGATTATTTCTTCCCTCTCAATTGGTTCAAGGTCAGGAACCAATTATTCCATCTAATAATTTTGATGTGCGGTATACGATTAATGAATATACCATAATGCACAACGATGGATTCCTCAAAGAAGTAGAGGATGTATGTTAGTTTTCCTAACATAAGGGGATATTATAAGCGCTATGAAATATGTTAGGAATTATCACCAGATCCTCATCCAAAAGATAATTCAAGTCAAATGCCGAAAGCATCTCATATTAAGCGCAAGTGCTCTTATTTTGTGTTCCTAAAGGACAGAGTCTATGCATACGTGAAGCGTGGTAGACTAATCGGTTCCAAATGAAATAGTCCTTGAAAAATATGGAGCAAATAATCATAATAAGAAGGCAATGAACTCTTGAAAAGCCTACGACATAACACTTCATGAAACCTTATGTAAGGTTCATGTGCCTGAAAATAATGAAGTGATGAGATCTCAAAATGTTATGTCGCATTGTGAACCTATACAAAATGATATATCATCAATATCTTTGACACAATATTGACGCAAGTGAAAGATTACGAGGATCTGAATTCTACGTTTATTTAAGCATGCTGACGTAGAAATATTTATCGAGTGACATGAAAGGATGCATTTTGGTAAGCGTAAAACTTATTTGATTTGCAGTCCTGGTACTTGAAGATGTCACTCATGAAATGTTGAATATTGTCACTTGACAAAACTTATGTGAAAACTTTTAAGGATTCAAACTGCTTGAAGCGTATAAAAATTTCTGGGAAACTTATTTATAATCCTTATATTGTATAAGCTTATTGCTTGAACATCATTGAAACTCTTGGAGAGTTTTCAAAGCAATAGATTATTTGTTGAAATTCGAAATATATCGAATTGGATTGGTTATGAAGTACTATATCTTAGTGCAATTGATGCACTCATGTACCTTGCAAATACTAAAAGGCCTATAGCCTTTTTAGTCAATTTGTTAGCAAGGTATATTTCTGCTCCTACTATGAGACATCAAAATGGGATAAAACGCATGAGCTTGTTTTATTCTAAAGATTGCAGTCCCGATCTTATTGGTCATGCTGATGATGGGTACTTATCTGACCCGCATAAAGCTCGATCTCAAATAGGCTATGTGTTCATATGTGGTGGTACTGTCATATCTTGGAGATATACAAAGTAGTCTATCATAGCCACTTCATCGAATCATGCTGAGATAATAGCTATTCATGAAGAAAGCCGAGAATATGTATGGTTGAGGTCCATGATACATCTCGTTCGAGAAAAATGTGGTGTGAAATATGACAATCTACCCACAATTTTATACAGAGATAATTCAGCATACATAACACATCTTAAGGGAGGATTCATAAATGGAGATAGAACGAAGCACATTTTGCCAAAGCTTTTCTACATACATGAGCTACAAAAGAATGATGATATTAATGTGCAACAGATTCGTTCAACTGAGAATGTGACTGATTTATTCACCAAATCTTCTCCAATTGCAACTTTCAAGAAGATGCTGCACAAGATCGAGATGCAAAGGTCAAGTATGTTCTCATTAGGGGGAGTTAATACTTGTTGTACTCTTTTTCCCTCACGAGGCTTTGTCCTACTGAGTTTTCCTTGTAAGGTTTTTAATGAGGCAGCCGAAATGCGTATTATTAGAGATGTGTACTCTTTTTCCTTCACTAGATTTTTTTTCCTACTGGATTTTTTCTAGTAAGGTTTTAACGAGGTACATTATCTACCAATAAGACATTCAAGGGGGAGTGTTATAAATGTATTTACATTATAGTGAATGTCTATCAAGATCTACTTTGATATCTATTAGGATTTGAAGCATCCGTCTTTTACTCAGATTAGGAGTAAATTTTCCCTATAAATAGAGGGGTTTTGTTCATTGTATTTACAATCTTATGATCTCTCATCCCTCAAGAGAAGAAATAAGAATCACTCTCTCTATTCTCTTTACTCTTCTTCTTTATTCTTTCTAGTTTTATAACAATTCCTATTTATCTCAGACCTCTACATTCGTACTTTCTCCGTCTCAAATTACTTGGCATGTTTGATTTTTACATAATTCTTAAGAAAGAAATTAATAAGAGGTACAAATTGGTTAATATGACCTTATTTAATCTTTGATTAAATGAATCTTCTTCCGCTAATATGGGTACATTTGGAAAAAATGGTTACTTATCTCTAGGATTCTTAAACATGACAACTATTTTGAGACCTTTTTTGACAAACATGTCAAGTAATTTGAGACAAAGGGAGTATGTTGTAATTTACCCCTTTATATATTAGAATAGATATTTTTATAGAATTGAACAATATTTAAAAGGACTATTTCTCTAATGTTACTTTCATACTTAGAACCAAAAATAAGTGTGTGGGATTATTTTTTTGAAAAAAATTATAATTTATTACGTGACAGTGACATGACACTGATATAGCAGTGATTTGGTAATAACGTGGCGTGTGTGTAGTGTACTCTATGTGTGAAGGTGTGATTTTGATTTTAAGGGTGAATTTAATTTCACTTGAAAGTTATTAAGGGGGTAAATAAACGAAAATTAAGTTTAAGTAGAGTTTGGATGACAAGTTCAGGGGAAAATATGTCTTTTCTCTATTTTCTATGATCAGGGTCATCGTCGAACCTCATGCATCCTATAAATTCCACATAGTCCGATATCGTTTGACATATTTTATGTTTCATTATTTATTTTTATTTATCATATTTTGCTTTACGAAAGTTACTTCTATTAAATTTTAAAGCTAAATTGAAGTAGATCAATTCAATATTTTAAATTAAAATTTAAATATTTAAAAATTATATAAAAAATATTATAAATTATAATATCTCTAATAATAATATAATAAAAATAAATTTTAAAATATTAATCAAATTCATATGCATAAGTGAAAATCAACTGAGCTAATACAAAATATATTCAAAATTTAATAAACAATTTTTTTTTCTAAAATCCACCCGCATTATTCCCTCCATGAACATGGCTATACATATCTTCAAACACTCCAAAATCTCCATTGTAGAGCTTCCCAAGCTCAACTACTCTTCTTCCCTTCCCACACCATGACCATAGTGACCCAACCCATCACCCCACCCCACCTCCCCCACCCACCCACCCCCTCTCCACCTCCATCTCCAAAGCCACTTCCCTCCTCCAGCTCAAACAAATCCACACCCAAATCCTCCACCAAAACTTGAACTCATCAAACACCAATTCCCTCCTTTTACACCTCATTCTTTCTTCCCTTCAATTCCCTTCATCCCTTCACTATTCCCTTTCCATTTTCTCCTCTTTACAATACCCAAAAACCCATCTCACCGACAAGCTATTTCGCGAGCTTTCGCGGTCTAAGGAACCCGTTAACGCGTTATTGTTTTACGAATATGGAAGAAGAAATGGGTTGGAAGTTGACAGGTTTAGCTTCCCGCCATTGCTGAAAGCTGCGTCGAGGGGTTTGGCCTTGCGTGAAGGGATGGAGATTCATGGGTTGGGTTGTAAACTTGGGTTTGATGATGACCCGTTTGTTCAGACTGCTTTGCTTGGTATGTATGAGAATTGTGGGAAAATTGAAGATGCACGGTTGGTGTTTGATAAAATGTATCAAAGAGATATTGTCACTTGGGATATTATGATTGATGGGTATTATGCTGTTCTCCATTTAATTATCTAAGATGGTTAACTTTTTCCCTTTTTTTGTCTGCTAGGGCCTAGGAAGAAAAAAGACTTTTCTTTTTGCATACTTGCTCCGTACCACAATAAGTGTCACCTTAGCAAAACTCACGTCCATTGATCCATTAAGAATCAATTAATACAATGTGTAGTATAGCTGGAAAAACATACTACTCTTTCCGTCCCATACTAGTTGGTCATCTTATTAAAAATAACTCTATCGTATTAGTTGTCCACCTTACTAAATTAAGAAAACATTAATTAATTTTTTCTCATACTACCCTTGCAATTAATTCTTTTTGAAAGTGTTCGCAGTTGTTTTTAAAGTTTCCAAGAAGTTTTTATGGGGCGAATTAGTAAAATTATCTTCTTATTTATGATTTGTTAACATGCATGTAAAAAGGAAAATGATCAATATATGGGCCGGAGGGAGTAATTTTTCTCTTGAATTCTAAAAGTGACAGTTATTTTGGGACAATTTTTTTTGGTAAGACACTTATTTTGGGACGGAAGGAGTAGTGACGTATACTAACCGCAAAATTGTAATTCCACTAATGGGGTTTGGGAAGAGGTTGGATGTATAAGACCTTTACGGATATAGAGAGACTGTTTCTGATAGACCCTCGGTTAAAAAATATGTGTTTGAAGCAGAATTGCAAGAGAAAGATGGCAGCAAAATAGCAAGATACAATTGGTAGAATTGCTTTTAGTAAAGAATGCTTGGTTTAAGGAACCCAAAATTTGTCTAGAGAAAAAACCTGTTGTTAAATAGTGGAATGAAACTGACCTAGATATGGAACGGAATAGATATGGAGGATTCATATGCCGATGTTCTCTGGTTTGGAGTTGGGTGTATGCGTGATTGTTATTTGTTGTTGTTGAGTCATTTTTAGTTGATGAATTTTCAAAGATATTTATTTCACACTACAGTGTCAGAATTACTTATTTAAAAACGAGTGATGTCTATTAAGTTTCTTAGTTATAGCTTGCTGACCTTTCTGTTGTGTGTTTCACAGTTACTGCCAGAATGGCCTTTTCGATGATGTGTTGGTCTTATTGGAAGAGATGCGGAGCTCGAATGTGGAACCAGACTCGAGGGTTTTCACAACCATTCTATCTGTTTGTGGTAAAACTGGAAATTTAGCCATTGGGAAAGTGATTCATGGTTTAATATCAGATAATAACATCATTGCTGATTCACGTCTGCTAAGTTCTCTTATCAGCATGTATGCAGGCTGTGGCTGCATGGATTTAGCTCAGAATTTGTATGACAAACTGTCGCAAAAGAATTTGGTGGTATCGACTGCCATGATTTCAGGGTACTCAAAGGTTGGGCAAGTTGAAGCTGCACGATCTATTTTTGATCAAATGACAGACAAGGACTTGGTTTGTTGGAGTGCGATGATATCTGGTTATGCAGAGAGCGACCAACCTCAAGAAGCTCTGAAGTTACTTGACGAAATGCAGGCATCTGGAGTGAAACCTGACCAAGTAACTATGTTAAGTATTATCTCAGCCTGTGCTAACCTCGGTGCATTGGATCAAGCAAAAAGAATCCATCTGATTGTTGATAAGTATAGATTTCGAGAAGCTTTGCCTGTAAATAACGCCTTAATTGATATGTATGCCAAATGTGGATATCTAGACGGAGCAAGAGGTGTTTTTGGTCGAATGCGAAGGAAAAATGTTATTTCGTGGACTAGTATGATTAGCGCGTATGCCATTCATGGAGAGGCCGATCAGGCTTTGATGCTTTTCCGTCAAATGAAAGAGCCCAATTGGATTACATTTGTGGCTGTTCTATACGCTTGTAGCCATACTGGACTAGTTGACGAGGCGCAACAGATCTTCTCATCAATGGTGAATGAGTACAATATCACACCTAAACTTGAACACTATGGTTGCATGGTGGACCTTTATGGCCGAGCAAATCGTCTCAGAGATGCCCTGGAGCTGGTAGAGACTATGCCTATGGCTCCAAATGTTGTCATTTGGGGTTCATTAATGGCTGCTTGTCGGATCCATGGTGAGTTTGAACTAGGAGAATTTGCAGCTAAAAGGCTTCTCGAGTTAGATCCGGAGCATGATGGGGCTTATGTCTTCTTATCAAACGTTTATGCTAAAGGTAAAAGATGGGAAAATGTTGGGGAGGTGAGACAACTTATGAAACACAAAGGCATATGGAAGGAACGAGGACACAGTAAGATTGAAATGGACAATGAGATTCATGAATTTTTAACAGCTGATAAGAGTCATAAACATGCAGATGACATATATGGAAAGCTAGCTGAGGTAGTTTGCAAGTTGAAGCAGGTCGGTTATGCTCCAAACAGCAGTGTTGTTTTAATTGACGTAGATGAAGATGAGAAGAAGGATATGGTCCTTTTGCACAGCGAAAAGTTGGCTCTTTGTTATGGATTACTGAGAAGTAATAACGGATCACCAATCCATATAATTAAGAATTTAAGGATCTGTGAGGATTGCCATAACTTTATGAAGTTGGCATCTAAGGTGTTTGAGAGAGAAATTGTAGTAAGAGATAGGACTAGATTTCACCATTACAGAGATGGCTCGTGTTCTTGTAAAGACTACTGGTGACAACAATTTGTGAAATAGAATTAGCTGTATACTACACATTGTATTAAACTGTCCTCATAGCTCTTTATATATCATTCAACTTCATCAAACAAGCACAGGCAGAGAACATTTCTGGCTACAGGGGATATAGCATTTACAGTTGAAATGTACCAAGACAATGCGGTACCAAAAAATGTTGAAATTGAATCCTCAAGGTTCAGAAGAACAAACATATAGAGCTAAAACCGGAAGCTCTCACGAGTGATGAGAATGCTTTCTCATAAGAACATCAAAAACCCCATGTTCAGAAGAACCCCATGCTTTCTCAGGTTGGAATCTGGAGCCTCTCTCCTGTGAAATCACTGTACTGGCTCGTGAAAGAAGACGACAGCCAAAACTCTTGTTTCAACTTTTGAACTTCTCTTCTCAGCCTGAATTTCAGAAACTCCAACACAGCTGAAACCAATTTTCCATTTTCAGTTAAAGGACTTCGACTGTACTCTAAAATCCATGTATTCGGGTCTAACTGCACAGGAGAAGCACTCCACTTCTGTTGGGTCCATGAACTATTAACCTTTCTAATTGAGTAACCAATCTCCCCATTGGACCACTGTTCAAAATGAAGAGGAAAAGAGCAACAAAACCTTAATTTAACTAAGTAAACTTAAAAGAAGAGAGGATAGAAACATAGAACAGAGTCGAAATTCTGTTACCTCAGTGAGTCTTCCTGATAATATGGTATACGTACGCGCAGAAAATCCTGCTGTGAGCAAACCTGCTGTTTGTAAAGGCCATCCCCATATGCTCAACTCTGCTGAATTGAACTTGTACAATGTACATCGCGAATTCAAAAGCAAACCATCCTATAATTTAGTCGAAAAAACATACTTTGTTTTGGTATCCTTTGACAATTGACATGTAGCAAGAATATACACAAAACCAACAACAACAACACAGTATACACAAACCTTACCCCTACCTCGTTAGGTAGAGAGGCCGTTTACAAAGAGAAACAGTTCTGATTTCCATTTTCCAACTCTCATCTTTTTAACTGACTTAACCACAATACAACAGATTCCGCAGCTGCCACCGTAGGAACTAATGAAGCAAATGATTGATGCATTGTATATTCCGAAGACACAGAAAAATACCAAAAAGTTGGAATTTACAGCTAATAACATTTATCCAACGCAACATTTATGAAGACATAAGCAATACACGTAGAACAACAAAACTAATAATCCAGCATTTACCTGGTCGATTTTCCAAGTAGAATGAAGAGGTCTACAACTTGCTATTTCTCCGCCGTTGATTACACCATCAAGCTCCATTTTTAAGAAAATCAATCTTTCTTCAAGATCCTTTAAACCCCATGATTTTTCACTCAAATTCTTAACTATTTCCATCGAAAATCAATGCTTCAAGAACCCAGAAACCATCCAAGAAAACCCTAACTCCAACCCCAAAACAACCCCCAATCCAAAAATCAACCTCATCAGCAAAACCCAAAACCCGAATCCACTCTTCCTCCGCTTCACCTTCGCTGTAGAATTCAGCGGAGGGGACGTAGACGAAGAAGCAGAACTGTTGCTACTCGATTTGGGGGTCGAAAGAGTAGTCGATGGGCTGTAAGAAATCGGGATTTTAAGAAACTGAAGCGCTCGAGCCACGGGGAGTTTTTTTATGGATTTCTTGTGCATCAGATCGAGGGTGGCACTGAAACTTGCTATGCAAATTTCGCAATTGCAATTGGTATCTTTTCGACTTATCGGGAAGTAGTAGCTCTCTTTATCTTCTGATTCAATGACAACAAACGACGACGATGATTTAACGGAGGAATATGGAGTTGAAATTTGTGGTGATTTCATGGCGTTTTGGAGCTTTGAAATGCACACAAAATATGGTGTTTGGGTTTTTTCTCTTTTGTTTTAGGGGGAAAATGATATATATGGGGTTTGAAATTTTAATGTTATGACATATTTACCCTTTACAGATCATGTCATTAATTTTGTTACTTTCTAAAAGATTACATTTCCTTTTTTTTTTGGGGGGGGGGGGGGGGGGGGATATTACATTTCCTATCTAAGCTCCCAGCTTACAGTATCAAATGGAAAGATGAAATTATTTAGTGTGTGATAACCAGCTGTTTAAAAATTTATTGACGCTACAAAAATTAATGGGTATGAAATCTTTGTGTCTCATGGTTTAATGTGGTATGATTTTTTTATTTTTTTTTGAATATTTTTAAACTAGATCTAAGACATGAATTGAGTTCAGCTAAATAAATTTATTATTAAAAAATAAAGTTAAACATGACATGTTAACAAGGAGAGATGGACAGTTTTTTGGTGTTTGATATATTTTAAGAAAAATAATAGTAATAATTGAGTGATATTGTAGTCCTAGCAAAAAACACCAAATCCATTTTATTATAAGGCAATTATCATAAGATGTGTGACCAATTAGAGAATTAACTTAATACTTAGGGGTTGTTTGATAGAGTGTATTGTAAAATATAATGCATGCATTAGTTAATGTGTATTACTAGTAACTTGTTTGGTACATCTTTTTGTTTATGTAAAACTAATGCAAACATTAGTTGTACACTCTTTTGTGTATTGGAGTGTGTATTAGTAATACACTCTATTTCCTATGTATTAGTAATACAAAGACTTATGATAGAGAATTAACTTAACACTTAGGGGTCGTTTGGTAGAGTGTATTGTAAAATATAATGCATGCATTAGTTAATGTGTACTATTAGTACCTTGTTTGGTACGTCTTTTTGCCTATATATAACTAATGCAAACATTAGTTGTACACTCTTTTGTGTATTGGAGTGTGTATTAGTAATACAATCTATTTCCTATGTATTAGTAATACAAAGACTTTAAACACATGCATTAACTTATTAAATGACCCCAATACCCCTCAATTTCCCTCTCAAAATATTTCGCCATTCCTTTTCCGGTCATTTTAATTTGCAATAGTTAATCTTTTCAAAACATTTCACAATTTCTTTTCCCGTCATTTTAATTTACAACAATAAATAGTTGATTTAAATAACTATAACATATTTTGGTTTTGCTTTGAGGGTCTTTAAAAAGATTAAAAAAAATGAAGACTATTTTTTAAATTTTACGTCTTATATTTTATTTTTATTTCGACTATGTTAATCCGTCGATGTAACATTTCTGCACAAAAACATTGGTCTTGCAATTAATCTTAAAACCTCAATATACTAGTTCAACAATACTAATTATGTTTGAGAAGACAAAAGAACTTTGTTGTAAAAAAATGTACAAAATCTAAGAAGGGTATTTTTGTAAACAAACATTTCTTTTATAAAAATTATATAAGATGTATTATTTCTTATACATCAAATCAAACAACGTGTAAGAAATAATACATGCATAACTAATACAAGTATTATTAATGCAAGCATTACTAACATATTATATTCTGCATTATTCTTATACACTCTACCAAATGACCCCTTGAAGAACATTGTCTGTGCATGATTATAGATAGAGTTTTGGTAATTGGGAATGAAGAGGGAAAAAAGTATCGAACCCAATAGTAACTGAAGGTTTATTTTTTGTTTTAGAGAAAAGGCATAAAAATTTTCTAAATTTGTCATCATAACTTACTTTAGCGCTGAAACTTTACAAGTAATTATTTACGCCTTATTATTATTTTAAGTGAATTTAATACCTCCTCTAACGGAGAAAGTATTGCCACTCTCTCAAACTCGTGTGGAACTGAAAAAAAAAAAGTAAAATAAATTAGCCTAATCCCAATTTATTTATTTCTTTTTACCTTATTTTATCTCTCCACCTTTCTTCTTGTTCACAACCACCAAGTTTCACCCACCTTTCTTCTTCAATCATTTCTTCCATTACTCCATCTTCGCCCTACCTCTTTCATTCCACAAAATATAGAAAAGACTCTATTTTTGTTAGTAGGATAATGAGCTTTTCGAGAAAATTAGCGTCTTTTCTTTAATAACACCAAGAAAGATTTTATTTTTTTTATAATCGAGAGAGCGGAGGAAGAATAGTGGAGCGGAACCTTTTTTAATTAAAAAAATACTTTAATAACAACTTGCGATTATTAAAAAGTGTAATTGTTATACCTTAAAAATTTCGAGGAGGATGTTCAATTGAGAAAATAAAATTGTTCATTTTAGTGGTGAGTATTAATGGTGGTTTAATAACCACTTCAATCTTCTGCCATTATTCTTTAATTTCATTACAAATTTACGAATCTTCTGCCATTATTCTTTAATTTCATTACAAATTTATATTCGTATGATTTTTTGCTGTCGAATTTTTTAGTTGATATTCTTGATATTGGTGATGAGTATTGTGAAATTATTGGTGTTGGTGATGGATATTGTGAAATTGTTGGTGTTGGTGATGGATATTGTGAAATTGTTGGTGTTGGTGATGGGTGTTGTAAAATTGTTGATGTTGGTGATGGGTGTTGTGAAATTTACAACCATTTTAATTTTTTGTGAAGTTAATATCAGTGGAGGTGGCGGAACTTGTGTAATTGACGGTGGCGGAGGTGATATTACTGTTGGGTGTAAATATTGCGGAGTGAAGTTGACGGCGGTGATGGACATTGTGGAGTTGTGGTGATGAACATTGATGGTGTTAGTAGCGTTGCAGAGCTTTGTGAATTCTCCGACCGGTGATGAAGTGGAGGAGAAATAGTTAGTGGTGCGGTGTTGTGCGGCAGCGGTGGATCTGTGGTGGTTGTTTGGTGAAAAAAGAAAGAAGAATTTTAAAAAATATTAAAAAAAGTGATTTTTAAAAAATAATTTGATATGGGTAGAGTTAAATTTGATTCGTTGATGACGTGGACCAATCAAATCGCGAGTGCTTATACAACACTCAAACTTGACTTGGTCTACGCTACGAAAAGGGAAATAATATGTTTCAAAGTTGTTAAGGAGGTTAATAATTATCAATTAAATTTATGTGCTAAAGTAAGTTATGACGACAAGTTCAGGGTGAAATGATGTCTTTTCTCTATTTTTTAAAATTAAAACATAAACAAAAAATTAACATGATTGCTGGGCTAGCCCAATTGAGATTAAACACATGCATTAACTTATTAAATGACCCCAATACCCCTCAATTTCCCTATCAAAATATTTTGCCATTCCTTTTGCGGCCATTTTTGTAACACCCCATATTCAAGTACATGTATTGGCGTATTCAAGTACGTGTATTGGTCTAATTTATATGGAATTAATTTTTTTATTTTATTTATACCGGAATTTGCCCGTCGATGGTTCCATGCGAAGGTTATTGAATAAGCTTTCCAACGACATAAATATTTTCAAAAACGGATAGGTTTCGGATATAATCGAGCACGTTCGAAACTATAAAACGGTGGCCGGGATATTTGGGAATAGTAAATGTGCAGGAAAATTTCCTGCACACAAACTACTGAGGCCAGCCGAATTTTTGGGTCAACTTCGAATGATCATAACTCCCTTAATATAATGAACTGGGAGAGCTTCGACCTATGAAAAGAAAGATCTTTGAGTTTTCTTTCCAATGCAATTAGTTTCATCCAAATCCAACATCTGAGTAAGGAGTTATACTCGTTTTACTTCAGCCTATCAAAACAGATTTTTAGGGTCAACTTCAAACGACCATAACTCCTTGTACAGGACGAACTGGGTGGCCTACTTTATATGAAATGAAATCCCTTTGAGTTATATTTCCAACGATACCAATTTCACCCAAATCCGATATTGTATCAAAGATTTATGGTCGATCTACTTTAGCTTATCAAAACAGTCCACCAAAGGACAGATTTGACATTATTTAAATTTTAAAGGCATTTTGGTCATTCCCTATTATATTATGGACGGGAATATGTGTATATATACATGTATATGAATTCAAAAACTCATTTTCATCATCAATAATTGAGAAAGAACAAACCCTAGCCAAATTTGACCTCTAAATTACTTTTGATTCAACCGTAGAAATTCCAATGTAATCTGATAACTGCGTTTGTCAACTCGAGAGCCTCGAACGGAACCTATTATTTGTGCAAACAGGATTGCATAATCAAGAGGTGAATTCTAAGGTATGAATATTGTTTGCCTTTGTTCTCTTCCATATGTATATGTGTGATCGAGGATTATATGTATTGGTTGTTATAAGGTGATGAAAATAGGGTTAAGGTCTATTTTGCATGGTTTGGTTATATTGAATTGTGGAAGGTGGATATGGTAATTGAGTTATGGAAGGTGGATATGGTGATATACTATTGAATTGATGATTATTTATGTCTATGGCTCAATTTGGTTTAATGGATTGGTTGGAAGGATAAATGAATCCAAACTTGATATTGGAGGATTTTGTATGAATATGCATAGCATGTGAATGTAATTGGAGTATAAGAGGGTTAAAGTGACACCCTTTATGGTGTAATTAAGGCTTACTACTTAACCACTAGTTTGGTGAATTCAAATAATCAAATTGTGACGTTTGGTCGCTAATACTAGATTGTTATATATGTTCATTGTAGATAAGTAATCCGAAAAGACGAGAAGTTCATTTGGGACTAGTATTGAAGGTTGACAGTCAGGTATGTAAAGCATACTCTATACCATATCTTTGGCATAAAAGTGAACAATTGTTCTATTAAGAAAGTTTCCAAAGTTATTTAGTAACATGTGATCCATAATGGTTTTGTATGATGTCCTACGTTACCAATGAACTTATTTCCACCCTACGAGATGTCAAGACATTCCAATACTTACTTGTTTTCCAAATCTTACATGTTTATTGCACTAATGAATGTCAGACGGTATCCGGTTACTCAAACAAGATCCATGTGCTATTAATGACTCCAAAATGTTTCATTGATATACCAATAAGTTCCTACTTCATTGTTATGGCATTGATGACTCCAAAACACTTCATCGATGTGCCAATGAGTTCTTACTTTATTGTTATTGCATTGATGGTCTATTTATATGTCTCTTATTGATGTATCATTGTTTCAAAGTATCAAAAATGCGGTGGCAACCGAAATAACAATCTCAAAGGTTAATTGACTAAGTGATGGAAGTTCTCTCTTATTGGGTGGTATTCCAGGGGCATAAGCCTATCATGGGTCGATCCCAGTTGATATGTACTGGAGGTAGCCTAATGGTCACAGTACAGTACAGTAATGATTACAAAGATGATAAGAACGAAGGTAAAGTGATTGAATAAATACAATGCACAGGTTGTCACAAGTTCAAGTAAGTGTGGTCCACTCCTATTACGATTTATTCACTTGTTTCTGATTTCTATTGAGCTCTTATATCATATGTGATTATCTACAGCTTTACATACTCAGTACATATTTCGTATTGACGTCCCCCACGGGGGACCTGCATTTCATGCTGCAGGCACAGGTACCTCAGCTCATACACCATACAAGTAGGAGCCAGGATATCCAGGTGCTTTTCGTGAGCTCCAATTTGCTTCGGGGCTTTCCGTGTCATATCCAGTCACTTTTGGTGTTGTATAGAAGTTAGTTATATGGCGGGGTGTGTCCCGACCTTAGTTTTAGAGGCTTTGTAGACCTAAGGTACAGTCAATGTGGTGTTTTGTTAGTAGACGTGATGGCTCCAACGGCCAAGTATTGTATATACATATATATGTGTGCTCGAGCTTATACAGGTGATTATTTTCTTTTATATGCGACATGATGCTTTCCGAATTTCGGGTTGTCATAGTGGTATGCATGGGAAGTATAAGGTTATGAGCTGGTTCTCCCGAGCCTCCTCGGTTACGGGTGCCAGTCCGCCCCAATAGGATTTGAGGAGTGACAATTTTAATTTGCAATAGTTAATCTTTTCAAAACATTTCACAATTTCTTTTCCCGCCATTTTAATTTATAACAATGAATAGTTGATTTAAATAACTATAACATATTTTTGTTTTGCTTTGAGGGTCTTTAAAAAGATTAAAAAAAATGAAGACTATTTTTTAAATTTTACGTCTTATATTTTATTTTTATTTCGACTATGTTAATCCGTCGATGTAACATTTCTGCACAAAAACATTGGTCTTGCAATTAATCTTAAAACCTCTATATACTAGTTCAACAATACTAATTATGTTTGAGAAGACAAAAGAACTTTGTTGTAAAAAAATGTACAAAATCAAAGAAGACTATTTTTGTAAACAAACATTTCTTTTATAAAAATTATATAAGATGTATTATTTCTTATACATCAAATCAAACAACGTGTAAGAAATAATACATGCATAACTAATACAAGTATTATTAATGCAAGCATTACTAAAATATTATATTCTACATTATTCTTATACACTCTACCAAATGACCCCTTAAAGAACATTGTCTGTGCATGATTATAGATAGAGTTTTGGTAATTGAGAATAAAGAGGGAAAAAAGTATCGAACCCAATAGTAAGTGAAGTTTTATTTTTTGTTTTAGAGAAAAGACATAAAAAATTTCTAAATTTGTCATCATAACTTACTTTTGCGCTGAAACTTTACAAGTAATTATTTACGCCTTATTATTATTTTAAGTGAATTTAATACCTCCTCTAACGGAGAAAGTATTACCACTCTCTCAAACTCGTGTGGAACTGGATAACAAAAAGTAAAATAAATTAGCCTAATCCCAATTTATTTATTTCTTTTTACCTTATTTTATCTCTCCACCTTTCTTCTTGTTCACAACCACCAAGTTTCACCCACCTTTCTTCTTCAATCATTTCTTCCATTACTCCATCTTCGCCCTACCTCTTCCATTCCACAAAATATAGAAAAGACTCTATTTTTGTTAGTAGGATAATGAGCTTTTCGAGAAAATTAGCGTCTTTTCTTTAATAACACAAGAAAGATTTATTTTTTTTGTAATCGAGAGAGCGGAGGAAGAATAGTGGAGCGGAACCTTTTTTTATTAAAAAATAATTTTATAACAACTTGCGATTATTAAAAAGTGTAATCGTTATACCTTAAAAATTCCGAGGAGGATGTTCAATTGAGAAAATAAAATTGTTCATTTTAGTGGTGAGTATTAATGGTGGTTTAATAACCACTTCAATCTTCTGCCATTATTCTTTAATTTCATTACAAATTTATTTTCGTATGATTTTTTGTTGTCGAATTTTTTAGTTGATATTCTTGATATTGGTGATGAGTATTGTGAAATTATTGGTGTTGGAGATGGATATTGTGAAATTGTTGGTGTTGGTGATGGGTGTTGTAAAATTGTTGATGTTGGTGATGGGTGTTGTGAAATTTACAACCATTTCAATTTTTTTTGAAGTTAATATCAGTGGAGGTGGCGAAACTTGTGTAATTGACGGTGGCGGAGGTGATATTACTGTTGGGTGTAAATATTGCGGAGTGAAGTTGACGACGGTGATGGACATTGTGGAGTTGTGGTGATGAACATTGATGGTGTTAGTAGCGTTGCGGAGCTTTGTGAATTCTCCGACCGGTGATGAAGTGGAGGAGAAATAGTTAGTGGTACGGTGTTGTGCGGCAGCGGTGGATCTGTGGTGGTTGTTTGGTGAAAAAAGAAAGAAGAATTTTAAAAAATATTAAAAAAAGTGATTTTTAAAAAATAATTTGATATGGGTAGAGTTAAATTTGATTCGTTGAAGACGTGGACCAATCAAATCGCGAGTGCTTATACAACACTCAAACTTGACTTGGTCTACGCCACGAAGGGGGGAAATAATACGTTTCAAAGTTGTTAAGGAGGTTAATAATTATCAATTAAGTTTAAGTGCTAAAGTAAGTTATGACGACAAGTTCAGGGGTGAAATGATGTCTTTTCTCTATTTTTTAAAATTAAAACATAAACAAAAAATTAACATGATTGCTGGGCTAGCCCAATTGAGTTTGTGAATTTTAATTATACTAGTTTAGTTTATGTACTTTTCACATGTAACTTGCATCAATAAATAAAATTATGTGTAAACAAATAAATAATTAAAAATAGCAACAATGCTAAAATAAATTTATATCTATTCAAATAATGTAAATAAATATTGCATATCAAATATGTCATTGTTCGTTATATAAAATTAAAGATCATGCTTCATACAAATCAATTATTAATTTTGTATAATTCATATATAATCTTTAAAGCGATTAAGTAGGAGAAATAAAGAAAGATGATAAATGAATGCAAGAAGATAACTAAACATAGATAGAGTACGAAAATGGATCATATATAATATAATGAAAAATTATAAAATAACTCACCATAAAATAAATGAGAGAGAAAGATACTATTAATTATTCAGTTCTTTCAAATATAGTAGGAATACATGCAAGACAACTCATTTTAATATTGTTCTAGTTATCTTTAGGTCTAAACCTTAGAAAAGGTTTATAGATAAATTCACCAACCTAAAATTAAACCCTTGTATCCTATTTATTCCTATGTCAATATTAGACGTTTATTTTATTTTATTTTTAAGAAAATCCTATGACAATTCCTACACTAATTAAGAGTATTTGTTTTATTATTTATTTTCTTAGCTACGCTCTTTTCCTTTTTTTGAAAAAAAAAAAGTTTTGAGCTAATTTAAGCTATATCAAGACTACTTGTTGTCCTATTGTGTTAGATTTTACCATGATAGTTTGACTCCTATTAACACATTTATTCTCTTTTTTACCCTTTTTTGGTTGTACAATTATAGAAATCTTTTATGTAAGGTAAAATTCCTATTAATTCAGAAGTATTAAAATTAAGATTTCTTACTTAGATCAAATAAGAATTTTAATTAATTTTTAAGTCCTAAATCTAAATATAATAATTAAATGATAAATATTTTAGAAAAATAGCATATGACTATTTTGTTATTGTAGTAACTTTTATTAAAGGACAAATTAACAGAAAAATTATTAGAAATCAATAATCGACAATAAAATAAATTTTATATCATTTAAATGATATAACGTGTAACATCATTAGAGCCTATTATTTAAAATAAGAATGATACACCAGATCTCAGCATTTATTCATAATTGAATCAGTTACATATAATTAAATTTTAGAAGAGAATTTATATAAAATTAAAATGACTAACCAATTTCTCATGATGGAATGTAACGATTCAAAGAATCTGACAAAAATTGTAAATAAGTCAATTTTGAATTATTAATTATTTATGTCATTATAAACAAAAATCATAGTAAAAAAAATTCCCGATTAGCAATTATCTATCGAGAATACATGATAACTTATTATTTTCAACTTCAAGAACATACTAAAATCATAAAAGAAAACTTTTCAATTAGCAATTGTCTATCAAAATACATGATGGTTTATTCTTGTAAATATAAAAAACATACTATAAGAAAACTTACCTCAAAGCACAAACAAATCTGTCTCTTCAATGGACAATACTATCAATATTTCACAAAAGAAATTCTCAATGAGCAATTGTCGATCAAGAATACGTTATAATTTGTTTTGTTGTAAGCTTCAAGAACATACTAAAATTTTGAAAAACTTTCTACAAATGACAATCAAATTTATCTATTTAATCATAGATACTATCGAGATTTTATACATCAAAGTCATATTAAAATTTTAGAAAACTTATCCCAAATCACAAGCAATTTGTCTCTTCAATTATAAGATACATCAAAAATTCACACACACAAAAAAGTGCTTCTTGTTTATCAAGAATAGATGATAATTTATTTTGTAAATTTTAAGAACATATTAAAACTTAAAAAACTTACCTCAAATCACAAGCAAAATTTCTCTCACACACCCGCAAAAAAACTTTCGATGAACAACTGTATATCAAGAATATATGATAACTTATTTATTATAAACTTAAAAAACATACTAAAATATAAAAAAATTATCCCAAGTCACATGATAATTTATATATATTAATAAGAAAATTCTACATCTAAACCTGTTTTTTCTCTACCTGCTATAATTTTGGAGAAAAACATCTAAACCTAAATATAAAAGCACAACCATCATCAATTAATTAATTAAAGAATCCTGATGTTACAGTGATTCAAAAGCTAAATAAAATTCGTTTAAAATTTTAAAAAATTCACAATTTTTTCACGCAATGTTAAGGGTCTCCTTCCTTCTTCTTTTTTTTTTCGTTTTTTTCTGGCCAACTTTCAAGTTTTTCTTAGATTTAGGTCTTTCTTTCCTTTATTTTTTAAAAATATTATTTTTTTGCTTTTGGTGTACAGCCGTGTGTTTAATTATGCATGTTTCCCCCTCTATATTTTAGGACTTTTTTTAAGTACACAAGAAGAAAAATTCTACCATATATTTTTTTCTTATCATATATTGTAGGATTTCATTTAAATATTATAAATATAATAATATAATAATTAGAGAAAAATAAGTGAAAAAATAATTTCATCTACTGCACATACTTTTAAGGAAGGACAAAAAGTTCAAATCACCTTTTTAAGGGTCTTCACACTTTTAATATATTATTATTATTATAGATTATAAATTATAAATTATAAATATAGATTATAGATATATATATATTTTCCTCAAGTTGCATCTTAAAATGTTGTGAATGTTGGATTTTCAATAACTTTCTAGACGGTGAATGGAGTCCAATGAACTGCAAAATTGTCTCCAATGGATATATCATTCTTTATTATTATTGTTATTATTAGTATTATTATTTTTAATTTTTTTTTTTATATTTGATCGGTTGGCCATATTAGGAATTAGGATGATGTATGAATGTGTAGACATATTAGGAAGAGATATATGATTAGGAATAAATATGTTTGAAATAAGTGAACAAGACGAGGAAAGTGAGACTGAGATGATTCAAATATGTGAATAGGAGATGCTCAGATGTCCTAGAGAGGAGGTGTGCGACGTTGAGGAGACGTACAGGTAGAACAAAAAAGTAAGAATTGGGAAGATATGATTAAATAGAACATGACACACCTACTACTTAGCGAGGCGATAACCTAGGTAGAAGGTAATTATACATGTTAGAAATTAGAGTAGAAGGTTAATGACAGTTAAGAGTGGTCTAGTTTTCCATCTTTATATTATTATTATCCTCTCCTATTATATTATTCTTTGATTTTAGTATTACCTACTATTTTCCTTGCTTTAATTATCCTATTATTTGTTAGCTTGGTGAAGTCTTCCTTTTTTCCTTTATTTTCAACCCAAATTCTTCTCTTCTATATTTCATTTTCATGCATAATTTGATATGTTTTATTTGAGTTCGAGGGTATATCAAAAATAACTTTTCTAATCACAAGATTGGGGTAAGATTGTGTGCACCTCACTTTTTCCATATCTCTTTTTGTAATTACACTTTGTTAATATATAGTCGGATAGCCATGAATATATTTGGAAGAAAAAAACAAAAGAGAGAGGTTTTTGGTGGAAACAGAACCTTGAATCTATATGAATTTATAATACTCATCCCATCTCATTTTTACTGCCACTTTGGCTCTTTTTACGCACATTGAGAAAAATAATACAGTAATAAATACATGTTTTAGCTTAATTAGTTATTCCTGTTATAAATGTATTTACATTATAGTGAATGTCTATCAAGATCTATCAAGATCTACTTTGATAACTATTAGGATTTGAAGCATCCGTCTTTTACTCAGACTAGGAGTGGGTTTTGTTCATTGTATTTACAATCTTATGATCTCTCATTCCTCAAGAGAAGAAATAAGAATCACTCTCTCTATTCTCTTTACTCTTTTTATTTATTCTCTCTTATTTTATAACACGTTATCAGCACGAGACTCTGCCAAATAAGGTGAGATTATAAATTTAAAGGTCAAGGTTAGTAATTCCTTTTGTTATTTGTATTTTTCTATTAACAATATAATTATTGTTGGATTTGAGGAAAAATAATTGGTTTGGAACCATTTATGTTTTAAATTCATTCCTCAAGAACAATATTATCAAAATGGATGATAATATTTGGGTTCAAGTCCCATCGATTTATGTCTAAGACACCTTTATATGGATAAAATATTGAGTTTGAATCTCAATACACCATATTGATGTGATGGCTAAGGCAAAATATTGGATATTGGGTGAAAAGTCATGAAATTCGACCCATTGAATATGCTCCATTCCATGAAGTGAATGTGGTAGCAATATATGATAAGTCTGAAATATGACAACTTACTTCCTTCTTGAGGTGTATGTGGTAGCAGTGCATAATATGTTTGAAAGAAGACAAGTGATTGAATGCACAAATATAATAACGATCATCAAAAGTGATGATATTTTCACACGCTTATATGATTATAAGATATGTTAGAGAAAAATTCTCTACATCATATGTATGCCTCGATTTGCTTATGACATAGCAAAATCTTGAAAGAGGTTATAAGCTATCATAATTTGATAGGCTTAAGGCACGATTATATTCCATTCGTGGGGAATGAGAAACTTATTGATGCAAACGTGCACTTGATTGTGATTGTATCACAACTCACATTCGAAAGAGGTTGAATAATTTTGAAATCTACTTCTGAAGTAGTAAATCTGAAATTTATTCATGTAATAGTAAATCTGAAATTTACTAAAGAAAAAGTACATGTCATGGTAAACTTGGAGTTTACTAGAATAAAAGTTCATAAATTGATATGAACGATTGTGACATCTCGAAGATATGTATGTATTGAAGAACTAAAAGATTCTTCAAGAATTGCGTATGTCGTTTGTTCTCATGATAAGTTGGTTGGACCAACTAATATTGGGATTTGATCTCTTCAAATCTAAAAATTATAAAAGGTGAATAAGGGCCCGTTCACCTATCATGTGATATGTTGAAAAGATGCATCAATAAGATGATCACATGTACATTCATGGTCAACCTACGTTTGATATTCATAAAGTTACTTGTTCAATATAAATTGAGCATAATTTTCAGATTGTGTAATCAAGATAATTCATCTTAATGGTGATGGTTTAGCATTGAATGTCTTCGATAAATATCTAAATCATTGTTAATGAGAACAAAACTTAATGTATTGGTCTGAAATATGATATATTGCAATAGCATTTGTATGTATTAGACCAATAAATTATGATTATTTCTTCCCTCTCAATTGGTTCAAGGTTAGGAACCAATTATTCCGTCTAATAATTTTGATGTGCGGTATACGATTAATGAATATACCATAATGCACAACGAGGGATTCCTCAAAGAAGTAGAGGATGTATGTTAGTTTTCCTAACATAAGGGGATATTATAAGCGCTATGAAATATGTTAGGAATTATCACCAGATCCTCATCCAAAAGATAATTCAAGTCAAATGTCGAAAGCATCTTATATTAAGCGCAAGTGCTCTTATTTTGTGTTCCTAAAGGACAGAGTCTATGCATGCGTGAAGCGTGGTAGACTAATCGGTTCCAAATGAAATAGTCCTTGAAAAATAAGGAGCAAATAATTATAATAAGAAGGCAATGAACTCTTGAAAAGCCTACGACATAACACTTCATGAAACCTTATGTAAGGTTCATGTGCCTGAAAATAATGAAGTGATGAGATCTCAAAATGTTATGTTGCATTGTGAACCTATGCAAAATGATATATCATCAATATCTTTGACACAATATTGACGCAATATTGTGAAAGATTACGAGGATCTGAATTCTACGTTTATTTAAGCATGCTGACGTAGAAATATTTATCAAGTGACATGAAAGGATGCATTTTGGTAAGCGTAAATCTTATTTGATTTGCAGTCCTAGCACTTGAAGATGTCACTCATGAAATGTTGAATATTGTCACTTGAAAAAACTTATGTGAAAACTTTTAAGGATTCAAACTGCTTGAAGCGTATAAAAATTTCTGGGAAACTTATTTATAATCCTTATATTGTATAAGCTTATTGCTTGAACATCATTGAAACTCTTGGAGAGTTTTCAAAGCAATAGATTATTTGTTGAATTTCGAAATATATCGAATTGGATTGGTTATGAAGTACCATATCTTAGTGCAATTGATGCAATCATGTACCTTGCAAATACTAAAAGGCCTATAGCCTTTTCAATCAATTTGTTAGCAAGGTATATTTCTGCTCCTACTATGAGACATCAAAATGGGATAAAACGCATGAGCTTATTTTATTCTAAAGATTGCAGTCCCGATCTTATTGGTCATGCTGATGATGGGTACTTATCTGACCCGCATAAAGCTCGATCTCAAATAGTCAATGTGTTCATATGTGGTGGTACTGCCATATCTTGGAGATATACAAAGTAGTCTATCATAGCCACTTCATCGAATCATGCTGAGATAATAGCTATTCATGAAGCAAGCCGAGAATATGTATGGTTGAGGTCCATGATACATCTTGTTCGAGAAAAATGTGGAGTGAAATATGTCAATCTACCCACAATTTTATACAGAGATAATTCAGTATACATAACACATCTTAAGGGAGGATTCATAAATGGAGATAGAACGAAGCACATTTTGCCAAAGCTTTTCTACATACATGAGCTACAAAAGAATGATGATATTAATGTGCAATAGATTCGTTCAACTGAGAATGTGACTGATTTATTCACCAAATCTTCTCCAATTGCAACTTTCAAGAAGATGCTGCACAAGATCGAGATGCAAAGGTCAAGGATGTTCTCATTAGGGGGAGTTAATACGCGTTGTACTCTTTTTCCCTTACGAGGCTTTGTCCCACTGAGTTTTCCTTGTAAGGTTTTTAATGAGGCAGACGAAATTCGTATTATTAGAGATGTGTACTCTTTTTCCTTCACTAGATTTTTTTTCCTACTGGGTTTTTTCTAGTAAGGTTTTAACGAGGTACATTATCTACCAATAAGACATTCAAGGGGGAGTGTTATAAATGTATTTACATTATAGTGAATGTCTATCAAGATCTACTTTGATAGCTATTAGGATTTGAAGCATCCGTCTTTTACTCAGACTAGGAGTAAATTTTCCCTATAAATAGAGGGGTTTTGTTTATTGTATTTACAATCTTATGATCTCTCATCCCTCAAGAGAAAAAATAAGAATCACTCTCTCTATTCTCTTTACTCTTCTTCTTTATTCTTTCTTGTTTTATAACAATTCCTATTTATTTCAGACCTCTACATTCGTACTTTCTCCGTCTCAAATTACTTGACATGTTTGATTTTTACATAATTCTTAAGAAAGAAATTAATAAGAGGTACAAATTGGTTAATATGACCTTATTTAATCTTTGATTAGATGAATCTTCTTCCGCTAATATGGGTACATTTGGAAAAAATGGTTACTTATCTCTAGGATTCTTAAACATGACAACTATTTTGAGACCTTTTTTGACAAACATGTCAAGTAATTTGAGACAAAGGGAGTATGTTGTAATTTACCCCATTATATATTAGAATAGATATTTTTATAGAATTGAACAATATTTAAAAGGACTATTTCTCTAATGTTACTTTCATACTTAGAACCAATTACCAAGTTTACCTTGAACTCCTATACTGACAACTATTTTGAGATAATTTTCTTTTAGCTAAAATAACAGTTAAAATGGAAGGAAGAGAGATCGGATTACATAATATATTATGTTGTCACAATTATATAGGTCGGCCAATTTGTCTCAAAGAATGACATTTGATCATAAGTGACAACAAAGAAGTTTCAGCAGAATCAGCATGACGAGAGCAGGAAGGCATTTGAGCAAAAGTTGGCTTGGCAGAAACAAGATGTGAGGCATTTAGAAGATTTTTCACTTTGGAATCAAACTTATGATAAAGTTGTTGAACTGTTGGCTAGGACTGTTTGTACAGTCTATGCTCGGATTACTGTGGCTTTTGGTAATGCTAAGAGAGAAGGATTCAGTGAGAAGTCTGGTGTAATTGTTGCAGATAGCAAGGTTGAAGTCATGGATGGTGAATTCAAGAAGCCATGGATGGTGAATTCAAGAAGCCTGTTTTAAGGAATAGCAATGGAATATATATATATATATATATATATATTCTTTTCTTTTAAAGAATATATAAAAAATAAGTGTGTGGAATTATTTTTTTTTAAAAAATTATAATTTATTGCGTGACAGTGACATGACACTGATATAGCAGTGATTTGGTAATAATGTGGCGCGTGTGCGGTGTACTCTATGTGTGAGGGTGGGATTTTGATTTTAAAGGTGAATTTAATTCACTTGAAAGTTGTTAAGGAGGTAAATAAACGAAAATTAAGTTTAAGTAGAGTTTGGATGACAAGTTCAGGGGGAAAATATGTCTTTTCTCTATTTTCTATGATCAGGGTCATCGTCCAAACCTCATGCATCCTATAAATTCCACATAGTCCGATATCTTTTGACATATTTTATATTTCATTATTTATTTTTATTTATCATATTTTGCTTTACGAAAATTACTTCTATTAAATTTTAAAGCTAAATTGAAGTAGATCAAATCAATATTTTAAATTAAAATTTAGATATTTAAAAATTATATAAAAAATATTATAAATTATAATATCTCTAATAATAATATAATAAAAATAAATTTTAAAATATTAATCAAAATTCATATCCATAAGTGAAAATCAACTGAGCTAATACAAAATATATTCAAAATTTAATAAACAATTTTTTTTTCTAAAATCCACCCGCATTATTCCCTCCAATGAACATGGCTATACATATCTTCAAACACTCCAAAATCTCCATTGTAGAGCTTCCCAAGCTCAACTACTCTTCTTCCCTTCCCACACCATGACCATAGTGACCCAACCCATCACCCCACCCCACATCCCCCCACCCACCCAACCCCTCTCCACCTCCATCTCCAAAGCCACTTCCCTCCTCCAGCTCAAACAAATCCACACCCAAATCCTCCACCAAAACTTGAACTCATCAAACACCAATTCCCTCCTTTTACACCTCATTCTTTCTTCCCTTCAATTCCCTTCATCCCTTCACTATTCCCTTTCCATTTTCTCCTCTTTACAATACCCAAAAACCCATCTCACCGACAAGCTATTTCGCGATCTTTCGCGGTCTAAGGAACCCGTTAACGCGCTATTGTTTTACGAATATGGAAGAAGAAATGGGTTGGAAGTTGACCCGTTTGTTCAGACTGCTTTGCTTGGTATGTATGCGAATTGTGGGGAAATTAAAGATGCACGGTTGGTGTTTGATAAAATGTCTCAAAGAGATATTGTCACTTGGGATATTATGATTGATGGGTATTATGCTGTTCTCCATTTAATTATCTAAGATGGTTAACTTTTTCCCTTTTTTTGTTTGCTAGGGCCTAGGAAGAAAAGAGACTTTTCTTTTTGCATACTTGCTCCGTACCACAATAAGTGTCACCTTAGCAAAACTCACGTCCATTGATCCATTAAGAATCAATTAATACAATGTGTAGTATAGCTGGAAAAACATACTACTCTTTCCGTCCCATACTAGTTGGTCATCTTATTAAATATAACTCTATCGTATTAGTTGTCCACCTTACTAAATTAAGAAAACATTAATTAACTTTTTCTCATACTACCCTTGCAATTAATTCTTTTTGAAAGTGTTCGCAGTTGTTTTTAAAGTTTCCAAGAAGTTTTTAAGGGGCGAATTAGTAAAATTATCTTCTTATTTATGATTTGTTAACATGCATGTAAAAAGGAAAATGATCAATCTATGGGCCGGAGGGAGTAATTTTTCTCTTGAATTCTAAAAGTGACAGTTATTTTGGGACAATTTTTTATGGTAAGACACTTATTTTGGGACGGAAGGAGTAGTGACGTATACTACCCGCAAAATTGTAATTCCACTAATGGGGTTTGGGAAGATGTTGGATGTATAATACCTTTATGGATATAGAGAGACTGTTTCTGATAGACCCTCGGTTAAAAAATATGTGTTTGAAGCAGAATTGCAAGAGAAAGATGGCAGCAAAATAGCAAGATACAATTGGTAGAATTACTTTTAGTAAAGAATGCTTGGTTTAAGGAACCCAAAATTTGTCTAGAGAAAAAACCTGTTGTTAAGTAGTGGAATGAAACTGACCTAGATATGGAACGGAATAGATATGGAGGATTCATATGCCGATGTTCTCTGGTTTGGAGTTGGGTGTATGTGTGTTTGTTATTTGTTGTTGTTGCGTCATTTTTAGTTGATGAATTTTCAAAGATATTTATTTCACACTACAGTGTCAGAATTACTTATTTAAAAACGAGTGATGTCTATTAAGTTTCTTAGTTATAGCTTGCTGACCTTTCTGTTGTGTGTTTCACAGTTACTGCCAGAATGGCCTTTTCGATGATGTGTTGGTCTTATTGGAAGAGATGCAGAGCTCGAATGTGGAACCAGACTCGAGGGTTTTCACAACCATTCTATCTGCTTGTGGTAAAACTGGAAATTTAGCCATTGGGAAAGTGATACATGGTTTAATATCAGATAATAACATCATTGCTGATTCACGTCTGCTAAGTTCTCTTATCAGCATGTATGCAGGCTGTGGCTGCATGGATTTAGCTCAGAATTTGTATGACAAACTGTCGCAAAAGAATTTGGTGGTATCGACTGCCATGATTTCAGGGTACTCAAAGGTTGGGCAAGTTGAAGCTGCACGATCTATTTTTGATCAAATGACAGACAAGGACTTGGTTTGTTGGAGTGCGATGATATCTGGTTATGCAGAGAGCGACCAACCTCAAGAAGCTCTGAAGTTACTTGACGAACTGCAGGCATCTGGAGTGAAGCCTGACCAAGTAACTATGTTAAGTATTATCTCAGCCTGTGCTAACCTCGGTGCATTGGATCAAGCAAAAAGAATCCATTTGATTGTTGATAAGTATAGATTTCGAGAAGCTTTGCCTGTAAATAACGCCTTAATTGATATGTATGCCAAATGTGGATATCTAGACGGAGCAAAAGGTGTTTTTGGTCGAATGCGAAGGAAAAATGTTATTTCGTGGACTAGTATGATTAGCGCGTATGCCATTCATGGAGAGGCCGATCAGGCTTTGATGCTTTTCCGTCAAATGAAAGAGCCCAATTGGATTACGTTTGTGGCTGTTCTATACGCTTGTAGCCATGTTGGACTAGTTGATGAGGCGCAACAGATCTTCTCATCAATGGTGAATGAGTACAATATCACACCTAAACTTGAACACTATGGTTGCATGGTGGACCTTTATGGCCGATCAAATCGTCTCAGAGAAGCCCTGGAGCTGGTAGAGACTATGCCTATGGCTCCAAATGTTGTCATTTGGGGTTCATTAATGGTTGCTTGTCGGATCCATGGTGAGTTTGAACTAGGAGAATTTGCAGCTAAAAGGCTTCTCGAGTTAGATCCGGAGCATGATGGGGCTTATGTCTTCTTATCAAACGTTTATGCTAAAGGTAAAAGATGGGAAAATGTTGGGGAGGTGAGACAACTTATGAAACACAAAGGCATATGGAAGGAACGAGGACACAGTAAGATTGAAATGGACAATGAGATTCATGAATTTTTAACAGCTGATAAGAGTCATAAACATGCAGATGACATATATGGAAAGCTAGCTGAGGTAGTTTGCAAGTTGAAGCAGGTCGGTTATGCTCCAAACAGCAGTGTTATTTTAATTGACTTAGGTGAAGATGAGAAGAAGGATATGGTCCTTTTGCACAGCGAAAAGTTGGCTCTTTGTTATGGATTACTGAGAAGTAATAACGGATCACCAATCCATATAATTAAGAATTTAAGGATCTGTGAGGATTGCCATAACTTTATGAAGTTGGCATCTAAGGTGTTTGAGAGAGAAATTGTAGTAAGAGATAGGACTAGATTTCACCATTACAGAGATGGCTCGTGTTCTTGTAAAGACTACTGGTGACAACAATTTGTGAAATAGAATTAGCTGTATACTACACATTGTATTAAACTGTCCTCATATCTCTTTATATATCATTCAACTTCATCAAACAAGCACAGGCAGAGAACATTTCTGGCTACAGGGGATATAGCATTTACAGTTGAAATGTACCAAGACAATGCGGTACCAAAAAATGTTGAAATTGAATCCTCAAGGTTCAGAAGAACAAACATATAGAGCTAAAACCGGAAGCTCTCACGAGTGATGAGAATGCTTTCTCATAAGAACATCAAAAACCCCATGTTCAGAAGAACCCCATGCTTTCTCAGGTTGGAATCTGGAGCCTCTCTCCTGTGAAATCACTGTACTGGCTCGTGAAAGAAGACGACAACCAGAACTCTTGTTTCAACTTTTGAACTTCTCTTCTCAACCTGAATTTCAGAAACTCCAACACAGCTGAAACCAATTTCCCATTTTCAGTTAAAGGACTTCGACTGTACTCTAAAATCCATGTATTCGGGTCTAACTGCACAGGAGAAGCACTCCACTTCTGTTGGGTCCATGAACTATTAGCCTTTCTAATTGAGTAACCAATCTCCCCATTGGACCACTGTTCAAAATGAAGAGGAAAAGAGCAACAAAACCTTAATTTAACTAAGTAAACTTAAAAGAAGAGAGGATAGAAACATAGAACAGAGTCGAAATTTTTTTACCTCAGTGAGTCTTCCTGATAATATGGTATACGTACGTGCAGAAAATCCTGCTGTGAGCAAACCTGTTGTTTGTAAAGGCCATCCCCATATGCTCAACTCTTCTGAATTGGACTTGTACAATGTACATCGCGAATTCAAAAGCAAACCATCCTATAATTTAGTCGAAAAATCATACTTTGTTTTGGTATCCTTTGACAATTGACATATAGCAAGAATATACACAGAACCAACAACAACAACACAGTATACACAAACCTTACCCCTACCTCGTTAGGTAGAGAGGCCGTTTACAAAGAGAAACAGTTCTGATTTCCATTTTCCAACTCTAATCTTTTTAACTGACTTAACCACAATACAGCAGATTCCGCAGCTGCCACCGTAGGAACCAATGAAGCAAATGATTGATCCATTGTATCATCCGAAGACACAGAAAAATACCAAAAAGTTGGAATTTACAGCTAATAACATTTATCCAACGCAACATTTATGAAGACATAAGCAATACACGTAGAACAACAAAACTAATAATCCAGCATTTACCTGGTCGATTTTCCAAGTAGAATGAAGAGGTCTACAACTTGCTATTTCTCCGCCGTTGATTACACCATCAAGCTCCATTTTAAGAAAATCAATCTTTCTTCAAGATCCTTTAAACCCCATGATTTTTCACTCAAATTCTTAACTATTTCCATCGAAAATCGATGCTTCAAGAACCCAGAAACTATCCAAGAAAACCCTAACTCTAACCCCAAAACAACCCCCAATCCAAAAATCAACCTCATCAGCAAAACCCGAATCCACTCTTCCTCCGCTTCACCTTCGCTGTAGAATTCAGCGGAGGGGACGTAGACGAAGAAGCAGAACTGTTGCTACTCGATTTGGGGGTCGAAAGAGTAGTCGATGGGCTGTAAGAAATCGGGATTTTTGGAAACTGAAGCGCTCGAGCCACGGGGAGTTTTTTTATGGATTTCTTGTGCATCAGATCGAGGGTGGCACTGAAACTTGCTATGCAAATTTCGCAATTGCAATTGGTATCTTTTCGACTTATCGGGAAGTAGTAGCTCTCTTTATCTTCTGATTCAATGACAACAAACGACGACGATGATTTAACGGAGGAATTTGGAGTTGAAATTTGTGGTGATTTCATGGCGTTTTGGAGCTTTGAAATGCACACAAAATATGGTGTTTGGGTTTTTTCTCTTTTGTTTTAGGGGGAAAATGATATATATGGGGTTTGAAATTTGAATGTTATGACATATTTACCCTTTACAGATCATGTCATTAATTTTGTTACTTTCTGAAAGATTACATTTCCTTTTTTTTTTTGGGGGGGGGGGGGGGATATTACGTTTCCTTTTTTTTGGGGGGGGGGGGAGAAATATTACATTTCCTTTTTTTTTTTGGGGGGGGGATATTACATTTCCTATCTAAGCTCCCAGCTTGCAGTATCAAATGGAAAGATGAAATTATTTAGTGTGTGATAACCAGTTGTTTAAAAATTTATTGACGCTACAAAAATTAATGGGTATGAAATCTTTGTGTCTCATGGTTTAATGTGGTATGATTTTTTTATTTTTATTTTTGAATATTTTTAAACTAGATCTAAGACATGAATTGAGTTCAGCTAAATAAATTTATTATTAAAAAATAAAGTTAAACATGACATGTTAACAAGGAGAGATGGACAGTTTTTTGGTGTTTGATATATTTTAAGAAAAATAATAGTAATAATTGAGTGATATTGTAGTCCTAGCAAAAAACACCAAATCCATTTTATTATAAGGCAATTATCATAAGATGTGTGACCAATTAGAGAATTAACTTAATACTTAGGGGTTGTTTGGTAGAGTGTATTGTAAAATATAATGCATGCATTAGTTAATGTGTATTACTAGTAACTTGTTTCGTACATCTTTTTGTCGATGTAAAACTAATGCAAACATTAGTTGTACACTCTTTTGTGTATTGGAGTGTGTATTAGTAATACACTCTATTTCCTATGTATTAGTAATACAAAGACTTATGATAGAGAATTAACTTAACACTTAGGGGTCGTTTGGTAGAGTGTATTGTAAAATATAATGCATGCATTAGTTAATGTGTACTATTAGTACCTTGTTTGGTACGTCTTTTTGCCTATATATAACTAATGCAAACATTAGTTGTACACTCTTTTGTGTATTGGAGTGTGTATTAGTAATACAATCTATTTCCTATGTATTTGTAATACAAAGACTTTAAACACATGCATTAACTTATTAAATGACCCCAATACCCCTCAATTTCCCTCTCAAAATATTTCGCCATTCCTTTTCCGGCCATTTTAATTTGCAATAGTTAATCTTTTCAAGACATTTCACAATTTCTTTTCCCGCCATTTTAATTTACAACAATGAATAGTTGATTTAAATAACTATAACATATTTTTGTTTTGCTTTGAGGGTCTTCAAAAAGATTAAAAAAAATGAAGACTATTTTTTAAATTTTGCGTCTTATATTTTATTTTTATTTCGACTATGTTAATCCGTCGATGTAACATTTCTGCACAAAAACATTGGTCTTGCAATTAATCTTAAAACATCTATATACTAGTTCAACAATACTAATTATGTTTGAGAAGACAAAAGAACATTGTTGTAAAAAAAATGTACAAAATCAAAGAAGGGTATTTTTGTAAACAATCATTTCTTTTATAAAAATTATATAAGATGTATTATTTCTTATACATCAAATCAAACAACGTGTAAGAAATAATACATGCATAACTAATACAAGTATTATTAATGCAAGCATTACTAACATATTATATTCTGCATTATTCTTATACACTCTACCAAATGACCCCTTAAAGAACATTGTTTGTGCATGATTATAGATAGAGTTTTGGTAATTGGGAATGAAGAGGGAAAAAAGTATCGAACCCAATAGTAAGTGAAGGTTTATTTTTTGTTTTAGAGAAAAGACATAAAAAATTTCTAAATTTGTCATCATAACTTACTTTAGCGCTGAAACTTTACAAGTAATTATTTACGCCTTATTATTATTTTAAGTGAATTTAATACCTCCTCTAACGGAGAAAGTATTACCACTCTCTCAAACTCGTGTGGAACTGGAAAAAAAAAAGTAAAATAAATTAGCCTAATCCCAATTTATTTATTTATTTCTTTTTACCTTATTTTATCTCTCCGCCGTTCTTCTTGTTCACAACCACCAAGTTTCACCCACCTTTCTTCTTCAATCATTTCTTCCATTACTCCATCTTCGCCCTACCTCTTTCATTCCACAAAATATAGAAAAGACTCTATTTTTGTTAGTAGGATAATGAGCTTTTCGAGAAAATTAGCGTCTTTTCTTTAATAACACCAAGAAAGATTTTATTTTTTTTATAATCGAGAGAGCGGAGGAAGAATAGTGGAGCGGAACCTTTTTTAATTAAAAAAATACTTTAATAACAACTTGCGATTATTAAAAAGTGTAATCGTTATACCTTAAAAATTCCGAGGAGGATGTTCAATTGAGAAAATAAAATTGTTCATTTTAGTGGTGAGTATTAATGGTGGTTTAATAACCACTTCAATCTTTTGCCATTATTCTTTAATTTCATTACAAATTTATTTTCGTATGATTTTTTGCTGTCGAATTTTTTAGTTGATATTCTTGATATTGGTGATGAGTATTGTGAAATTATTGGTGTTGGTGATGGATATTGTGAAATTGTTGGTGTTGGTGATGGGTGTTGTAAAATTGTTGATGTTGGTGATGGGTGTTGTGAAATTTACAACCATTTTAATTTTTTTTGAAGCTAATATCAGTGGAGGTGGCGGAACTTATGTAATTGACGGTGGCGGAGGTGATATTACTGTTGGGTGTAAATATTGCGGAGTGAAGTTGACGGCGGTGATGGACATTGTGGAGTTGTGGTGATGAACATTGATGGTGTTAGTAGCGTTGCGGAGCTTTGTGAATTCTCCGACCGGTGATGAAGTGGAGGAGAAATAGTTAGTGGTGCGATGTTGTGCGGCAGCGGTGGATCTGTGGTGGTTGTTTGGTGAAAAAAGAAAGAAGAATTTTAAAAAATATTAAAAAAAGTGATTTTTTAAAATATAATTTGATATGGGTAGAGTTAAATTTGATTTGTTGATGACGTGGACCAATCAAATCGCGAGTGCTTATACAACACTCAAACTTGACTTGGTCTACGCTACGAAGGGGGGAAATAATATGTTTCAAAGTTGTTAAGGAGGTTAATAATTATCAATTAAGTTTAAGTGCTAAAGTAAGTTATGACGACAAGTTCAGGGGTGAAATGATGTCTTTTCTCTATTTTTTAAAATTAAAACATAAACAAAAATTAACATGATTGCTGGGCTAGCCCAATTGAGTTTAAACACATGCATTAACTTATTAAATGACCCCAATACCCCTCAATTTCCCTCTCAAAATATTTCGCCATTCCTTTTCCGGCCATTTTTGTAACACCCCATATTCAAGTACATGTATTGGCGTATTCAAGTACGTGTATTGGTCTTATTTATATGGAATTAATTTTTTTATTTTATTTATACCGGAATTTGCCTGTCGATGGTTCCATGCGAAGGTTATTGAATAAGCTTTCCAACGATATAAATATTTCCAAAAACGGATAGGTTTCGGATATAATCGAGCACGTTCGAAACTATAAAACGGTGGCCGGGATATTTGGGAATAGTAAATGTGCAGGAAAATTTCCTACACACAAACTACTGAGGCCAGCCGAATTTTTGGGTCAACTTCGAATGATCATAACTCCCTTAATATAATGAACTGGGAGAGCTTCGACCTATGAAAAGAAAGATCTTTGAGTCTTCTTTCCAATGCAGTTGGTTTCATACAAATCCAACGTCTAAGTAAGGAGTTATACTCGTTTTACTTCAGCCTATCAAAACAGATTTTTAGGGTCAACTTCAAACGACCATAACTCCTTGTACAGGACGAACTGGGTGGCCTACTTTATATGAAATGAAATACCTTTGAGTTATATATCCAACGATACCAATTTCACCCAAATCCGATATCGGATCAAAGATTTATGGTCGATCTACTTTAGCTTATCAAAACAGTCCACCAAAGGACAGATTTGACATTATTTAAATTTTAAAGGCATTTTGGTCATTCCCTATTATATTATGGACGGGAATATGTGTATATATACATGTATATGAGTTCAAAAACTCATTTTCATCATCAATCATTGAGAAAGAACAAACCCTAGCCAAATTTGACCTCTAAATTACTTTTGATTCAACCGTAGAAATTCCAATGTAATCCGATAACTGCGTCTGTCATCTCGAGAGCTTCGAACGGCACCTATTATTTGTGCAAACAGGATTGCATAATCAAGAGGTGAATTCTAAGGTATGAATATTGTTTGCCTTTGTTCTCTTCCATATGTATATGTGTGATAGAGGATTATATGTATTGGTTGTTATTGAAAGGTGATGAAAATAGGGTTAAGGTCTATTTTGCATGGTTTGGTTATATTGAATTGTGGAAGGTGGATATGGTAATTGAGTTATGGAAGGTGGATATGGTGATATACTATTGAATTGATGATTATTTATGTCTATGGCTCAATTTGGTTTAATGGATTTGTTGGAAGGATAAATGAATCCAAACTTGATATTGGAGGATGTTGTATGAATATGCATGGCATGTGAATGTAATTGGAGTATAAGAGGGTTAAAGTGACACCCTTTATGGTGTAATTAAGGCTTACTACTTAACCACTAGTTTGGTGAATTCAAATAATCGAATTGTGACGTTTGGTCGCTAATACTAGATTGCTATATATGTTCATTGTAGATAAGTAATCCGAAAAGACGAGAAGTCCATTTGGGACTAGTATTGAAGGTTGACAGTCAGGTATGTAAAGCATACTCTATACCTGTCACGCCCCAAATCCCATTGGAGCGGACTGGCACCCGTAGCCGAGGAGTCCCGGGAGAACCCGTTCATAACCTATACTTTCACATTTACATTACTTATGAAAATTAGAAATTTGGGCAGCACTTCGTTGTAAATAGAAGAAAACAATACCTGTATCAGCCCAGCAGACACGCATATATATATATATAAACAGTAATTGGCCGTCAGAGCCATCACGTCTATCAACCCAACACTCCTATGGCTGTACAATATGTCTACAAAAGCCTCTACATAGATACACAACTGAGTTAGGGTCGGGACAAACTCCCGCCCACAAAAGACTTTTATAAAAATACCAAAAATACATATAGAAACGACTTGGGATGCCCCGAAACAACTGGAGCTCACCACTATCAACAGAAAGTCCTGGCTCTTACTGCGGAGGTGTACGACCTGAAGTACCTATTCCTGCAGGCATGAATATAGGTCCCCCGTGAGGGACGTCAGTACGGAAATATGTACTGAGTATGTAAGGCAGTGAGTATCAAGATGAGATACAAAAGATCAACAAAACCCAGATACCAGTGAATAAACAGTATGAGTAGACCACACTTAAAAGAGCTGATGGGATACCTGCACATTACTTTCATATCATTACTTCCCGTATTCCTTATCAATACATAACATATGTCATACAATGGCCAACTGATCAGTGGTACTAATACAATACATCAGGGACCACCCCTGGAATAGCATATATACATAATCTTTATAATACAATGGCCAACTGATCAGTGGTACTAATACAATACATCATATCATCAATTTAAAATAAAGACATTCCATTTCTTAATTCAATTAATCTTTGAGATTGGTTACTTTGTGGTCACACCTTATGGAACTTGAAACCATGATACCTCAATAGGAAAAACATGTAAATAGGTAATCAATATCATGAAAATGAAGTAGAGAATCATGGATACCTCATTAAACCATTTCGGAGTCAACAATAGTATATGGACATTTTTTATTAGCCGGACATCTTAAAAGTGAAAACAAGTTCAATTGGTAGTGTCGAAGATCATATGATGTTATTATGAGTCATGTGTCGTAGGACAATGTTGGAAGCTTACTTGAGAGTGCCATGGGTCATTATTCATGCCAAAGATTAGATAGAGTATGTCTTACTTACCTTGATATAACCACTTCAATACAAGTCCAACTTGACTTCCCGTACTCTTCGAACACTTATCTACAATAAGTCATTTGTGGCAAACTAGTATTAGCAACCAAACCTTACCATTTAGGTATTAACTTCACCAAATAATGTCTAGCAAGTAATCCTTTAACTCATCAATAAGAGTGCTACATACATCCTCTTATACTCTTATTACATTCACATATCATGCATTTTCATGCAATATCCCTCAACATCACTCTTAGCCTTTATTTCCCCTCTTAATCACCATCCAATACCAACATGATCACTAGGCATACATAACCACTAATATAATGATATATCACCACAATTCATCCTCCATAATCCAATACCAACAACTTCCATAATTTACTACTAACAATTTATACAAAACAATTCATAACTATGTTTCTAGTTATCTTCCAACATCAAGACAATACTCATAATCCCTTATCAATAATTATTCATGGATAAGAATCAAGAATAAACAATATTCATACCTTAACAATGAACTCTTGTATTTAGAATCCTCCTTACATAACCATGGGGTTCTTCTCGAAGCTTTCGAGATGGTGAACACAACTACGGAGCCAATTCGAATTTTCTACGGTTGAATCACAAAATATTTGAAGTTGAAATTAGGCTAGGGTTTCACCTTCTCTTAATAATTGGATGATATATGATATATATGAGGCTAAGTGTATGATTATAAAGGCCAATTTTCGTCCAAGAGGTAATAGAAAATGACTATTTTGCCCTAAAAATTTAAATAAATCCGAATCTGTCCCCAGTGGACAGTTTTGACAGGCTGAAGTAAATCGATCATAACTCTTTGCTCCGGTATCGGATTTGGGTGAAACCAATTGCATTGGAAAGATAATTCAAAGGTATTTCATTTTCATATAAAGTATACCACCCAGTTCTTCCTGTACAAGGAGTTATGGTCGTTTAAAATTGACCCAAAAATCTGTCCCAAAATTCTGTTTTTTTTTTATAGGCTGTAGTAAAACGGGTATAGCTCCTTACTCAGACATTGGATTTAGATGAAACCAATTTCATCGGAAAGAATACTCTCGGAGATTTTCGTCGATATATAGAAGCTCACACAGTTCTTTTTGTACAAGGAGTTATGATTGTCTAAAGTTGATCCAAAAAAAATTGCCTAGCTGCATTAATTTTCCTGCAGATTTACTGTTCACAGGCTTCCCGGCCACCGTTTTGAAATTTCGAATGTGCTCGCTTATATGAAATACTCCTCTGTTTTGGGCAAACTTTATATCGTTGGAAATCTTATTCCAATACCTACACATACAACTATTGACGGGATACTTCCGAACACCATAAACTTAATTTAACCCATACGCAAGACTTTAGGACTCCATATAATCGCGATAAGTGTACGAAAAAATTTACGGGGTGTTACATTCTCCCCCCCTTAAGAACATTCGTCCTCGAATGTTAGCATAGTTACTCAATTAAGACATGTCCAAGCTTACAATTAACATATTCATCATCATAACATACTTGCATAAAAATAAACACTTGTTATTGTTCTTCTTCCGTCTCATGAACTTCCTCCTCATCGTTGAATAGGTAAGGGTACTTAATCTTCATCGCTTCCTCGGCTTCCCATGTGATCTCCTCAACTTGTTGATTCCTCCAAAGTACTTTTACCGATGCTATCTCTTTATTCCTTATCTTTTTAATTTGGCGATCAAGAATAGCAATAGGCATTTCTTCAAAAGTGAGATCTTCTGTAACTTGTACATCTTCCGTAGTAGTGATGTGCGATGGATCTCCGATGTACTTGCGATGCATCGAAACATAAAATATGGGATGAACTGTTGAGAGCTCTTGAGGTAGCTCTAACTCATAAGAAACTTGTCCAAATCTTTGAATGATCTTGTACGGACCTATGTATCATGGATTTAACTTTCCTTTCTTGCCAAACCTCATCACTCCTTTCATTGATGATACTTTCAAGAATACCCAATCGTCGATAGAAAACTCAAGTCCTCTTCTTCTAACATCCGCATAAGATTTGTGTCGACTTTGAGCTGTTTCAAGCCGTTGTTGGATCACTTTAACCTTCTCCATTGCTTGATAAACAAGATCCGGTCCAAACAAGACCGCATCACCTACTCCAAACCATCCTTTTGGCGATCTACACTTTCTTCCATACAATGCTTCATATGGTGCCATTTTGATACTTGAATGATAGCTATTATTGTAGGCAAACTCAATAAGAGGTAGGTGATCATCCCAGTTGCCTTTGAAATCTAATACACATGCTCGTAGCATATCTTCAAGTGTCTGGATGGTACGTTCCGCTTGTCCGTCTGTTTGAGGATGAAAAGCCGTACTTAGATTTACTTGTGTCCCCAAACTACTTTGAAAAGACTTCCAGAAATTCGCGGTAAATTGGGCTCCTCGATCGGATATAATGGAAATTGGAACTCCATGTAACCGAACGATCTCCTTAATATACAACTTCGCATACTCTTCCACCGTATAAGTTGTCTTAACTGGTAAGAAGTGCGCGGATTTGGTAAGCCTATCAATGATCACCCATATGGAATCAAACTTCCGAAATGTACGAGGCAAACCCGTGATGAAATCCATATTGATCTTGTCCCACTTCCAGACGGGAAGATCTATACATTGCATGTAACCACCGGGTTTCTGGTGTTCTACTTTGACTCTTTGAAAATTCGGACATTCAGCTACAAATTCGGCAATATTCTTCTTCATGTCATTCCACCAATATATTGCTTTCAAATCTTGATACATCTTAGTCGACCCTGGATGGATGGAATACCTTGAACAGTGTGCTTCTGTCATGATTCTCTTTCTTAGCTCAACTACATCAGGTACACATAAACGATTCTGACACTGAAGCACTCCTTCTCGCGTAAGCTCAAATGCCTTTTTCGTGCCACTCTGCACATCCTCCTTAAGCTGCAATAAAATTGGATCTGCATACTGCTTCTCTTTCACTTCAGCTATCAATGAAGATTCCGCTGCATTACGTACAATAACCTCTTCATCTGGAGTTTCGAGAAGTCGAACTCCCAAATTAGCTAGTTGGTGAAGATCCTTAATCATCCCCTGCTTTTCTATAGATGCCATTTTAGACTTACGACTCAGTGAATCCGCTACCACATTCGCTTTCCCTGGATGATACAAGATATCAACATCGTAATCTTTCAACAATTCAAGCCATCTCCACTGCCTCAAGTTTAGATCTTTCTGACTGAAGATATATTGCAGGCTCTTATGATCGGTATATATGTCAACATGAACCCCATATAAGTAGTGGCGCTATATCTTCAAAGCAAATACAACTGCAGCTAGCTCAAGATCATGCGTGGGATAATTCCTCTCATGTGGTCGCAACTGTGTAGAGCCATAGGCTATTACTCTACCATGTTGCATTAATACGCATCCTAAGCCAATTCTCGAAGCATCACAGTACACTGCATACCCTTCTGTGCCTTCAGGAAGTACCAATACCGGTGTAGAAGTCAACTTGCTCTTCAGATCTTGGAAACTCTTTTCACAGGCATCATTCCATTGAAACTTGGAGGCTTTATGCGTCAACTTAGTCAAGGGTGCAGAAATAAAAGAAAAACCTTCAACAAACCTTCTATAATAACCTGCCAACCCGAGGAAACTATGAATCTCCGTAGGCGTCGTGGGTCTTGGCCAATTCTTCACAGCCTCAATCTTCTGAGTGTCAACTTTTATGCCTTCACTGGATACAATATGGCCCAAAAATGCCACTGACTTGAGCCAAAACTCACATTTAGAAAACTTTGCATACAGCTTACGATCACGAAGAATCTGCAACGCCTGCCTTAAGTGATTAACATGATCCTCTTCTGATCTAGAGTAGACCAGAATATCATCTATGAAAACTATCACGAACACATCTAGAAACGGCTTAAACAGCCTATTCATCAGATCCATAAAAACTGCGGGTGCATTTGTCAGCCTGAATGACATAACCAGGAATTCATAATGACCATACCGTGTTTGGAAAGCTGTCTTGGGTATATCTTTATCCTTGACTCTCACTTGATGATAGCCTGATCTCAAGTCAATCTTGGAAAAACACTGGGCACCCTGCAACTGGTCAAATAAATCATCAATTCGGGGAAGAGGGTATTTATTCTTGATAGTCACCTTATTCAATTGTCGATAGTCAATACACATCCTCAGCGAACCATCTTTCTTACGCACAAACAATACTGGTGCTCCCCAAGGGTACATACTAGGCCTGATGAATCCCTTCTCTAGCAAGTCTTTCAGTTGCTCTTTCAATTCTCGCAATTCTGCTGGGGCCATTCTATATGAAGGAATGGAGATTGGTTGGGTGCCTGGTATTACATCAATACAAAACTCTACTTCTCGTTCAGGAGGTAAGCCTGGAAGATCTTTAGGGAATACATCAGGAAATTCATTTACCACTGGTACAGTGTGAAGATCCGGTGATTCCGATTCCGTATTCTTTACTCTAACTAAATGACATATGTAGCCCTTGGAAATCATTTTTCTCGCTTTGAAATAAGAAATAAATCTACCTCTTGGTGCGCCAATCTTACCTTGCCATTCAATAACTGCTTCATCAGGAAAATGTAAATACATCTATTTTGTACAACAGTCAATTTTGGCATAACAAGACGCCAACCAATCCATACCCATTATAACATCAAAATCTACCATTTCTAGTTCCACAAGATTGGCCATCATGTCTCGACCACACACAGTTACTACACAATCTTTATAAACTCTTCTAGCAATAATAGATTCCCCAACCGGGGTAGACACTTCCAACGATTTATCTAACAATTCGGGGGTCCTTTTGAACTTTCCAGCAACCAAGGGAGTAACATATGATAATGTAGAACCGGGATCAATTAGAGCATATACATCAAATGAAAATAGGGACAACGTACCCGTAACCACATCTGGGGAAGCCTCTAGATTCTGTCGATCCGCTAAAGCATAAGTGCGATTCTGAGTCCCGCTGGAACTGGAGACTCTTGTTTCATTTCTAGCGTGACCCGCAGGTCGTGCGCCCCTACCAGAATAAGATACCGGTGACGATGATGCAACAGCTGATCCCGAAGGTCGTGCTACGCCACCTGCGCCCCTTCGTGGGCATTCTCTCATCATATGCCCCATCATACCGCACCAATAACAAACATTTGTTCCCATTCGACATAAGCCCATATGATGCTTTCCGCATCGATTACATAGCTCTCGAGAAGGTCTCGATTGGCTCATGTTCCCTTGCCCATGATAACCCACTGATCGCGAACTATGACCCTCACTTCTTTGCCCAAATTGACTGCCTCTGAACCCCTGATGCTGTGGTGGAGCACTAGCTGCAGAATAAGAAAATAATGGCCTAGGTGGTCTAGCAGAAAATTGAGGTCTAAAACCTCTCTGTGGCGCCATAAACTGCCCTGTAGATTTGGCCCTCTTAGAAGACCCGCTTTCAAATTCCTGTGTTCTTCTTCTTTGCCTCTGATCTTCCATTTTCTGTGCAAATGCTTGGATCCTAGCTATATCCATGTCTTTATTTAGTGCAGCAATAGTACAATCCCTAACCAAATACGGATCCAATCCATTCACATACCGATGAACTCTGTCATCCATAGTAGCTATAACATTAGGAGCATATCTGGACAAGGAATTAAATCGAAGACTATACTCCCTCACACTTGTATGACCTTGTCGAAGATTTAAGAAATGATCCGCACGGGCCTGACGAGTCTCATATGGAAGATAATGATCAATAAATGCCTCTTTGAACTCTTTCCAAGTAGCTGGGGGTGCATCAATGCCCCTTGACCGTTTCCAGTCTTCATACCAATATATAGCCTCACCTTTGAATCTATACGCGACTAACTCCACTGTCTCTCTGCCCGATACATGCATCACCTCTAGGGCCCTTTGGATCTGATCAATAAAGTCCTGCGGATCTTCATTAAGATCGGATCCGGTGACTTACTAGTCCCCTCTCCGGCAGCCACATCTACTTGTTTACCGGTATTCTTGCTTCTGGTAACCGACATCATTACTATAATAAGAGAAACAAATGGATTCAGTGGTCAACTATGACTTCATATACAATATAAGCTCTATCGCACGATCTAAGACATGAAGAAAAGAAACAATTCCTAAATGTCCACAGCCTCCTGTTTATAGATGTGGTGCACAACACACCGATAAACAAGACTCTACGTAGACACGGCTTTGTAGACTCACTAGGACGAACCTCTCTGATACCACTTCTGTCACGCCCCAAATCCCATTGGAGCGGACTGGCACCCGTAGCCGAGGAGGCCCGGGAGAACCCGTTCATAACCTATACTTTCACATTTACATTACTTATGAAAATTAGAAATTTGGGCAGCACTTCGTTGTAAATAGAAGAAAACAGTACCTGTATCAGCCCAGCAGACACGCATATATATATATATAAACAGTAATTGGCCATCAGAGTCATCACGTCTATCAACCCAACACTCCTATGGCTGTACAATATGTCTACAAAAGCCTCTACATAGATACACAACTGAGTTAGGGTCGGGACAAACTCCCGCCCACAAAAGACTTTTATAAAAATACCAAAAATACATATAGAAACGACTTGGGATGCCCCGAAACAACTGAAGCTCACCACTATCAACAGAAAGTCCTGGCTCTTACTGCGGAGGTGTACGACCTGAAGTACCTATTCCTGCAGGCATGAAGACAGGTCCCCCGTGAGGGACGTCAGTACGGAAATATGTACTGAGTATGTAAGGCAGTGAGTATCAAGATGAGATACAAAAGATCAACAAAACCCAGATACCAGTGAATAAACAGTATAAGTAGACCACACTTAAAAGAGCTGATGGGATACCTGCACATTACTTTCATATCATTACTTCCCGTATTCCTTATCAATACATAACATATGTCATACAATGGCCAACTGATCAGTGGTACTAATACAATACATCAGGGACCACCCCTGGAATAGCATATATACATAATCTTTATAATACAATGGCCAACTGATCAGTGGTACTAATACAATACATCATATCATCAATTTAAAATAAAGACATTCCATTTCTTAATTCAATTAATCTTTGAGATTGGTTACTTTGTGGTCACACCTTATGGAACTTGAAACCATGATACCTCAATAGGAAAAACATGTAAATAGGTAATCAATATCATGAAAATGAAGTAGAGAATCATGGATACCTCATTAAACCATTTCGGAGTCAACAATAGTATATGGACATTTTTTATTAGCCGGACATCTTAAAAGTGAAAACAAGTTCAATTGGTAGTGTCGAAGATCATATGATGTTATTATGAGTCATGTGTCGTAGGACAATGTTGGAAGCTTACTTGAGAGTGCCATGGGTCATTATTCATGCCAAAGATTAGATAGAGTATGTCTTACTTACCTTGATATAACCACTTCAATACAAGTCCAACTTGACTTCCCGTACTCTTCGAACACTTATCTACAATAAGTCATTTGTGGCAAACTAGTATTAGCAACCAAACCTTACCATTTAGGTATTAACTTCACCAAATAATGTCTAGCAAGTAATCCTTTAACTCATCAATAAGAGTGCTACATACATCCTCTTATACTCTTATTACATTCACATATCATGCATTTTCATGCAATATCCCTCAACATCACTCTTAGCCTTTATTTCCCCTCTTAATCACCATCCAATACCAACATGATCACTAGGCATACATAACCACTAATATAATGATATATCACCACAATTCATCCTCCATAATCCAATACCAACATGATCACTAGGCATACATAACCACTAATATAATGATATATCACCACAATTCATCCTCCATAATCCAATACCAACAACTTCCATAATTTACTACTAACAATTTATACAAAACAATTCATAACTATGTTTCTAGTTATCTTCCAACATCAAGACAATACTCATAATCCCTTATCAATAATTATTCATTGATAAGAATCAAGAATAAACAATATTCATACCTTAACAATGAACTCTTGTATTTAGAATCCTCCTTACATAACCATGGGGTGCTTCTCGAAGCTTTCGAGATGGTGAACACAACTACGGAACCAATTCGAATTTTCTACGGTTGAATCACAAAATATTTGAAGTTGAAATTAGGCTAGGGTTTCACCTTCTCTTAATAATTGGATGATATATGATATATATGAGGCTAAGTGTATGATTATAAAGGCCAATTTTCGTCCAAGAGGTAATAGAAAATGACTATTTTGCCCTAAAAATTTAAATAAATCCGAATCTGTCCCCAGTGGACAGTTTTGACAGGCTGAAGTAAATCGATCATAACTCTTTGATCCGGTATCGGATTTGGGTGAAACCAATTGCATTGGAAATATAATTCAAAGGGATTTCATTTTCATATAAAGTATACCACCCAGTTCTTCCTGTACAAGGAGTTATGGTCGTTTAAAATTGACCCAAAAATCTGTCCCAAAATTCTGTTTTTTTTTTATAGGCTGTAGTAAAACGGGTATAGCTCCTTACTCAGACATTGGATTTAGATGAAACCAATTTCATCGGAAATAAGACTCTCGGAGATTTCCGTCGATATATAGCAGCTCACACAGTTCTTTTTGTACAAGAAGTTATGATCGTCTAAAGTTGATCCAAAAAAAATTGCCTAGCTGCAGTAATTTTCCTGCAGATTTACTGTTCACAGGCTTCCCGGCCACCGTTTTGAAATTTCGAATGTGCTCGCTTATATGAAATACTCCTCTGTTTTGGGCAAACTTTATATAGTTGGAAATCTTATTCCAATACCTACACATACAACTATTGACGGGATACTTCCGAACACCATAAACTTAATTTAACCCATACGCAAGACTTTAGGACTCCATATAATCGCGATAAGTGTACGAAAAAATTTACGGGGTGTTACAATACCATATCTTTGGCATGAAAGTGAACAATTGTTCTATTAAGATTGTTTCCAAAGTTATTTAGTAACATGTGATCCATAATGGTTTTGTATGATGTCCTACGTTACCAATGAACTTATTTCCACCCTACGAGATGTCAAGACATTCCAATACTTACTTGTTTTCCAAATCTTACATGTTTATTGCACTAATGAATGTCAAAAGGTATCTGGTTACTCAAACAAGATCCATGTGCTATTAATGAATCCAAAACATTTCATTGATATACCAATAAGTTCCTACTTCATTGTTATGGCATTGATGACTCCAAAACACATCATCGATGTGCCAATGAGTTCTTACTTCATTGTTATTGCATTGATGGTCTATTTATATGTCTCTTATTGATGTATCATTGCTTCAAAGTATCAAAAATGTAGTGGCAACCGAAATAACAATCTCAAAGATTAATTGAACTAAGTGATGGAAGTTCTCTCTTATTGGGTGGTATTCCAGGGTCATAAGCCTATCATGGGTCGATCCCAGTTGATATGTACTGGAGGCAGCCTAATGGTCACAGTACAGTACAGTAATGATTACAAAGATGATAAGAACGAAGGTAAAGTGATTGAATAAATACAATGCACAGGTTGTCACAAGTTCTAGTAAGTGTGGTCCACTCCTATTACGATTTATTCACTTGTTTCTGATTTCTATTGAGCTCCTATATCATATGTGATTATCTACAGCTTTACATACTCAGTACATATTTCGTACTGACGTCCCCCACGGGGGACCTGCATTTCATGCTGCAGGCACAGGTACCTCAGCTCATACACCGCACAAGTAGGAGCCAGGATATCCAGCTGCTTTTGGTGAGCTCCAATTTGCTTCGGGGCTTTCCGTGTCATATCCAGTCACTTTTGGTGTTGTATAGAAGTTAGTTATATGGCGGGGTGTGTCCCGACCTTAGTTTTAGAGGCTTTGTAGATCTAAGGTACAGTCAAGGTGGTGTTTTGTTAGTAGATGTGATGGCTCCAACGGCCAAGTATTGTATATACATATATATGTGTGCTCGAGCTTATACAGGTGATTATTTCCTTTTATATGCGACATGATGTTGTCCGAATTTCGGGTTGTCATAGTGGTATGCATGGGAAGTAAAAGGTTATGAGTTGGTTCTCCCGAGCCTCCTCGATTACGGGTGTCAGTCCGCCCCAATAGGATTTGAGGCGTGACAATTTTAATTTGCAATAGTTAATCTTTTCAAAATATTTCACAATTTCTTTTCCCGCCATTTTAATTTATAACAATGAATAGTTGATTTAAATAACTATAACATATTTTTGTTTTGCTTTGAGGGTCTTTAAAAAGATTTAAAAAAATGAAGACTATTTTTTAAATTTTACGTCTTATATTTTATTTTTATTTCGACTATGTTAATCAGTCGATGTAACATTTCTGCACAAAAACATTGGCCTTGCAATTAATCTTAAAACCTCTATATACTAGTTCAACAATACTAATTATGTTTGAGAAGACAAAAGAACTTTGTTGTAAAAAAATGTACAAAATCAAAGAAGGGTATTTTTGTAAACAAACATTTCTTTTATAAAAATTATATAAGATGTATTATTTCTTATACATCAAATCAAACAACGTGTAAGAAATAATACATACATAACTAATACAAGTATTATTAATGCAAGCATTACTAAAATATTATATTCTACATTATTCTTATACATTCTACCAAATGACCCCTTAAAGAACATTGTCTGTGCATGATTATAGATAGAGTTTTGGTAATTGGGAATGAAGAGGGAAAAAAGTATCGAACCCAATAGTAAGTGAAGGTTTATTTTTTGTTTTAGAGAAAAGACATAAAATCTTTCTAAATTTGTCATCATAACTTACTTTAGCGCTGAAACTTTACAAGTAATTATTTACGCCTTATTATTATTTTAAGTGAATTTAATACCTCCTCTAACGGAGAAAGTATTACCACTCTCTCAAACTCGTGTGGAACTGGAAAACAAAAAGTAAAATAAATTAGCCTAATCCCAATTTATTTATTTATTTCTTTTTACCTTATTTTATCTCTCCTCCTTTCTTCTTGTCCACAACCACCCAATTTCACCCACCTTTCTTCTTCAATCATTTCTTCCATTACTCCATCTTCGCCCTACCTCTTCCATTCCACAAAATATAGAAAAGACTCTATTTTTGTTAGTAGGATAATGAGCTTTTCGAGAAAATTAGCGTCTTTTCTTTAATAACACCAAGAAAGATTTATTTTTTTTGTAATCGAGAGAGCGGAGGAAGAATAGTGGAGCGGAACCTTTTTTTATTAAAAAATACTTTAATAACAACTTGCAATTATTAAAAAGTGTAATCGTTATACCTTAAAAATTCCGAGGAGGATGTTCAATTGAGAAAATAAAATTGTTCATTTTAGTGGTGAGTATTAATGGTGGTTTAATAACCACTTCAATCTTCTGCCATTATTCTTTAATTTCATTACAAATTTATTTTCGTATGATTTTTTGCTGTCGAATTTTTTAGTTGATATTCTTGATATTGGTGATGAGTATTGTGAAATTATTGGTGTTGGAGATGGATATTGTGAAATTGTTGGTGTTGGTGATGGGTGTTGTAAAATTGTTGATGTTGGTGATGGGTGTTGTGAAATTTACAACCATTTCAATTTTTTTTGAAGTTAATATCAGTGGAGGTGGCGGAACTTGTGTAATTGACGGTGGCGGAGGTGATATTACTGTTGGGTGTAAATATTGCGGAGTGAAGTTGACGGCGGTGATGGACATTGTGGAGTTGTGGTGATGAACATTGATGGTGTTAGTAGCGTTGCGGAGCTTTGTGAATTCTCCGACCGGTGATGAAGTGGAGGAGAAATAGTTAGTGGTACGGTGTTGTGCGGCAGCGGTGGATCTGTGGTGGTTGTTTGGTGAAAAAAGAAAGAAGAATTTTAAAAAATATTAAAAAAAGTGATTTTTAAAAAATAATTTGATATGGGTAGAGTTAAATTTGATTCGTTGAAGACGTGGACCAATCAAATCGCGAGTGCTTATACAACACTCAAACTTGACTTGGTCTACGCCACGAAGGGGGGAAATAATACGTTTCAAAGTTGTTAAGGAGGTTAATAATTATCAATTAAGTTTAAGTGCTAAAGTAAGTTATGACGACAAGTTCAGGGGTGAAATGATGTCTTTTCTCTATTTTTTAAAATTAAAACATAAACAAAAAATTAACATGATTGCTGGGCTAGCTCAATTGAGTTTGTGAATTTTAATTATACTAGTTTAGTTTATGTACTTTTCACATGTAACTTGCATCAATAAATAAAATTATGTGTAAACAAATAAAATAATTAAAAATAGTAACAATTCTAAATTAAATTTATATTTATTCAAATAATGTAAATAAATATTGCATATCCAATATGTCATTGTTCGTTATATAAAATTAAAGATCATGCTTCATACAAATCAATTATTAATTTTGTATAATTCATATATAATCTTTAAAGCGATTAAGTGGGAGAAATAAAGAAAGATGATAAATGAATGCAAGAAGATAACTAAACATAGATAGAGTACGAAAATGGATCATATATAATATAATGAAAAATTGTAAAATAACTCACCATAAAATAAATGAGAGAGAAAGATACTATTAATTATTCAATTCTTTCAAATATAGTAGGAATACATGCAAGACAACTCATTTTAATATTGTTCTAGTTATCTTTAGGTTTAAACCTTAGAAAAGGTTTATAGATAAATTCACCAACCTAAAATTAAACCCTTGTATCCTATTTATTCCTATGTCAATATTAGACGTTTATTTTATTTTATTTTTAAGAAAATCCTATGACAATTCCTACACTAATTAAGAGTATTTGTTTTATTATTTATTTTCTTAGCTACGCCCTTTTCCTTTTTTTGAAAAAAAAAAAAGTTTTGAGCTAATTTAAGCTATATCAAGACTACTTGTTGTCCTATTGTGTTAGATTTTACCATGATAGTTTGACTCCTATTAACACATTTATTCTCTTTTTTACCCTTTTTTGGTTGTACAATTATAGAAATTTTTTATGTAAGATAAAATTCCTATTAATTCAGAAGTATTAAAATTAAGATTTCTTACTTAGATCAAATAAGAATTTTAATTAATTTTTAAGTCCTAAATCTAAATATAATAATTAAATGATAAATATTTTAGAAAAATAGCATATGACTATTTTGTTATTGTAGTAACTTTTATTAAAGGAAAAATTAACAGAAAAATTATTAGAAATCAACAATCGACAATAAAATAAATTTTATATCATTTAATTGATATAACGTGTAACATCATTAGAGCCTATTATTTAAAATAAGAATGATACACCAGATCTCAACATTTATTCATAATTGAATCAGTTACATATAATTAAATTTTAGAAGAGAATTTATATAAAATTAAAATGACTAACCAATTTCTCATGATGGAATGTAAGGATTCAAAGAATCTGACAAAAATTGTAAATAAGTCAATTTTGAATTATTAATTATTTATGTTATTATAAACAAAAATCATAGTAAAAAAATTTTCCGATTAGCAATTATCTATCGAGAATACATGATAGCTTATAATTTTCAATTTCAAGAACATACTAAAATCATAAAAGAAAGCTTTTCTATTAACAATTGTCTATCAAAATACATGATGGTTTATTCTTGTAAATATAAAAAACATACTATAATAAAACTTACCTCAAAGCACAAACAAATTTGTCTCTTCAATGGACAATACTATCAATATTTCACAAAAGAAATTCTCAATGAGCAATTGTCGATCAAGAATACGTTATAATTTGTTTTGTTGTAAGCTTCAAGAACATACTAAAATTTTGAAAAACTTTCTACAAATGACAATCAAATTTATCTATTTAATCATAGATACTATTGAGATTTTATACATCAAAATCATATTAAAATTTTAGAAAACTTACCCTAAATCACAAGCAATTTGTCTCTTCAATTATAAGATACATCAAAAATTCACACACACAAAAAAGTGCTTCTTGTTTATCAAGAATAGATGATAATTTATTTTGTAACTTTTAAGAACATATTAAAACTTAAAAAACTTACCTCAAATCATAAGCAAAATTTCTCTCACACACACGCAAAAAAACTTTCGATGAACAACTGTTTATCAAGAATATATGATAACTTATTTATTATAAACTTAAAAAGCATACTAAAATATAAAAAAAATATCCCAAATCACATGATAATTTATATATATTAATAAGATAATTCTACATCTAAACCTGTTTTTTCTCTACCTGCGATAATTTTGGAAAAAAACATCTAAACCTAAATATAAAAGCACAACCATCATCAATTAATTAATTAAAGAATCCTGATGTTACAGTGATTCAAAAGCTAAATAAAATTCGTTTAAAATTTTAAAAAATTCACAATTTTTTCACGCAATGTTAAGGGTCTCCTTCCTTCTTTTTTTTTTGTTTTGTCTGGCCAACTTTCAAGTTTTTCTTAGATTTAGGTCGTTCTTTCCTTTTTTTTTAAAAATATTATTTTTTTGCTTTTGGTGTACAGCCGTGTGTTTAAGTATGCATGTTTTCCCCTCTATATTTTAGGACTTTTTTTAAGTACACAAGAAGAAAAATTCTACCATATATTTTTTGCTTATCATATATTGTAGGATTTCATTTAAATATTATAAATATAATAATATAATAATTAGAGAAAAATAAGTGAAAAGATAATTTCATCTACTGCACATACTTTTAAGGAAGGACAAAAAGTTCAAATCACCTTTTTAAGGGTCTTCACACTTTTAATATATTATTATTATTATAGATTATAAATTATAAATTATAAATATAGATTATAGATATATATATATTTTCCTCAAGTTGCATCTTAAAATGTTGTGAATGTTGGATTTTCAATAACTTTCTAGACGGTGAATGGAGTCCAATAAACTGCAAAATTGTCTCCAATGGATATATCATTCTTTATTATTATTGTTATTATTATTATTATTTTTTTTAAAAAAAAAAAATATATTTGATCGGTTGGCCATATTAGGAATTAGGATGATGTATGAATGTGTAGACATATTAGGAAGAGATATATGATTAGGAATAAATATATTTGAAATAAGTGAACAAGACGAGGAAAGTGAGACTGAGATGATTCAAATATGTGAATAGGAGATGCTCAGATGTCCTAGAGAGGAGGTGTGCGACGTTGAGGAGACGTACAGCTAGAACAAAGAAGTAAGTATTGGGAAGATATGATTAAATAGAACATGAGACACCTACTACTTAGCGAGGCGATAATCTAGGTAGAAGGTAATTATACATGTTAGAAATTAGAGTAGAAGGTTAATGACAGTTAAGAGTGGTCTAGTTTTCCTTCTTTATATTATTATTATCCTCTCCTATTATATTATTCTTTGATTTTAGTATTACCTACTATTTTCCTTGCTTTAATTATCCTATTATTTGTTAGCTTGGTGAAGTCTTCCTTTTTTCCTTTATTTTCAACCCAAATACTTCTCAACTATATTTCATTTTCATGCAAAATTTGATATGTTTTATTTGAGTTCGAGGGTATATCAAAAATAACTTTTCTAATCACAAGATAGGGGTAAGATTGTGTGCACCTCACTTTTTCCATATCTCTTTTTGTAATTACACTTTATTATTATATAGTCGGATAGCCATGAATATATTTGGAATCCATCTGATTGTTGATAAGTATAGATTTCGAGAAGCTTTGCCTGTAAATAACGCCTTAATTGATATGTATGCCAAATGTGGATATCTAGACGGAGCAAGAGGTGTTTTTGGTCGAATGCGAAGGAAAAATGTTATTTCGTGGACTAGTATGATTAGCGCGTATGTCATTCATGGAGAGGCCGATCAGGCTTTGATGCTTTTCCATCAAATGAAAGCGCCCAATTGGATTACGTTTGTGGCTGTTCTATACGCTTGTAGCCATGCTGGACTAGTTGACGAGGCGCAACAGATCTTCTCATCAAAGGTGAATAAGTACAATATCACACCTAAACTTGAACACTATGGTTGCATGGTGGACCTTTATGGCCGAGCAAATCGTCTCAGAGAAGCCCTGGAACTGGTAGAGACTATGCCTATGGCTCCAAATGTTGTCATTTGGGGTTCATTAATGGCTCCTTATCGGATCCATTGTGAGTTTGAACTAGGAGAATTTGCAGCTAAAAGGCTTCTCGAGTTAGATCCGGAGCATGATGGGGCTTATGTCTTCCTATCAAACGTTTATGCTAAAGGTAAAAGATGGGAAAATGTTGGGGAGGTGAGACAATTTATGAAACACAAAGGCATATGGAAGGAACGAGGACACAGTAAGATTGAAATGGACAATGAGATTCATGAATTTTTAACAGCTGATAAGAGTCATAAACATGCAGATGATATATATGGAAAGCTAGCTGAGGTAGTTTGCAAGTTGAAGCAGGTCGGTTATGCTCCAAACAGCAGTGTTGTTTTAATTGACGTAGATGAAGATGAGAAGAAGGATATGGTCCTTTTTCACAGCGAAATGTTGGCTCTTTGTTATGGATTACTGAGAAGTAATAACGGATCACCAATCCATATAATTAAGAATTTAAGGATCTGTGAGGATTGCCATAACTTTATGAAGTTGGCATCTAAGGTGTTTGAGAGAGAAATTGTAGTAAGAGATAGGACTAGATTTCACCATTACAGAGATGGCTCGTGTTCTTGTAAAGACTATTGGTGACAACAATTTGTGAAATAGAATTAGTTGTATACTACACATTGTATTAAACTGTCCTCATATCTCTTTATATATCATTCAACTTCATCAAACAAGCACAGGCAGAGAACATTTCTGGCTATAGGGGATATAGCATTTACAGTTGAAATGTACCAAGACAATGCGGTACCAAAAAATGCTGAAATTGAATCCTCAAGGTTCAGAAAAACAAACATATAGAGCTAAAACCGGAAGCTCTCACGAGTGATGAGAATGCTTTCTCATAAGAACATCAAAAACCTCATGTTCAGAAGAACCCCATGCTTTCTCAGGTTGGAATCTGGAGCCTCTCTCCTGTGAAATCACTGTACTGGCTCATGAAAGAAGACGACAGCCAGAACTCTTGTTTCAACTTTTGAACTTCTCTTCTCAGCCTGAATTTCAGAAACTCCAACACAGCTGAAACCAATTTCCCATTTTCAGTTAAAGGACTTCGACTGTACTCTAAAATCCATGTATTCGGGTCTAACTGCACAGGAGAAGCACTCCACTTCTGTTGGGTCCATGAACTATTAGCCTTTCTAATTGAGTAACCAATCTCCCCATTGGACCACTGTTCAAAATGAAGAGGAAAAGAGCAACAAAACCTTAATTTAACTAAGTAAACTTAAAAGAAGAGAGGATAGAAACATAGAACAGAGTCGAAATTTTGTTACCTCAGTGAGTCTTCCTGATAATATGGTATACGTACGCGCAGAAAATCCTGTTGTGAGCAAACCTGTTGTTTGTAAAGGCCATCCCCATATGCTCAACTCTTCTGAATTGGACTTGTACAATGTACATCGCGAATTCAAAAGCAAATCATCCTATAATTTAGTCGAAAAATCATACTTTGTTTTGGTATCCTTTGACAATTGACATGTAGCAAGAATATACACAGAACCAACAACAACAACACAATGTACACAAACCTTACCCCTACCTCGTTAGGTAGAGAGGCCGTTTACAAAGAGAAACAGTTCTGATTTCCATTTTCCAACTCTCATCTTTTTAACTGACTTAACCACAATACAGCAGATTCCGCAGCTGCCACCGTAGGAACCAATGAAGCAAATGATTGATCCATTGTATCATCCGAAGACACAGAAAAATACCAAAAAGTTGGAATTTACAGCTAATAACATTTATCCGACGCAACATTTATGAAGACATAAGCAATACACGTAGAACAACAAAACTAATAATCCAGCATTTACCTGGTCGATTTTCCGAGTAGAATGAAGAGGTCTGCAACTTGCTATTTCTCCGCCGTTGATTACACCATCAAGCTCAATTTTCAAGAAAATCAATCTTTCTTCAAGATCCTTTAAACTCCATGATTTTTCACTCAAATTCTTAACCATTTCCATCGAAAATCGATGCTTCAAGAACCCAGAAACCATCCAAGAAAACCCTAACTCCAACCCCAAAACAACCCCCAATCCAAAAATCAACCTCATCAGCAAAACCCCAAACCCGAATCCGCTCTTCCTCCGCTTCACCTTCGCTGTAGAATTCAGCGAAGGGGACATAGACGAAGAAGCAGAACTCTTGCTACTCGATTTGGGGGTCGAAAGAGTAGTCGATGGGCTGTAAGAAATCGGGATTTTTTGAAACTGAAGCGCTCGAGCCACGGGGAGTTTTTTTATGGATTTCTTGTGCATCAGATCGAGGGTGGCACTGAAACTTGCTATGCAAATTTCGCAATTGCAATTGGTATCTTTTCGACTTATCGGGAAGTAGTAGCTCTCTTTATCTTCTGATTCAATGACAACAAACGACGACGATGATTTAACGGAGGAATTTGGAGTTGAAATTTGTGGTGATTTCATGGCGTTTTGGAGCTTTGAAATGCACACAACATATGGTGTTTGGGTTTTTTCTCTTTTGTTTTAGGGGGAAAATAATATATATGGGGTTTGAAATTTGAATGTAATGACATATTTACCCTTTACAGATCATTTCATTAATTTTGTTACTTTCTGAAAGATTACATTTCCTTTTCTTTCTTTTTTTTTGGGGGGGGGGGGGGGAATATTACATTTCCTTTTTTTTGGGGGGGAAAATATTACATTTCCTATCTAAGCTCTCAGCTTGCAGTATCAAATGGAAAGATGAAATTATTTAGTGTGTGATAACCAGCTGTTTAAAAATTTATTGACACTACAAAAATTAATGGGTATGAAATCTCTGTGTCTCATGGTTTAATGTGGTATGATTTTTTTATTTTTTTGTGAATATTTTTAAACTAGGTCTAAGACATGAATTGAGTTCAGCTAAATAAATTTATTATTAAAAAATAAAGTTGAACATGACATGTTAACAAGGAGAGATGGACAGTTTTTTGGTGTTTGATATATTTTAAGAAAAATAATAGTAATAATTGAGTGATATTATAGTCCTAGCAAAAAACACCAAATCCATTTTATTATAAGGCAATTATCATAAGATGTGTGACCAATTAGAGAATTAACTTAATACTTAGGGGTTGTTTGGTAGAGTGTATTGTAAAATATAATGCATGCATTAGTTAATGTGTATTACTAGTAACTTGTTTGGTACATCTTTTTGTCGATGTAAAACTAATGCAAACATTAGTTGTACACTCTTTTGTGTATTGGAGTGTGTATTAGTAATACACTCTATTTTCTATGTATTAGTAATACAAAGACTTATGATAGAGAATTAACTTAACACTTAGGGGTCGTTTGGTAGAGTGTATTGTAAAATATAATGCATGCATTAGTTAATGTGTATTATTAGTACCTTGTTTGGTACGTCTTTTTGCCTATATATAACTAATGCAAACATTAGTTGTACACTCTTTTGTGTATTGGAGTGTGTATTAGTAATACAATCTATTTCCTATGTATTAGTAATACAAAGACTTTAAACACATGCATTAACTTATTAAATGACCCCAATACCCCTCAATTTCCCTCTCAAAATATTTCGCCATTCCTTTTCCAACCATTTTAATTTGCAATAGTTTCATATCTAAGCTGAGATTAAAAGATCAAATCTTTATCAAAAATTTGAAAATAATCTAGTCTTAGGGTGCTTATAGCACAATAAGTCTTGAAATACTAATACTCAATTAGGGCTTAATGACTCATGCATCAAATTCATGTCAAAACATCATAATGTTCATTCTTGATAATGTAAGTACTGATAATTCAACTCAAAATCTGGAATTTACTGCAATACGTATGAAAATACAAAAATAGACATGTAATTTAACTTCTAAATCTCTTTAAATCTCATAATCTTGCAAATAACAACAATGGGTAGAACCCTAATTTGAAACTCATGTATATTCATACAAAATCATGTAAATTTAAAATTAAAGATTAGTGTTGAGCACAAGAATGAAAGAATATCCTTTCTCATAAACCCCACATACCTTAATTGATGAAATTGATGAGAACACTTGATTTTGAATTCCTATTTGTTCTTTTGAAGATGAATTCTTGAAGTTCTTGGATTGGGAATCCTTAATCTTGAGTTATCTTAGAAGAAGAATGGAGGAACTTTGATTTCTTGGGGAGTGAGTTTTGATCTCTAGTGTTTTCTTTTAGAGTGAATTGATGAAAAATATGCATAAAGTGCTTAAAATGAGCTTAATCCCGTGTTATCCGCGAAAAACTTGCAAACACACCAAAAATATATTAAAATAGGTGAGGGAGAAAACATTCAAACTCATATGCAAATGAAATAAACGGCAATCCAGAACATGTCTATTAAACCCGCTAAGCCATTCAAAGTACTTATCCCACCATCCAAGTCGGACAAATTAAAAGAAAAAAAAAAAAGGGAAGATGTTTCACTTCCACACTGAACACAGCAGAGGCAGCAAATTTTAGGAGTTTTGATGAAACTAAGAGGTTTTTAACTCGACAGCAACAGAAAATACCACCAACGGCACTACTCCTCCTTCAGATGATGTAACGTAGCGAGGCTGTTTGTGTAGGGGATGAACCTTGTCGGAGGAGTTAGTTGTCCCGGAGTCATAAGAGTTTCAACCCTCTGCCCAATCAGGTGATAAAGATATATCCTTTCAGTTGTGTAGATCACCACCATGTCATCACCACTGTTAATACAAGGTAGTACGCTGCACGACACAGTACCATTGTTAACAATGGGATTTTCCTCTAATGCTCGACAAGACCTCTTGTGTCCAAGATTTATGCATTCACTGCGCCTCAGGCTCATATCCATTCCTCCATAGATATCTACTATAAAAACATCCCCACACTCATTATAAGCAGTGACATAGCTTAGCTCATCTTCTATCTGAGTCAAGGCACCAGATCTCCCGCGTGGAATAGGCACATGTAGAACTGCTGTGATCTCATTTTTCACATCAAATGCAAGCACACCATTTGATGTTGTATTCCAGTATGCCACTCCCTTCATATAAAATCCCCCACCTATAACAATTGCATCTTCTAACTCTAGACAGTCTGAAGAAGAGCACTTCCAAGAATTTGATTCAGAAGAATAAACCTCAACGAGGACCCCTGGCTGACCCAGAAGAGGGACTGCAGCGACAATGTGAAAGTAAGACTCGATGTTGCCATGAGGATCAAAAGCAAGAACCACAGCTGGATCAGATCCATGATAACCTTGATGAGGAGGGATAAGTTTCCAGTTCTCAGTTACTGGATTGCAGACATAATACTCCTCCTGCCCCTGACAAAGGAGCAATCCGCTGCTAGAACTTAGAAGTTTGACCCTTTCAGGCAAGAAATCAAGTGAAGGACTGGGCACCCCATTCAAAGGATGATCAAGAGACAAAAATTTAGGATCAGATTGTAAATCCGCATCCACATTTTGATAAAAATACCCTGACAGCCTCCGGAATGAAGTGGCCTGCAGGTAAGACAACAATGGGCTAGCTATCCAATTATTCCAGTCTTTGGACACGGCCCGAAACTTCATTAATGATTTCGCTGGAAGGAAGGGCATAACATATTTCTTAGCCACATCCTTGATCTTCATGTCCTCTTTTCGGAGGTAGTCAGCTGGTAAATCAGATTCTTTATTCTCTGCCAGCTGCAATCACAGACAAAAGAGGCATTGTAATCAGATAAGACTGAGTAAGACTATAAAGCTAGGATTAGGAGCTTGGACAAACACTAAACGCAAGAGATATCTACGTATCAATCATGGCTCAAACTCATACTCGCATGAAACATTTGTATCTACTCCACTCTATTTAGGTTGGGCACTTTCAACAAGTTCACTTACAAAGGCTCATTTAGAAAGTGTATTCAGCAACGTCTCTCCAAAACATAAAAAAAATAAAAAATGGAAAGACGAACGCGAGTAGTAGTATCAAAAAGTGCAAGATCTGAAGAAGCAGCTCAGCAAAATAGGGGAGTTCAGACTGCCATAATTACATCAAGAAAATAACAAAAGATGATCTTGGAATGAGATGTGCTCAAATGAAGCGAAAGGAATAGTAATCTTCGTCCACCCGAGTAATTGCTGTTGGTTTAACCTAGATGCATATGAATATTGCAGAAGTATCGATCAGAAGAAGAAATGACCATCCCATAATAAAAAGGTTATCCGAAACAGCTCTCTACCTCACAAAGGTAGGGGAAGGTCTGCGGTACACTCTACCCTCCCTAGACCCCACTTAAAAGCTATGATGTTGTTGTACCACAATAAAAAAATTTCAGTATAGTCTTCATAAAAAACGAATAGCAATAATCTAAAAAAGGAGAGGAAGAAAATGATACCTTGTAAATTCCACTACCGTGCTGTTCAATCCTGGGAGAAAATTCCTCCGCATCAGTAATGTCGTCTTTCACAAATTCATCAGAGCTACTCATGTTGTTCTTCCAAGATTTCATTTATTTTTTTGCTGCACTAAAAGCACGGTGTTAGCAACAATAAAAAATTTAAAGTATAACACCCTCAATTATACTCATAAACAGTCAAAACAAACACAACCTAATCTACTCTGATGAAGTGCTTTAGTATGCGAGAAATTAAGATCTCATAGAAGGAGCAGATAAGGTACATTCTACTCCATAGATCATTAATCATAAGAATCAAAAGGAAAGACATTCACTATACTGAAAATCATAGATTTTGAAATGTCAATCTCCCAATTACCAATTAGTAGATATCACTTTGGTAACTGTAGTTCAAAGAAATCAAAATATCGACAATCAACTAATTTCACTAGACTGGAAATCAAGAAATCATAGATTTGAAATGAAGATCTAAAATTAATTAAGAGTTTTGAAACAAAGAATCAAAAGATAATTAAATAAACCATTCACACATCAAACATATCATAAATCTTACTGAAATTCAGGGTTCATATACATATATATACATACATATATACATATATATGTATGTATATATGTAGCTATATTTGCAAACAGGCCGGCCTCGGCCCAACTTCTGTCAAGCCTCCAAGAACAACCGAGACTTGGGATAGCTTTAAAAGCATTAGCTTTAAACGGACTTAAAAATCATAACCCAAACAATCCCTAGCAAGGGATTGGGCTGGGCTGGCCTTAAGGGTGAAGCCCTCTTTTTAATAATTGTGGTGTTTGGACCAACTTTTGTGCACCCCGACTCAGTGTTGTAAAAGGCGCTCGCAACGTCGCCAATGGCGAATGGCGAGGAAAGGCATAGTTGCCTCTTGTCGTTGTGGCGCTGCGACATCCAAAAGGCAACGCCTTTGCGAGAAAGGCGAGACGGCGAAGCGACAAAGGCGTCGCCTTTTTAATTTTTTTTAAAAATTAGGGTTTTAGGGTTAAAAGCTAATTTTAGGACTTATTTTCCCATTTTGGCTTTACCAACTTACTCGATTGGCGACTGCGGCTGCTACTATCTACAATCTCACAAGTCCGACTTCGACTCCGACGACCAGCGGCAACTACTACTCCGGCGACTCTAGCTACTTCGGAAGTATTGATTTTTTTTTTCTTCTTCTTCTTAATTCGGCAACTCCAGCTACTCGATTGATATACTGATTTTTTTTCCTCTTTCCTCTTTTTCTCTTCTTCTATTTTTCTTCCTCTGTAATAGTACTACAGAGTTACACTGTCACTGTAACCGACAAACAATAACTGCATATGTATTTATGTAAAAAAAAATTAAAATACTTGTTAAATTTTTTTAGTACTTCTAGATTTTCAGTATCTATCTACTATCTATTTTTAGTCCATGACTTGAAATATTTCCTAATATATTAGTACTATTGAACTTTTGATAATTTATATATTATTTTAATTTTTTTGTATTGTCGCCGCACTTTCAAAAGGTGATCGCCTCGCCGCGTGGCAAGGTGGGGTCTTGTTGCCTCTTGTCGCCTTTCGCCGCCCAAAACACTACCGACTGGTACCACGGGATGCCGGCCACGTCCCACCAACAACACGTACTAGGTAACTCTATCCACCAAGGCTAGGATATATGGAAAGAAATCACCTAGTCTCTTTTTGTCTCCGTTGGAATTTAAACCTGAGACCTCATGGTTCACACCCAAACTACTAAACCACCCCCTTGGTGCAGAGGAGTGTGAAAAAACCGATTCAATTGATAAACCAAACCGAAAGCAATATTATTGGTTTATTCTCGGGCTATTGGGTTAACGGTCTTTTAACGGTTTGGTAAGTTTTTTTATTAGGCTATCGGTTAAGTTTCTGATTTTAAGGTTAGTTAATAGTTAAACCGATAACCCAATAAAATTATAATTTTATTCGTAACTATACAATAGTGGCTTTCGGTTTTAAATACATACTTTATTTTCTTTTATATTTTATAGTTGTCTTAATTCTTGTAATTTGTGAGCAGAGGCGGAGCCAGGATTTCAACGAAAGGGGTTCCATATTCAAAGAAAACTTAGGATTTCAACTAAGGGGGGTCTATATTCAAAGAAAACTTAGTCGAAGGGGTTCAACACCTACTATAACCAAATAAAAAATAATTTTAATCATGTATTAATAATATATTTTTTCATCGAAGAGGGTTCGGCCGAACCCCCGAACAGAAGGCTGGCTCCGCCCCTGTTTGTGTAGATTTTACACATGAAGTTAGTGTAGAACAAATGAAAATAAGAGAAAGTGCAAAAATAATCAGGGGAGTATTTTCTTATCGGTTAAACTGAACACCGAACCGATAAAGGCCAAAAATTGATTAACCGAAAACCATTAATGAATATCTTATTAGTTCGGTTATCGGTTTAATGTGTTTACAAATCGAAAACCGATAAACCGAACCGATACTACACACAACCGAACCAATATGCACCCCTATGGTGTAGGGCCAAACCCATTTTGACAACTCTAATCCCAATTAACTACGAAAGTCCTCCCGTTTGACTTGTACCGGAAAGAAAACAGTATTTTTTTTCTTTCTTTAAATATTCAACAAGAACAAACCCAGTGTATTCCTACAAAGTGGGGTCTGGGGAGGGTAAAATGTACGCAGTCCATACCGCTACCTCCAAAGTGTTTGAAAAGTCTTTTAATGCTACCCTTATAGCATTAATACCCAAGAAGTATGGTGCAGAAGAACTGAAGGACATCAGACCAATAAGTCTGATTGGTGGAGTTTACAAAATTATAGCCAAGCTCAATACGAAAAGATTAAAAACTGCCATGGGAGGTTTGGTAGATGAGCATCAAATGGCTTTCCTGAAAGGAAGACAAATAACGGATGCAACACTGTTGGCCAATGAATTAGTGGACAGTAGGGTGAAGCAGAAACTACCTGGAGTCCTATGTAAACTTGACATTGAGAAGTCTTATGACCATGTCAATTGGTCATTCCTCCTAAAAACTTTGAGAGATATGGGCTTTGGAAACAAGTAGATCAACTGGATCAAATTCTGCATATCTACTGTGAAATTCTCTTATTATCAATGGCAGTTCAGAAGGTTTCTTTCAGTCACATAGAGGTTTGAGGCAAGGTGACCCATGTCACCTTTCCTGTTTATCTTAGCGATGGAAGGCCTTAACTCCAAGATCTGAAAAGCAAGGGAGAATGGATGGATAAAAGGATTCCCTGCAAATGTCAGAAGGGAAAATAATATGGAAATCTCACATCTGCTATGCGCAGATGATTCCTTGGTATTTTGTGAAGCTGAAGTAACTCAGGTCAGACACTTAGGACTATTTTAAATATTTTTTAGGGCATTTCAGGACTTCATGTCAATTGGCATAAGAGTTGTTTATACCCAGTTAACGAAGCTACTAATATGGAGATACTTGCTGTCAATTTAGGGTGCCAAGTAGCATCCCTTCCAACTAAATATCTGGGGTTGCCTCTTGGTGCTAAGAATAAAAAGGTGGAAGTATGGAGTGAAGTGTTGGAAAGAAGTGAGAGAAAGCTGACAAGGTGGAAAAGTCAATATCTATATGTACGAGGCAGACTAACAATTATTAAATCAGTAATGGATGCTCTCCCCACTTACATGATGAGTCTGTTCCCAATTCCAAGAAGCATAGAGAAGAAAATTAACAAACTTAGGAGAGTCTTCTTATGGCAGGGAGAGATAAAGAGAAACTTGGGTACAATTTAGTCAAATGGGATGTGGTAACTCTCAACAAAATCCAGGGTGGTATTGGGGTAAAGAAGTTGAGTTTGCAGAATGTGATTTTGTTGAAGAAGTGGCTTTGGAGGCTCTGTAATGAAGACTCGTCTTTATGGAGAAGATTCATCTCCCAGAAGTATGGTCTCCAAAACAATTGGTGCACTAACGAAGTAGCTGGAACTTTTGGGTGCTCTGTTTGGAAAACTATCAGAAGACTATGGCCTCTTTTCAACTCCAATTTGTCATTCAAGATTGGAGATGAGGTTAAAACTAGTTTCTGGAATGAAAACTGGATAGGAAACAGGAACCTGAAAACTTTATTCCCGAATCTTTACATTATAAGCACGCAACAGATGGCTACAGTGGCACAGATGTGGAGCCCTCAAGGTTGGGACCTGACTTTTAGGAGGGCTCTAAATGACTGGGAGATCAATAGAGTAGCAGGGCTCTTGCAGGTGTTGAATGTATCTCCAGGTGTCTCAGATGGGCCTGACAGTCCAATATGGAAGTTGCACAACAAAGGGATTTTTACTGTGAAATCTTGTTACTGGAACATGAACTCTAACCAAACAATGGGAATGGAGTGGCCATGGAAACTAATCTGGAAGACCAAAGTCCCTCATAAGGTGGCTTGCTTCACATGGTTGGTGATCAGAAAAGCATGTTTAACCCATGAAGTGGTACAAAGAAAAGGTATACAGATTTGCTCAAAGTGTTATATGTGTGAAAATGAGGCAGAGTTGAACAACCACTTATTTCTTCACTGCAAAACAGATGTAAATCTGTGGGGCATGTTCTTATGTATACTTGGGGTTAGTGGGTAGTGCCCAGAACTACTTCAGACATGTTGAAACAATGGGAAGGAGTGGGTAGAAGAAGAAGATCAAAAGAGGACTAGATTACACCACGTATGTCGTTATTGTTATTAAAGGTGAGAGATATGTTTTAAATTGCTCCTCTTTTACTGTTAAAAAGTGATATAACTATATGAGGCGGAAAATTGATTGGTCCACCGTAAACTCCAAATTAAAAGCTGAATATGACTAATAGATTAAAAATCACAATCAAACCGAACCAGGAGAGAGATATAAACATTCAAGGTAATATCACGGATGTGATTAGGTGAACCATTATTTCTTTCTAATATTTCCAATTAATATGTCTGGACTAAGCTAATTAAAAAAGTAACAAGGTGGGAAGCCAATCCATACCTGATACTATAGTGACGGGACCTCGAACTTCAGGTAAATTTTGCTTCGTATAGTGTCGCACAAGATACTCAATTAGCAGCGACTTCCCAACCTATAATAGCACAATCCATAAGAAGATCAAATCTAAAACACGTTCGCACCTAAACAAATCTGTAAATGACAAACATGTGATATCAACCTTGGGAGGTCCTTGCACTACAATTACAGATGGAGCTGGCTCTCCAGTGGCCCGATCAACTGTTGGGAAATGAGCCTCTTCTGCTCCTTCTCTGTAGCTTGTGCTTGCCATTTCTTTGCTTTCACTGTGGAATTAAATGCAAATGCCTACAAACCATCATATACTACATAATATAAGTGAAAATCCACAAAGTAAAAAGTTAAATCCCCAAAATATCCATGAAAGGCCAAGGGGCTTTTATACCCTTTAATTTTAGAATATTCTTTTAACATTGTTGTAGGTACAGAGGTTGCTTATTCATGTCTTAATTTTTGTACAAGTTATACAACGTTTGGTAGCTCGTTAGGAAGTAGATTATTCATGGATAAAATGAATACAACGTTTGGCTTACAATTTAGAAACTCACATAACTCTCTCTCTCTGTCTCTCTCTCTATATATATATATAAATATATAAGTTATGAGGAAATTGGCATATTATCTTATGCGGGATAGAAAACAGAATAGTTAAATAACAGCATAATTCTAACCAGGTATCAAACATACCTTACTATTCAATTAGCAATACTAAGAAGAGAATAATAAAAGAATAGGAGTACCTTAGGATTATGTTGCTTCTTTTTCATATTGAACTTGGAGTTTTTCTTGGCAGTACCTGTGAGATTTGTGCGACAGTTCTCCGTCCATAGCCATGACAAAAAGGCAAAAAAAGACAGTTGGGAGTATCGGCACGGAAGAAGAAAACACTCCCTGTACTTGAGTTCCTTTTTTGGCAGAATTCCCTATACTTGTTTAAAAAGTTAAGATCTTATCCTCTTAAAATTTATATATATATATATATATATTCTTTTCGTTAAAAATTACTAAGTATAAATTTTTAAGTTTAAAATTATTTTTATATTTCAAAAATAGCACATGATTTTTAAAAAATTAACTCATCCATTATTATTTTAAAAAATAGTTCGGTTTTCCTTTTTAAAAAAAAAGGGTTCGATTTTGGTTTTAATCAAAAGAAAAGAATCAAACAAATAAAAGTTATTTATATAATATAATATCAGTAAAAAATGTGCACGGAAAAATATAAGCAATTCAAGAATATCTTCAATGTCATCAAGTCGGCCTTCAATTGGGTATGAATTTCTATTTATAAAACTTTATTAAATTCTTTCCAGGAACCCCACCCAGTAAATCCGCCCCTGCATGAGATTAATTGGGGCCCACAAAAAGGAGAAAAAATATTCCTAGAATGATGTAAGGGTGATCTTCCCTCTCCCACAAACAGTAAGGACCCCTCTCGCTCACTCTCACTCACTCTAATCCTGAGATCCATAGTTGAAAATTACAAACACGCGACAGTAAACGTTTTGGTCATAACTGAGAGCAACCCAAATTTGCTACAACAGAGCTGACAAGGGCTCTTTGCGACCAGGTACAGGATGGAAATTGCCATGTTTATTTGATGTAGTAGTAAGTAGCATAAAGAAACTCACATGAAAAAAACTACATAGTTTATTCCCACAAATTAGTAGAAAGAAACTCACTGAAAACCATAATTAAATACTTGCAACCACACCAAAAATATATTAAAATGGGTGACGGAGAAAACATTCAAACTAATATGCAAATGAAATAAATGGCAATCCAAAACATGTCTATTACAACCGCTAAGTCATTCAAAGTACTTATCCCGCCATCCAAGGCAAGCAAATTTTTATTTTTTTAAAAAAAGAAGGAAGATGTGTTTTAGTTCCACACTGAACACAGCAGAAGCAGCAAATTTAAGGAAGTTTTGATGAAACTAAGAGGTTTTTGACTCGACAGCAACAGAAATACCACCAACGGCACTAATCCTTCAGCTCATGTAACAGAGCGAGGCTGTTTGTGTAGGCGATGAATCTTCTGGCAGGATTTAGTTGTCCTGGAATCATAAGAGTCTCAACCCTCTGCCCAATCAGGTGACAAAGATATATCCTTTCAATTGTGTAGATCACCACCATGTCATCACCTCTGTTAAGACAAGGTAGTACGCTGCACGACACAGTACTATTGTTAACAACGGGATTTTCCTCTAATACTCTACAAGACTTCTTGTGTCCAAGATTTATGCATTCACTGTGCTTCAGGCTCATGTCCATTCCTCCATAGATATCTACTATAAAAACATCCCCACACTCATTATAAGCAGTTACATAGCTTAGCTCATCTTCTATCTGAGTCAAGGCACCATATCTCCCACGTGGAATAGGCACATGTAGAACTGCTGTGATCTCATTTTTCACATCAAATGCAAGCACATCATTTGATGTTGTATTCCAGTATGCCACTCCCTTCATATAGAATCCCCCATCTATAACAATTGAATCTTCTAACTCTAGGCAAGTCTGAAGAAGAGCACTTCCAAGAATTTGACTGGGAAGAGTAATTCTCAAAGAGGACATCTGGCTGATCGAGAAGAGGGACTGCAGCGACAATACTAGTACTTGGACTCCAGTGTATGCATGAGTCTACTGTATTGTGCATATAAATACATTGTTGATGTACAATGTATTTAATGATCAATATAAAAACCTTTCACTTCTACACAACATCAGATTTTCACATGAGGACACTCTACCCTCCCCGGATCCCACTTAAGGAGTTACACCGGGTATGATATTGTTGCACCACAATTAAAAAGTTTCAGTATAGTCTTCATATAAAACGAATAGCAATACTCTAAAAAAAGGAGAGGAAGAAAATGATACCTTGGAAATCCCACTGCGTTGTTGTTCAATCATTGGAGAAAATTTCTCAGCATCAGTTATGTAGTTATTCACAAATTCATCACAGCTGTCGGTCATGTCGTCCTTCCAAGATTTCATTAATTTTTTCCGGTACTAAAAGCACGGTGTTAGTGGCAATAGAAAATTTAAAAATATAACACCCTCAAAGGATACTTATTAACAGTCAAAGTAAATACACAACCTAATCTACTCTGTTGAAGTGCTTTAATATGCGAGAAATTAGGATCTCATAGAAGAGCAGATGATGTACAGTCTACTCCACAGATCACTAATCATCAAAATCAAAAGGAAAGGCATTCTTATATTGAAAACCGTAGATTTTGAAATGTCAATCTCCCAATCACCGATTAACAGAGACCACCTTGGTAAATGTAGTTCAAAAAAAAAAAAAATATCGATAATCAACAAATTTCACTATAGAAATCATAGATTTGAAATGTGAATCTCCAATAAAGGAGGAGTTTTGGAACAAAGAATTAAAAGGCAATTAAATAGATCATTCACACATCAAATGTTTCATAAATCTTAGTGAAACTCATGGTTCATATATGTATATTTCTAGGTCAATTTTAACGTGAATATTCCCACACAACAATTTTAACAGAAAACCATCAAATGAAACAAATTAAGAGTTAATCACTTTTCATTACAAATCTAACGAAAATAATAAAGAGAGAAATTTAGAGTTTTTAACGAATACTAGTAATTAAATAATATTAGAAAACTAAGGAAAGAACTTACAATGCCACGTTGAGTTGCCAAAAAACCAAGAAAAAGGGGGGAAAAGTGGTTGTAAAACCCTAACGGCAATGAGAGAACTGTCTGCGTAGAGGAGAGTGGAGAGAGTCCAAGATTGCAACAATTTGGCAAAGATTTTTAGCTTAAATAAAGAAAATAATGTTTGCTTCTTTGTCGATATATACAAGGAAAAAAAACTGACATAAGAAGGATAATTTCGACATTTCCTTGGCTTACATGATCTTAAGTCAAAAAATTTCTTCTAACTTTCATCCCATGAAAAGCTGTCAAAATGGATCAACTCAGCCTAACTCAACTTAGCTATGCATGCCAAGGAATTCGATGGGATGGGGCGGGCCGGCCCTTCAGGTTGAAGAGCCTTAAAATGGCTAGCCAAACCAAGCACTAAAGGCCCGCGGGTAAGGGTGAAATAGCCCTTCATTTTTCAATCTAAATCCCCAGCCCAATCCTTTCCTTTGTTATGGATTGTTTTGGTTATGATTTTTAAGTCCGTTTAAAAGTGATGCTTTTAAAGCTATCCCAAGTGAGTTCGCTGCTCTTGGAGGCTTGACCAAAGTTGGGCCAAGGTCGGCCCAGGAGCAAAAGAACTATTTAATTTGAATTAAAAAATTCAAAAAATACTGCCAAAAAAAGAAGTAACAACTATGAATAGTAATTACCGAATAAATCTTAATATCTTACACAATACTTTACTTATTTAGTGTTAAATCCTAATCACCAAGTATATAAGTTCCATTGATTGTGATTTGATGTGAACTTAAATTTAAAATAACATTGTGGAAAAAGAAGTAAGACTAGGAATAGTGATTACCGAATTAAGTCTTAGCATCTTACACAATACTCTACTCATTTAGTGTTAAATTACTATTACTACAATCCAAATCAACAACTATAGAAGTTGTATCCATCACGAAAATGTTCAAACACGTGTTTCTGCTCAGAACTTGTTGCACAACTTCTTCCAAATTCAAAGTGTTAATTTCTTTAAGTGAATTTATATATCAACAGTTTTTAATATGTAGTTTGCTAATGTTTAACTAATCAAATTTGCATATAAAAGTGGATGAAGATGTTAACTAAAACAATTTCATCAACAGATTCAACTATGCTTGTAGATGTGTTGGTGACTTGGTGTTGGAAAGTTGCGCGGACTCTTCATTTTTAATGCCACACCCGTGTTGGATTCTCCAAAAATACACAACTTTTGGAGAATCCAACACACACCCATTGACATTTTTGAAGAGTCCGAACAACATAGGGATTTGCTATAAGTTGCCACTGAATTATGTACTTTCTAATCATATGTTATAAATGTTAATTAATTGGCATGCATTTAAGTTCAAATTTAGATTGAAAAAATGAAAGGCTAGTCTACCCCAACCCACGGTCCTTTTAGACCTTGGCTTGGCTAACCATTTTAAGGCTCTTCAACATGAAAAACCGGTCCGCCCAATCCCATCAAATTCCTTGGCCTACATAGCTAAGTTGAGTTAGGTTGGGCTGATCCGTTTTGACAGGTCTACATGAGATGAAAGTTTGGAAAAAAATTTGACTTAAGATCGTGGAAGCCAAGGAAATGTCGAAATTATCCTCCTTATATCAGTTTTTTTTCCCTTGTATATATCGTCAAAGAAGCAAACATTATTTCCTTTATTCAAACTAAAACTCTTTGCCAAATTACTGCAATCTTGGACTCTCTCCACTCTCCTCTACGCGCAAAGTTCTCTCTTCGTCATTAGGGTTTTACAATCGCATTTCCCCTTTTTTCTTGGTTTTCCGACAACTCAACGTGGACATTGTGCGTTCTTTCCTTAATTTTCTAAAACCAGAGTTTGTTAAGAACTCTAAATTTCCCTTTTTATGATTTTCGTTAGATTTGTCATGAAAAGTGATTATAAATCTTAATTTGTTCCTTTGGATGGTTATCTGTTTCAATTGTTGTGTAGGAGTATTCACGTTAAAACTAACCACGAAATATATATATGAACCATGAGTTGCACTAAGATTTATGAAACATTTGATGTGTGAATGATTTATTTAATTGTTTTTTGATTCTTTGTTTAAAAACTCCTGCTTTATTGGATATCTACACTTCAAAACTATGATTTCTATAGTGAATTTTGTTAATTGTCAATATTTTCATTTCTTCGAACTACATTTAACAAGGTGATATCTATTAATCGGTGATTGGGAGATTGACATTTCAAAATCGATAATTTTTAGTATAGTGGATGTCTTTCCTTTTGATTCTGATGATTAGTGATCTATGGAGTAGAATGTACCTCATCGGCTCCTTCTATGAGATTCTAATTTCTCGCATACTAAAGCACTTCATCAGAGTAGATCAGGCTATGTTTCTTTAGACTGTTAATAAGGATACTTTAAGGGTGTTATACTTTAAATTTTCTATTATCACTAACACCGTGCTTTTAGTGCAGGAAATAAATAAATGAAATCTTGGAAGGACGACATGACTGACAGCTCTGATGAATTTGTGAATGACAACATAACTGATGCTGAGGAATTTTCTCCAACGATTGAACAACAGCGCAGTGGGATTTACAAGGTATCATTTTCTTCCTGTCCTTTTCTAGAGTATTGTTATTCGTTTTATATGAAAACTATACTGGAATTTCTTAATTGTGGTACAACATCATACCCACTGTAATTCCTTAAGTGAGGTTCGAGTAAGGTAGTGTACCTCAAGACCTCTCCCCTACCTTTGTGCGGTAGAGAGGTTGTTTCCAGGTAACCTTTATATTGTGGTATATGGTTATTTCTTCTTCTGATCGATACTTCTGCAATATTCAAACACATCTAGGTTACACCAACAACAATTACTAGGTGGAGGAAAATTACAATTCATTTCGCTTCATTTGAGCTAATCTCATTTCAAGATCAACTTTTGTTATTTTCACGATGTAATTATGGGATATCTGAACTTCCCCTATTTTGCTGGGCTGCTTCTTTAGATCTTGCACTTCCAGATACTACTACTCGTGTTCATCTTTCCATTGTTTTTTTATGTTTTTGAGAGACTTTGCAAGGTAGGAGTATGGCTACCTACATTGTATCCACCCAGACTCCACTAGAAAGATTACACCACGTATGTCGTTATTGTTATTAAAGGACAGAGATATGTTTCAAATTGCTCCTCTTTTACTGTTAAAAAGTGACATAACTATGTGAGGCGAAAAATTAATTGGTCCCCCGTAAACTCCAAATTAAAAGTTGAATATGACTAATAGATTAAAAATCACAAACAAGCCGAAACATGAGAGAGATAATATCACGGATGTGATTAGGTGAACCATTTTTTCTTTCTAATATTTCCAATTAATATGTCTGGACTAAGCTAATTAAAAAAAGCAACAAGGTAGGAAGCCAATCCATACGTGATACTATAGTGATGGGAGCTCGAACTTCAGGTAAACTTTGCTTCGTATAGTGCCGCATAAGATACTTAACTAGCAATGACTTCCCAACCTATAAAGAAGATCAAATCTAAAACCCATTCTTACCTGAATAAAGCTGTAAATGACAAACATGTGATATCAACCTTGGGAGGTCCCTTCCCTACAATTACATTTTGAGCTGGCTCTCTGGTGGACCGATCAATTATTGGGAAATGAACCTCTTCTGCTCTTTCTCTGTAGCTTGTGCTTGCCATTTCTTTGCTCTCACCGTGGAATTAAATGCAAATGCCTACAAATCATCATATACTATATAATATAAGTGGAAATCCACACAGTAAAAAAGCTCAATCACCAAAATATCCATGAAAAGCCGAGGGGCTTTTATACCACTTGATTTTAGAATATTCTTTTAACATTGCTGTAGTAACATGTAACGTACACTATACAAATCAATGTTTTACCCTCCAAAAGTCGAAACAAATCTATTTCTATCCTAATAAATACATATACTTGACCAGCTGCACATAAATTTAACCTATTTTAGTACATGTCATTATCCTACTCTCCCAGGAACTTGAACAGTTGCACATTCAATGAACGCAATTAATCCGAGTACAAATGAAAAGACATTGTCAATTAGGTTGAATGAACATCAATTAAAAAGGTGCCGACGCTACAATATATAACAAAAAAGTAGAAATTGCTTGCCATGAAGGTCCAGTTTATAAGGCCCATAGCCATAGTTTTGGTGAATACTAGGTTGTTGAAGTAGGAGTACTAATGCCTCCCTATTTCTTCAGTCTTGCCACACTTGGAATGACTGGAGTTGGATTTAGGAGCTGGGGTTTTGTTGGAGAAGAAAAAGATCCTCCACATAATTTGCATTTTTATTTTCGACAACCGTGGTATCTGGGGATTTGCAAGATGGTTTTCCTGTATAAAAAAAATTGCAAGATGGTTTTGTAGCTTTTGTTAGCTCTTGGGATTAATATCATTTAATACATTGCTTATTTTTCCATTTTACTAATGAAATACGATCTTTCGGGAACATCCTCCCTACCTCGTAAGATAAAGTTCGCGTACACTTTATCTTCTCCATACCCAACATTTAAGATTACATTTGGTATATTGTTATTGTTGTTGTATTAGACGTAATACTATATAGCATGTTTGAAATGCTTCGACTCCAATTAAGAATGGATCAGGTAGGAAGACATTCAACTTGGTCACAAATCTATTAGAGCTTTGCTATATAAACCTATATATATATATGTGTGTGTGTGTGTGTATCTCGCTCTGCTTCTATTTGTTTGATCACCTTTCTTTTTTAGTCCGTTTCAAAATAAATGACCTTTTTTCTTTTAACCAATTTAAGACCACAAGATTAAAGGGCATTTTGGTACATTTGACATATCTTTAATTTAAGACCACACGATTCAAAAATCTTCATTATTTTCTTTAACTCCATGTCAAATCAAAACTCAAAAGAGGTCAATCAATTTGAAACGAAGGGAATATATATTTTTATCATGTAATTAAACTTACACATTGTAATTCTTGTTGCAGGATTTGGAATAATACAACAACTGGCAATAATGATACTCATTGCCACCATAACCAGAATCATACCAAGGTATCATCTTGAACATGAAAAACAAAAGAGATTTAGAGGCTCTTTGCAGATATGACCCAATTTTGCTGCAAGTAGAAGGCGCTTTTCAGGAAAGAAGCCACTAGAAGTCCAAGGCTCCTTCTAAGACCAAATCTCGCATGAAGGTTGTTGTTTAAGTCTAGAACGATATCAATCAAGATAGCCTTTATAATCATGTTATGCAGAGCCCTTTTTTACTCTATCGATTATGCATCCCATGTACTTATATTAATCATACAAGTTGTATCTTTTGTAATTTGAGGTAATTTCTAGATTTCCAACCAAACCAAATTAATCTTAAATGGTCTTCAGTTATACTTGGAAACAAAATCCTTATTCTTCGATTATCATCAATGACTTGACATAGATCTCAAATCACTAAAGAATTCAAGAAATAAATCAGTAAGTCCAACTTTAAGTAAACCAATTTGGCCTGCAAATTTATAAAAGCCAACATAAACAAGATGCTGTAACCATGAGTATTTCTGAACTTCCCTAGCAGATTACTCAAATGGAGACCGCCAGTAAATTCAAGTGAACATAGCTTACTGCTATATAAGTAGCATTTGTTAATTAAGAAAAATCATATTATTAATACATATGTGTGCAATGGAGGATTTCTTTTGTTTTCTGTTTATCTACTTGCTTCCCAATTTTTTCTTGATAATGTGATAGATAGATGTAGCGAAGAAAAAGTTAAACGGATAGATTGTTGTGAAGTGAAGAGATGGAACAAAATTTGGTGCATAGACAAATACAGTGGCATACACAGAATTTTTATAAAACGGCTTCCAGCTTTAAAAAAAGGAAACAAATGGCAAATTACTGTAACAACATTTTTTTATAGTAAAAACAATCAAATCTTATTAACTTATGATTTTCAGATCGGAAAGGATATTCGTGAAGATATACTCTCTTCATTGCAATATGGACATTTAAATTTAATTTTGAGCCGAGGACCTATTGGAAACAACCTCTCTACCTCACCTCTGAGATAGAGAAAAGGTATGCATACACTTTACCCTCCCTAGACCCCAGACTAGTATAAGTCTCGAGAAATTAGCTCCTGACTAGCTTTAGAGCACATGACAATTGGTACTACTTCGCTATCGGTCACCGTTATAGACTATTCGGCTTGTGTTCATCGAATTGACTCCAGAGAAGAAAATCAAGGAAGGAGCTTTCTATTTGGGTCCACTCGATGAGTATCCCTTGAATTTACGTTCCACAAGTGCAAAGCCTTCCATTTCAACGGGTTGAAAGTGCCATAAAGGACTATGATCTCTTTATTAGAAAAGAAATTGCGTAAATTCTCTCTTTTTTATCCCAATTTCCCACTCTTTCTGTGAGGCAAAACCTCATCACACTACACTACATTTCGACACAAGAGAAGAGGACCGGGTGCTTTGTATCTTCAGGATAGGAGTTAGCGGTCTACTTTAAGAGAACTTCAATCTAGCATGGGGAATATCCGTGTCTCGTCGCAAGGCTCATTTTTCGTTGTGGGTCATTAGGCGGGAAGCTTTATCTGATCAAGGGCTGGGACACAAGGGTCCTGGTATTATCCAGGTGCGAAGATCCCCGGAGGTGACTGCAATGAGCAAAAATCTCACTCGGGATCGTTCAGTAGCTAGTAAAGAGTAAGCTCATTCGTGTATTAATTTCTGTTCAAGTTATACAATGTTTGATAGCTACTTAGGAAGCAGATTATTCATGTATAAAATAAATACAACTTTTGGTTTACAATTTAAAAACTCCCATAACTAATAGTATATATATACATACACACACATATAAGTTATGAGGAAATTAATTTATTATCTTACGTGGGTTAGCTAATACTTGCACAACTAATACCTGCAAAACTCTAACAAGTAACAAGCTACCAAACACACCTTACTATTCAATTATCAATATTAAACACATAATTATCAACCAAAGCATGATGTAAAACAGTTAGAAGAGAATAATAAAAGAATATGAGTACCTTAGGATTATGTTGTTTACTGTTTTCGTCGCAAACATCCTCCTTTTCTTACCGGAATTGGATTTTTTGTTGGCGGTAGGACCCACCGACTGCTCTCCATCCATAGCCATGGCAGAAAGAATCAAAGATAATTAGGAAGCCCTACAAAATGAGTCGCGAGTATCGGCGGAGAAAACAAGGGGGGGAAGAAAAAGAAAATATTTGCAACACTCTCTGCCGTTTGCATCTATTTAAGGTGTTTTTAAGTTAAAATAAATTTTAAGTACACGTTTGATTATCACAGCCTAAATATTTTAGAATTATATTTCATCATAATATAAATTGAAATTATTTTTTATTTAGTGTGACAAATATAGAAATGAGAAAATTTATTTTTATATTTTTATGATCAAACATTATTTTTAAAATAATTTTAAAAAAAATTATGGTCAAACGAGACCTAAATACTTTTAAAATATTTGAATAATAATTTTTAAATTTCAAAAATAGTAAGTGTCTTCAAAAGATTAACTCATCCATTTTCTTTGCTTTTCCCCATTCAATTCATATCCGTTCCATTAAATAAATAATTCAATATCCTTATAGCTGAACAGTGTAGGAATTGAATTTTTTTTCATTTGAGTCAGGTATGAAAGGGTAAAAGAATTGAATGAGATATTTTTCAAAGTAATGGTTGGTACTAAAATATCAATTTTGGTTTTCTTTTGAAGTCATTAAATATTAGTCTATTAACAAAAAGCGCAAGCATCATTTATTGAACATAAAGGTATATATGTATCATTTTTTGGATCAAAGAAATTTTTATGCACCATTTTTAAAAATGAGTAGTAAATTCACTCAAAATAGTTTTAAGTGTGTATTATTGTGCACAAAAGAACAGTACACAAGTAATGTACAATTATGGCAGGCAAACAAACACTCCCAAGAGTCTTTTCTGATCCTTCATTGGTGATGCTTCCATACAACAACATACCTGAGCGTAATGCCACAAAGTTGGTTAACATAATCGACGTTTTGGTCAACAGAGACCCAAATTTGCTACTACAAAGCTAACCAGGGCTCTTTGCATCCAGATACATGATGAGAATTGCTTGTTTATTTGATATAATAGTAGTAGAAAGTACCTAACAGAAAACCACAACTAATTGAAACTCACAATCACGCCAAAATATATAAATAAGTGGCGGAGTAAATGTTCAAACTACTACAATGCAAATGAAATAATGGCAATCCAAAACATGGTCTATTTACCAACGACTAAGCTATTCAAAGTACTTATTTTATGATCCAAGTCAAACAAACAAAAAATCATGAAAGTTGTTCAATTCCAAAGAAGCAGCAGCAGATCTAGGAGAGAGTGTATGCATCAATAGGAAACACAAGAAAGGTTGTGTACTTGACAGTAACCGACAGTATCATCAGCGGCACTAATTCCTCAGCTCATCATGTAACGTAACGAGACTGTTTATGTAGGGTATGAATCTTCGCTGAGGATTTAGTTGTCCTGGACTATTAAGAATCTCAACCTTCTGCTGCCTCAAGTGATAAAGATATATCCTTTCAGTCGTGTAGATCACCACAATGTCGTCACCACTGTTAACACAAGGTAGTACGCTGCACGGCACAGTATCGGGATTTTCCTCTAATGCTCGACAAGACTTCTTGTGTCCCAGATTTACGGATACACAGCGCTTCAGGCTCATGTCCATTCATCCATAGATATCTAATATGAAAACATCCCCACGGTCGTTGTAAACAGTCACATAGCTTAGCTCATCTTCTATCTGAGTCAAGGCACCATATGTCGCGGGTGGAATAGGCACATGTAGAACTGTTGAGATCTCATTTTTCACATCAAATGCTAGCACATCATTTGATGTTGTATTCCAGTATGCCACTCCCTTCATGTAAAGTCCCCCACCTATAACAGCTGTATCTTCTAACTCTAGACAGTCTGAAGAGGAGCACTTCCAAGAATTTGATTGAGAAGAGAGAATCTCAAAGAAGACGACTGGCTGACCGAGAAGAGGGACTGCAGCGACAATGTGATAATAGGATTCAATATTACCCTGAGGATCAAATGCAAGAACAACAGGTGGATCAGATCCATGATAATACTGATGCGGAGGGATAGTTTTCCAGTCTTTGGTTACAGGATTACAAACATAATAGTTCTCCTGCCCCTGACAAAGTAGCAACTCGCTGCTAGAACTTAGAACTTTGACACTTTCAGGCAAGGACTAGGGACTCCATTCGAATAACAGTCCAGAGACAAAAATTTAGGATGGGATTGATAAATCCCATCCAAGGTTTGATAGAAGTAGCCTGAAAGTTTCTGGAACGAAGTACTTTGCTGATATGATAGTAATGGACTAACAATCCAATGATTCCATCCATTGGACACTGCCCGAAACTTCATTAATGATTTAGCTGGAAGGAGGGGCAATACATGTTTCTTAGCCACATCTTTGATCTTCAAGTCCTCTCTTCTAATGTAGTCTGCAGGTAGTGCATGTAATTCATCCCATTCATACGGACAAGCAACAGTCTTAAAGTCGCCTTCTGGAATCTGCAATCCAAGACAAAAGAGGTTTATTAGTCAGATTCAACAGACACATACAAGCAATTATGGCTCAAGCTCATACTAATTGGTGTCAGCCACATGAAACATTTGTTATTTGTATCTTCTCCTTTCTATTTAGGCTGCGCATTTTCAACAAATTCACTTACAAAAGCCCATTTAAAAAGTGTATTTATCAGCGGTTCTCAAAAAGTTAATTAAACAATGGAAAGACAACAAGAGAAGAGCAGTATCAGGAAATGCAAGAACTGAAGAAGCAGCTTCCCAGCAAAATAGAGGAGTTCAGATTGCCCATAACGTCATGAAAATAAAAAAAATGGTCTCGGAATGAGATGAGTCCAATAAAGAGTTGCTTTAATTTCATCCATCCCAGTAGTTGTTGTTTGTGTAACCTTAGATACGTTTTTGCAGAACTGTAACCTGATAGCATTTGTCATGGAATAAATTATGAGGAAAAACTAACACAACTACGGCTATCGATCAGAAGAAAAAAGGACTACACCATAAGAAGTACTGTAAAAAGGAGAGAAAGAAAACAATACCTCGAAAATCTCACACATGTCATCATCCTTCGTTTCATCAGAGCTATTCCATTCATCAGAGCTATTAATCATGCCATTATCCGATTCACCAGAGCTATCAGACATGTCGTCCTCCCAAGATTCCATTTAGATTTTTTCTGCACTAAAAACAACATGTTAGTGACTGGAAAATTGAAAGCATAACACCCTCAAAGCATAATTATGAAAAAAACAGAGCCTAATCACTCTAAGAAATTAGAATCTCACATGAGGTACATTCTATAGATCACTAACCATTAGAATCAAAAGAAGAAAAGACATTTCACCTAAGGGTGTTCTAGAATTAATATATACCTACGGGAAGTAGTTCGTAACCTATATTTTTTGTATAGTTTTCTACATATATTAAATATAATTTTTTGAAAACAGCTTCTCTACTTCATTTGAGCCCGTACACTTACCCTGCTCAGACCCCACTTTGTGGGAATACACGGGGTATGTTGTTGTTGTTGTTGATTAAAAGTAATTTTTCGACAAAGGGTGTAAAACTGACCACCCTTCACTATATGTGGCTACGACACTGCATTTCACTATACTGAAATTAAGTCATAGATTTTGAAATGTAATTCTCCCGAATCACCAATTAGCAGATCATCTCCTTGATAACTCGAGTTCGGAAAAAACAAAATATCAACAATCAAGAAATCATAGAGTTTGAAGTGCAAAGAAAGGAATTCTGAAAGAAAGAATCAAAAGGCAATGAAATAAGTCAATCACACAGTGAACATATCACAAACCTTAGTAAAAAATGTCACGGTTCACATATATACACACAAAAAGAAAAAATCTTGGTCCATTGTAAAGTACGTGAAATATTCCCATACAACTACTCCTACATAATCATAATACAAAACACATTAGTCAAGTAACCTAGAATATTTTTCTGTGAAAGTCTAGATAGATGGTTTCGAAACAAAAAATATATATATTTAGAATTTTAACTGATCTCTAGTAATCAAACACTAGAATAATTAAAGAAAGAACTCACAATGCACAGGTTGAGTTGCTGGAAAATCAAGAACGGGGAAAAAGCGGTTGCAGAAATCTCAACGGCGATGAGAGAACCGTATGTGGAAAGGAGGGAGTAGAAGATTATTTTGCAGTAACGTAGGGAAAAGAGTTTTAGTTTGAATAAAAGAAAGGATGTTTGTTTTGAATTGCTTTGTAATGCTTTTACTTAAGCCGAGGACCTACTGGAACCAACCTCTCTACCTCCCAAGACAGGGGTATGGTCTGCGTATACACTACCCTCCACAGACCCCATTTATGGGCTTCACAGACCCCATTTATGGGCTTACACTGGGTATGTTGTTGTATATATATGGCAGTTGGTGGTGATGATGGTTAAAGGAGGCATCAACGGTGGTGGGTGTCACTTGGTGATGGTCTTGACTAATGGTGGTGGGGGCTGCGGTGGGTAGTAGTCGATGATGGTGGCTAGTAATAGTAGTTAACAATGGTGGTGAAAACTGATAATAATGGTGGTTGGCATTACATAGTGGTGGTAGTTGTTGTGGTGATTGTAAATGGTGGCTAGTGATGGCGAGGACTGAATGTAGAGATTGGCAGCGGTGGTGTTGGGGCTGAGGATGGTGCCCGTGGTTGGTGGTAGTTAATAATGGAGGAGAGCGGTGGGGGTAATTGGAAATGGTGAGCGACGGTGATAGCGGTGAATGGATGGAGTTGAAGAATTGTCATCTTGGTAGAATTCTTTGAATATACATCTGAATGATATTTAGAATGCTACGGATCTTATATCTTTTACATCTATTCAGACTCATCAAGTGGTTGTAACAGGATAAAAAACAAAGACACTTAATGATTAAGATTCAAACCTAAAAAACAAAAAGGCTTAATGATTAAAATTAAGACCTTCATAAGTGCAAACAAACAAGGCCAAGTCTGTTTTTTTTTTTTTTTTGAACTGATAACTTTGAGGCCCAAGTTTGTTTTTTCAAGTCTGAATCTTAATCATTTAAGTGTGTGTGTTTTAAAATTTTAAAACCACTTAACGGGTATGAATAGATCTGAAGGATTAAGATAAATAACAATTCAAAAGTTTCTACAAAGATGGGATATAGTTCATCGCTACTCCATCCATTTTCACTACTGACCAAAGTTCATTGATGCCCACCATTATCAACTACCACCACTTTCACCTACAGCCACCACCACCGCCACCATCACCACCAACCACGTAAGTCAGTTGTCACATCACTAGCCACCATTCACAATCACCAGCAACCACCATTACAACCACTAATCACTAACTACAATCACTACAACCAGTCACCACTACATATCGCTAACCACCACCAATAGCTACCACTATCATTCACCACAGTTACTAGTTGCAACCACCCCTACCATGATCAATAACCATTGTTAATCACTATGACCAACCAAAATCACCACTAGCTACTACCCAGAACCACCACCATCACCCAACCACAATTCCCAATTGGAATCTACAACCACTATAAGTTATAACTAGCCATCATCATCTCCAACTGTCATATAATTTTTTAAAAGTCTTAATTTAAAAAAAAGACGTAACAACATCAAAGGATGCCTATGAAAGTTGGTGCTTGTGAAAAGTTGATAAAACTATCATGAAGATCTAAGGATGATACCAGCCAACATTTTTGGTGTATTCGGTAGAAAGAAACTATAGATGTTTTGATGGGGTATAAACTCCCATCCACTGTATGAACTGCTAAGATATTCCCTGTAAACTGCCAAGATAGTCTTTTTGGACTTAATTAGATCCCTAAATATTTAGACTTATTCTCCGTAAGGAGCTGATTTATATTTATTAGCACTTTGCACTCTTCATTTTTTGCGTTTACTGAATGTCATCAATGAAATCAATTACTTCATCAAACAAAGTTTTATTGATATAATATTAGATTAATTAAATATTTTATTCAAATTATATTTATTGATTTTTAAATGAAGACAAGTTCTATATATTCAAATGTTGAGAAAGTGAAAACAGTCGTATTATTTAGTATCCAAATTTGAATACATCTTAATATTCAGATCTAGATTGCGACATCTAAATCTTAATGCACATCATAATGTTAAGATATGCATTCAGATTCAAACGGCTTAATCATAATGAACAAATTCAGATTCAAACGTCTTAATCTTAATGAACAAATGAGGCCTAAGGCATATTTAGAAATGAAAATGGTCAAGCACAAAGCAATGAAATAAACTGCGGTGAAAAATGTTATGTAAATCATATGCAATAAGTATTTAAAGGAGACTACGATCTAGTGAAGACAAATGAATCTGTACTAAAGGATTATTCCATCCACATTACACATATGGTTCCCAACTAATTTGAGGAAATTGATTTGGCTTGCATGGTTAGGCCCTCTTTTCTCTTCTTTTTTTGATAAAAAAAGAAATCCACAAGGATCGAGAATTAGTGAATAACGGGTCTGCCCTTGGTAACCTTTTCAACTTAAATACCACGATCGTGTCTACAGCAAGGTTTGAACCCGTGAAGTACGCCTAAACCACGCCCATCACGTCTTGCACTCTTACTACTAAACTGAAGCCCTATGGGTTCTTGAATTGCTAGACTTGTAAAAGTTAAAACTTCCATCAATAGGAAGAAATGGGAAAATGGACCATAACAGGTCAGCTTGGTACTTGCTGAATGCATTTCCAGACAACATTACAGAGGCCCACCTAAATATCACACCTTGAGAAGTACTTAACAGTAATCATAGGCAAGGCAGAAAAATGACACCTTACCGGATTGTTTGACAAGTTCTGGACAGCGATCATTCCCATGTGTGGAGGCACAAGGGGACCCCAAAACATTGCCAGACAATGCATGTGTTCAGGAGTGTACTTGAGCATACGGTGACGACCATTTTGATCCTCAATGGCATAAATAGGTACAGTTTGGTAGCGCCTCCAACCAATAGAAACAATAATTGGACCCCTAGTCTTCAACACTTTCTTGTGCCACCTGTGCCGCTTCAACCGAACCTGAAAACAAGACAGTTTTCTCCAGTAGTATTGGGATGGAACTACGCACTCACTCAAAAAATCATAATTAAGATTTTGCCTTCCCCAAATTTAAATTTGTACAATTATATATCATAACAAGGCTTTAACATTGATAAAATTAAATAATGCCACGATGCATTAACATTTACAATCATGTCATTTATGCAAAATAAACATCTTTTCTATTTCTATTCATGAATCATGCTTGCATACTACATAAATGCACGATAGGGCCAGATCCTCTCACTCCTTTTTCTTCAGTACTGTCTCTTATACTTGAGATAAGCTGTTGAGAGTAACAGGGACTACCGGTCAGGGTATAATACGCCAACTACCGTCACGTGCTCAGAACTTTGCTAGTTAACGGGGGATTCTCTTAGAACAGGGAAGTTACACCTAGCTTAAACTCAATAAAATAGGATTTTCAGAGAATCTTACTTACAGCAAACGATATCTTGTTAATCAAACAAACCTAATGGACATGCTAGTTCTTCCTGGGGAAAACTAATAGTTTTCTTTCTGTAAACAAAGATGATAGGCTCTCAAAAATTGTTTCGGGCAGCAACTTCTCTCTTTATGACCATACCAGAGCAGTCTGTTGTGTCTTCTAGCGTTCATAATACCATAACTATGTCATGGCCGCTCTGGCTGGCAGATAATAATCCATCCATAAAATCGTCCATAACTGATAGCTTACAATAAAATATTTAAGTTTTGCTCATTAATACATTTTAGAGGAGAGACAAACTTCTAAAGAAGTGAATAGTAGTTCTTTCATCTGTCAAAAGAACAACAATCAAATGAAAGATTGAATATCCATTTTATGACGTAAATAAACGCTAAGAGGAAAAAAAGAAACGAATTGGACATAACCAAAGAGGAGTTTTTACCTGCATGTATCCAACATTTTCTTTTCCAAGTGCTAGACCTCCAACAAGAATCGGATGGCAAGGATCAAAATGTTCAACCATTTCAGAGGGGACATCATGAACTTCTAGTCTAAGATAAGTTCCTGTTCTGAAGCCTTCTATCTCTATCCGAGTGGCCTCATCAAGTTCATTTAGTGCTGCTAAATTCACTTGTTTCTGAAACTCTACCTCTTCCTTCAACTGTGAGATAAGGCATGATTAACTTCAACATAAATGCATCCCCACTTTATAGTTGGCTGAAATTTACCAAAACCTCACCTTATCATAGTACCCACTTCCATCAGCTTGACGCCGATGAGACTTCGCATCTGGTTTGATAACCTCGTCTTCATCCTCATTGGAGGAATCAGATCCACCATATGTACATAGAAGTTAAGGTCATTAAACAAATTGCAAGGACAACAATAATATACCCAGTGTGATACCATAATAGTTGGGGAAGAGCAAAATTTATTTGATGATAAATGAAAAATGATGGGGTGAAGTGGAAGGAAAAGGAAAGAAAAATGAGGTAACAAAAGGATATTGGGCATCAAATTTTGCACGAAGGGCCAATTTCTTTAGCCTGCGTTCCTCAGCTGCTGATTCATCATCCATGCGGATCATATCATCAGTTCCAGCATTACCCATCTCATGGCTCTCATACTTCTGACCTGTTTCCAAGTCTTCAAAATCACCAAACAGATCCTCGCCGTCCTCACCACCATCATAATTACCATTGACATCACTTGAGCCACCGCCACGAGCTGCTTTGGACCAGCCTCTGCTGACAAAACGGATACGAATGCTTTCAATTGATTCTTGAATCTTCCAGTCAATTTGACTTGCAAAATTTACAAATTTGGAGCAGTCCTCGGCATCAATATTATCATCATCCACCTGATCTTCTGGTTTCTGCATAATGCAATAATTTGACCAGTCATTACAACTCCTACCAAAATGGTAGTGGTAAAATAAAAAATGACTATAACAGCAGAAGAGCAACATTTAATTACATTGAGAAGATTCCACTTTTTTGGTTCCTCAACTATTGATAAACACAGTTTGTTCTATTCAAATACGAACTTTCAACCATTTGATATATTCAGTTTGGTCCCTCCACATGACTATCACGCCTTCTACTACAGTAAAGTCATTTCCATACTTCTACTGCAAACACTTTCGGCTTACAAAGTCGGAGTGACAAAATTAAGGATATTACAACAGTTAACTAAATCAAGCTACCCTCAAAATACTGGGTAAAAGGCCTGGTAGCCACATGATTGAGTAATCCTTCTCCTTATCTTTTAGACCGGAGGGATGGATACTCTGAAATCATAATAATAATTTTATAGACAATGATTCCCATACACATTATCATCATTCATCAGAGTTGACGTGCAATGTGCTTAGCTGGATATCACATGGGCCAAAAGTAAACAACCGTGGAACAAAAAAGTGTTATTATTTGATGATGAGCTGCATAAGGACAAACCTTAGTTCCTTCCCCTTTTGGCACGAAGAACTCAGTATCACTTTCATCGTTTTCAGTGCCATGCTGCTGCAACTCAGCTTTACTAGTTGACTTGGATTCAGATGCCCCATATACAAGCTGCATAAGATTAACATTTTGGCGCTCACGTGTCCTTTCTAACAGGAACTCTTTCCATCTAGAAGCATTGCCCATGTCCTCTCCTACTAAAAGAATACAAAAAGATTCCTTACGAAATGAAAGATTTGGAGTTATTAGAAAAGGTTGGAAAGAAAGCAAGCTACTTTACAGCAAGTTGGGAACTTCAATTACTCCATCGGCACGAGGCTGATGAAACACAAAATGGAGATCAAAGTACCCAGAGAACGATGCCTGTACTAAATGAAGATAAAAAAACTACCATCTGTATTGGAATCATCATCATCCCCTGAATTTTGATCTGCTTCATTTTCCTCATCACTATCCTCTAAATCATCATCTTGAGCTTCCTCGTCCTGTGCGTCCTCTTCACCATCTTCTTCACTATAATCCCGGATTAAATGATATAGTATATATACAACATATACGCATTTCAAACATCAATTCCACCACGCGGTTAACCATGACATACGAGAGAGTAACTTGCGTCAGAAATTAAGTTCCGAGTGTATCAATAAGTGAAGATGTAACAACTTATACAAATTAAATAGAATTAACATGTGGACAATAGTATGCTAATGAGGTTTATATCAATGACTGGAAAAGGTTAATTGATGAGTCTTAGAAAGCAGTGCTCTTCATGCAAAGAACCTCTGCTCCCCAAGAAAAACTGGCACACTTCTCAGGGGCTCTTAAAGAGGTAGAAAGCAACAGGTTTTATCAGATTTCTTCAAACCAGAAAAAAGGGAGGCATAAGCCTTCATGCTTAGTATTCTGGTACAGATAGCTGTCTACTTGTTTTTTATCTACAATATGCAAACACCTCATAGACAAGATGAGGCACGGGAAGGAAAGGAACAAGATCATGAATGTCACTGCCTTACCTTTTCATCAAAATGATTATCATTATCATTATCAAAGATAGCTTCTCTTCTCATCCTTCCATCATAGAAATCAACTTGTTCCCTGAAACTACCACTGGATCCTGGGTGCTTCTCTGATCCAATAGTATCTTCTTCCTCAGAACTATCATCAGAGGTGTCCTTTGAATCCCTTGGATGAGTTCGCTCTAACTGTAGTGGTTCCAACTCATTCAAATCTTCAGCATCGCTGTCTTCATCTGATCCATCGCTGTTGGGTTCTAACCCAGACTGATCTTGCTCCGCAGGCTCCAAACCATAAGTTTGATCAGTTTTAGCATGATTTGATGAGGATGGATTAGGTTTTTTCCCAAAAAGGGATATAAAACTATTTTCTAATTTCTCATCAATCGAATATTTCGTGTTCTGAAGTGACTTAAACGGCCAGTGCGTAGTGAAATCAGAATTTTTAGTTGACATGAAGTAGCGCTAAAAGTTACTTCCCTGACAAACAAACGGAAAGTAAAAGCAACAAGGCGTTCACATCAGACCTTTGCTCCTTTCATCATATTACATCCACGAAGATAACCATACAAAATGACATTTCTGTCACACTTTTTGTTCATGCGCACTTTTTCAGAAGGAGTTACATCTTCAAATCGATCTACAACAATGTACGGGTGGGACATGCGCCAGGATAAAGGAGGAAACTTCATGACAGAGATAAACCGCGCAAGATTATGCACTTAACGTTAGAGTACCTACTCATTAACAAAACATTGTTTCAGAAATTAAATAGAAATATTTCATGAAATCATCATTGCATGCTAAACATGAAATTTCAAATATGGAAGCTACGGACTTACTTCCCATGGATGAGACCAGACAAATAAAATAATTTAGCTCCATCATATATCTCAGTCCAAAATCTATGCTTTAACCGTTGCTTCGTCTTTTTAAGCTTCTTAACATCCTTGAACTAGTCGAGATGTGTAAGAACACCCATAACTTTAGGAAATCCGTGATTTTGCAATATATTTAGGAATTCAAAAGTCTCCTGCAAAAGTAATTAAACCAATCACAAACTTTACCAACCAAAATAGTTATCAGCCCAGGAAACACATTCAATCACCAACCAGTAAATGTGAAAGGTGCTAGAGAAAGAATATAACACCATCTACATTACCTTGGTAGCCAAGATGGAAGCAAGCAATAAATGTCAATTTTAATAAAACCAATTAAGTTTGTGCAAGGAATAAAACCTCTGCTATTCTGCAAGAGATTTTGATCAAACACACAAAAAATTAATTAGCTTGACTTGCATGCTAAAGTGATAGTGTTAGAAGATAACATTGAAAAAAGTTTTTTTTAGAACTGGCACAGTAGAATATAACATTGAAAACAGTAGTTGAAAGTGAACAGCTATTATTGAGGATCTCAAGGTTTAGATTTGAATTTTTGAAACTCATGAAGGATGTACAGAGTAATAAAGTATTACACTTTCTACAAGTACTAACATTTTTGCATGTCATGAGAAAAGGCACGTCCAATAAAATGGGACAAAGAGGATAATTTGAAAGACAGAGGAATCAAGAACTTACATTAATGGTAAATAGTATCAGCAATATTATTCAATCTCACCTAACTCACTAAGTTAACCCATCCATACACTAAAGGAGTTGCTACATATTCAATGAGAAAACACTAGAACAATCTTACGCTTATCCTAAAGAGCTTTTTTTCTCTTAAGAAGCAAAACGCACCATTTCAAAGCCATAGCTACCGTCAATGAGAAGCAATGCCAAATCCGCAAACTTTGCCACATCAATCATTCTATTGATATCATTCGGACACTCTATAAACTGCAAACGTCTCTGCTTACCTACGGTGTAACAAATGAAACAATGATCTTCCAATACCAATGATTCAAGTAAAACTTAATAGAATATGGTTATGGCAATACTGCATATATAGCTCTTCTGCTAATTGATTAAGTTGACACCTTATTTGGGATGTCGAACGGAAAAAAAAATGTCTGTCTTCTAGCATTGTCAAAGGTGAAACGCGTAGAAAAGCACCAAAACCTGTTTTATGTGCTTTAAGAAAAGGCTCAACTAAATAACACTTAGTAAAACAATCATGAAAAATTGATGGAAATAGAACACATTCAAGACTAACTATAAATAGAAACAACAGTATAGGAGAGTAATTGAAACACTGCATGTTAATTTAAAACATATGTGTGAATAAAGATCATGGTAGTTCAAGTTCCAATCTATTTCTGGTTCAGTTTTAGGTTTGCAATGCAAATAGAAACTAGCTCTCTTATAATAAAAATCTAATTTCTTATTCCTAGTGAGTAGTGCAAAATTGATGGAAATAGAACACATTCAAGACAAACTATAAATACATAGCCATCTGTCGAGTTTCCGTAGCAGTTCACACTAAATTGATCCAGCTACCTTAATGATTTAGAGTTGACCTCTAGGCATACTCATGAGTCTAATAATTAACCTAGGATTTTTGTTGAATCATCTCCTAAGAGCTTCTGCCAAAACGGCACTTAAGCAAGGCAAAATATCCAACCTGCAGAGTGCCTTGCTCCCAAAGCTTAAGTGCACCTTTGATAACACCAGTTGCTAACATATTCCGATAAACAGAAAAGCATATCCTAAATAATGTAACTAAAAAAACTAAAAAAACAAAACAATTATAGCAACAAAATACAATTGGACAGTTTTATGCACATCAGAATTGCTAACAGCATCAAACCTCCAGAGACCTTTCTCGGACGGAAAAACCAATCACTCACTGAATTCCATGTACGAACTCATTTTGGAGGCGTGTCTTGCACGTGGAAAACTAAATATAATGTCCAAACCCAGTAAGAAACCAGCCCACTGAAGTTATTTAGAATGCAGAGTATATTAAATTGAAAGAAACCCAAATGTAAGTAAACTAGTCTCCTACACGAAAACATCTTTATACTAGAAAATCAGCTTCTTTCTTTAATTTCATCCATTAGCCTTGAACTGATATACAGGTTATCCCTAAAGTACAGAGACCATCTCTAAAGCCTACCATTGTAATTGAAATGGGGAGGAGGAAAATGGATAAACTGTAACATGTTTAGTGAATAATTTCCGCAACCTTCCTCACCGAGTAGAGATAAAAATCACAATCAAGCCGAAACATGAGAGAGACAGAAACCAATCAAGATAAATCTCAGATGTGATAAGGTGAACCCATTCGTTCTTTATAATATGTCAATTATTCACATCTGAACTAAGCTAATCAAAAAAGCAACAACGCAGGAAGCCAATCCATACCTGATACTATTGTAATGGGACCTCGAACTTCAGGTAAATTTTGCTTTGTATAGTGCTTCACAAGAGTCTTAATCAACAATGACTTCCCAACCTATAAAAACACATTCCAACAAAAACATCAAATCAAAAAACCCAAAGAACGACACCAAACCAAAACTGTAAACCAAAAACACATGAAATCATCAACGTTAGGAGGTCCCTGCACTACAATTACATATGGAGCTGGTTCTCCAGTAGACCGATCAACTGTCGGTACATGAAGCCTCTTCTGCTCCTTCTCAGTAGTTCGTGCTTGCAATCTCTTCGCTTTCACCGTAGAGTTAAATGCAAATGCCTACAATTTACCATTCAATTAGCGATAATAAAACTTTAGACTTACACAAATTACACATAAAAGAAAAAGAAAAAAGGAGTACCTTTGGATTGTGTTGCTTATTGTTTTCATCGGAAACGCCTTTCTTTTTCTTATCGGACTTTGATTTTTTCTTGGCGTTAGGACCAGATTGACGGGACCTGTGAGATTTGTGTGACTGTTCTCCATCCATAACCATGGCGTTAAGAGTTCAGAGTAATGGCGGCGAAGAAGAAGAAGAAGAAGGGGGGGATTAAAATATATATTAAAAATTAGGATTGTCCATGATTTAGTTAAAAATTTAAAAATTAATCTAAATCGAAAAACGAATAAAAGCAATTGAATGAACTTGATTTTTATTTTTAAAATGGATAATATTTAGTTTGATTTTAATTAAAAAAATCATAACCAAACAAACAAGTTATTTACGTAATAGAATATCAATATATTTTATTAATTTCAAATATCTTGCATTTTTTTCATCAAAATTTTAACTTTAGCGTGTAATTGTGCTATCTTTTATGGAGCGAAGTGTGTTTCTTTCGGTTTCGTGTTTAGGTAGATTTATTCAAATGGATGGTTATTCTAATTTTCTTGAACCTGTACGACTTCCGTTTGCAGATTTTTCTGGCTCTAATAAGAATAGAAAAAATATATCCAACAAAGCATAATAGGATTTTCTCAAATAGTAACCATCCTCTGCTGATCATAGTCCAACCTCCAACGTAGAGGAGATATTTACCTGAACCTCCTGACATCCATAATTGATAATTGAAAATAACAACCACACAATTGTCGACGTTTTGTTCATCAAAGAGCAACTCAAATATGCTACTACTACAGAGGTAACAAGGGCTCTCTTGCATCCAGGTACAGGATGGAAATTGCCTAGTTTATTTGATGTGGTAGTAGTAGAAAGAAACTTACAGGAAATAACATACCTGGGATAATGAATTTGGGAGAGTTGATGGAGATTTCTTGACAAATTACCTTGAATTTGAGAGCTAGGGTTCTTGTTTTTGAAAAGGGGTCTTCAATTTTGAAGAAACATTGAATAATGATGAGTACTTGGGTCACTAATAGGTTAAATTTTGTGTTTTATATGGATTAGGGTCATAGGAAAAGACCTAAATACCCTTAGATGAATTTAACGGAAGCTGAAAACTGAAAAACCCGATTTTTGGCCTTGGAGCGACGCACCACTATCGCGTCAAGCCACTAGAAAAGGGACAACTGGGACATGGACAAACACTGAAATGTGCCACCATAACGGTAAAGCTTTGGATTCCATTTTAGCCACCTCCACGACGCACCATGATCGCGGAGGCCCACTGGAAATTGACAAACGGGAAATTGGCCTGCTCCGCGATGCACCAAGATCGCGGAGTCACACTGGAAATCGACAATTGTCATTTAGGATGTCTACGCAATGCGCTAAGGGTTAAAATAATGGTGTTTAACTACTGAAACTTAAAATTGTCATAACTTCTTACCTGGTTATCAAATTAAGGAAAATTTTATATCGTTGGAAAGAAAATTGAATTTCCTACGCAAAGGCAGGCTCTAAACTGAAAAATAATGCGTGTTTCAGAAATCTTATAAATACGAATACTCATGCACTGGGACTTAGATTATGCTAGGGAAATACGGGGTGTTACACATAAAGAGCCTCAAACGGAGCCATTCAAATGCTAGCATGATAGCTGTTATTATAAGTGAACTCAATAATGGAAAATGCCCTCAACATATCTTCTAGAGCTTGGATTGTCCTCTCTGCCTGACCATCTGTTTGAGGGTGAAAAGATGAACTAAGGTGGACTTGGGTACCTAGACCCTTCTGAAAGGCTTTCTAAAACTGGGAAGTGAACTGAGTACCCCTATCTGAAATAATAGATAAGGGAATTCCATGCAATCTAACTAACTCTCAGATATACAACTTAGCATAATCCTCAATTGTATAAGACATGTGAACTGGCAAGAAATGTGCTAACTTAGTCAATCTATCTACAATAACCTAGATCGAATCATGATGACGACGCTAATGGGGTAGACTAGTCACAAAATCCATATTCACCTCTTCCCACTTCCAAGTGGTAATACCAAACTCTTGCAATGTACTACCAAGTCTTTGGTACGCTACCTTAACCTATTGACAAAAAGTACACTTAACTACAAACACTGCTATATCTCTCTTCATACCCTTCCACCAATAGATTTCCTGCAAGGCGCGATACATCTTGGTAGCACCTGGATGAATAGAATATTACGTACCATGCGCTTCTACCATAATCCGTTGCCTCAAATCACTAACACATGGCACACACAATCTACTTTGGTGGCTCAACACACCATCTCCCCTTTGAGAGAAAACCTCTACCTTTTGGTCTTTAACTAACTCTTTCAGTTTGACCAAACTAGAATCCATATCTATTTTCTCCTTCACTATCGAAACTAGGGAAGATTTAGAACTACTCTGAACCCAAACATTACCTTCAGCTGAATCAACCAACCTAATACCCAATCTATCCAAATGATGAACTTCTTGAGCTAACTCTTTCTTATTATTCTCAACATGAGCAACACTGCCCATAGACAACCTACGAAGGTCGTCTGTCACAACATAGTCCTTGCCCGAATGATACAACACACTTATATCATAGTCCTTCAACAACTCCAACCACCTTCTCTGATGGAGATTTAACTCCCTCTGAGTAAACACATACTGTAAGCTTTTGTGGTCTATGAACACATCAACATGTACACCATACAGATAATGTCTCCAGATTTTCAAAACAAATACCACAACAGCTAATTCAAGATCATGGGTTGGGTAATTCTTTTCATGAGGCTTCAACTGTCTAGAGGCATAAGTTATAACCTTACCTCTCTGTATCAACACACAACCCAAACCAACTCTAGAGGCATTGCAATAAACAACAAAGTTGTTTGTATCATCAGGTAATGCTAGAACTAGGGCTGAAGTGAGTCGAGTCTTCAACTCTTGAAAACTCTTCTCGTAGGAATCTGACCACAGGAACTTAACTTTATTTTTGGTCAATCTAGACATAGGGGATGCAATAGACGACAAACCTTCAAAAAAATAACGATAGTAACAAGCTAGACCTAAGAAACTCCTAATGTCTATCGGAGAGATAGGTCTAGGCTAATTTCTTACAGCTTCTTTCTTTTGGGGATCAACTCTAATACCATCAGCGTAAATAATATGACCAAGGAAGGCTACTGATCTTAGCCAAAATTTTGACTTGCTGAATTTTTTGAACAATTGATGATATCTAAGAGTTTGCAAGACAATTCTAAGATGGTCTGCATGGTCATCCTCGCTATGGGAGTACACAAGGATATCATCTATGAATACTATGACAAACATGTCTAGATACTATTTGAACACTCTATTCATGGGGTCCATGAAAGCTGTTGGAGCATTGGTTAGCCCAAAAGACATGACTAGAAACTCAAAATTACCATAATAGGTTCTAAAAGCTGTCTTTGGAATATCACATTCCCTTACTTTAAGATGATGATAGCCGGATCTAAGGTCTATCTTTGAGAAATGCCTTGCACCTTGTAATTGATCAAACAAGTCATCAATTCTAGGAAGAGGATATTTGTTTTTTACTATAACTTTATTCAACTGATGATAGTCAATGCACATACGTAGAGAACCATATTTCTTTCGCACGAATAGGACGGGAGCGCCCCATGGAGAAACACTAGGCCTTATGAAACCTTTATCTAGAAGATATTTAAGTTTCTCCTTTAAATCCTTAAGCACTGCAGGTGCCATATAATATGGAGGGATAAAAATAGGCTGAGTATCTGGGAGAAGGTCAGTACCAAATTTTATTTCCCTATCGAAAGGTACCCCTGGGAGATCTTTTGGAAAAACATCAGGAAACTCATTTACTACATTGATTGACTGAACAGTTAGAGTCTCGGACTTAATATCTTTAACTCAAAATAGATGATAAATACAACCTTTGGATATCAACTTTCTGGCCTTAAGATAAGATATGAAATGACTCTTGGGAGACACTGAATTACCGGACCACTCAAAGACTAGCTCATCTGGGAACTGAAATTTCACCACACGAGTGCGACAATCTACAGAAGCATAACAGGAATGGAGATAATCCATACCAAGAATAAGATCAAAATCAACCATATTTAACTCTATCAAGACTGCTAACATGACTTTATGAAGAACAGTGATAGGACACTTCTTATAAATTTATTTGGCAATCACTAACTCACCTACTGGAGTAGAAACCAAGAAAGGCTCAGGGATCTTTTAAGAACTTATCTCAAAATTCACAGCAACTAATGGGGTCACATAAGATAAGCTCGACCCAGGGTCTAACAACACATAAATATCAAAATGGAAGACACGAAGTATACCAGTAACAATATCTGAGGAATCTTCCTGTTCTTGGTAGGATGGAAAAAAATAAAATTGATTCTGGCGCTGACCGCCACCGGTACTAGATGATGCACCCTGAGGAGGGGTTGGGCGACCTAGAGGAGCTGGTGCACTTTTAGCCTGATTCTGGGGACGAACATCTCTATTTCCCCATCTAGAATGCAAGCGCTCCTTGATTCCGTGACCTTCCTGGCCACAACCATATCAACCTTTCTAACCCCATAAATATTTACCTCCATGATTCTTACCGCAATTAGCACATGGGGATTGATTAGGCCTATTACTCACACTATTCTGAGATCTAGACATAGAGGACTTATCCCACTATTCCTGCCTATTTCAGGGTGTAAGAACACTGGCTGAAGAATTTGCAGGCATGGATGAACGGTTTTGAAATTGTGGACAATTTCCTCCTCTAGACCCATTTTGACCATGATCAAATTGCCTTGTTCTAGCCCTCTTATTTACTCTCTCTTTCCTTCATTATTTCTGCCTTAATCTTTTGAGCATGCATCATCAATATAGGGAGATCCATGTCCTTATTGAACATTACAGCCCTACACTCCTTAACTACCATCCCAGACACACTGGTCACAAACTTACTCATGCTTGACCTAGGGTCAGCCATCTGATCAGGGGCATACTTAGACAACTGGTTGAACTTGAGGCAATACTCCTTCAGTGTCATAGAGCCCTGCCTTAGGTTCATAAACTCTTCTATCTTAAGTTTCCTCATCTCAAGTGGGAAGAACTTGTCTAAGAATGCAACCTGAAACATCTTCCAAGTCATGGGAGTTGCATTCTACCCTCTACTCTTCTTCCATATCACTACCCAATTATAAAAAACATCCTCCAGCCCATAGGATGCCAGTTCTACACTCTCCTCTTCAAAAACATGCATAGATCAGGTGATCTTCTTTACCTCATCAAGATATAACTATGGGTCCTCTTCTGCTTTCGACCCAAAGACTACTGGCGGGTTCATGCCCATGAAATCTTGAAGTCTAGCTGCGGCTAAATCCCCATCCTACTGAGGTGGGACTGCAGCCTGATGATTTCCCTAAACATGAGCTTTCATAACTTGGGCTAGTACTTGAAAGGCAGCCCGAAACTCTATGTGACACATTCTTATTCAAAGGATCTATAGGCTGAGGTGGCTAGTTATCATTTTTGTCGGTGTTATCTCGATGAGGAAGCATTTTCTGTCATGTAAAAGCATGAGTTATAAGCAGATAGAGACAATGAATGCACGATAGAGCATGAAAAAAGAGATGATTTCCTAAAATGCTCCATAGCCTCTTGATCATAGATGTGGCATACTTCACACCGATGATCAAGACTCTATGTAATGCGGCTTGTCTAACTCCCTAGGACTCTCTAAACCTTAAGCTCTGATACCAAGTTTGTAATGCCCCAAAATCTGATTCCCGAGATGCCACATGGTGTTCTGAACTATAAGTAGTCCGGAGCTAATCCTAGCTTCCTTTTCTAATTATGAATCTCAAAATAGAGAAATACGGGTATGAAAACATAATATATGTGGAAGTTTTTATCTAAAGCATAAAAATCTCATAAATCTTGGTAAGGCAAATACTGAGAATCTTAGTACTGAATCTAAAGTCTAACACTGAAACTAGTAGTCCAACATGCCTCTACTATCTGAATCTAGAGAGTCACTGGGACAGGCCTCAGCTGACTCAAACTGTCTGAAAATAAAATAAGAAACATCTGCTAATAAACTGAAAGTGTAAGCAACTAAGTCCCTGAACTATGAGGACTCACCAACTGCAGGAATGTAGAAGAGATGCTCAAAAATCAATCACGCTGCTGAGACTGGGCACCTAAACCGACATTATGAGACAATGTAGCACATAGACATATATGTGGATCAGTACTTTGATGACGTACTAAGTATATGGGGGTGCATGCAATAAGTAAACAATATCATCACAAATTATAAAATCATGCATACTAAATGTAAATAACTCACTTAGGCTTGAGTAATTTCAAATCCAGAAGTAAAGCATGAATATTAAAATGTGTAATCTAAATCTTGTGAGTCATTACATTTAGTTCTAAAATCTGTAGTTCTATTTTATTTCTCAAATCACGTAGGCTAAGTGAAGTCTGAAAACTTATTCTGTATATCTTAAGGCTTCAAATTAATAAACTATTTTAAGAATAGGGGACATCTTTTGGGAGGTTCTTCTAACCGACAATACACTATGTGAGCATCCATGGAGTCCCAAGTCTGGCCCCCATTAGGTAGTGTTGTTCTACCCTTGCCATCGAAATTAAACATTCCAACCTGAGTGATCACAATCTGAGTCATCCACATAGAAGTGGGAACAATCTAATAATCTGTACCTGTGGTAGCACGTAGTTCTGGGGTATGAAACTGTAGTAACTTATCCATATCAATGCTAAATACTACTCCCAATCTCATGCTCAAAATCTTAAGAAATCTACTTTAGAATTTATACAAAGGGTTACAGAAAAAACAACTATGCTTTGTTTTTCTTTAAATCTCAAGTCTTCTGAAATAAACTGGTTTCTTTATCTAAAATTTAAAAATAATCTAGTCTTGGGGTGATTATAACACAAAAAATCTTGAAACAACAATCTTTAAATGGGGCCTATTGACCCAAGCATCAATCTCATGTTAAAACATCTAAAAGTTCATACTTGGAAATTTTAGCAATATGTATGGAAACATAAATATAATCATGTATTTCAACTTCTAAATCATGGAAAACCTCAAAATCTTGCAAAGAATGATAATGGGTATAAGCCCTAACTTAAATTTCATGGAAAATCATATAAATTGCAGTAAATTTGTAAATAAAATAAAGTTTTGGGCACAAGGATGAAAGAATTATCCTTGTTCAAACCCTACATACCTTAATTGTTTATCTTAGATGAAAGGCTCGAATCTTGGATTCCTGTGGATTCTTTGAAGATGAATTCATAGTGTTCTTGTATTGGGAATCCTCAATCTTAACTTATCTTGGAGAGTTAATGGAGGAATTCTTAAGTTTCTTGGAGAGGAAGTATGAGCCTTAGGGTTTTGTTTAAGAGAGAATGATGAATGAAGCATAAAGTGCTCTCAAATATGATAAATCTTCTATTTTGGACGGATTGGGGGTTGGATAATTTATCAAAATACCCCCTTTAAACTTTTAAACGGAACTGGAAAAAGTACATTCTCCCGATATGGTGGCCACCGTGATACGCTACTATCTCAGTGGCTCACTAAAAAATGACAACTGGAAACTGGGAAGACTCCACAATGCGGAGTCATTGCGGTACCCTTTTGGAATGCTATTTTGGCATATAGCGCGATGCGCCATTATTACACTGGACCTCAAGAAATTGACAACTGGGAAATTTTCCCTTTCCGCGATGTGCCAATATCGCTAAGGGCCACTGAAAAATGACAATTGGAATTTGACAATGCTCAGCGACTCGCTAAGGGTCTAAATGATAGTGTTTTGCGACTGGAACTTTAAATAGCCATAACTTCTTACCCGGTTATTAGATTTAGGTGAATATTATATCGTTGGAAAGCTAATTTAATTTCCTATGCCATGGAAAGTCCAAATCTAAAAAATTCCATGTGAAATAAATATTAGTCACTCTAGAAGCTACTCCTTGTCATTTAGAGATGAGTTTAAGCTACTAACCATAAGAGTCTTCAGTACGTATTTTCTCAAAGAGAGTTGAATCTTTGTCATATAAGGTGGTTAGAGTTATTGAAAGACTATGATATGAATGTACTCTATCATCTAGGTAAGGCCAACGTTGTGGCAGATGCATTAAGTAGGTTTTCTATGGGTAGTGTGTCCCATGTGAAAAATAAAGAATGGGAGTTGTCTAAAGAAGTGCATAGGTTAGCCCATTTGGTAGTATGTTTGCTCGACACTGATGATCGAAGAGTAGTAGTTCAGAATGGCTCGAAATCATTTTTGTAGTGGAAGTGAAGGAGAAACAGCAAAATGATCCCATACTTAGCCAAATATTGGAAACAGTCCAGCAATTGAAGGTTGTGGTTTTCTCCTAAGGGTGAGATGGTGTACTTTGCTATTAAGGTAGACTTTATGTTCCAAATGTAAATGGGTTGAGAGAAAGGATACTAGCCAAGGTTCATAGTTCGAGGAGGTTAAAGTTGAACACCAGGGACTGGGTGGTATGCTATAGGAGATCAGTATCCCTACTTAGAAGTATGAAGTAGTGAATATGGTTTCATCACAGGGTTGTCTCGTACAAGACGTTAGCATGATTCAATTTTGGTCATAGTAGCTCGAATGGCTAAATTAGCCTATTTCCTACCTGCCAAAACTTCAGATACAGTGGAAGAATATGTCAAAATATATATTCATGAGTTTGTAAGGATTCATAGGATGCCCTTGTCCATCATTTCAGACAGAGGCACACAGTTCACTTCACAGTTTGGCAGTCTTTTCAAAAAAACCTTGGTACAAAAGTTAAACTTAGTACTGTTTTTCATCCACAGATTGATGGTCAAGATAAACGTACAATTCAGACATTAGAAGACATGATGAGGGTGTGTGTTTTAGACTTTAAAGGAAGTTTGGATGACCAACTACCTTTGATTAAGTTCCCTTACAATAATAATTATCATGCTAGCATTCAGATGACTCAATTTAAAGCATTGTATGGGCGTAGTTGTAGATCACCTATAGGATAGTTTGAAGTTAGTAAAGCAGTTTTGATTGGGCTAGACTCTATTCTCAAAGCTATGGGAAAGGTGCAGTTGGTTCGTGAGAGATTGAAAATTCCTCAGAGCCATCAGAAATTGTATGCTGATATAAGAAGGAGAGAGCTCAAGTTTGAAGTGGGTGATTGGGTATTCTTCAAAGTGTCACCTATTAAAGAAATAATGAGATTTGGAAAGAACAGAAAGTTGAGTCCCCAATTTTTTAGTCCATATGAGATAGTGAAACGTGTAGGAGAAGTTTTTCATAAGTTGAAACTTTCGCCAGAGTTAGCTGTGGTTCACCCAATGTTCCATGTTTTGATGCTTAAGAAATGCATTAGAAATCCATTCTTAGTAGTTCCCCTAGAGAGTATTGGGGTGAAATATAACTTGTTATGTGAGGATATTCCTATGGAGATACTTTATAGGCAGGTTCGAAGGCTAAGGAATAAGAAAGTAGTGTAAGTAAAAGTTCTCTGGAGAAACCAACTGGTTGAAGGGGACACTTGGGAAGCTAAAGCAGTTATCATAACTAAGTATCCTAATCTATTTTCCTCCAATTCAGTTACTGCCAAAGGTAAAGCATTATTTCCAGTAAGTTCTTTCTCTTAAAGTCTGTTTAAGTGCTCCTATATCGTATTTTATGTTACGCGGAATTGAGTCATTATGGTAGTAGTAAGCTTGGTTGTAAATTCAGTATGGATATGTTGATTCTTTTCCAAAATCCAAATCCTAAGCGAACCACATTTGAGGACGAATGTTTCCAAGGGGGAGATATTGTAATACCCCATGTCTGGAAACTACTGTCCAACATATGACTCAATCCCTTGAGTTGTACATACTTCATATGAGTCATATATAGTGAGTCATACCCATATCAATATTGGGTGATGTGAGTTCTATTTAAGTTATGAGTTGACCCTAGAAGTCTTCAAGAATGGTACAAGTCATATGAGGGAAGACATGAGTTCATCAGTGTAGGCTCCCTAAGATTATGTCCAAGTTACGAGTGCGGGGCTACAAGTCATATGGAGATGCCACTAGTTGTAGGTTTAGACTCGCATGTTGAACAGTGTATACCCTTTTAGATCTTTCAAAGCATATGAGTAAGGAGGTCTAGTCGTACCTTCACTGTACAAGTCGTATGGTTAATTCGTAAAGACTGGCGATCAATTTCTTTGAAGTTCAGTTAAAGGGCCTTTTGGTCTTTTCCCTCTATTAACTCCCAACCCATGATCTATAAAACCAAAGAAGCATTATTTTCCTCCACTTTAATCAATTAACAACATCATCTCTCATTCTATCTTCAAGAACATCAAGATTAGGGTTTCTCTCACCAAGACACCTTTCAAGTCCCAAAGTTAAAGCTCTCTTCACAAGTTAAGAAATTCTAGGTTTGTGGGATTTATTATCAAGGATAACCTTCCATCCTATAATCTTCCATCCTTACACCCAAAAACATGATTTTAAGATTGAATTTACTTGTTTTGAATTAAGGTTCATACCCAAATAACCATATTCTTGAAGTATGACACTACCATATGATTGAAAGCTATAAGTGCAACAAGGTTTATATATATTTATGTTTTTACTTGTGAAGATTTATATCGTGATTTGAATTTCATTATCTTGACTGGGATAATGTTGAAAGATTTCAAGTGATCATTGAGCATAATGTTTTATTATGAATTTCTCTGAAACAAAGCATGAATTCCAAGTCCTAAGTACAAGTACTGAGTTTACAAAAAGTTATGCTCTTAAGCTCCATTGATATGTGTTATAACATGATTTAAAGAAAATAATGATCTTTTGATTTAAGGATAATACATGAAATCTATAACTATTAATCTTGATTATGATTTGAAGTAAAGAGAAGTATAACTGATTTTTAGTCTATAAGCTATTATGCTATTTTAAGGTGGATTTCTTAAAGTATGAGCATATAAATATTCTGAAAGTAGTATTTAGCACCTATAAAGGAATGTGGATGAGCGTATCCTAAATTCCTAGAAACTACGAGCCACCGTAGGTTAAGCTTTTTCCTATTAGTGATGAAGTTCAATGATCACTAAAGATAAGGTTCTATTCCGATGGGAAGTATAGAACAACTCTCCCCAACGTGGGTAAGATGTTGGAATCCATGATAGCTCACATGGTTTATGTCGGTAAGAAGAATCTCCCATAAGAAAGAATAAAAATAAGAATTTAGAAACTATGTATTATTGCTCACTAAGTTACTCACATGCATTATTATTCATGTTTTATGATCTTGTAGTCTTTTATTTTATTCAAGCTTAAAGTGAGACATTTATGCTTAGCATGCATCATCTGAAAGTTTATTTATATATTCAGTTATTGTTTTACTTATGCATTCACCCCCACATACTCAGTACATTCCCCGGATACTGACCTACATATTTATCTATATGCTACATTGTCTTATACTATAGGTTCTAGTGCTCGTTTCCAGTAGCACGGTTGACTACGGGCATCATTACCTATATCCCAACTTTTGGTGAGTCCTCATAGTCTAAGAACCCAGCTTATTAGTTTCTGATGATAGGCGAATTTACGCGCCTATATCAATATATTTTGCCCATATTTTAGCCTAGTTTTGAGAACAAATTATATATTTCATGCACTTTTAGTCCTTTTTCCTGTAAATGAGCTAACGAACATGATTAGTAAAGTTTCAGGTATAAATGATGCATAATTCAGCATTTTATGGCTTACTTGACGCTAAAGAAAGCTCACGAAGGAAGGAAAGGGAGTTTGGACGCCTAAAGGACCAAAACTGTTGCATGGAAAATCTGTCCCGGGCTAAAACAACAATGCTGAAGACTTTGGGGACTTACAGACACAAAGCTAGATTTTGACAATGATACATTAACCTAGTACAATTAGGTTATGTATTTCATTATTTTATGTGGATTATGATAATGTTACCTTAACCTAGTACATTTGGGTTAAGGATTTCATTAGTCTAGTAGGATTTGGTTATTTATTTCATTAGCTTAGTAGGAGTAGGATATGGGTATTATAAATACCCTATCATGCTAGAGATTTTAGAACATCTTCTTACATCTTCTTATAACTAAACATCTTCTTAACTTCTCGTCTTACAATTCAATTCTATTTTTCTTCTTCTACTCTTCTATTCTTAAATTCCACAACAAGAGAATCGTTACTTGCTAAGGAATCACGCCTCACGCCTATCACTTGATCTACACGCCATTACTCAATATCGTGATATAATAACAATGTCAATCGTGATTTCCTTCGCATTCATGGGTAACTAAACTTCTCTGTTGGGGTTATGGAAGCCGTATGAGATACTATCTATTGCTGTGAGTTTGTGAGTTCAAGGCACGTATATTGCTTATATCATTATTCTCTTCATCTTAATATACATTCTTTGCGGTTGCAAACGCAAGAATACGCCAGTCTAACATTTAACTTGTTCGAGAGAAAAGTTATTTGTCTGGAAAAGAGATAATGTCAAGGTAGTAGGACACCCTTTCCTATTAAAAAGCTAGTGCCGTAACTGGACTAACCTCTTGGAGAATTCGTACCGTTAGACACGTTTTAAGCTCGAGAGAGTTAAAGTGAAATAGTCCTTGTTTAGGTCGAGAGACGCTTGGATTTACCATCGACTACAATCCTCTATAAGCAATTGCATGTCAGAATTCTACACACTCATAGCCAATAGAGATGTATACCTCAGAAGGTGGACATAACCCCAACGCCTCAATTCTCATTGTTTACAACTTACGTAACAATCTTTCTCTTTTACTTTGCTATTTTCAGCTTTTATTTAATTGTTTTGGTGACACATTACAATCCCCCCTTTTTACGAGACTTGCACCAAAAGTTTAGTAATCTTGCTTACTTGTTGGCCAAGCTATTCCCTGTGGGATCGACACCCAACCCAGGTTGGGTTCTATATTTGCTAACGACCGCTTTACACTCCTACGAGAGCTGTAGATTGAGCGTTATCAAAAATTGGCGCCGTTGCCGGGGAATACAAGTGTCAATTAAGTTCGTGAAAATTACTAGACCATTTGGTCAAAGATTCTCATACTTTTACTTTTAGTTTTTGTTTTTGTTTACTGCAGGTTTTTGTTCAAGTGCATCAATGGATGCACAACATGAAATACCATTCGATGATGATGATGATGATCTTGATGGAGCCGGAGCCACTGGAGCTATAATTCCACCACCATTAGCGCCCGGAGCCAAGTTCAACATCACAAGCACCATGATTCAGTTATTGCAACTCAAGGGATTATTTGGTGGACTAGCAGGCGATGATCCGAATATGCATCTCATCAACTTTATTTCTACATGCAAGTCTTTTGACAATCCTGGTGTTGGTCAGAATGCAATTCGATTACGTCTATTCCCATTGTCTCTGTCTGGGGAGGCAACACTATGGTTGAATGGGCTGACTCCTGATTCAATTACAAATTGGAGGCAATTGAGAGACGCTTTCCTAGAAAGATTCTTTCCGCCTTCCAAAAGGGCACAATTGAGAGATGAAATCAGCAACTTTCGTCAGCTTCCCACTGAAGCTCTTCATGAAACATGGGAGAGGTTCAAGAGAAAGCTAGCGAGATGCCCAAACCATCACATGACTAATGTTCACCTCATGGAGATATTGTATAGAGCCTTGAATTCAATAACTAAGCCAATGGTGGACAACGCAGCTGGAGGATCTTTTATGGACCTCACCTTTGGTCAAGCAAGCAATATGCTAGATCGCATGACGAAACAAAGTAGAGCTTGGCATACCAAGGATTCCGAGGTAGTAAGCCCCACTTTATCTATAGGCATGACTGCAGACCAAAGAAGAAGACAAGAAGAACGTGATCAAGATATGGCGCACATGAAAACACAGATGGATCTTCTTACAAAGCATTTATTATCAGGGAAGACCGAAAAAGTGAAAGCTGTGGCGCTAAAAGGAAGAGACGAATCTGATTCGGAAGAAGAGGCCAACTACTTGAACAATCAGGGGGGTTTTCGAGGGAATACCCAAGGAAACCAAGGTCGGAACTATTATGGTAAATCTGGAAACATGGACCAAGGTAGTTGGAAGAACAAGAATGAAAAGAGTGGTTTGTACGTTCCCCCTGGTAGACGTGATACCACCACATCTAATTCTGGAAGTATAGAAGACATGATGGCTAAATTATTGAAAGGAGTGGAAGCAACAAGTGCGGGAGTTACTGAGGTAATTAATGATTTGTCCTCCATGAAACAACTAGTTGATTCTCATTCCACTTCAATCAAGCAAATAGAGCAGCAATTGAGCCAACTGTCAGCAGCACTCAATCAAAGAAAGGCTGGCACTCTACCTAGCGATACTGTGCAAAACCCAAGGAATGATGGTTCATGCATGGCCATCACTACCAGAAGCGGTAAGGTGCTGGAACCTTCAGCAAAAAGCAAGCAAGTGGCAAAAAATGAGGAAGATGATGACGCCATAGAAGCTGACCAAGACGTCCATGACGTCACCCCTAGTAGGTTGCAGCCTGAAACTACCAAAATTCGGAAGCAAGAGGAGAAGAAAGCCGTGGAGAAAACAATTCCATATCCACCACCACCTTTTCCTCAAAGATTGAAGAAGCAGGCGGATGATACAAGGTTCAGCAAATTCATGACGATGTTAAAGCAACTGACTATTAATGTTCCGTTGGTCGAGGCACTGGAACAAATGCCTGGGTATGCTAAATTCATGAAGGACCTGTTGACAAAGAAGCGGGCAGTAAGCTATGAGCCGGCAGATAATATTCATCATTGCAGTGCAATTGCCACAAGGTCCTTGGTACAGAAGAAGGCAGACCCTGGTGCTTTCACTATTCCTTGCACGGTTGGATCTATGAATTTTGCTAAGGCATTGTGCGATCTGGGTGCTAGCATCAATTTGATGCCACTATCCGTCTACAAGAAGTTGGGGTTAGGCGATCCGACACCAACCAATATGAGGCTCGTGATGGCTGATAGGTCGGTAAAATGACCTGTGGGTATCTTGAATGATGTGTTGGTGAAGGTTTCTTCCTTCATCTTTCCTGCAGTCTTTGTGATTTTGGATTGCGAGGTGGATTCTGAAGTTCCCATAATCTTGGGACGTCCTTTCCTTGCAACAGGAAGTGTGCTTATTGACATGAGAGATAATAAGCTTTTATTTCGAATGAATGACGAAGTGATTCATTTTGATTTGTGCAAAGCGATGAAGCAGCCAAGAGATATGGATGTGTTCTCTGTAGCTGATGTTCATTATGAAGGTAAGAAAGCATTATCTGTAGAGAAACAGCCTACTGTTGAGCCATTGTCTGCTGCGCTGCTGAATGTTGAGCATGAGGATGCTAAAGAATATGAAGAACTTATGGGTGCTCTAACAGAAATAGAGTCCTATTCCCATACTCCTAAGCAACCGGACCGTGATCTTAAGAATCAACCGTCACCAACAGCGAAGACTTCCCTTGAAGAGCCACCAATGCTAGAATCGAAAGATCTCCCCAATTATCTAAGGTATGTGTTCTTGGAAAGTATAAATATACTTCCGGTGAGTGCGGATGATTTAAGTAAACAGCACGTAGAGGCTCTCATCTCTGCTCTGAAGAGATACAAGAGAGCTATGGGTTGGACTATTGATGATATAATTGGTGAAGAAGATCGCATGCCCACAGGTAAGCCTCATTGTCGTCTAAATCCTTTCAGAAAATGATCCACCATTTACCTCGACGAAGTCTGAGTACTCGAGGTAACTATGTCGAGCCACGACAATAAATAAGGCGCTAGATGGGAGGCAACCCATCGTTTATCATTTTTCATTTATAGTTTATCGTTTTCTTTCATTCTAGTACTTGATTTGATTTTGATAAATGAAAAATCCAAAAATAAGAGTCGTGCCACGACCAAAACTAAGGCGCTTGGTGGGAGGCAACCCATCGTACTAATCGTTTTCATTTGTTTGAGTGAATATAGGTGCAAGAAGTAGTCAACGAGGAGATTGATTTCAATTGATGATTTGGACGCATTGTATGGTAAAGTTGGTAAGTTAGGAAGGGTGATGCATAAGGCTATGGATTGAGCCTTTCTCACGCCAAAATAGGCTTCGAGGAAGGCTAGGCCTTGGTAAAACTAGGCCAAGAACGATGCACAACCTATCCTATAGCCTAAGGTCTCGGAATCTAGTGTGCTATACACTATGCGCCGCCTATTCCTAGGTATGCTTTTGACTATGCGCCGCCTATGCTATGGCATTTGGTCTCAGTATCTCATATGCCATAGACTATGCGGCGCATATGTCCCATTATGCTATAGACAATGCGCCGCATAGTGTATGGCATTCTTAAATAAATGCATGGCATATGCTATGGCATTCTGCTCAACTAGGCAAAGCATTAGGCACCACCTATGGTCACTTTTGGTCTCCAAATCCAATTTTAATGGGCCAAAACTCGACCCAACCTTTTCTTATAAATATGAGACTTAGTCTTGAACCAAAAACACATTGGAAACCTAGATTATGCATCACCTATAGTCTCCAAAACCTATCAAAAAGTTTCCTTTTGCTCTTTTTCATCACAAGAACATCATCCAAAGGCTTCAACCAAGTAAGTACTATTTTGTTCTTCATTTATATTTTGTAAGTACTACTTTACTACACCTATTATGAATTGCTAAATCTTGAAAAAGTATTGGTGATGTGAACGTGTTTGAATTGTTGATACAAAACCAAGTGAGTGAACATGTACGTTAGGATGCTCTTAACTTATGTCCGACTTGAATTTGATTTTGATGCATTGTTATACTACTTGCAGAATTGCTATGGTAATGAACATTGCATAATCTTGTCACTTGAATACTTACATGTTAGAATATCCCGTTCATCGGAATAAGACTTATAACTGCCTACCGACATAGGAGGTTGAGTTTATTGATAGAAACGATACCATGATGTAATCCCTATGTAGTAGTCTTGTTATACCTAACATGAAAGTATTGTAATGGCTGCAAGTAGTGATACATCACTGATTTTCTTTCCAGAATACAACTCCTAAAACGTATGTCGATGAAATCTGAGTAATCGACCACTTTCACTTCACTGATTTGTGTCAACAAAACTAAGTGTGGGGTGGTACCCCTACTGCTTGTGCATAGATTGTATCCATTGATATTGTGCTACCACTAACACTATTTCTAGTCTCAGGTACAATGGCACCTAAAGCGAGACAAGGCAAGGAGAAGGCTACCACCTCCCAAAAGGGCAAAAAGAGAAGTCGCAAGGACCAAGGAGAACCCTCCTCGCTGCAAATACCTCGACTCACGCTTGGAATTAAGTGGGATACTTATGAGGAACTTCTGAGGATGACGACTCTGATGATGATTCCAATGCAAGGGGTATGACCCCAGACATAGAGGATAAGTCCGACCAACCAGGTTCCTCGTATTTATTTTCCACTGAGGACAGTGTCCCGACTAAGTGTGGGGTGGTGGTATTGCATGCTATACTTCTCTATTCGCATCTATGTTTGTTTGCTTTTGTTTCATTTTTGTTTCGTTTTGTTTTTTTAGTAGTTAAAATTTTTTTTAGCTTCGCATGAAATTATTTTGATAGGCAGCATGAGATTATAACAAGAGTATGTGCTAAAATTGTGACTATTGAGACGTTTAGGCTCTAGTTGTGACTCAATATGTGATATTGTGTGATTCAATTCCTTCACTTGTTGGGTCGCGAGTCTATATTAATTCCAATCAAGTCGACCATGTGCCTTGTGTGTGTGAGATAATAGTATATTCTATGTATGTGGCTGATGCTAGAACTTGCCTGGTATGTATGCAAAGCGAAAATAAGGAGTGTAAGTTTAGGATATGATTTAGGCATTTCTTTGGCAACCTATACATGTTTACCTTCAGTTTTACCTACCCATGGACATCATCCTAGTTAACCCTTTTGAGCCTTTAGCCTATTTCTTTGACAACCTTGTATGTAAGCCTAATCCATTTCTTTTAAAACCGTAATTTGATCCCAAAATCCCTAAGTGCTTTAAAGTGAAAAAGTCATGTGACAACATAAAAGGAAATTGGGTGAGTATAATGCTATAAATTGGAATGGTTCTTGAATGTGTTATGAAAAAGAAAAAAAAATGCTATCATAAGAGGTATGTTGTGAAAAGAAAAAGGAAAAGAAAGCTGAAAAGTGAGTTGTACTTAAAATTGAAAAAAGAGGAGAACAAGGGTGGTAGAAAAAAAGAAAAAAGAAAGGTTGAAAGAAAAAAGTGTCAATGATACAAAGTGATGTATTAAAGCGCTTAGGAACCTAGTCACTATTCTTGGCCAAAATAGTCCTACCCGTCCCTTAGCCTACATTACAACCATCAAAAGACCTACTTGATCTTAATCTTAACATTCCAACATTTAGTAGAGTATTACATTAAGGGCAAGCCTATGGTCATCAGTTGCTACATATGAACTCTTTGTGAGAGTGAGAGCAAGGATACTTTGATACCCATGTTTGAAAAATATGCTATACTTATGAGTGATTATGGGTAATATATTGTGAGACACACATGGTTGATGAGTTTTGGGTAGTTATATATGATTCCTTGTACCTTAACGTTTGCATGCGAGTTGATCACCATCACGAGTCTATGCTAGAGGTTAAATTGTTTCTACCTATAATCGAAAAGCTACTCTTTGTTGATAATTGTTGTGCTTGTCTTGACGAATATTTTGTGTTGTTGTTGTAAAACCCTAAGTTGATGTTTAGAAGGACATGATAGTTTGTTCGAGGACGAACAAAGCTCTAAGTGTGGGGTGTTGATGATAGGCGAATTTACGCGCCTATATCAATATATTTTGCCCATATTTTAGCCTAGTTTTGAGAACAAATTATATATTTCATGCACTTTTAGTCCTTTTTCCTGTAAATGAGCTAACAAACATGATTAGTAAAGTTTCAGGTATAAATGATGCATAATTCAGCATTTTATGGCTTACTTGACGCTAAAGAAAGCTCACGAAGGAAGGAAAGGGAGTTTGGACGCCTAAAGGACCAAAACTGTTGCATGGAAAATCTGTCCCGGGCTAAAACAACAATTCTGAAGACTTTGGGGACTTACAGACACAAAGCTAGATTTTGACAATGATACATTAACCTAGTACAATTAGGTTATGTATTTCATTATTTTATGTGGATTATGATAATGTTACCTTAACCTAGTACATTTGGGTTAAGGATTTCATTAGTCTAGTAGGATTTGGTTATTTATTTCATTAGCTTAGTAGGAGTAGGATATGGGTATTATAAATACCCTATCATGCTAGAGATTTTAGAACATCTTCTTACATCTTCTTATAACTAAACATCTTCTTAACTTCTCGTCTTACAATTCAATTCTATTTTTCTTCTTCTACTCTTCTATTCTTAAATTCCACAACAAGAGAATCGTTACTTGCTAAGGAATCACGCCTCACGCCTATCACTTGATCTACACGCCATTACTCAATATCGTGATATAATAACAATGTCAATCGTGATTTCCTTCGCATTCATGGGTAACTAAACTTCTCTGTTGGGGTTATGGAAGCCGTATGAGATACTATCTATTGCTGTGAGTTTGTGAGTTCAAGGCACGTATATTGCTTATATCATTATTCTCTTCATCTTAATATACATTCTTTGCGGTTGCAAACGCAAGAATACGCCAGTCTAACATTTAACTTGTTCGAGAGAAAAGTTATTTGTCTGGAAAAGAGATAATGTCAAGGTAGTAGGACACCCTTTCCTATTAAAAAGCTAGTGCCGTAACTGGACTAACCTCTTGGAGAATTCGTACCGTTAGACACGCTTTAAGCTCGAGAGAGTTAAAGTGAAATAGTCCTTGTTTAGGTCGAGAGACGCTTGGATTTACCATCGACTACAATCCTCTATAAGCAATTGCATGTCAGAATTCTACACACTCATAGCCAATAGAGACGTATACCTCAGAAGGTGGACATAACCCCAACGCCTCAATTCTCATTGTTTACAACTTACGTAACAATCTTTCTCTTTTACTTTGCTATTTTCAGCTTTTATTTAATTGTTTTGGTGACACATTACAATCCCCCCTTTTTACAAGACTTGCACCAAAAGTTTAGTAATCTTGCTTACTTGTTGGCCAAGCTATTCCCTGTGGGATCGACACCCAACCCAGGTTGGGTTCTATATTTGCTAACGACCGCTTTACACTCCTACGAGAGCTGTAGATTGAGCGTTATCAGTTTATTGTTCATTGATGAAAGTACTTTAGCTATTTAATTTTGGTTTATATTTGGGTCAACTTGGACCTGTCCCAGTGGCTCTCTAGTCAGTAGTAGAGGCTTGTCAGACTGTGCATGTTTAAGTTCAAAGAATTTGTGTTAGGTTTTTGAAGTTAAAGACTTATGTTAAGATGTGGTTATTTACCTTCAGTTTCTATAAATGTTAGTTCACTTCTCATGTGAGTTTCAAGCTAAATAGATATCATGGGTTAGCTTAGGGCTATTAGTAGTCTTAAGTACCGTGTGATACCCAGGGGTACTTTTGGGGCATTACAATTTTACTTCTCAAGATGTAGTAGATCTAATCATGAAGAAGGTGTATAGGTTACATGATCTTTCTAAAACTATTGTTTCGAATAGAGATGCATGTTCACCAACAATTTTGGCAATACCTTTTTAAGGCCATGGGGACTAAGCTCACTATGAGTACAACTTACCATCCCCAGATAGATGGCCAAACTGAATGGCTAAATTGATCGTACCTACGAGCTATGGTCTTTGATAATCCCAAACTTATATGAAACAGCTATGCTTAGTAGAACCATGGTGCAATACTAATTATTGTACTTCTCTAAAGACAATACCTTTTTAAGCCTTTTACGGATATATACCTGCTCCATTGCCTTTGGGGTATTTACCCCACAGTACTCCAGACACAACAGGGGTGAGTGTCTATCAACGGTCATATCTGATTCAGATACTTTGTGACAACATAACAAAAGTCCAAGTGCATTTGAAATTTTGTGCTAATAGACTCGGACTGAGAGATTATTAGAGATGGCAGATCTAGCTTACCTCAAGTTATAACCATATTGACAATCTTCGATTGTTGTTCTAAAGAATGTCAAGCTCGGTGTGTGTTACTTTGGACCTTACAAGGTGTTGTAGAATGTTGGTGAAACAGATTATCACCTTGAGCTTTCGTCGAGTTCTCAGTTGCATCCGGTCTTTCACATCTCTTGGTTAAAATATCGTGTGGGATCTACTATTTACCTTCGATACAACCTCTATTGTGTAATGATATGGGGCATGTATTGATTCAGTCCATTGTTATCTTGAGTAGGAAGATAGTTTATGTTAATAATAGCATATGTGTGAAGGTGCTGATTGTGTGAGCGAATCTGGGTATTGATAATGTGACTTGGGAATATTTGGGGTACATCAAGCATCGATTTCCAAAGTTTATTACTTAACAAAGTCCTTGAGAACAAGATCGTTCTTTGAAGGAGTAGAGATTGTAATGACCGATCAGTGGAATTAGGAAAGTGAGTTGAAATTATGAAAGTGAAAGAATAAGATGAGAAATGGAAATATGTTATAGTTGTATGGTGAACAAGGGCAAGTATATGGGGTTCAAGTGGAGTGGGCCGGTCAATGCAGTCCACATATGAGAAGTGGCCCAATTGTGAATCAAGTCCATCAGCTGAGCAGTCTATATAACCACCGACTAAGGGCGAGGAACAAATTTAATTTCTGGTAAAATTCAGTTACTCCCTAACTACCTTCTTCTTCCTAATCCAATTTCTTTCTCTCCTTTACAGGTCTTCAATGGAGTTAGTTTAGAATTCAGTGCTGTAATCCTAATTCTACATAGTGACTAATAAATGAATTCCCATTTTTTCTAGATTGCATTATCCAATTCCATTTCTGTTCAGCAATTTACATTCAATTAGATCTCGAATTCATTAGTATATTGCAGATATGATATATCATTTACTTGTGAATCTAAAAATGTTGGGTTTGTGAATGCACCTGCTAAATTCATTACTAGATAAATTGTCTTTACAAATTAAGAATTCTTTATCAATTTATTTTAATATAATGTCTTTTTTAACAAGATATTTGTAATCATCACTAAAAATTTATCAATTCTGAGGCTTGTCCAACGGCATATCCGACATAGATATTTATCTCAATTCTTCAAAAAGCCTAGTCTCTATATCAGTAAACTAAATAGGATATTTATGTTCATGATTATGTCGTATTAGCTCTATTACCTTTTTTACATAAAATATTCTTAAATAACACATAATATCAGGTTTGTCCTGAATTTATTATTTTATCTGAATCAATATATGAAAAGGCTTAAATATGTCATTGAACTATCAGAAATGGCTCATTTATGTCATCAGTTAAAATTTAGCTCATTCGTGACATCGCCGTTACAAAACTAGCTCATCCATGCCATTACTTTTTAACGGTGTTTTTTCAAAAACAGTTTTGTCACATGGCCTATTATTATAGGTCCATGTCATTAATTAAAATAGAAATGGCTCAAATATGTTGTTGAACTATTAGAAATGGCTTATTTATGTCATCAGTTAAAAATTCAGTTCATTCATGCCATCGCTGTTTTAACGGTGGGTTTTCAAAAATAATTTTGTCACGTGACCTTTTATTAGAGGTCCACGTCATTAATTGAATAAATTTATATTAATTTTAAAATATATGAAATTATTTAGTATTGGGATTATTTGTCATACTATTTATACCATAGTGATGGAATAAGTTATCCCATATAAATTGCGGACTAATTGAAATAGCGGACTTCTTTTAAGCCGTAATTTGGAAATAATTTTTCAACAATATATGCTCCCCGAATTCGTTATGGGAGAATGGAGAAGTTCTATTGGTACGCCTCCTTCTTTTTCTTGCTTGCCCTAATCATTCATTGACTCATTTCTTGCAACTTCAGAGTTTATATTGGAGTCACTGAAATTACAACTAATTTGTTAGTGTAGGATTAAAAAATTATTGTAGGATAGAACTTTTGAGGCTTCTGTTAAGCGTAACATTTAAAATGATTTAGAATCAACAAGAAACAGTCAAACTATATACACTAATCACAATTTTTTCTGATCAGAAAAATAGTTGTTATAGAAAAATACTTTAATGGGTATGGGTTGGGTTATGTTAAATGGATCGGTTCTTTTTTATGGGTCTAAAATATTTTGAAATTAATATTGATTTATTTTAATTAATGACATGTACCTCTAATAAAAAGCCACGTGGCAAAGCTATTTTTGAAAACCCACTGTTAAAAAATAATCGCATGAATGAGCTGATTTTATAACGGCGATGACATGAATGAGCCGAACTTTTAACTGATAGCATAAATGAACCATTTCTTATAGTTCAATAGCATATTTGAGTCTTTTTTCTTAAATTTATTATTTAATTATTTTTATTTTATTAACTAGACTCCTAAAATATATGTAAGAAGAATCAATTAATTTATTTCTTTGTACTGATCAATTAGAAAAATACTCCTAAAATAGGATAGAAAAATACTCCTAAAATAGGACTCTATTAAGGAAATACTTCTTGAAATATTTAGATGCACGTTAAACCAGAGAAGAAATAGCTTTACTTATTGAAAAAATATGATTGATGCTTATCTAACTTGATTCGGTTCCATGTCTAGATTGGTGGATGCTTAATTTTCTAACCCTCAACTTCTTTACTATTTTTGTCAACATAATAGAATTCAACGTGTGTATATATCTTCTTTGTTTTCATTCAAGTCATTCTTTAGGGTTAAATTTTTTGCTCAGACAAGAATTATTTTCATCAAAATTGAAACTTTTTTATCACTATTATATTATTTTATTGTAGTTTACAGGTCGTAGATCTATTTACAGATGGTAGATGAATGAATGTCAGACAGCTTTGAGAATTTTTTTAGATAAAGGTTAGGTTTAATTGTATTGATTTATATCCCTGTTTTGAGAATATTTTTGTGTAAAGGTTAAGTTTAGTTTTAGTATTTTGATATCTCTATTCTCATATTATTTTGTTATAGTTTACAGGTGGTAGATGAATATTCGGCTTAAAGATTTTTTTGGTAAAAGTTAGGTTTAATTAAATAAATTCTCCAAAATATGTTGAATTTAAATATTATATTCATCTTTATTATTTAAACAAATATCCTATTTAGTGTAACGTTTGAACTCAATAAAGTAAGGTACACACGCGAGACGCGTACACCTAAAATAGTAACTTAAAAGGACCATACAAAATATGTTCAGCTAAAATCCATATTGAAGTTTAAACCTTTTCATTAAAGCCAACGCAATCCACGTACACAACCTTAATGCTCTAAATTCCATCCGTTCGTATTCTTAAATTTCTTCCTTCCAAGTTCAGAATATAGTTTTTCGTATTTATTTCACCTTCCACCATCATTATACTTTATTTTCATGTTTGTTTGTCTTATTCCTCAAACTCATTTTAGTACTATATTTAATCGTAAAGAGATCTGTTTTGATTTATGTTTAATCATATTGTAATAAAATCCGCTAGGTGACGAAATCATAAACTCTGCTAAGGGCATTCAAGAATAAGTATATATGCACAAAAAGTAATTTGTGACCCACATACTTGATATAATTTTTTGACGATCTCTATTGTATGTGGTTAAGCCATGGTGGAGGCGTCTCCTAATTTCTTTTAGCTTAAAGAAGCTGTAACTAATTTCTTTGTCCTCAATAAATTAAAGAGTTTCCTTCAATGATGGTCAATTAAGATAAATGTGAAGTTGGTGTCGCCGAGAAATGTAGAGAGATTTCATCAGACTTTATCATAAAAGCAAGAAAGATAGAAGTATCATAATCTTTTCCTCTTTCATGTTCTCCCTTCATCTTCAATATCAATAAATTTTTCAGTTATGATTTGTTGTTTTTCTCCTTTATTTCTGTATTAATCAGCTCCTAAATAGATAAATGTCTATAATAATTAGTTTCATTTTACGTTCTATGTGATAAGATAAACTTTGGCTCTCTCTGCATGGATGATTAAGAAACTGAAATGGAGTTCCGCTCTTATTCTTTGTATCCTTTTGAATATGATTCCATGTAATGTTGTATCTTTAAGTTTTCAACGAGCAAGAGTTAAACTGTAAGTAAAAAGGGAGGCCCGTAGCTTTTTTGGATAACGTGGAGAGTAGAATATTTTTTATGAAATTTTCCTGAATGCTTATTTTCAAACGCTGAAACTTGAAAGTGACTTCGTCCCATAACTGATATGTTTTTGCGAACTCTTGATAATGGTTCTTGCATGCTTATTAGTACTAACATTTTTGGGATACTTATTTTTGTAGTATTCGTGGAAATAACCTCTAGCAGAAATATGGGATAAAGATGCATACAATAGGCCCTTGTGGTCCGACCCTTCCTTGAACCGCGCATAGCGGGCGCTTCAGTACACCAGGTTGATCTTATTTTTGTAATATATTTTTAGTTGATAAAATCCTTTACAAAGTGTTTTAGCAAAGAATTTTATTTTTAAACTTCTCTTTGAGGAGTCGGTGGTGGCCACTTTAGAGACAAGACATCAAGGACCCGAGAAGAGTACATTGTGAGTGGGGGAGTTTGCTAAAAGTTCACTTCCAATTTTTTTTTTTGTCATTTAGACACTAGGTTTTTTTAATTTGAAATATAGACACCCTAATGGGACCACAAAAAAAAGGCAACCCTAGCACTCAACTTACAAAATATACACTTTAGCCCCTTTCCCATTTCAGCCTCAATGTTTTTAAAACTACACTTTAGTCCATATCCAAAAATATAAATATTGGATAATTAATTTTTAAAAAAATATCAAGCTTCTCAACCAATCCACTACCAACCACCCGATTTTGCCACCATTTCCTTGATTTTTTGGCTATTTTTCAGCCATTTTTCATCAAATTTTCTGATATCCATCGAAAAGTGACATCGTCTCCATTGTTTTAAGCCATTTTTGCATATTTTTTGCCTCAATTTTTCTGTCCATTTTCATACAAAAAGCTTGAAAATCAGTCTCATATTTCAAAATTGATTCTTGGCTCAATAGCAACAGTCCAACACTCTTTAGGTTGTTTGTAAGCTGTAATTCATCAGATTATTTCGGTGGTCGTCAGAAAAGGCTCGATCATGTACTGTACGAACAACAGCTAAGAAGAAGACGACTACAGTCTATTAAGTCTAGGCTCATAAACCGCTATTCAAGTCTATTAAATACTAGCATCGAGATATATCATGTCTATTATAGATTGCGTGGTTATTGGTGATATATTTTATGGTGAATGGGAGGAGACTCCTAAATGTTGGATTTGAAAAACTGCGTCTAAGGAGACAGTGTCCTTTCTCCTTCATCGCAACGGTTCATACACTGATATGGTTAAAAGCGTAATGGAGAGCGGTGATCAAGTTGTGATCAAAGTGATGTGGTAATTAGTTACTTGATAAACGGGACGGAAAAAATCTATCCAACGTTCATAAGGAATGATAGACACATAAAATTAGACATATTTTCCGTTGATGCTAATAACTTCAGACCTATATTGCGGGTTAAAATTGTTGGAAGGTTCCGAGAAGAAGCTTCCACATCATCCCCACCCCCACCCCCGACATTGGATGATGCGTCAATGGAATACGATTGCATGGGTGGTGATGAATGAAATAATAGTAAGGATTATGAAGAAGATGAGTGTGGATGAGGTGAGGACGAGCAGTTTGAATCATAATGAAGCCACTCTTTCTCGGAGGACACCAATCTTTTTGTAGGACAAACATTCAAGGATAAGAATGGTTATGTAATTTAAGTAAGAAAAGATTGAAGAAATACTATACTGTACGAATTATTTATTATATACTAATGCCACTGTTGATTTCTACACATGATAGATAGATTATCAATTTTTTAAGAGGTTGATTATTCACCAACTCGTAGGTTTATGATCAACTATTTGAATATATGGACAAGTTAGAATAATGACCAAAATATAAAAATTAAATTAAAATTAAAGTATAAAAATTAACATCTTTCAAACATTGTAAAACAATTTAGATACATTAATTGTGATACCAAATCACTTTTGAACATGATCAAGTGATGTTTAAGACATGCTATAGTTGTAAATCAGTGAGGTGAAATTAAAAAGGAAAGAAATAAAATAAAATATATAAGCACCATCCAAACAATGCAAAACAACTAGATATCATCAAATGAGATTAAACGCGTCTAATGAGCATAAGGAAGAGTGATGGTTGTGACTTGTCGGTGTTCATGGGACAAGTCGTGTTTGAGAACAAGTAGTCATTCTCAATGCAGACGTTTGTTCTAGGTAATTGGTTGTTACTACCATCACTCTTCCTTATACTCTTTTGATCGAGTGTTCAATTGTTTTATACTCTCATATGATGATATTTAGTCATTTTTCATTGCTTGAATGATGTTTATTTATTTTAATTTATTTTATTTTATTTCTTCTCTTTTTAGTCTCGTCTTACTTGTCCATAGAATTAGATGATTGATGCTAGATCTATAAAGATATTGTGCAGATATTATATATAAATGTATGCATCTATACTAGACTAAATTAACAGTCATGTATCGACCAATTGAGTCTAGTGAAAAGTAAGACGAACCTAAAAAAGGGAGGAATAAAATAAAATAAAATAAATTAACATCATTCAAGTGATGGAAAGTGGATAAATATCATCATATGAGAGTACAAAATAATTGAACAATAGATCAAATGAGTATAAGAAAGAGCAATGATAGTAACAATCAATTACTCATAACAAACGTCTGCATTGAGAAAGACTACTTGTTCTCAAACACTACTTGTCTCATGAACACCCACAAGTCACAACCGTAACTCTTCTTAATACTCATTAGACACGTCTAATCTCATTTGATGATATCTAGTTGTTTTGCATTGCTTGAATAATGCTTATTTATTTTATGTTATTTTATTTCTTCCCTTTTTACTCTCATCTCACCGATTTACGACTATAGCATGACTTAAATATCACTTGATCATATTCAAAAGTGATTTGATGTCACAATTGATGTATCTAAATTGTTTTACAATGTTTGAAATGTGTTAATTATCATACTTTAATTTAATTTAATTTAATTTCTCTTTTTTTTGTCATTATTTTAACTTGTCCATATATTTAGATAGTTGATCCTAGACCTATGAGTAGGTGAATAATCGACTTCTCAAAAAATTGATAATCTATCTATCATGTGTAGAAATCAACAACGGTGTCAGTATATAATAAATAATTTACATAATCTAGTATTTCTTAAATCCTTTTTTACTTCATCAATTTTAAGAAGCACCAATTGTGCCTTGTTTAAAATTACAACTCTTTTAGGCATACAATGATAGGGTCTATAGTAAACCTAAATGATCGATTATAGAAGACATAAATATTTTTTAGACCTTTTTCAACGATCACTTTTTTGGTAGCCCTACTATATAAATGACATGGACCTTTTTGAGATCCTCCATGTTCATCTATTCATCCCTTTCTCATTTTGATTCAACAATATTAATGTCTCTCTATCTCATTTGGAACACTCCTTAGCTTGATCCAAAGCTTTAATATGTTGCATAATTCCGCTGGTTGTCAGAAAAGCGATATCAAGTACAGTACGAAAATCATGTAAGAAGAAGACTATAGTCTATTAATTCTAGGATCATAAATGAACTTGTTCTCATTGTTCAAATTTCTAGCACACTAACCAATGAAATTTGAAAAAAAAATTACCATACAATCGGCAAGGATAGTCATAATCCATCAACAACCAAAAAAATATCAACTTAAAAACACAGATTTTCAGTAAAATTAAGTTCCATTGTTTAAGAAGATTTCAACTTTTCCATCCAAACCAAACAAATACTTAATCAACCAAATAGCCTATTAACAGAACAACATCCGAATTTCTTGGCACATCAACCGATTAAATTTGCAAAAAAAAAAATCACCATGCAGTCGACAAGGACAACCATAATCCATCAACAATCAAACAAATATCAACTTAAAAACACAAATTTTCAATAAAATCAAGTTCCATTTAAAAAAAAAAACAGTTTTTTCCATCCAAATAAAAAAAATACCTAATCAACCGAGTGGTCTATTAACATAACAACATTCAAATTTCTTGGCACATTAGCCGATTAAATTTGCGAACAAATTTCATCATGCAATCGACAAGATCAATCATAATTCATCAACAATCAAACAAATACCAACTTAAAAACAAAAAAAATCAGTAAAATCAATCCTCTTTTTTCAAAAAAAATAAAAAATAAAAAAATTCCTCCAAAATCAACTCAATTACCACAAACTAAAAAAAAATAAAAAAAATCCATCAATATGGAGCACAAATTACTCAGGATATGAAGAGAAATTATTTAAAGTGGAAGATGAAAGGTCTTAGAGCTCTAGAGAGAACAAAAAAAGAAAAAATAGAAGTTCGGGGAAGAGGAAACAGAAATGACCATGGTTTTGTGAGTGGGAGTGAGGAGAGAGAAAAAACTTTTTGGTATTTAATGAAAAAGTGGGATTAAAGAAGTATTTAATAAATACATAAGGGGTGACAAAAATAAATAAATTGTATCACTTTAACCCATACCCCATCACTTTAGCCAAAAATCCTAAAAATTTAAATAAAAAATAAAATGATGTCTATTTCTCAAAATAAGTTTTCAAAGTGGCCTTTCAACTAAATCTTCTCTTGTAAGTGTATTAATCTTCACAAGATTGAGGATTCAAGCAAATAATTTCAAAACATCATAATTCATAGAGGCAAACACCTCAGGCAATAACATTAATGATAGGCAATACATAGTTGCAAACCATTAGTGCAATTTTTTTGTTTTATTTCATTTGTTTTCCTAGAGTTGAATTTTGTTTTCTCTTTGCTGGTTCTTAGAAACCGCATTATGTATCATTGGACCTTTTCCACATAATACTTGATTATGGGGTAAAATTAGAAGTGTCAAATCGAACCCATAAACCTATAATTCGCCTAAACTTTATTGGGTTGGGTCAACAATGTTTTGTTTTCGGGTCAAGTTAGGTTATAACCCAAGCTAACCCATCTTAAAAAATGGATAGTTTTGGCTACTCAACGGATCAATAATCAATCCGTGAAGAGTAGCCAAAATTTTCTTAGCTCCATCCATTTAATTAATGCTCTCACTGAACACTAAAAATGTCCAACTGGACTTGTGACTAACATAAAAAAATAGTGGCTTTAGGTGATCTCTCATTTTTCTGTAACTGTTTTCAGTAGCTATCGGACAAACTTAGATTATAGATGAAGTATTTTTATTTTTAGCAACTATTCTTTTTGTTAACTAAAGAGAGACACTTTGTGATGTCTACGTTTTAGAGATATTTGTAAATTTCAAGTTATTCACTTTCAGTACATGGAATTACATGTAATTCGAGAGGATAATTTACATTTAGACCATACAAAAATAAATATTCAGATATGATAATATCATGTAATATAATCATATTTGCGTCTTATCTTGTAAGTTGTTATTTGCTTTTCTATTGTCAACAAGATTTAGTAGTATGAAGTTTTTCTCACTTTGTAAAATTTGGAGTGGTGAATTTGGATGTTTTTCAAATTTCCCTCAACATTAAGAAAAGAAGTAGAGTTGATGAACATCACGTTACATGCTTATTGATTTCTCTTCAACATTAAAAATCAAAGTAAACTAGAGAGTAGTGAAAGTTTTCTTTTAAGTTCTTCGTGTGATCATATCTTCATAGTTGAAAAAAATGATTTTTTAGCCCTTTATAGTTTTTGTTTACAGTTTTACGATTTTTCAACAAGAGATAGTTTTATTGGTGATTATGATAGCTGACAAATGTGATTACAGATGGTTACCGTAAAGTTCTTGAGAAGGTTGATGATCTTTACCTCAAAAGTTCAAAGTAGTGCCAAAAAATCAATATTATCATTGGTTCTATAAACTTTAATATTTCTTAGATCTTTATTAACATTCACATGTTTGAATGAATCCAAATGTATGATTTTTATAAGTGTTGTTATTTTCATAAAACAGAGAGCTTAAGAATTCTGAATATGCTTTTTATGACCACTCGAAGCGCGGACATGTCGATTAGATTTATTATATCTAGTATACGTAACGATGTGATACTTGGATAATATTAAAATATTATTTCTAATTATTTCATATTGAAATGTATCGTTCAAGTATGTTAAATTATATTATTTTTAAAAATTTTAAAAATTATATTACTTTAAAAAAGTTTAACTATCATATTATTTCTTAGTGAAATGCAAAAAAACAATTAAAAAATGTACAACTACGTACATTTCAAATTTTCACAACTATATGTATAGATTTTTAATGAATTAAGATATGTAATTACATTCCTTACCTTTCATTTCAAATACTGAAAGCACATAATTGTGTTAATTTCAAAACTTCTAATTTTAAATTTTAAATTTATTTTTTAGTTCAAAAAGTAAGCGTATACTATTTGTTTTTTCAATTCAAAAACTAAGCATATACAATTTATTTGTCTTTTGAGTTTTAAGACTTTTTTCTATTGTTCATAATTTTTCGTTGTTTGATTTTATAATTAATATCTTTAAACATTTTATTTATACTTATAATTATATCTTCTTAATTAATCAATTAAAATCTCTCATACCACTCTCAAAATCACCCACCCCAACAAATCTCACATCCATCCCCATCTATACCCCACCACCCCATACCTCCCGCCCCCACCCCAAAAAAATTAAATTTTTTCAAAAAAGAATTCTTACCTCACTCACCCTTATCCAATATTTCTTTTAAATTTTTTTTTTTATTTTTTTTTTTTCAATTCCACTCCATCTCTTTACCCCAATATAATTTTATTTAAAATTTTCTTTTCAGATTGTGATGTCTATTTTTAGCATGATAAATCATATTTCTTTTAAAAAGTCTAATATTATATATTGTAATATTAAAAAAGTCTAATTATCATTTTGTTCCACAATGAAATGAATCTCCCCCACTCCTCGACCTACAATTTTCATAACCAAATCTATATAAATAATCAAACGAATCATATAGTATTAAAAAACTTTTATTTTCATATTTTTATCTATTGCATCATTCATTATATATTTTTTAATAGTGACTTTTAATAGATTATCACTTGGCTTAATATAGGTAGTAAGTGCTCTTCTTAATAATGCGAAAAAATGTGTTAATTTTGTTTACTTGTGATTTTAAAAAAAAACGTATTCTATTATTCACATCTTTTCAATTTAAAATTTATAGAATTACTACATTATGTTTTCAAAACTAGTTCAAAATATGATTCTCTCAACTCCTCCATCTTTACATACAACATACATATGTGTGTGTATTACACAAAAAAATGTCAAATCCCCATCTATGATATAATTTTGAATATGGAGTTTCATAAAAATTTCATTCACATCTATTTTCTTTTATGTTAATATGTGCAACAAACTACTTTTTAAACTTGTCCAATGTTTTATTCAAATACTGAAATGTTACAAATAATAAGGAGAATTTCATTATTTTTTCTTGCAATAAATAATAAAGATTTTCTACCATTTCTGATTATTGTTAAAAATGTTTTAATTCAACGTGTATATATATTGTTCTCTTTTTTATATCAAAGTTCAAAATATTAACCACAGACAATTTAAAGATTTATCCCACGATTCGAATTTATAAAAATGACAATCTTTAATTTAAAAAGAATTTAAGATTATGAAAGGAGTTATTAAGTGATATTGCATCTGCATACATAACAAACCAAATTTATTCCTAATAGCACATCAATTTCAATTCTCCCTTGAAAATTTTCAATCTATGCATACATATATATATATACACACATATGTAGGATAATTTCTTAAAATATATATATATATATATGTAGGATAATTTCTTAAAATATTTTTCAATAAAATAGTTGTGAACTCTATAAATCATTTTTTATCGGTTTGGCTTATTCTCGATCAAAACTTTATCGTCGAAATGCTTTTTGATGTCGAATTTTAGTGAGGATATGATAAAGCTAAAAATATTCTTGAAATGTATAAGAAATAAGAAAATATAAGTGATAAGTAATCTCCTATTAAAATTTTTCGTCGATAGTAGCTACATTTCATTTGGTGTTTTGAGTTTAGTCCATTTTATTGTCAGTCCCTAAGTATACAAAAAAACTTGAAACTTCAGATTAAATAAATAAATGATCATAACTTTTTTTTTAAAAAAACATAAAATAAATATGAACATTTATTTTAATAAAATAATAATACAAAAATAGTTACAAAAAAGAATCAATTTGACTTCTTAATTAAAAGTGATTTTTTATTTATTTACGTAATGGAATGTATTTATTTTTATCGAAAATCAAACAAAAAAATCATCATGGAAAACATAACCTACTCGAATTCAGGACTAAATATGATAGAAAAATAGATTAGCTTGTAATATACCATCACTCATCTGCATATAAAAATAAAAATATTAAAACAAAAGAAGTTCTAAAAAATTAAGAATATGAAAAATCTAGTAAATAAATTCACGAATAAAGATAATAATTAAGAATATTTTTTTTTAAAATAGATGAAAGCTTCGGATTATTTATCATGTAGAAGTATATATAGAAAAAGTTAAGAAGTTAAAACTCAAATTTTATTTAAATTTAAAAAACTAACTGATTAAAATATAGATTTGAATAAATATAATTTTAAAAAAAATTAAAGGAATAAACTCTTATATAGTTGATAATAAAGAGGAGCCTAAAGAGAATTATAATTCTTTCTACATAAAAATGTGCTATAAAAAAGGAGCATACAACCAAAGAACTGATTTTTAATTTACCTTTAATAATAATCTTTATCAGTATGGTAACTGGGGCAATTTAGCTAAAAGTGACAAAAGAGCTTAAAAATGAGGTGTAGGTGACTCAAGTTTTAATAATTGAGTGTAGGTGACAATTATTTTATTAGTGATTAAGAAAGTTGAAAAAGTTTGAGAATAGCCCACAAGTTTTTAAATTTACACTTTAATTCAAATGTTGACTTAATATAACTAGAAACGGATGGAATAAAAATGTGTATTTTCTCTCTCTTTTCCTTATTGGTGTTTTCTCTCTCTTCGCCATTTTTGTTATTCATTATTGTTGCTGCTTTATTCATCATCTTGTGTTTCATTATCATCATATTCTTCTTCATTATCACCATCTTCTTTTTCTTGTTTACCATTGTTGCTGTTGTTACCGCTACTACTACTATTTGACCAATTTTTTAGGTCAAATTTAGTTTCGTACATCACTTTGGCATTACTTCATAGGTGGCGTTAGTAAGTAAAATTATGATTTTTAGTTGAATTTCTCATTTGGGTACACTACTACTATTGTTTTAAAATAATGGATAGAACCATAAATATGAACCCAACAAAGTATTCATAATTATGTAGGCATCTTACAAGTTACGACAACAACAACATACCTAATGTAATCCCACAAGTTGGGAATGTAGGCATCTTGTATTATAGAAACTAATTGTACTTTCATCCTTGGGCAATATCTTAGTTATTCCTAATGGTCAATGTTGGTTCTTGTTTTATACTTACTTGCGCCGAATCGCTTTCTGCTGCATGTAAACTATGAAGGTAAATAGTTTCACTCTTCGACAGCAAAAAGGAGTGCCTGATAACAATTCCGTAGCTCAGTGTTCTGCTTAGAAATCCTAGGCGCATAAGCTATAAAGCTGAATGAACATTTTATTTGCTGCTCATTCTAAGGATACGTGAGCAACAGAAATAGTCTTTGTTCCGTTACCTATATTGGACCGGTATATAGTTTTCTGCCCCAGCATTCCACTGTAAACTTCTTAAATAAAGTGCTATGTTTTCATCTTTGAAAATATTACAGGTCCTAAGTTCTGAATTTCAACTATCAATCAGTTGAAGATCACAAATTCCTGGTGCTGCATATAGTCACTGTTTTGATACTTGATTTTAATGTATGTGTTATTTGCAACTCTCAGGGTGTATGAAGAAAGAAAACAACGAATTTATCATATCAGAAGGATTTAAGACTTCTATGAACATCCCATTTTTGCTTCATTATTATTGGGTATTATTAATTATGAGTTGTAAAATACAAATAGATTCTCTTCAATTTGTTTGTAGGTTTTTGAAATTCGCTCCCGCGTAAACATAATAATTAAAATGTAGATCATGGTTGTTCTTTCAATCTTCTGCCACCAGCTACTTTGCATAACTAATCCATTGCGTCATCCCAAACCTATTTGCCTCTGCAGATCTTCTCATTATGGGCTGTGACACCCAGAAAGTTTGGAGGCTTAAGTTATTCAACTGTTGATGTTGGTGAAGTACTGTCGATCTCAGGTACATGCCGATTTACTAGTAATTTATATTCATTTACAGATAGATGGACGTTGTTTGCCATTCTTTTTCCATCTAATCTCTTTGTTCTTGTTTGTTTTCTTTTCTCCATCTCTGATGTGATTATGAAGCAGAACTTTTTGTACCCACGTATTCAAAATTAGCACCTGTTATCTATAATATCAAACTTGTTAGGATCCTTCCAAAAGAAAATCTGTTAGATCTACTAATACAACTAGTTAAATAGTTAAGGAAAGAGTGAAGGAGGTGCATAATGTGATGTCTGAAACCTTCAAATATGAATTAATTGTAAACTAAATAAAATCACTTGAAATGAAAACTAATTCTATGTTCGCTGTGATTGCTTCGACACACATGATCAGTCTTCATAGTTATCAATTATTTTTGCTAATATCTTTGTCGGACGGTATTTGGATTATTTATCATTTCCGTTCTTGAAAAGCATACTATAGCGCGATTATGCTGCCATTAATATTACCATTCTCTAGAACGTCAATCTGAACTAGGGATATTTAGATTGGTAATCAATAGAAGAATTAGCTCAGGCAGAAAGTTATTGTGAAGGCATCTGAATTGTCTGCTGTATCGTCAGACAGAACTAAAGCTAAAACATTTCATTTCATATAGTGATCAATACTGCATACTGAAACCATTGTGACATTTCAGGATGTGGCCTTCTAGTCTTTCAACTAACTCTGTATCCATTGGTTGAGAAGTATGTTGGCCCAATCGCCATTGCTCGAGCTGCAGGAGTAAGCACTTGACTTGTAAAATATGTTAAACTCTTTGATTTCTATCCAGATTTCCAGAAAATTTACAAGTTACTTAGAACTCTGTTATATGATCAGGTTTTGTCAATTCCGTTGTTGGCATGTTACCCTTATATTGCTATGCTATCTGGGACCGCCCTCACTGTGGCAATAAATTTTGCATCCTTGTTGAAGAATGTTTTATCTGTAAGTTCTTTTTTGGTTTCTGTAATTTCTTGCCAGTCGATCTATTCTTGCTACCCCATATTTTTGTGCACATAGAAAATGCAAGACCAAAGTAGAGATGCTGAATGAAATATGGAAGTGAATGTGATATCCTTGGAAAACTGTAATCGACATACTAATACTGAAGTTTATGACCTCAAAATCTAACATTGCCTCCAGATTTCTATCATAACGGGGCTGTTCATATTGCAAAACAAAGCAGTGGTAAATTCGTCTTTGCTCTCTCCTTTACAAGCTATATATTGTCATTGTCAATTGCAGAAGCATTATATCATGCCTGTCACATGCTTTGCTTGGCCGTGGTCTGATATCAAATAATTTATTATAACCACAGGATCAGCGACAACGAGCAGCTGCTAATGGACTTGCCATGACATCAATGTCATTTTTCAAAGCTATCGGTCCAGCTGGAGGAGGATTACTGTGAGTTCACTTGTTATATAACACTAATCATTCGTCCAGGCTTATAAAAATTGCACTAAAAATTAGGAATATTAAAGGTGCCAAGACTTGATATGTGGATCACTTAATGGATCTAATCTTTTATATACCTGTAATTCTGCGATGAAGCAGAGTTTAAGTCGAAAAGACTATGTTGGCTCTTTGACACTTTGAGCCATATATAAGAGTACGTAGGTCCAAGATGGCCTTACCGATGCTGATCCTCAAAGACACCAGCTGACATTTTAGAAATAAGAGGCAACTTGGACCAGTGTCTTCCTAATTGAATTTTGAAAGATCTTGTTGTACAATACAACACAGACTGTTTTTCTTTCTGGTGTTGTTCCCGCGGGTGGAAAATTGGAATGTGTTTTTTACTTCAATCCATGCACATTACATGTTTTTTCTTTAGATGTAGGAATACCGCTCTCTTTTCCTACAGCTAAAATCGTCGCCTTTTCTTGATTTGTGCAGCTTTTCTTTGGCTCAAAAGAGGCTTGATGCTTCCATTCTTCCAGGTAACGAGCATAATCTATGTTCGCTGTTTAAAATAGCTGAATTCAGTAGCACATACACTGCCACCGCCTACGCTCTTTTCGCTCTCTGATCTTTATTTCTGTTGTGTTGTACTCGAATGCAGGTTCTCAAGTGGTGTTCTTTGTGCTGAATGTGATAGAGGCAATTGGTGTGTTGCTGACATTCAAACCATTCCTAGTTGAAACACAAAAGACTTAATATGTTTTCTGCTGGCAATTAGCTAAAATTGTCTCCTATTCTTCTTATTGTGTGTGTGTGGAGGATGTGGAACAACATTCATCCACAAATTCTTATATACTCTTAGTTCAAAAGCTTGAGAACATTATAGGCATTTTATATTTATTGATTGAATCATTGTAGACATTAAGGATTCGTTTGGTTCAAGAGATTGGATGAGTTATTCAATTAATCTCTTATTCGATTGAGTTGGAGGTATTAGCTGAATTCAGTTTTATTTTTATCTCAAAATTTCGAATAATTTGAAGGGGAGATAATAGGAATGAAGCTAAAAGCAATAGCATCTGGCATTGATGGCACTGTTAGAAGCCATTCACTATGTGTATTTGCTGTTAAATCTCCACCTCTTTTTGAACATATCACAGTTACACCCTGCAAAAAAATAAAAAATTACAATTTCTTTATTGAGTAAATCATCTAGTACACCTGGATTATGACCAAATTTGCTACGACACATTCAGACTTCACGGGGATCCAATTACAACTCTGAACTAAATTTTAGCATATTTTTGTCAGCCTTTTTATCTGACGTGACATCTTTTGTCAACCTTCTTAGCTGACGTGGAACCTTTTGTCAACTTTTTTAGCTGATGTGGCACCTTTGACGTGAGTCTCATTTTATGTATTCAAGGTGTCCTATTACAATCATGAATTATAGGTACAAATTCGAATCGTAGAATCAACCACTAATGTTTGCTCCATCCGGCTACGTAGATGGCCTATATCACACTTTTTTTGGGAATACGGTCCTTTCAAAGTACTATGTGAACGCATGATACTTCGTGCACAAAAAGAACTTTATTTATTTAGTTTATTGATTGTCAACCAAAAGCTAAAATTTGATTTCTTGATTTTTCTAGCTAGAATGTATATAAAATTATCTCACCTTGAATTATTTATTCTTCGAGATATAGTTGTTAAATATTGACTTGAAAATCTTTAAGACTTTTTATATTTTGCTATTTTTTGGGGGGTAAATTCAAAGAATGCCTAATGTGTGATTGAAATATATATGTTATTAGAAGTTTTCTAATGTCAAAAGTTTACACTATTAGCTGGAGAATTGGACCTATGACTATGTATGATACAAATCAATGCAAGAAAACTAACCTACCAATAACAAAATGAAAAATAAAAAATGTTTCATTCAAGTCTTTTTTGAGGTCAAATAATATTTTTGGTATTATTAAATTACTAATTTAGTTTCATTATGAAATACTATATGAAAGAATTAATATGTAAGTGCATTTTTTCAAATATATAACAATGGAAAACAAGAATTTTGAAAATTAAAATATACAATTAATCAACTTACATTTTTTGTTGTAGTTGATGGGAAGCTGCTGAAGACTTTTGGTTGTGGATCAAAAATATTGAATGCCTCCAGAGACTGCAATTAAGAAAGAAAAAAAATCATCAAGATTTGAAGTTTACGGATTCGAGATTCTAGTATTTTAAATTAATATATATATTTTTAGAGTAAAGCTAGCATCTAGTATTCCTGAACTATTTCTATCTCAAATAATGCATTAGGCCGTTTTTTTTTTTGTTTTTTTTTTAAAAAAGGCTATTATCTGTTGGAGAATTCAGAATTATAATAGAGAGTAAAGATTTAAAAGAAAAAATATAACTACTTAAAATTTATTTTTATATTTATGACGTTCCCTTAAAAAGTAACACATTAGTGGAATTGGCTGAGCCAAAAATACATGTAAAACTCCACATATGGTCAATTTATATTTCTCTCATTACTAACATATAAAAATAGAATTCAAACTAAATTCTTCTGATTTCTTTATATGACTTCAAAATTTAAAATGTAATTTCATAGTCAATTTATATTGCTCTCATTACTAACATACCGAAATAGAATTCAAACTAAATTCTTCTAATTTCTTTATATGGCTTCAAAATTTAAAATATAATTTCATAGTCAATTTATATTTCTCTCATTACTAACATATAAAAATAGAATTCAAATTAAATTCTTCCGATTTCTTTATATGGCTTCACAATTTAAAATGTAATTTCATAGTCAATTTATATTGCTCTCATTACTAACATATAAAAATGGAATTCAAATTAAATTCTTAGATATTTATTAACTATTATAATTTATTTATTTTTTTACGTAATTTTCAAATACATTTTATATAAAAAAAAAACAGTTAAAAGAAAAAAATAAAATAAAATTTACATAACATAAAATATAAAACCATACATGAAGTATAAAACTAAACCAAAAAAGAAAATAAAATGAATAGCCAATAGGAACTCAAAAAGGCCAAAGCAAGTGGGACCTACACCAATAGAAGACTAATGAGTGGAATAAATCAATTCTAGGCTGGCTTTATTGTCCAATAAAGAAAATGTGTATTGGCAAAGCACTTAGATTCAACACATCAAAAGACCGAAAATTGCAAAATACCAAAATACCCTTATTATGAAACCACAATGACATATAGCACACATGTTGAAACCAGCAAGGAGCATGACCCGTGTCAGCATAGGCCTAATATTAAGATATTTATTTATCTTTTCAATCTTGATATATTTAAATAAAAAAATTTAATAAAAAAATTGCATATGTTTTTTAGGATTCATCCGGAATCTAACATGAGTTCAACATATGTTATTTTAATATGTATTTAGATAATTTAAGTTGTTAACTATTGTAATTTATAATATTTTGTATGTAATTTTCAAATTAATATACGTTACTTTTCTTATCCAAATTTTTGTGTCATTGATAGTCAATTACATTTTAAAAATAATTTAAGTCTTTAATTATTGTGATTTATAATACTTTTCTTCTATTCCAATTTCAGTGACACTAATATAATTTCAAGAGTCGACCAAATATTTTATATCTTTTAAATTTTTTAAGTTGTTAATTATTTTAATTTCTAGTATTTTTCATGTAATTTTTTTGAAATATATAACATATTAAATTGTTTTTAGATATTTGAAGTTGTTAACTATTGTAATTTATAATATTTTTTACGTAATTTTTGAATAATATATGCTACTCTCCTTGTCCAGAGTTTTGTATCGACGATAGCCAATTATATTTTTAAAATAATTTAAATTTTTTATCATTGTGATTTATAATATATTTTTTATTTCAACTTATGTGACACAATGCTTAAATGACCATAATAATTAATTAGGGGCAATATAGTAAAATATAATAATAATTAATTAGGGGCAATATAGTAAAAAAAAAAAAAAAAATCTTACTTTCCCACATACTTTTTAGGTTGAAAAAGTTTTTTTAAGAAAGTATATCCAAGCTATAGGTATATACTATAATTTTATTTCAACTCCCATGAACAAATTGAAATAAAGTTGGTGCATAATAAAAGCACAAGAAAATAACGCTTCTCTCTTTCGCTCTTATATATATTCGTCTTCATCTTCATCTTCTTCCTAGCTCACTTATCAACAAAAATGGCGGAAGGATTAGAAACGCTGCTGATAAATAAGAAGGAATACAACAAATTCAAATTTCAATATTCCTTTTTATTTTTTTTCTTTATTTCATACTTTTAAAATTTTTATTTTATTTTTTACTATTTGTATAATACACTATTTCTCAAAGTTTTAAAGAAAGAAAAAGAAGAAACAAATAAAACATAAAAGTTTCTTTTTTTTATGTATATAATTTTTTTAAAAATAAATCAGATAAATACATCATTTTTAAAAAATTTAAAAGTAAAAAAAAAGAAATGAACAAAACATAAATGATTCTTTTACCTGTATATAAAAGATTTCATAATTACCTCACGTTTATAAAAAATTTAGAATTAATTACCTCATTTTCCTCCCTCGCCTCCATCTTCCTTTATATTTCTCAAATTTTTTGTCATACATATTTATTGATAGTCCTAAAACTTAATCATAACTAAGACCAAATAACAAATATATTTCAATTATTAAAATTTATTTAGCTATCGGTGGATGTTGGTTGCTTTGTATTGCTTTACATGTGATTAATGAAAATAAGCTAGTCACCTAAAAAAATTAATTATAAATTAAGAAACTTAATTAATAATTAGTAAATTTTCAACTAAAAATTATTCATTTGAACCAAAAGGAATTATAGACTTAAAAATTGAACTTAAGAGGCATTTTATATAGATATGGAAATAAGACAATACACATATTATTATATTTTTAATCATTAATTAAAAATAAAAATAAAATAAAATCAATACACATATTCTAGTATTTTTCATGTAATTTTTTTGAAATATATAACATATTAAATTATTTTTAGATATTTGAAGTTGTTAACTATTGTAATTTATAATATTTTTTACGTAATTTTTGAATAATATATGCTACTCTCCTTGTCCAGAGTTTTGTGTTGACGATAGCCAATTATATTTTTTAAATAATTTAAATTTTTGATCATTGTGATTTATAATATATTTTCTATTTCAACTTATGTGTCACAATGCTTAAATGATCATAATAATTAATTAGGGGCTATATAGTAAAATATAATAATAATAATTATTATTATTATTTATTATTTTTATTATGTGTATGTGTTGATTCAAGAAGAATTTGGAAACATTTAGAAATGTGTTGAATGTTACAAATGTTAATAATCCATTTGGTGCTTCTTGATTTCTCGACATTTATCTCTTGTGTGTTTTTACTCTTTAGCCCTTTGAGTATATGTAGTAATTTTTATTTTAAAAAAAATATATCATGAAATTTTTTATTCATAGTATATATATATATATATATATATATATATATTATATGTAGTAAAATCATGGATTTAATATTATTAATTTTTTAATACATAAATGACTTATAATAATTAATTGCGGGTGATACATTAAAATCACGATTAAAGAAGCAAAAATTAGTCAATTTTTTTTTTGTTAATTATTGTTATTTACAGTACTTTTTATTTCATTTTCAAATAATATATGTTGTTTTATATCTTCTTCTGTCCCGTCCTAATTTATGTGACACTAATATAATTTTGATAGTCAATCAAATATTTTATGTTGACATATCATTTTGTTATTCTTATTTTTCTAATACATAAATGACTTATAATAAGGAGTGATATAGTAAAATCATCGTTCGAAAAACGAAAATTTAATTTAAAACATTAAGAGTTAATTTTGTATTTTATGTCTATTTTATTTTTCATTAAATATGATTTATTTTCTTAATACCTAGATGACTCATAATAATTAATTAAGAGCGATTGATTATGTTATTACTATAAAAATTAATATAATTTTATCATATCCAATAGTAATCATCGATAATTCACCGAAAAAGTATATTAATTAAATACGGGATGCTATATTTGCATATGCAAAATATGATATTATTAAACATTATTGGATAGTGCATTATATTTATCTTTCACAATAATAAAATTTTACTCTTTATTTTTCTTTATTTCTTTTTAACTTGATACATATAGACCCAACACAAATTCTAAGAAAATATTCATTAGAAATTTATTTATTAAATTAAATTTATTAATTTTGTACTTTAAAAATTTTAAGTTAAGTTTAAATATTAGTATTTCTATATAAGAAAAAAATAATTTTAAAATTTAAATGTACTAAAATAAATAATAAAAAAAAAGATTAATTTTCTATATAAAAGTCAATTAAAATAATAAAATTGATTTACTTTAAATATTTATGTACAATTAATTAAGATAATTTTTTATTTTGTCGTGATTTTTGGTGCACCGATAAAATTTTGATAGTTGAATAAATTTTTTATCTATTTTTAAAAAAGTATTTTAACTTGTTAATTATTGTGATTTATAATATTTTTTACGTAATTATCAAATAATATATTTACTACTTGTGTCCCAATTTATGTGGCTTCGATACAATTTTGAGAATCAACTAAAAAATTTATATATCTTTTAAATATTTTAAGTTATTAATTATTATAATTTGCAATACTTTTTCTTTTATCTCAATTTATGTGGCATTGCTAAAATAATGAGATGCTAAAATAATGAGTCAATAAAATCTCTCTATGTCTTTTAAATATTTTAAGTTATTAATTATTGTGATTCGTGGTAACAAATTAGTTTTGAACATGATAACCAATTAAATAAATAAATAAATAAAATTTACTTCCAATATGTAGTTATAGGTAATTAATAGAATATATTAAATATTTAAATCATTATAATGAAACAATGAAATTATTATATATTGGGGCATGATAAAATTTACTTCCAATATGTAGTTATAGGTAATTAATATAAATTAATAGAATATATTAAATTATTTAAACCACCTCTTCTATATAATAGAAAATTAAAAAAAAAAGTAAAGTAAAATATACATCGGTCATTATTGAGTACTTTGAAAAAGATTTTCTCTTTCAATATTGTCACCTACTAAGATCTTGTTAATTATTCTTTATATTTTGGTTTATAAAGAACATATTTTCCTTCCTAGCAACACCCCTTTAATTTTATATTTTAGTTTGTTTAGTAAGCTTTATACTTACCTTTTTCAGTTGGTATTGAATTATTATATTATTTAATTTTTACAAATTTAATTTGTAACATGATAGGACTAAATAGGCACCACGTTCTATAGTACTATTAAAATATTCAGTAATACTTCCTCCATTTTATATTAGTTGACCCTTATAAACTTGTCACACACATTAAAAAAATATTTATTAGGAATCTATTTTATCAAAATAGTCTTATTAATTATTCTTTAAAAATATAAATTTGAATATATACAACTTATTTAGTCATTTAATGATAAGGATATTATTGAAAGAACGTATTAAAATCCTCTTGATTTTATCAGTAGAATAACTAAATTGAAAAAAATATTTTTAGAAAGAGGGTCAACTAAATTAAAATGAAACGGTGGGAATATAAATTTCTTAAAATTAAGAAATAAATCTCATGGCAAAAATAGGAAACGAATTACATTCTTTTCACATTTGTCTTGTCTCCAAGGACTTTATCCATTTTTTTTAAAAATTTTATTTCAACTCCCATGAACAAATTGAAATAAAGTTGGTGCATAATAAAAGCACAAGAAAATAACGCTTCTCTCTTTCGCTCTTATATATATTCGTCTTCATCTTCATCTTCATCTTCTTCCTCACTTATCAACAAAAATGGCGGAAGGATTAGAAACGCTGCTGATAAATAAGAAGGAATACTACAAGAGTTGTCCTGGTTGTAAGGTGGATCGAAAGAAGGATGCTCAAACCGGTTTACCCATTAAAGAGCTCATCACTGTATGGGTCGTCATCCTTACCGCAGGTAACCTCCATTTTTCTTCGAACCTAACATTGTGTTTACCGCTGCATTTGCAAGGAACACAAATGGCCAAGCTGGTGGTTTCATAGAATTTTTTTTTTTTGATTGTTTATTAAAATATATTGTATTGTATGATATGGTTTAATTTTAGGTTTGATAATCATGAAAATGCTCACTTTATATATAATCATCGATTTTATGGAATCCATGATTTACTTTTTTTTTTTTAATTATATTCTTAATTAATATTATATAATCTTATTTTAATATTATTTAATTACACCTCCTATCCCGACCCCCCTCCCAGCCTCCCCCCACTTCCATTTAAAAAAAATAAAAAAAATTCAAACTTTTTCCTATACCACCCCTGCCTTGATTTAACCTCACTACATTTTTTTCTTTTTACATTTGGCTTTTAAAATAATTTAAAAATCTTTTTCTTAACCCCCTCACCCCCCGCTAGCCCCCTTCCCCATCAATTTCTTTTTTATTTTAAACTTATTTTAAAAAAAAAAAATCTTACATCGTCCCCCTACAATCCCCCACCACCACAGCCACACAACAAAAACATTAGTTTTTTTAAAAATAAAACTTTTTTCCCACCTCACTCCCTACCCCGACCCCTACTCCACTACCCCACCCTCAAATATTTATTAAAAAAATTATAAAAAAAAAATCTTATCCAAACCCCCTTTATCATATTCATTTTCACTATTTTGTGTTAAATATATACAAATACTTTTAGAAAATATTTTTCTACTTGTGTTACGAACACAACAAAATAAGTAAGAAACAATTTAATTTTTCTAGAAAATATTTTTTTGGATTTCATAGCGAACACACCCGGAGCATATACAAAAAATGCATTCAAACTTTGTACTTGTCGTGGTGTCACGTCTCAAAATATCAAAAAGAAATGAAATTTATTACTATAAAAAATAAATTCATTATATTTATTTTGATCTACTTTTTATTTAGTTTGTTAAAACTTACGTGAATTTAACAACTTAATATATCTATATGACATAATTTATGGCAAATTAGTAGGAAGAAAACAGTTTTATTAACAGTTATTAATAAATTTAATATTTATAATAATTAAGGACATTTTACTAAACTTACCCGTTACGATATAGTACCATACTATCAAATCAAAAAATAAAACTGTTATTAAACAACAGTATTTTTTATGTTTACAAACTTTTAAAATTAGCTTATTTTGAAAAAAAAAAAATGTTTTTGGATTTATTAGTTTTGACCATGCAAACATGTGGTGTTTATACTTCATATGTCATTGCTCATAAACGTGAACAGTCAACTTAGAAAGGATATGAATTTTGATTAAGGGTGATTTAGTATAAAAAAAAGAAAAAAAAAAAACTCTTACTTTCCCACATACTTTTTAGGTTGAAAAAGTTTTTTTAAGAAAGTATATCCAAGCTATAGGTATATACTATAATTTAAATTACGTCAAATCCATCGATAGGACCTCAAACTTATTCTGAAAATTCACTTAGACCCCTCAATTAAGGCTTGTACCTATTAAGCACCTCAAGTGCTAAAATTGATACCTATCAGACACAAAATGTTGATTTAGTAAGGACACTCTCTTTGAGCGGATGAACAGTAAATTAAATAATATTTTACCTTTTTATTAAAAAAATTATATTTAAATTATTTTATTAATATAATTTTTAATTATTTTAATATTTTATTATTATTTTTTTTAAGAAAAGCTCCCCCCCCACAATCATCATCTTCTTCAGAAACACCTACCCCCCTCCATCCCCCCAAATAATTATCAGTGAACAAGATTTGAAGAATTGAAGCTCCATTAAGCACAACAACAAAATCCTTGTCAATCTTCATGATTTCGAGACAATAAAATTCACCAAATCAGTTGAAAATTAACAAATCCATGAACAACAACAAAATCACTAATCAATCTTCACCATTAAAGACAACATCAAAAAATGGAGAAACTCCATTAAGCACAAAATGAGTAACCATTTTTCACCAATGTCAACAACATCAAAGATTTGAAAAAAAAAATCTTTCTTTTTTGGAGTTGATTTTTCGACGAGTCTCGTCGGAAAATGTTGACTGTGTTTCTACTCTCGTGTGTGTGAACTGTGTGTGTGAGTGAATGTGTGTGTTTGTGAGTGAACTGTGTGTGTAAGAGTGAATGTGTGTGTTTGTGTGTGATTTGAGTTGATTTTCCGGCGAATCTCGCCGAAAAATGTTGATTGCGTTGCTGCTCTCGTGCACGTGTGAACTATGTGTGCGTGTGAGTGAATGTGTGTGTTTGTGTGTGAGAGAACTGTGAAACGCCAGGAGAGGGGTGGTGTGAAGATGACGGGTGAGGGGTGAAGGTGAAGACGATGATTGTGTGTGAAGACGATTGGGGGTGGGGTGGGGGAGGGGGTGGTAAAGACGATGTCTGTGTGTGTGAGGGAAGACGACGGAGGAGGGTAGGGTGAAGAAGAAGACGATGATTGGGGGGTGGGGTGGGGTGAAGAAGATGATGATTGGGAGGTGGGAATGTTTTTTTTTTTTAATTAAAAAAATTATTATTAAATATAAATAGAAAAAAAAATCAGCAATTTTACATATATTTTTTTTGCCACGTAGTTTTTTTTATTGGGCATTTTTGCCACGTCACGCGAGTGTAACACACTCTCTATATACATTTTGCTGATTAGACGAAAAATGTCCAATTGGAACAAAATTTGAGGGTTTAGGGGTTCGATAGGTACAAGCCTTATTTTAGAGGTCTAAGTGAATTTTCGGGACAAGTTTAAGGTCCTATCGATGGGTTTGGCCTTTAAATTATGTGATATGAATCCCGGGGATTCAGTAGTAAATATTATTCTCTAATCTTATGTTCTTTGTTGCTTTATTGGGAACTAGAGAAATTACCGCGCTTCGCGCGATGATAAAAAATATAAATATTTTTAATAAATAATTAATAATTAATAACAATAAAATAAATAAATCTTTACTAATTAAAAATTTATTTTTGATACAGGACGAAAAGTATCCATTTGAATCGGATTTTGACTTGTGAATTATAAGCAAAACGTCATAAGTTAGAATCAGAACTTATATGTGCTTATAAGCAATTTTTAAATTTACCCTTCAAAAACACTTAAAAGTTATTTTTAACTTAAAAATATTTAAAATAAATCAATTTAAATGACCTATTAAAATTGGCAAAACTATATTAAGTGAAAAGTCTTTACAACCTTAATAAATGTAATTTTCACCTTTACTCACTTAAAAATGAAGCTGAAACATATATAAATATTAATACCTCCAACTTCATTCCAATGAAGTGTATTAATTGATATTTAAATGCCTCAATTATTATTTCATGGTGATTAAAAGAATAAAATTCTTTACCTCCTTACGTTATTTATAACACCAGTAATTTAGAAAGTATTAAAAATCTCACCAAATTTTATTTTACAAAAGCCCAAAACACACACAAACTTTAAAAAAAAAAAATATCGTTTCTCATCCAAACACATAGTTAAAATAATTATAATTGAATGAGTCCATTAAGTGCATTAATTAATTGTAAGAAAAATTATTTAAAATGGAATACTGAAAAAAAATTGGAGAAAAGAGGAAAAATTAAGGTAATGAGAACTTGATATATACCAAGAAGGAAAAGAGAGAAATATAAGGAATCTTATAAAAAGAATAATATTAGGTTAATTGGGGAGGAAAAATAATAGTATATTAACGTAATAGAAGGATAGAAATGGTATTAAAAAGTAATTAATTATATTAATTATTACTAACACTAATATGTAATATTTTGCATTGGCCAGCATTAGTATTTATCTTTTTTCCTTAGAATTTTGAGGATTTTTCTTTATTTTTTTATTCTGAATTTTTTCAAAAAGAATAGAAAATCTCTTCCTTTATTATAATTATCATTTACTACATTCTTAAATTCTCTTTCCTACATTAAATATATATGGTACTATGATAGTAAATTAGACCTTCCAAATGAAAGGTGGCCACGACGCATCACTCATTAGCGCAATTTATACACTTAATGCTCATTTATTCATTTGTAATTACTAATACATTAATTTTATTTCATGATATGTCCTTAATTTTTTTTTATTTCTTCTTCTTCTTCTTATTGTTATTATTATTATTATTATAATAACAACAATAATAATAATATGAATGAACTAAATAATAATAATACTAACAACAACAATAATAATATGAAATGAAATAAAAATGAAAGATCAAAAAAGGAAATGATACAATCAAATTCAACTTTCAATATTCCTTTTTATTTTTTTTCCTTATTTCATACTTTTAAATTTTTTATTTTATTTTTTACTATTTGTATAATACACTATTTCTCAAAGTTATAAAGAAAGAAAAAGAAGAAACAAATAAAACATAAAAGTTTCTTTTTTTTATGTATATAATTTTTTTTAAAATAAATCAGATAAATACACCATTTTAAAAAAAGTAAAAAGTAAAAAAAAGAAATGAACAAAACATAAATGGTTCTTTTACCTGTGTATAAAAGATTTCATAATTACCTCACGTTTATAAAAATTTTAGAATTAATTACCTCATTTTCCTCCCTCGCCTCCATCTTCCTTTATATTTCTCAAATTTTTTGTCATACATATTTATTGATAGTCCTAAAACTTAATCATAACTAAGACCAAATAACAAATATATTTCAATTATTAAAATTTATTTAGCTATCGGTGAATGTTGGTTGCTTTCTATTGCTTTACATGTGATTAATGAAAATAAGCTAGTCACCTCAAAAAATTAATTATAAATTAAGAAACTTAATTAATAATTAGTAAATTTTCAACTAAAAATTATTCATTTGAACCAAAAGGAATTATAGACTTAAAAATTGAACTTAAGAGGCTTTTGATATAGATATGAAAATAAGACAATACACATATTATTATATTTTTAATCATTAATTAAAAATAAAAATAAAAATAAAATCAATGCATAATTGTCCAAGCTCTTGCCGATATCCACTTCCACAAGCCTTTCACCATCTAAGAGCATCTTCTCTTTTTTTCAAGTGAAATAATAACATAAATATCATAGTGAAAATGAACGATAACCTTAGGTAAATCACATGAAATAAAACATATGAACTTCATTAGAAAGAAAAACGAAATGAATACATTAATGTCTCGGTATGTACTTTCACAAGCCTAAAAAAATCAATTATAAATAAAAAAAACATAATTGATAATTAGCAAATTTCCAACTACAAAGTTATTCATTTAAACAAAAGAAATTATTTACTTAAAAAATTGAACTTAAGAGGCATCATATATATATAGAGAGAAATAATATAATACACATATTGTTATATTTTTAAACATTAGTTGAAAAATAAAAAGAAAGTTGAAATAAAATGTTCGAGCTCTTGCCGATATCCACTTCCACAAGCCTTTCACCATTTAAGAGCATCTTCTTCTTTTTTCAAGTGAAATAAAAACATAAACATCATAGTGAAAATGAATGTTAATCTTGAATAAAATCGCATGAAATAAAACATATGAACGTCTATAGAAAGAAAAACGGAATGAATACATAAATGTCTCGATATCTACCTCCAAAAGCATATCACCATTCAAAAGTCTTCTTCTTTTTTCCAAGACAAACAAAAACATGAATATAATAGTGAAAATGAAGGGTGACCTTGGATAGCATCTCATGAAACAAAAAATTATGAATTTATATACAAAAAAATAAAGGAATCCATAAGGTATCATTAACTTTTGTATTAAATATTTAGGGGTTATAAATATAAAATCATGAATAGCTTGAGAGTTACAAATATTATTTGTAGAAATTAAATAGATGAGTTACCTCAAACATTTTTTTTTCTTTTATTACATAATAAATAGAGTTTAAATGTGTTGACTTTTAATTTTTCTTTAAACACACAAATATTTAAAATAAGAAAAAAACTCAATAAATATCCAAAAAAAATCACAAAAAAGATAAATAGGTTTGAATATGCCACATAAGTTTGACTATTGATCTCTTTTATAACACTCCGTACAATTATGATGGTGTAATTTATTAGTACTATTATTATTATTATTATTTTTTGTCGCATGGAGTTCATGTCAGATATTTTTATATAGTATTAGATTGTGAAGATCTCGTATATGATGTTGGAATCTTAAGTTTAATAAATATTAATTTTCAAAATGTCGTACCTTGGACCCATATATCACTTGTATATAATTTATTATAAGTTGGTAGTCCTATGTCTCCCAAAGAGATTAGTATTTCGCAGATAAATATTCTTCAAATATATATTGAATAAACGCGAATGTATAATACTAATATTTCACGTAGTAATAAAAAAAATGGTACCAATGGATAGTAACGAAAGAAGATTGTTACGCAATTGTTTGTAAGCAAAAAGTCTTAGATAGTTATTGCTATTGATAGCTTCTTTTAGATGATCCTTCTTTCGATTTTTTACCTATTGATATATTCTAACTGATGATTTCTTTTTCTCTTTCTGTTTTCATGGGATTCAACTCTGATCAGAACTTCCAATATTATCTCTCTTTCCATTTCTTTATTTTATGGTAACATCACTCAACTCTTTGCTCTTTCTTTCTAGTTCATGTTTCCCATAACACACATCACATGATCAAGTGAAGTGGAGCAAATCTACTCAGTCTTTATAATAGCTCTTGTTAGTAACTTGTTTTGACTGGGTATGGTGTGAGCTTTTCATCTTTGAGAATTGGCCCAAGTTTGGCAATGAACTTATGTGTTCTGTTCCAAGGACCTGCTCCTTATTCACAATTTGTTGATTTAATTTTGATGTGAAAATGTTGTTTAATTAATTCCGTTCTACTCCCTTCTTCACTTAAAGGCCAAAGCTTTTTGCATTTCTGCAACCTGTCTTCCCCAAAGCTTTAATGATTTTGAATAGGTAGTGGTATGGTCTGCGTACACTCTATCTTCCCCAGACTCCACTATGTGGGAATACACTGGGTATGTTGTTGTTGTTGTTGGTTCCCTTTACTATTTTATATATTGCATAAAACTTATTGTCTATACTGCTATATTTTCTTGCTAACGTTATTTTATTTCAGCTGTAAAAATCCGGGTATCAAGCTTGAAATTTTAGCTTATTTGAAGTTACCACATTTTGCATGCATGAAACTGGTTAACCGAGGGATGACATTTCTTATCATGAAGATAATTTCATGCTATATTACGATTTACGACAATTCATTGTTTTCCAAATTTTGGCTTCCTGTACAGATAAGGGACTTCCACATTGCAGAGAGAGAGGAAGATATTAGTACATATGCAGGTTATGTAGGTTAGCTTATTTCATGCTTTAATCTGGATGTTGATGTATATGATTATATAAAGGTCTGTCGAAAAAAATGCTTATGAATTTCCTCAAAAACTGAAGATTCTGCATATATGCTTGGAAGAGCTCTGACATCTGTTTTCTGGGGAGCAGTGGCTGATCGATATGGCCGAAGACCAGTTATAATTTTCGGCACTTTTGTAGTGTATGACTAATCTTTAATGAAATGTTCTTTTTTAAACTTCACTTAAATGTCAAAAAGTCTGTACCTTTAGCTTTAATTGTGCTGCAGGGTTATTTTCAATACTCTCTTTGGTCTTAGTGTCAACTTCTGGATGGCAGTCATTACACGGTTGCTGCTCGGTTTATTAAATGGTTTGATTGGACCAATAAGGGTATGCTATCGGTTTATTTCCATCTTATAATTCAGAATTGCATCCTCAGCTATTCTATTAAGGTGCTTACCTTCCATGCTTAGGCATATGCCGCTGAAATTTTTCGTCCAGAATATCCAGCACTGGGAATGTCAACGGTAATATGCCCTCCGTTTTCGGTTATGCGAATGATTTCTAAACAAATGAGAGCATTTCAGACAATTTTGGAGTGACAAAAGACATGGCAAGAATGTATTTTTTGGATGACCATTTAGGCAGTGGATTTTAGGGAATTTATTTACTTTATTATATGTTTGAATTGTTTCAGATTAGTAGCGCATGGGGCATTGGATTGATTATCGGCCCAGCTTTAGGAGGCTTCCTTGCTCAGGTATTTTCTTTTCCTTAGCTAATTCCGTTTTGTATTCCATCATCCTGTTAGGGAAAGAGAGTTGAGTCTTTTTAGGTAATTTCATAGCCTTAAATTTCTCTGCCAATCTTGGCAAAAGAATTGAGAAACACTTTGAGAAAATTTACATCAGCATATATGCTCTAAATGTCTGCTTTTACCTAAGCCTGCAGAGAAATATCCAGCTGTATTCTCAAAGGATTCTGTATTTGGGAGGTATTCTGCCTTCTTTCTTTTCGTATTTGTGTATCTTCTTCTGTTGCTTGAATTGCACCTCGACTCCACCGTATTATCATTTTCTGCAGGTTTCCCTACTTCTTGCCTTGCTTATGCATATCACTGTTCTCCTTGGTTGTCGGTATTGCTTCATTTTGGATGCCGGTAAATCTATGTGATTATATTGATGACTTCTTGGTTTATGTCACGTGTTATTTCTGTCAAATCTTGTTTGCAGCCATACAATTAGTATTTCACCTCCGGAGCAAACTTTAAATTCTCACACACTTTTAATGGACAATCGTTACAAATTATTTCAGATACCCATACTACTTTAATTTCCAATTTTGCTGAGGATGAAAATCATCTATGATCTAACCATCTTTTGACATTTAATATGTTGAGTTGTTTTTTAGCTTCCGTATATTCGTGAGGCGGGTGTGGAAGGGCTTGTTCTAGTTGAAGTTCTAGTTCTGATTGATTTAAACTTACCCCGAGACATAATGACATATAGAGGTTTTTCTTAGTTCTTTTTCTTCTTGTGGTTGGGAGCGTACAACATGTTGAAAGAACGCAAACTAAGGCTTAAGTGAAGTGGCATGTGAGGTATAGGATAAGGAGATGTGGTAATAGGGTTCATCTCTGGTGTTTAGGTGATGAGAAAACTCTTTAAATACAATGGTAAAGTTGCTGCCATGTGACCAGGAGGTCACGGGTTCAAGCCTTGGAAACAGCCTCTGCCAGAAATGCAAGGTAAGGCTGCGTAAGATACACCCTTGTGGTGGGGCCCTTCCTCGGACACCGTGCATAGCGGTAGCTTTAGTGCACCGGGTTGCCCTCTTACTTTAATCCGTGCGTCTTTGTTTCTATTTTAATATATTATTCATCCTTAAACCTCATGGATTGCAGGAAACACTACACTATCATGATTCAAGAATGCCGCCTCAAAGTTCATACAAGACTCTGGAGGCTGCATCTGATACAAAAGGAGGAGGCGAATCAACCCCAAAACAAAGCCTTCTCAAGAACTGGCCATTGATATCGGCTATCATCATATACTGCATCTTTGCTTTGCGTTCCAGAATTATGTAGCCAGCATAGGTTGAGACATCATAGCCTGATATATGAGGGTAGATGAGGTGGCTTAATGTAACACCCCGTACTTAATTACGTGCATTAGCCATGGTTATATGTGTTGGAGTATATGTATTGATCATAAGTTAGGTATATATGAGTTTAAGTATGAGTATTGATTATTTTGAGATGGTTTCAAGTGTATAGTTTGATTATATGTGTATGGGAATCGACTTTATTTATACCGGAATTTGCTCGTCAAAGTTTCTATGCGAAGTTTATCGAGTTAGCTTTCCAACGATATAAAGATTTCTGAAAACAGATGAGTATCGGATATAAGCGAGCATGTTCGAAACTTGAAAACGGTGGACGCAATGAACAGTAAATGTGCAGAAATTTTCTGCACACAAAAGTACTGCAGCCAAACAGATTTTTGGGTCGACTTTAAATGATCATAAATCCTTGTACAAAATGAATTGTATGAGCTGCTATATATCGATGAGAAGCCCCGAGAGTCTTCTTTCTAATGCAATTCGTTTCATCCAAATCCAACGTCTGAGTAAGGAGTTATACTCGTTTTACTTCAGCCTCTCAAAACAGATTTTTAGGGTCAACTTCAAACGATCATAATTCCTTGTACAGGACAAACTGGGTGACCTACTTTATATGAAATGAAAGACCTTTGAATTATCTATCCAACGATATCAATTTCACCCAAATACGATATCGGAGTGAAGAGTTATGGTCGATTTACATTAGCCTATCAAAACAGTCCACCATGGACAGATTCGAATTTACTTAAATTTTTAAGGGCAATATGGTCATTTTCCATCACCTCATGGACGAAAATTGGTCATTATATACATATACTTAGCCTCATATCCATCATGTTATCATCCAAATTATTGAAGAATAAGAAACCCTAGTCTAAGTTCAACTCCAATTATCTTGTGATTCAACCGTAGAAAGTCCAAATTGATTCCGTAGTTGTGTTCACCGTCTCGAGGGCTTCGAGAAGCACCCCTTATTTGTGCCAACAGGACTTCGAAATCAAAAGGGCCATTTTATGATAAGTGATTTGTAAAGGCGGGAAGTTGTGTTGAATTGGTATCCGAATCTACAACGAGGTATGTAAAGCATACTCTAACGATGTTCTTTGGCATGAAAACACCAATGTTCCATCAAGTAAGATTCCGAGGTTGTCCAAAAACATGTATTGTTCTACATTACCAACGAAGTTGTTTCCATTCTATAAAGTGTCAAAATGCTTCATTGATATACCAAAAGGCTCTTATTTCATTGTTGTGATATTGATGATTCTGAAACACATTGTTGATGTACCAATGAGTCTTTATTACGTCGTTACTGTATAGAAGGTCTATTACTTGGTTCTTATTGATGTATCGTTGTTTCAAAGTATCAAAAATGTGGTGGCGACCGAAATAACAATCTCAAAGATTAATTGAACTAAGTGATGGAAGTTCTCTCTTATCGGGTGGTATCCCAGGGGCATAAGCCTAGCATGGGTCGATCCCTATTTACGTGTTTATGGGTGGTATCCCAGGGGCATAATCCTAGCATGGGTCGATCCCAGTTGATATGTACTGGAGGCAGCCTAATGGTCATAGTATAGTACATTAATGATTACAAAGATGTTAAGAACGAAGGTAAAGTGATTGAATAAATTCAATGTACAGGTTGTCACAAGTTCTAGTAAGTGTGGTCCACTTCTATTACGATTTATTCACTTGTTTCGGATTTCTATTGAGCTCCTATATCATATGTGATTATCTACAGCTTTACATACTCAGTACATATTTCGTACTGACGTCCCCACGGGGACCTGCATTTCATGCTACAGGCACAGGTACCTCAGCTCATTCACAGCATAGATAGGAGTCAGGTCATACAACTATTGTTGGTGAGCTCCAGTTTGCTTCGGAGTTTTCCGAGTCGGTTCCTTATATTTTGTTATTGTACAGGAGTTATGTGTGGGCGGGGGTTTGTCCTGACCCTAGTTATGTCATGTATATCCTAGAGGCTTTGTAGACATAAGGAAGGGTAAAGTCATGGAAGTTTATATAGTGATGTTATATCTGTATATGTGGTGGCCCCGACGGCCAAGAATTATATATATATATATATATATTTGTGCGTGTTGTACTGATACAGGTAATTAGATCCTTCTATATGCAACGAAGTGCTGTCCAAATTTTTGGTGACATGTAAGGAAAAGTACAGGTATTTGAACGGGTTCTCCCGGGCCTTCTCGGCTTCGGGTGCCAGTCCAGCCCGATGAGATTTTGGGGCGTGACAAAAGTGGTATCAGAGAGGTTCGTCCTAGTGAGTCTACAAAGCCGTGTCTACATAGAGTCTTGTTTATCGGTGTGTTGTGCACCACATCTATAAACAGGAGGCTATGGACATTTAGGAATTGTTTCTTTTCTTCATGTCTTATATCGTGCGATATAGCTTATATTGTATATGAAGTCATAGTTGACCACTGAATCAGTTTGTTTCTCTTATTATAGTAATGATGCCGGTTACCAGAAGCAAGAATACCGGTAAGCAAGTAGATGTGGCTGCCGGAGAGGGGACTAGTAAGTCACCCACTATACCAGCTAATCAAAGTGAGGCTCCAGCTGAGCATGCATCAGAAACTTCCCCCAGTCCGGAAGAAATAAGGGAGAGGAGAACTATATCCCCAGAGCCACCTATTAATGTTGTTGATCAAGATCTTAGAAATGCAGTGCAACTTTTGACTCGTATAGTTGCTGGGCAAGCTCAAGGGCGAGCCATTCCTACTGCAGGTTCTAGTGGTATAGATAGGGCGGCTAGTCTTCGAACACAGGATTTTCTTAAGATGGATCCGCCTACTTTTACCGGATCCGATCTTAACGAAGATCCGCAAGACTTTATTGATCAGATCCAAAGAGCCCTAGAGGTGATGCATGTATCGGGCAGAGAGACAGTGGAGTTAGCCGCGTATAGATTCAAAGGTGAGGCTATATATTGGTATGAAGACTGGAAACGGTCAAGGGGCATTTATGCACCCCCAGCTACTTGGAAAGAGTTCAAAGAGGCATTTATTGATCATTATCTTCCATATGAGACTCGTCAGGCCCGTGCGGATCAGTTCTTAAATCTTCGACAGTGTAATACAAGTGTGAGGGAGTATAGTCTTCGATTTAATTCTTTGTCCAGATATGCTCCTAATGTTATAGCTACTATGGATGGCAGAGTTCATCGGTATGTGGATGGATTGGATCCGTATTTGGTTAGGGATTGTACTATTGCCGCTTTGAACAAAGATATGGACATAGCGAAGATCCAAGCTTTTGCACAGAAAATGGAAGATCAGAGGCAGAGGAGAAGAACACAGGAATCAGAAAGAGGATATTCCAAGAGAGCCAGATCTACAGGGCAGTTCATGGCATCTCAAGGAGGGTTCAGACCACAGTTTTCTGCTAGACCACCTAGGCCATTATCTTCTTATTCTGCAGCTAGTGCCCCACCACAGTTCCAAGGGTCCAGAGGAAATCAATTTGGGCATAGAAGTGAGAGTCAGAGTTCGCGGATAGTTGGGTACCAAGGGCAAGAGAATATGAGCCAATCGAGACCTCCTCGAGAGCCATGCAATAAATGTGGAAGGTATCATTTGGGCGCATGTCGGCTGGGGACCAATGTTTGCTTTTGGTGCGGTATGTCGGGGCATATGATGACGGAATACCCACGAAGAGACATAGGGGGTATGGCACGACCTACGGGGTTATTTGTTGCATCATCATCATCGATGCCTTATTCAGGAAGGGGTGCACAACCAATGCGTCGTGTTAGAGGTGATAGAGGAGCCACGGGTTCTAGCGGGGCTCAAAATCGTACGTATACTCTAGCGGATCGACAGAATTTAAAGGCTTCCCCAGATGTGGTTACGGGTACGTTGTCTATCTTTTCATTCGATTTATATGCCTTAATTGATCCTGATTCCACATTATCTTATGTTACTCCATTGGTTGCTGGAAAGTTCGAAAGAATACCCGAACTATTAGTTAATCCATTTGAAGTATCCACACCGGTTGGGGAATCTATTATAGCTAGAAGGGTTTATCGAAACTGCATAGTAATTGTTTGTGGTCGTGATACGATGGCTGATCTTGTAGAGTTAGAAATGGTAGATTTTGATGTTATAATGGGTATGGACTGGTTGGCGTCTTGTTATGCCACAATTGATTGCTGCACGAAAAAGGTATATTTCCATTTTCCAAATGAATCAGTCCTTGAATGGAAAGGTGAAATTAGCGCGCCAAGAGGTAGATTTATTTCTTATTTTAAGGCAAGAAGAATGATTTCCAAGGGATACATATATCATTTAGTTAGAGTAAGGGATACAGAAGCAGAGCCACCAACTTTTCACGCTGTTCCGGTGGTAAATGAATTTCCTGATGTATTTCCTGAAGATCTTCCAGGTTTGCCTCCTGAACGAGAAGTAGAGTTTGGTATTGATATAATACCAGGCACCCAACCAATCTCCATTCCGCCGTATAGAATGGCCCCAGCAGAATTACGAGAATTGAAAGAGCAATTGAAAGATTTGCTAGAGAAGGGATTCATAAGGCCTAGTATGTCCCCCTGGGGAGCACCAGTGTTATTTGTGCGCAAAAAGGATGGCTCGCTAAGGATGTGTATTGATTATCGGTAATTGAATAAGGTGACTATTAAGAATAAATATCCTCTCCCAAGAATTGATGATTTATTTGATCAGTTACAGGGCGTCAAGTGTTTTTCTAAGATTGATTTGAGGTCAGGTTACCACCAAGTGAGGGTCAAAGAGAAGGATATACCCAAGACAGCTTTCCGAACACGATATGGTCATTATGAGTTTCTAGTTATGTCATTTGGGCTAACAAATGCACCTGCAGCTTTTATGGATTTGATGAATAAGGTGTTTAAGCCATTCCTGGATGTATTTGTGATAGTTTTTATAGATGATATTCTAGTTTATTCTAGATCAGAAGAGGACCATGCCAATCACTTACGACAGGCATTGCAGACTCTTCGTGATTGTAAGCTTTATGCAATGTTCTCTAAATGTGAGTTTTGGTTAAAGTCGGTGGAATTTTTGGGTCATATTGTATCTAGTGAAGGGATAAAGGTTGATGCTCAAAAGATAGAAGCTGTGAAGAACTGGCCAAGGCCCACAACGCCTACGGAGATTCGTAGTTTTCTCGGGTTGGCCGGTTATTATAGAAGGTTTGTTAAAGACTTTTCTTCCATTTCAGCACCCTTAACCAAGCTAACACATAAAGCATCCAAGTTCCAATGGAATGATACGTGTGAGGAGAGTTTCCAAGAATTGAAGAATAAGTTGACTTCTACACCTGTGTTGGTACTTCCAGAAGGTACAGAAGGGTATACAGTGTATTGTGATGCTTTGAGAATTGGTTTAGGATGTGTATTAATGCAACATGGTAAGGTGATAGCATATGCCTCAAGGCAATTGAGGCCACATGAGAAAAATTACCCCACACATGATCTTGAGCTGGCAGCGGTTATCTTTGCTTTAAAAATATGGCGCCACTATTTATATGGGGTTCATGTTGATATATATACTGATCACAAGAGCTTAAGGAGAACGTTCAGAGTGGTGCGACCAAGGCATTTGAGCTTACGCGAGAAGGAGTACTTCAGTGCCAAAACCGATTGTGTGTGCCGGATGTAGACGGGCTAAGAAAGAAGATTATGACAGAGGCACATTTTTCAAGGTATTCCATTCATCCAGGATCAACCAAAATGTATCAAGATTTGAAAGATATGTATTGGTGGAATGACATGAAAAGGAACATCGCAGAATTTGTAGCTGAATGTCCAAATTGCCAACGAGTTAAAGTGGAACATCAAAAGCCCGGAGGCTATATGCAATGCATATATCTTCCAATTTGGAAGTGGGACATGATCAACATGGATTTTGTTACAGGTTTGCCTCGTACAGCTCGGAAATTTGATTCTATATGGGTGATTGTGGATAGGCTTACTAAATCCGCACATTTCTTACCCGTTAAGACCACTTACACAGTTGAAGAATATTCGAAGTTGTATGTTAAAGAAATAGTCCGATTACATGGGGTGCCAACTTCTATTATATCGGATCGGGGAACTCAATTTACCACAAACTTTTGGAAGTCTTTCCAACGGAGTTTGGGAACACAAGTGAATCTGAGTACAACTTTTCACCCTCAGACGGATGGACAAGCAGAGCACACCATTCAAACACTTGAAGATATGCTACGAGCATGTGTTATAGATTTTAAAGGCAGCTGGGATGATCATTTACCTCTTATTGAGTTTGCCTACAGTAATAGCTATCATTCAAGTATCAAAATGGCACCATATGAAGCTTTATATGGGAGGAAGTGTAGATCACCAATAGGATGGTTCGAAGCGGGTGAAACTCTTATGTTCAGATCGGATCTTGTGTATCAAGCCATAGAAAAAGTCAAGGTGATTCAGCAACGGTTGAAAACAGCCCAAAGTCGACACAAGTCATATGCGGATAGTAGAAGAAGAGGTCTAGAGTTTTCGTTAGGCGATTGGGTATTTTTGAAAGTATCGCCAATGAAAGGGGTGATGAGATTTGGCAAGAAAAGAAAGTTGAGTCCACGATATATAGGCCCGTATAAGATTATTCGAAGATGTGGGAAAGTTGCTTATGAATTAGAGCTACCCCAGGAACTCTCATCAGTGCATCCAGTATTTCATGTATCGATGCTTCGAAAGTGCATCGGAGATCCACCCCTTATTACTTCTACTGAAGATGTGCAAGTAACAGAAGATCTTACCTATGAGGAGATGCCTATTGCTATATTAGATCATCAAGTTAAGAAGATGAGAAACAAAGAAGTAGCATCGGTGAAAGTACTTTGGAGAAATCAACAAAGGGAAGAGATTACATGGGAAGCGGAGGAAGTAATGAAATCGAAATACCCTTATTTGTTCAAAAGTGAAAAAGAAGTGCAAGGAGTAGAACTGGGATGCTAACAAGTAAGTTTTTACATATGCATAATATCTATATGATGACGTGAATATCAATTATGAATTCGAACTTGTTTCGGCTAAATAACTACATTCACATTCGAGGACGAATGTCCTTAAGGGGGGAAGGATGTAACACCGCGTACTTAATTACGTGCATTAGCCATGGTTATATGTGTTGGAGTATATGTATTGATCATAAGTTAGGTATATATGAGTTTAAGTATGAGTATTGATTATTTTGAGATGGTTTCAAGTGTATAGTTTGATTATATGTGTATGGGAATCGACTTTATTTATACCGGAATTTGCTCGTCGAAGTTTCTATGCGAAGTTTATCGAGTTAGATTTCCAACGATATAAAGATTTCTGAAAACAGATGAGTATCGGATATAAGCGAGCATGTTCGAAACTTGAAAACGGTGGACGCAATGAACAGTAAATGTGCAGAAATTTTCTGCACACAAAAGTACTGCAGCCAAACAGATTTTTGGGTCGACTTTAAATGATCATAAATCCTTGTAAAAAATGAACTGTGTGAGCTTCTATATATCGATGAGAATCCCCGAGAGTCTTCTTTCTAATGCAATTGGTTTAATCCAAATCCAACGTCTGAGTAAGGAGTTATACTCGTTTTACTTCAGCCTCTCAAAACAGATTTTTAGGGTCAACTTCAAACGATCATAATTCCTTGTACAGGACGAACTGGGTGACCTACTTTATATGAAATGAAAGACCTTTGAATTATCTATCCAACGATATCAATCTCACCCAAATCTGATATCGAAGCGAAGTGTTATAGTCAATTTACTTTAGCCTATCAAAACAGTCCACCATGGACAGATTCGGATTTACTTAAATTTTTAAGGGCAATATGGTCATTTTCCATCACCTCATGGACGAAAATTGGTCATTATATACATATACTTAGCCTCATATCCATCATGTTATCATCCAAATTATTGAAGAATAAGAAACCCTAGTCTAAGTTCAACTCTAATTATCTTGTGATTCAACCGTAGAAAGTCCAAATTGATTTCGTAGTTGTGTTCACCGGCTCGAGGGCTTCGAGAAGCACCCCTTATTTGTGCCAACAGGACTTCGAAATCAAAAGGGCCATTTTATGATAAGTGATTTGTAAAGGCGAGAAGTTGTGTTGAATTGGTATCCGAATCTACAACGAGGTATGTAAAGCATACTCTAACGATGTTCTTTGGCATAAAAACACCAATGTTCCATCAAGTAAGATTCCGAGGTTGTCCAAAAACATGTATTGTTCTACATTACCAACGAAGTTGTTTCCATTCTATAAAGTATCAAAATGCTTCATTGATATACCAAAAGGCTCCTATTTCATTGTTGTGATATTGATGATTCTGAAACACATTGTTGATGTACCAATGAGTCTTTATTACGTCGTTATTGTATAGAATGTCTATTACTTGGTTCTTATTGATGTATCGTTGTTTCAAAGTATCAAAAATGTGGTGGCGATCGAAATTACAATCTCAAAGATTAATTGAACTAAGTGATGGAAGTTCTCTCTTATCGGGTGGTATCCCAGGGGCATAAGCCTAGCATGGGTCGATCCCAGTTGATATGTACTGGAGGCAGCCTAATGGTCACAGTACAGTACAGTAATGATTACAAAGATGTTAAGAACGAAGGTAAAGTGATTGAATAAATTCAATGTACAGGTTGTCACAAGTTCTAGTAAGTGTGGTCCACTCCTATTACGATTTATTCACTTGTTTCGGATTTCTATTGAGCTCCTATATCATATGTGATTATCTACAGCTTTACATACTCAGTACATATTTCGTACTGACGTCCCCACGGGGACCTGCATTTCATGCTACAGGCACAGGTACCTCAGCTCATTCACAGCATAGATAGGAGCCAGGTCATACAGCTATTGTTGGTGAGCTCCAGTTTGCTTCGGAGTTTTTCGAGTCGGTTCCTTATGTTTTGTTATTGTACAGGAGTTATGTATGGGCGGGGGTTTGTCCTGACCCTAGTTATGTCATGTATATCCTAGAGGCTTTGTAGACATAAGGAAGACTAAAGTCATGGAAGTTTATATAGTGATGTTATATCTGTATATGTGGTGGCCCCGACGGCCAAGTATTATATATATATATATTTGTGCGTGTTGTGCTGATACAGGTAATTAGATCCTTCTATATGCAACGAAGTGCTGTCCAAATTTTTGGTGACATGTAAGAGAAAGTACAGGTATTTGAACGGGTTCTCCCGGGCCTTCTCGGCTTCGGGTGCCAGTCCGGCCCGATGGGATTTTGGGGCGTGACACTTAACCTGCTATATGAAGGTTTCCACTGTTCTCATTAGAGTTACCTGTTATATTAGGGTCACTCACATATTTTCCTTACCAGTGGCGCGGTATTGACACCCTTCCAATCAGGGCACAGATTGGACCCCAATTCAGCTATAATGCGTCATTTGGGGCATTTCGGTTAGATGACTACCTCCAACAGTCTTAGTATCAATCTTAGTAAAAGAACTCAGATAGTTCTTCAAAATTCAGGACTGTCAGACACAGTATGGAACTCGGCTAGTTCCATCAGATTCAGGACTGTTAGATACAGTCACTTATGTTATCAGTTATCAGAATTCAGTCATTAGTCATGTCAGTCATCAGCACACTTATGTTATCACGATTTCAGATATAGTTACTATGTATGCATGCATGTATTCTCATGTTCGTATTAGTCAGTTAGCCAGTATTGTTCATGCATATGAACTCCATGCATTCAGCCTACCTCATATGCATACCAGTACATTCAAAGTACTGACGCATTTGCGCTGTGGTGTCTTATACCATAGGTTCAGACACACGAGCTCCAGAGCATCAGTAGATTCCAGATATCAGTAGTCAGAGTTAGCAGTGAGTCCTCATCCTTCGAGGACATGATTATTTCTCTATTATCTCATTAATTAGTTTATTAGTTGGAGTTAGTTGGGGACATGTCCCATCAACTCCTTACTCAGATAGTTCTGTCAGTTAGAGGTTTTTTAGACTATCATGTTTCAGACTTCAGTATGTTCAGTTTTATTTTGGGTATTCTATTACCCCACGCTGATGTTATATCATTCAGATCATGTTTAGTATTGAACCTTATGACCTTTCAGTGCATGTTTCCGCATTATTATGTCATATTATGCAGTGTACATGTATAGATATCAGTCATTGGTTAGCTTGTGATCCTTCGGGGTCATGAGCACCGTGTAGAATTTCGGGTACCAGATTCGGGGCGTTACAGCATCCAGTGCCCAGGACATGTAAATTTTGCTCGATATATCTAGAGCAACAAATTCGTGTTTGAATATATTCGATATTATTTAAGAAAATTAAATACTAACCTTTATTACCTGTATTTGCTCGGGATAGTAAAGACTTGTGTTGATATATAAAATTACCTACGTAACGAAATATAATGATGAAACCAGGGAGAATTTCTCTATTAATATTTTCACAACATCACATTTTCTACACAAAATATAGGCTATTTATAGCGAAGTAAAAAGATGGAATCTTATCCTAAGAAAAGAGGTGATGGATGACTTTGATATTGAGTCTTTTAGAATAGTGACACAAGTCACTTCATTTGGACACATGGACATTTACCATGTTCCATAACACTTAAATACTTTTACAAGTTATTTTTCGCTCCTACTCAAAATGACTATGTACCTAGTTAAAGCTTTTGAAGTTAATAACTCAAATGGTCACTCAACTTATGACTTTTTCCTCAGAAAGTCACTCAATTTTATTTCTTACTTCAAAAGTCACTCAACTAATGATTCATTCTCTCAGAAAGTCACTCAATTTCGATTTTTACTTCACAAGTCATTTAACTATAAGTGTTTCACTTACAAAGTTACTCAACCAATTTAATTAATTTTTTCATTAAAATTTGCTAACATGAAATTTTATTTTAAATCAAAATTCTAAAAAAAAAACATTTGAACCATATAATGACATATCTCATGTTTACTTTACATTTAATCCTCTGAAAATTTTAAATATCCTAAATAGTTTATATCAATTCGCTTATAATGTTATATTAATTTTTAAGATTTTCAGAATCATATTCATTTAACTAATTAGATTTAATTAACTTTCGATGTGACACTTATTTACTGAATGAATTTTTCTATCATAACGTAATTTTTTATATTACCACTTACATAATATACACATACATCAAATAAATACAGTAGATTTTATTCCTATTAAGTTGATAAAAGAAAACGTTAAAGATTTTAAACTAGAATGGTATGGCACAAAACATTAGCAAATGTTATCAAACATTAGTAACATTATAATATATACACTGCAATGAGGTAAAAATTAGCAACAAAAATTATACAATCAAATAATTATGATTTTGAGATATTAATTGATGATCTGTATGACTATATATATTTTAAATTATAGAGTAATCATTGGACAAGAAAAATTATAAAAAATAGTCGTGAGAACAAAATTTAAGAAATAAAAAAATATTTATTTAAACCATTTAAATGAAATTTGGATATGTGCGGGTCATTAAATGAAAGTCTTTTTTATTTTTTGTGTTAAATATAATTACATTTTAGTAAATTTTAATAAAAAAATTAATTAAATAACTTGAGTGGCTCTGTAAGTAAGACACTCATAGTTGAATGACTTTGTAAGTAAGACACTCATAGTTGAGTGACTTTATAAGTAATACTCTCATAGTTGAGCGACTTTTGGAGTAAAAACTAAAGTTGAGTAACTTTCTGAGAAGAGAACACATAGTTGAGAGACTATTGAAGTAAGAATCAAAATTGAGTAATTTTTTTGAGAGAAAAACCATAAGTTGAGTGACCATTTAGTTATTAACTCGAGCTTTTGACATCAAAGTCAAAGATTTGTTGATTTTGATATCAAATATTGAATAGACTAAGAAGAGGACATGAAATATTTATCACAATTAATGTTGTTGTTGTTTTTTTCTTTTTCAAAAAAATATATTCAAAGTAATTATTTTGGAGTGAGTGTGAAAATTCTCAAGGTGCTAAATTTAGAGCTACATATTGTATTTGATTATGAATATAAATTGAAATTATTTTTGAATTTTTGTGAGAAAGAGTGAAAAAAGTGAAAATAAATTACACAACTCCATGTCGTATTTGAATTTTTATGACCAAACAACATTTTTAAAATGAAGTGAAAAAATTTTAAAAGAAAAAAATTCTTATGGTCAAACGGATACCACGATTAGCCATAAAAATACGAGTTTATTGCATTTTGAACCCTTAATGTGTGCTCTCTTTTGTAACTTACACCCTATTCTATTTTTTCTTAATGATTTACACTCCAAATTCTTTATTTCCATACAAAACAATAAAACCACCCTTTTCATAATTCTTTCATGAAGGTAAAATAAAATTAATAATATATTATTATGTTTTTAAAAATTTACAAGATTTGTTTAATTTGAGTAGCCACTTGTTTTTTGTTTTGAGATCTTTTTCTATCATTTTCATATCTTTACGATAATGTGGATATTCGTGACACAATTGAGTTTCGTTTTCTCCTTTCATGTACAATGAGTCATAGATATAACCGAAAACATTCTAAGATATTTCGATCCAAATAAAATTTTTGCACCAAAATTAAGAAAGAAGCATATAATTACAATATTTTCTTAAGAAGGTTAGTAATTCCATAATTCTAATCAGTTGTAGTGGGTTGTTGACCATCAAATAACAATTTCTTAGAATGCTTACTTAGTTAAATCACAGAAAAATCGTAGTTCAACAATACCGTTCAAGACAAATTATATTCATCGATCTATTATTTTTGTTTCAAAACAACGGGTAAAACTTATACGCACCCGGTGTATACACCAAGTCAATACATGCATGCCTTGTGTTTGAATTTAAAGTTTATGTTACTTAATTATGATTAATCAATATGTATTTTGCTTAATTTAATTACATAACCATGGCAAAGAACATTAGTTTGGTGTATACACCGGGTGCGTGTAAGTTTTTACCCAAAACAAAGGAGAACCCAATCAATTTTAAATATAAAGTCATTATTATTGTTATTTCTATTTTATCCTAATGAAAGAAGGAAAAAATATATAAACTAGCAACCTTAAGACATTAATTACAATTTATAGAAATAATTTTTCAAAATTACAACTAATAACAAAATTAGCAATATTTTACCTTCGCTTGAAAAAAGCGCGTGACTTTAACTCACCTTTCTACCTTCTCCTTTTTTCACGCCATATACCAATTTCAGCTTCCTCCAACTCTTTTTTTTTTTTCAAATTCCATTTTTCTCTCTCTAAATCTTGATAAAATTTGCATCCAACTATTAAGGTAAGTTTGTTTTTCAATTAATGCATGTTATATTTTCCATATAAACTCTTTTATATCTTTTATTGTCGATTTTTTTTTCATTCTTCTTCTTCTTGGTCTGTTAGGGTTTGATTTTATTTTTTTCGTTTGTGTTGAATTCTTTAGTTTTCCGATATAATAGCACAACATGCAAATAGTAGTAGTTCAGTTAGGGGTAATAAACCAATGGATTTAGTTTCCGATGAACTTCCATCGTTTAGTCTTAGGTTAACTCAAGATGAAGATTTTAACTTGGATTCTACTAATATTCAGCCTAAGGGAGGTGTTAGCAGTGAAAAAACGAGATTGAAGCACCGTAACAATTCGAAAAATAGTGTGAAAAATGAAACGACAAGGTTTGACAAAACCTTCTTCCCCAAAACCCAAAAAAAAATAAAAATCGATGAAAAAGAGAAAGTCAGATGAAAAAGGTGAATCTCGTAAAATTTTAAGTCCTGGTTCATTTGATTTTGAATCCAAAGAAGAAAAAGTAGAGGAGGAATGATTCTATTTGTAAACTTTTGTATTTTTTTGAAAACTTCATAGATGTATTTTATGTATACAATTTATAAGGTGTGTATTTTTTTTCTGTTTTTTTAAGATTTGAAATTGTAGTATATGTTGTGTTGTTAAGATATAAAATTGTAGCCCTTAATTGTATTTATTTTATATCTGTTATATGTAAAATTATATTTTGTGCAAAGGTTGGTTATCGATAAAAATTGTATAATTTATGTATTTTGAATATATTAGATATGTATTTGTATTTAAGATATGTATAAGATATTTGTATTTGTCAATGATAAGGTTTGTATTTGATGTTTAGTTGTAATATATTGGCTTACTAAAAATACTAGTTGTATTCATAAAATACATATGTATATGTTTTATTGTTATTAGTTGTATTCTGTAAATACATAAGTGTCACTCTTTTGACATGTAAAGTATATACATGCTATAGTTTAGATATTTTTTTTGTTTTGTTTACTGTTTAGATTTGTGTTTGATGTTAAGTTGTATTTGTTATTCATTTGATTTAGACAAAGACATGTACTTATTTATTCTTTATAAGCATGATTTTTGTCATAGTTATGTATAAATAAAATACATATAATAGTTTTTTATATATTTAATGTAGGGATAATGTAACTTTAAGATGTATTTCATAAATACATATATGTCACTGTTTTGACATATAATTATATTTTGTGGTGTATACATTTTGTATGATCAGATATGCATGGCAAGAGTATTGCCCAAATTTGCTCCACATATAGGATGTCATACGGTCAATGCCATTGAAGATTGTATTAAGTCAATTTTAACGAAAAATCAATACAAGATCTTTTGTAATAATAACATATTTGCTGTCTTCATGAAGAAAAAAAAATTGTGTGGTCCAAGCGCAGTTTGAAAGATGTATTATGTCGCTTGAGACTAAGGAAGTACTGCAAATGCCATAGAAATTGGGGCTTAAATGGAGCGACTTGGACATTGGGAAATAAGTCAAAATCCCCAAGCATAGCTTCATTAATTGTCTGGTTATGCATAACAAAGTGCAAAATCAGAACTAAATTAGCTAAATAGGGTGTGTGTCAAAATGATAGTTGCATATTATGTGAGCATTTATTCTTTGTCTGTCCTTTTTTCACAACAATGCTTAAATACAATACTGGAATGGATAAGCATAACACTAGGGAGGTTCAACGGCTATTGAAGAGAATAGCAATACACGTAATTGGCAAGATTAGTAGAGGCTTGATTTGGGCTGTTTTAGCTGCACTTATCTATCACATTTATGGCAAGTGAGAATGAAGCACTTTGAAATTAAGCAGTACCACAACCACATATGATGATCAAGAAGATAAAGGAGGAGTGTCAATATAGACATTTTGATTTCATTAGAAGAAGAATCAATAGCAACCACTTATAAAATTTATATTTGTTGTTAAGTTGTATTTGTTATTCATTAGATTTTGACAATGACATATACTTACTTCTTCTTCATAAGCATGATTTTTATATTTAAGATATTTATTTGCATTTAAGATATTTGTATTTGTAATTGATATGTATTTGTATTATATTCTGGTTACTTAAATTTGGACCATTCATGTATTCATAAAATAGATATGTATATATTGTAATATAAGTATAATATGTATTCTGAAAATACAAAGTGCCACTGCTTTTAAATGTAAAGTACATACATCCCACAGTTTAGATATGTTTTATGAATACATATTGCCAAGATTTGATTTATATTAAATTGTACTTGTTATTCATTAGATTTTGACTACGATATGTACTTCTTTCTTCTTGATAAGCATCATTTTTGTACCAGTTATGTATAAATAAAATACATATGTATTTGATTTGTTTGAAATATATGAAATGTATTTGTTATCGGTTTAGATATATTTTTTTTGTTATTGCTAATATTTATATTTATTGCTCACTTGTATTTGGTATTCCTGAGAGGATGGCAATGTTTGAATTTTGATAATTTAAATTTAAAACAGTGATGTATTCACAAAATACATATGATAGTTTTATGATATATTGTATAATGAAACTGTAAGATGTATATTATAAATATATATGTGTCACTGTTTTTACATATAATTGTATTTTTGTGGTGTATAGGTTTTGCGTGATCAGATATACATGGCAAGAGTATTGCCCAAATTTGCTTCATATATAGGATGTCATACGGTCAACGACATTGAAGATCGTATTAAGTCTATGTTAATGAAGAATCAGTACAAGATGTTTTGTAACAATAGCATTTTACCAGATATACATATGTATTTAAGCAGATGTGCATATGTATTTATGAGTTATCCATATATTTTTTCCAGTTATGCATATATATCTATGAATAATGCTTTTTTTTTTTAAAACACATGTATTTAAAGTTTTGATTACGTAATTGATATGTCTTTATATGTATTTTTTATTTATTACATAAAGATCTGTTAACTTATTTTTTGTTTTTATAGATGAGCATAGGTACTTAATAGATTCTCATATGTATTTTTTCAGATTAAAAAATTGGTAAGTGTGGCTTTCAGTTTCTTAGGTATAAATCAATGATGTTTCATGTCTTGTACAATATATTCATAATGAATTAAGTTAAACAAGTTTAGTAAAAAAAAATTGCAACAATTTAACTATAACAAGTTCAATAACATCAAACATTTTTATAAAAAATTATAATCATATAATTATCAGTGAAAAAATGAAGCAATTATTTTTTGACATAATGCTACATCATGAATAAATCAACATTTAAACTATAACTGCAACATTTAAAGTATAACAATATTATTGTACATTTTCTCATAGACGCCACATACATGCATAATGTGGTACATCATTGTACACATCACCAACAACTTTTATGATGCTTGCAATTTCATTATATATTTTCTTTCACCGTATGTTTTCTTCAGATTCTCAAAGAACCAAGTCCAAGATGCACCACTTTCAGAATCAAGTACACCATATGCCAAAGGAAATATATGTCCTGCATATTGAAAATATAAATATAAGAATACATGATTTTATACATAAAATACTGCATATGTATATTATAAATGCATACAGCTGGAAACATATGAAACTGTCAGTGAACACATAAACGTACTGCATATGTATATTATAAATACATACAGCTGGAAACATATGTAATCTTCATAATGTTGTTTATATGTCCATCTACAAGTGTGTTTAACAAAAAAAGTATGCTTCCCATTGTCAATCTCCAGAACACAAAAAAACAGTAAAAATAAAATTAAATATCAAATACGTACTATATACAACGACTAATTCGTATATACAAAACTGCAAAAAGAATTTCAACGAAAAGAAACCTTTTTTTTTAATACTAGTTATCATCGATGAAAATTCAATTTTAGCGTATAACAATTGTATCTCAATTTTCACATTACATAACAACACAGATAACTTTGATTTAAAAAAAAAGAATTCCGATCAAATCATTTTTTTCGAGAACTAATAAAATTCATATACGATCTCAGATTTTTGAATTTCGCGACTGTTATGCAATTTTGTTACAAGTTTTTCAATAATTTTCGTAATTTTATTTTATGAAAATCACAAATAGAACCAAGTTTGTTTAAATCTCAAATACGTACTATATACAATAACTAATTCGTATCTACAAACTGCATATGTATATTATAAATACATACAACTGGAAACATATGAAACCGCCAGTGAACACATAAACGTATTGCATTTGTATATTATAAATACATATAGCTGGAAACATATGTAATCTTCATAATGTTGTTTATATGTCCATCTACAAGAGTATTTAACAAGAACAAGTATGCGTTCCATTGTCAATCTCCAGAACACAAAAAAATAGTAAAAATAAAATTATATATCAAATACGTACTATAACAACAACTAATTCGTTTATACAAAACTACAAAACGAATTCAAAAAGAAAAAAAATAATCAAACACTAGTTATCCTAAATTAAAATTCAAATTTAATGATAAAAATTTCATCTCAACTTTCAAATAACAGAACAATAAGGACAAATTTGAAATTGAAAAAGAAAAATTCGCTTAAACAACTTTTTTCCGACAATTGAGAAAATTGATATACGATCTCAAATTTTTTGAAACCTTCGACTGCTACACTAATTTGTTACAATTTCTTCATCAATCTTCGCACTTTTATTTAGTAAAACCACAAATAAAATTAAGTTTGATGATCAATACTTGTAATTGCACCGTTATATTTTTAATCTTTTCTTCAAAATGTTAGTCGATCAACATACAAAATAACTTGAAGGAAAACGTTTTTGAATTTGAATCTATATTTTGGATTTGAATTGAGATGCTGATTATGAAAAACGTTTTTGATTTGAATTAGTAGCTGTAATTTAATGGTTGTGGTAAAAAAATAGTTCTAAAAGGTTAAAAATCTGTAAAATTAAATGTCCCTTAAATTAAGGAACCGTTTTTCCCTTATTAAACTCAAACAAATTTGAGTTAAATTAGGAACAAAATCTTTAATTGTATATGTATTTAAATAGCAACAGTTTACTCAAATACAAAATACATATTGCTATTTTTTGTAATTTTGAAACTATTGTTAGAAAAGTTACAATTAAAGCTCTATGGTTTCTATTTCTGAAATTTTTCCAAAGAAGAAACATGAAAAAGATAAAAAAATTAAGTATAAATAATATAAATACCAACCTTTTAAAAGTAATTACACTATCTCCCACTTTTGAGATTTTTATAATATGTCTAGGAAATTAAATTTTTTTATAATATTAAAAATATAAGTTGTGTATTTGTATAATTTTTAGAAAAATTAATATGTAAATTATTACTCTAAAAAAAATAAAATGCAAGTTACAAAAAGAGCACACATTAGGGTGCAAAATATATCAAACTCTAAAAGTAGTGGTTAAATTAGTACTTAATTTTGGATAGAGGAGAAAATAGTCAAATAAGGGTTTTAAGGGTTTTAGACAACTGCAATTCCTTGTAATTTCACCCCCCTTCCCCCAACAAAAACCATTACTCCATTTTAACTATCCCAAACTTAGGAACTTTTCTGCTAGTTTGCTCTATGGCGATGGAGGAATCGAACATCACTACGTATATGGAAGTTGAAGCTGAGAACTCAGACTCCGACAAGGACCAAAACTGGGACGATTGGGAAAACGGAGACGAAGAAGATGATGCTATGAACTCAAAACTACTCTGCTTGTTCTGTGACTCCACCTACAGTTCCAGTAATGCACTCTTTGAACACTGCGCATCCGCACATCGGTTCCATTTCAATACTGTTAAGACTGCTCTTGCTTTGGATTTCTACGGCTGCTTTAAGCTCATTAATTACGTTAGGTCTAAGGTATTCCATTCAACTCTTCGATTATGTTATCACGTGTAATTCAAGAGAAACTAATGGACCTTTTTTTTTTTCAAGACTCACGAGCTTAAGAATATTTATACAATTTAGGTCATTTATTAGTAAATCTCCTGATAAAAATGGTAACTAACCTGCTATTTTAGGTCATATTTTAACACTTCGTTTGGATGTTTGTTACATATTGTATTGCATTGTATTATACTGTGCTTTTTAATGAGTACATTGTTGGGATAGATTGTATCGTTTTCCATCGTTATATAATGTCACGTCACACATTAGTAGTTTGAAGGACAAACCTACAAGAAAAGTAGCTTACGGGGTAGAGCTATTAGAAAAAGGTAGGGGAAGGGGTAAATTAAGATTATTACATAATAAGTAAAGATAAAAATGAGAAGAAAAGATAAGGTATTGACAAAATCACACCAAACCGGTTATTACATACAATGGGACTTTTCGTCGATACAATATAATTTAAGTAACAACCAAAACAATTGCATTTAAATTAACAACACAATATATTACAATAGGTAACAACCACCCAATCAAGCTGTTAGTGGTTTGTGTAATTTTTTTTTCAACTCTTAGTATATATAACTTTAGTCTGTTTTTCATATATATTTTGATATTAGGTTGCCGAGAACAATTGCTGGAATTGTGGCATTGTTTGTCGGTCAAAAGAAGATCTACTGAATCACTTGCATGAAGTTGCTAGTTTTGATAATGGCAAGTTACCTTGGAATGATGATGAGTTTTTGAAGCCTTTCTTGAACGAGGATGCACTTTTATATAGCTTTGATGACGACGATGAAGGTGAAGATGATGTGGACAATATGCCTATCGACAAAGTGGAGTTACTTAAGGATATTGAACAAATTAGCATTGATGAGGCTGATCTTACTCTCGAAACAGAAGAAAATAAACCTATAGCCTCCAGTCTTAGTGGAGGGAAATCTGCTTCAATGATTGATACTACTCTCAACAATGGCTTTGTCGCTGCAGAAGCTGGTGTGTCTTCCTATAGGAACCCCGATGACCTAGATTCCAGCTTATATATCGCAAAAGTTGCAGCAAATAAGATCAAGGACGTAAATAAAAACTATTTTGGTGGTTATAGTTCATATGGTATCCACAGGGACATGATAAGTGATAAGGTAAGTTCTATCCTGGTTAGTGTTCTGCATACTTTAGTACTAAGGTAGACCACTAGTTTCCCTAGATTAAGCCTTTTCTAGGTTTATTAGGTCTTTGCTTTGGCTCAATTTTTGACGGATTAGCAACTATCTTGTTGTGGAGGAAGATATAGTTGATCAAATTGTTTCCCCATGTTAACTGAAGGACCTTTTCAATCTCTATTTTTGTATAAACCAGTATCGGAAAGTATCTGTATCCCTATTTTTAACCACATTATTCTCCAATCTCTTTAATCGACACTAAAACCTATTTTCTTCCACCAGCTATTCAAATCCGATCAACACCCATTTCCTGCTCCTTTTTTTTTTTTTGATAACCGTGGTGTCCGGGCTAGCTTGCGCGCACCTCGACTAATTCCACGGGATACTTGCCACCTCCCACCTGGAACAGCCAACAGGTACCAGGTAACTCTGTCACCCATTTCCGGCTCTTTTCTCCAAAACATTGTCCTGAAACTGATGTAGGTTCTTCCTTGCACTCGGATAGTTACATTATTGGCAGAAACTGTTTCGTTCTTCTTCTTTGTGCCTGGACATAATAATGTTTGCCTTCTTTTTAGAAAAAAAAAGGTACCACCGAAATATTTGGTAACAAGACTGTCAATGTTGTGGCTTATGCAGGTAAGAACGGATGCTTATCGGCAAGCGATTATGGAGAATCCTTCTCTCTTAAAAGGTGCTGTAGTCATGGATGTAGGGTGTGGTACTGGCATATTGAGGTTAGAAGAGATTTTCCTCATGTTTACTTTATCTCATTACATTTTTTCACTGTAGCCACTCATGATGCAATACTCTGAAGATGTTTAAATCCTTTCTAGGTCCCTTTCATGTGTGAGCACTTGATTCGTTGGCTGAACTTTCTTGTTCTACTTTTAAGGGTTAAATCACGGAGGAAAAAAGAAGAATATTTAGAACTATTACAGGAGGTAGTTGGACGTGGAAGCAGATAATGTGGACAAGCACTAAGCTCTTAACCTATTTTTTTTTTTTTAAAATATATTACATTACCCCAAGCTGAAGAAAGGAGAATTATAGTTTTATTGCGTTAACCAGAAGGTGAAACAGTAGTAGGTGTATCTTTGTCTTTCAATCTTTAGATGAGACACTAGTAGGAAGAGCAGTTTGCAAACCAAGGAAGAAAACATTTTTAAATCTCTTCAAAACTGATTTTGAATGCTCTCTTCCTTGGTGCGCTAGTATGAGGAAGTATGTAGACCGGCACACCAAATGATCTCTTAGCTGTTCTATGTTCCCATATGTTTTTGTAGTGAACTAACCATCCTTACAGCTTCAAGTAGTGTATGTTTTTCAACATTATATTAAAAAACTTGTGTATCTTTAGTTCCTTAAGTTTGTACCAGGAGATATGTGACTTGTGCAGGAGCTAACTCTTTTCTCAGTAACCTTTGCATCTTCAGGATGCTTTTTGATGAATCTACCTGATCAAAAAGAAAAAAAGTAGTGTATCTTTAGTTAGTTGTTTTCTGAACTATTCCTTGACACTGATAGCCCTAACGGAACATAATAAGGTTCTCGCTCAAAGGCCCCTGCAGAAAGATCACTTTTTCCAGACTAACCGAGCTCCTAGTAGGAAAAATCTTCTAAGAGTAAATTGAATATCCTCTTCAAAAAAAAAAGTAGAATGCTGGATATTGAATGAAGTATAAATCAGTCTGTTTCAGTGGTTTATTTAAATAATAAGTCAACTTCAGGTGATGAGATTTTATTCAAAAGAATGCCTAAGAGGTCACTGATACTGTTCATCTTGGTTGTTTCTTTTGAAATCAACTAATTATGAAGGAGATCTCAACTTCTAATTCTAAAGAGGAGTGGTGCAATTAGAACTAATTCATACTGTTTCTAGTCTCTTTGCAGCCCAGGCAGGTGCATCAAGGGTGATTGCTGTTGAAGCAAGTGAAAAGATGGCAACTGTGGCAGCGGAGGTCAATAATCTCTCATATCCTAGTTGTCACGTTGCTTTTCCAAACTTAGCATTTTTATCTTCACTTGCAGCGTCAGTTTTATTATCTAACTTCCATTGCTTTAATTTCAGATTGCTAAAGACAATAACCTTTTGTGGATTGGAAGCAAGAATGAAGCTTCTGATCAGCACAATGGTGTAATGGAAGTGGTTCAAGGTATGATTGAAGAGCTAAAGAGTACCCAAAAAGTTCAGCCACACAGTGTTGATGTGTTAGTGAGTGAATGGATGGGTTATTGCCTGCTTTATGAATCAATGCTGAGCTCTGTCCTGTATGCACGCGATCAATTTTTGAAGCCTGGAGGTGCCGTTCTTCCTGACACGGCAACCATGGTAACCCTCAACAAGCTTTTCTTGCATGTGTTTAACTCTTCATGTGTTTGTAGGTTGGAGCTAATCTCTGTCCCCACATTTCTTTTCTAGTTTGCTGCTGGCTTTGGAAGAGGCGGTACAAGCATTCCATTTTGGGAAAATGTTTATGGGTTTAACATGTCTCGTATCGGAAAGGAAATCGTTAAAGATGCTTCCAGAATTCCAATAGTTGATGTTATTGACAGTTGTGATATAATAACCAATTCAACAGTTCTCCAGGTTTGTCTTTTTATTTGCATGGAGAAGCATGAAAATTGTGTGAAATACTTTGATCTCTTATGGTCCTTATTTTAGTATCAGCCGTCTGCATTATAGTACATTAGCAATTTGGCATTGTGGGAGCATTTGAAATTGTTTGAGTGAGAGCTTTTGAAGGCTATATGAATTTTATTTTGAATTTGAACTAGTTACATGGATCTATTAGTTGAGAAATAAGTGGCATAAGAGAGAATTGTGTGAGCTGTGAAGTTGTTGCTGGGAATGACTTTGTCCCTAGCTTTTCCCCATAGAATCCCTTTCCTCATGAAACTGTGCTTTTCTAGAGGATAACTCATTAAACAGATTAAAAGCTAAGAGAAGTCTCTTTATGGTTTTACAATAGTTCGTTGACATCTTATACTTTATGCACAGAACTTTGATCTGGTGACTATGAAGCTGGAGGAGATGGATTTTACTGCAATGGTTGAACTGGAGATGAAGGGAAAAATTTCCGCAAATGGGTCTACAGGTTCAGAACCTACAACAAATTGGTGTTATGGAGTTGTCGTTTGGTTTGATACGGGATTTACAGGGAGATTCTGTAAGGAAAACCCCACTACCTTGTCCACATCTCCCCATACTCCCAGCACTCACTGGTCGCAGACTATCCTCACTTTCTCAGAACCAATTGCAATGGTATCCCCTGGAACACTAAACATTGATAAAATGGCAGCAGTTGGTACTGATGCCTGCCCAGTGGTGAAAATACAATGTCGGATCAGTGTAGTTCGTGCTGCTCAGCATCGAAGCATTGACATTTCCATGGAGCTAACAGGAATTGGGCCTTTTGGTCGAAAACGAAATTGGCCGGCACAAATGTTTAACCTATTGTAAGTTAATCCACTGCAAACTCAAGCTCCTACCATACATTTCTGCTTGCACCTGATAGGAGTGTCCAAGGGAAAGTGAGCGGATTATTTTCATCTCATCATTGATGCATGATGAAGATGTGGATCGTTCCAAGTTTCTTGCTGGAAGCACAAACCATAGATATACCCGTCCTACCCGCATTTTATTTTGACAGTGTTGATTTTGAGCACATCGGTGGGCTAGCAGTTGTAGAAGAGAGAATCGGCATATTCATATTCAAACACATGAGAAAGGATTTCTTTCTAGTTTCTAGTGGTAATATTGTTGATAATAATCCTATCCTATCCTATCCTTATTTCTTCCTTGGAATTTTTCCTCGAGTCTTTCAGGAAATGTGTCGTCTGTTCACTCGTATTAGAGCAAAAATGATTCAAGGTCAAATTTTGCATCAATGGACAAGCATTCAGTTTCCATTTGTGTATCCATATTAATTACTGATGTGGTGATTGTTGTATCATTTTACGTATAATTCAATCTGCAATTTTTGATTTTTGATTCCTTCACAAAACACCACCCACAGCCCACAGATGTGATATATGGTGTCGGCTTATGCTCCTTAAACTTCCTATTCAGTATTTTGGATTTTGATTGATATTTGCATTACCGAATGAAGAATCGGTTTATAAACTTGAGCATGTTCTAGTAGTTATTATAATTTTTTCTTTCACCTTCCTATCCTTAATACTTTATAGTTTTGACAAAACAAAATGTCACACTGTATTGTTTTTTTTTTTTAGTTCACTTCATAGAGCAAGGAACAAATTATATAATTTAATGAAGAAGAGTAAAGAACAGAGCTGGAGTTGGTATAAGCATTTTGCATGTTCAACTTCTTCCAAACTCTAGCTGTAAAGTCAAGATCATTTCATTTATTCTGTCTTTTTCTCCAAGGAATTAATTAATCGAGTTCAAGTATCTGGTTCTTCTTTCCTTTCTTTTCCCCCCCCTACAAAATTGGCGGTGATCACATGTACGATATGATTACATAATGTATTTGATATTACTCTTGAAAAGACAAAATATGCATTCTAAATTATAATCTATGTTGCATGTGCCAGCCATTGACATCAGTTGTGTGAGGTTCTTTTTCTTTATTTGTCTCACAAATTGGTGGACTCAAATATTACACTTGGAGGTCTACTAACTGGTGGTATAAGAAGAAGAGATTGCCAATTTTATGTATTTTCTTTTATCGATCACATGTGATTAATTATTCTTTTTAATCTTCTAGTTTCCACATTAAAAAGCAAAGAATGGTTTTTATCAATGAAGTAAGTATATTTTAAGTAGAAAAATGTGAAATAAGGAATCACTTAGGTGGCTGATCAAAGAATATTGCAACAATTTGAGTTGTATCCAAATGACACCAACACTTGTGCATGCATAGAGCGAAAGTGCTTGCTTGTCATCTACTTCAACTTTTCCCCCTTTTCAATTAATCATTTGAATAATCCTCTTCTCTTCCATTTTTTAGCAGTAATCTTTAGGTAATCACTAAAAATATAATATAAAAATATGGGAGAAACAACAAGCTATAAAAGCCCTATATATACTTCTCTTCTTGTCGATCTACAAGGAATTTAATTACTTGCATGAGTAATACTACTCTATGTTATGGCTTTTCTTTTTCATTTTTCTCCTACTATTTTCTCCATATTCTTTCTTGTGATCACTTCTTGCATAGCATCAAATGATCAATCTCCCAAGGTAATTAATTAGTTTTCTCTTTATTTTTATTTAGAATTTGAAAAAAATTAATTAGAAAGTGAATTTTCGAGCATTCAAACAAATTGTTTATTTCCTAATTGTAGTTATATAATTTGTAGTAGTATTTTTAATTTAATTCTAGGTACCTTGATCCCCAGTATTGAATTTTATTTCCAAGTTACATGTGAATGATATTTTCTTTGGATGCAGCCTTACATTGTGTATATGGGTAGTCCTTTGAATAGCAGTGGGGACTCTGCTGAAATTGCAGAATTGTTGCATATTCGAATATTGTCATCCATTATCCCAAGGTTTATCAATTTGATTTACTATACATTTTGTTCTTATATCTCGCACCATTAAAAGTATTCATATTTATGGGTCTTTCTTCAAAAAATTTATTGTCATAAGAATGTTTATTTTTACTCTTAAATGTAAAGACAAAAAAGATGTGAATTTTCTGTTACTAGTAATTTCGTCTAATTTCTTACTTCCTTTCCACCTTTAATAAGATTAAAAAAGGAACCTTTATGACGCCACCCATGGAAGATGGATTGATTAGGCCTGATAGACTTTTAGGACGATAAGTTTCTGATCTTCATGAGGTGCACATGACACCTTAGATGAAGCGGAAAATAAAATACCTTAGAAGAAATAACTAAAATTCAGATGATATATACATTTTTAGAGACCAATTAATTGGCATCGCCCAAAAAGACGAATTCCTTAACGAATTAGGCCTGAATAGAAAATACATGTCATGAACTTGAGTCGTGACAACCTTCACTGTCATCATCACAATCAATATAAAATGTTAATAGCACCCCACAACATGTTTCCATGTGACCATGTGATATGATAATAAATACAAGATACTCATCAATATTTCAAATATTAATCATAAATCTTAGTTTTTGTTTCACAAAAAGCAGAAAAGTAGCAGCATTTTTTTTCGTACAGAAAATTTTTATGAGTTTGAAGATCATTTCTTTTAATTTGTATGTATATATATATGAGTGTAAATTAAACTAAGATAATACTATTTGTTTCAACTTTTGGAACAGTGAAGAAAGTGAGAGAATCTCAGTAAGGCATTCCTATCATCATGCTTCTAGGGGCTTCTGTGCCTTGCTTACCAAACAAGAAGCCACCCTTTTGTCTGGTAACATTACTTCTTCCTTTATTCTTTTCTTTTTTTGCTTTTTAATTGCTTATAATTATATAATTTACTTAAGTAGAAGAAGAAAATATTCTAAGTGTTTTACGTCCATGATTTTTCAAATAAACAAAATTTAAAAGTTTGACTAAACATATCCTAAGTTACTCGGAATCAAGTGATAACTCACTAATAATATAATGAACTCTCATAACATCTTTCTCCTATCTCGGACCTCTCCGCACTCCCAAAATATTTAATAATATGTTGATTTAATGTTCAGAAAGGTTATAATGTACTACACATATAGTCGTTACTTCTTTTTTTCTTTTTGTTTTCCACTCGGTGTCTGGTATCCGCATTGGAGCCCTGACTAATCCGGATCACGCACTGCAGGACCCATTCTAGGGTGGCACTCCCAACAGGATTTTCTCCATACCTAGGGCTCGAACCCGAGTCCTTTAGTTAAGGGTGGAATAGTCTCACCACTGCACCACAACCCATGTTGGTGTTGCTTATTTTTTTGCACACACACATGCGTAATATTTATTTATTTCAAGAATTCATAGTGTATTAGTGACTAATTAATTTAAATTGAAAAATGAAACAGGTCATGAGGAAGTTGTATCAGTATTTCCAGATCCCACACTTGAACTTCACACAACACGTTCCTGGGATTTTTTGGGTGCCACTGTTGGATCTTATTATTCCACCTACAACCATTCTTCTTCTAATTACGACGTTATTATTGGAGTTATTGACACAGGTTCTCTCTAATTAAGTAATTATTTCCCTTTCTAATTAATTACTTTTTGGTGCGTCAAAATCTACTACTATGATTCTTTTCTTTTTATCATTAAGCAAATTGTTGCATAAATTTGTTTTCAGGCATATGGCCAGAGTCACCCAGTTTTGATGACCAACATATTGGAGAAGTACCGTCAAGATGGAAAGGAGTTTGCATGGAAGGAGTTGACTTTCACAAGTCAAACTGCAATAGGTCTAATCTATCACTTAGTATTATTATTATTTTCTTCTCAGTTGACCAATATTATTTTTCATTTTTGTTTCGACGTACATAGAATAATGATCAACAAATACAACCTTCATGATTTTGATTAACACATTATTAAGAGGACCTATTACAGGAAGTTGATTGGAGCAAGATTTTACAATATTGACGATCAAGATTCGGACATCACAGAAATACCTAAAAGTACAAAAATACCATCAAGACCACCAAATGGAACACCAAGGGATAAAGTAGGTCATGGAACACACACAGCCTCAATTGCAGCAGGTGCATTTGTCCCTAATGCCACTTACCATGGCCTAGCAAGTGGCATTGCTAGGGGAGGCTCACCCTTTGCTAGGATAGCAACTTACAAAGCATGTTCAGAGGGATACTGTCAAGGTTCTGCAATACTCAAAGCAATTGATGACGCGATTAAAGATGGAGTTGACATAATTTCAATATCTGTTGGAAAGAGTTTTGTTTTCCAAACTGACTTTAAAGATGATCCAATTGCAATTGGGGCGTTTCATGCTGCTGAGAGAGGTGTTGGTGTTGTTTGTTCTGGTGGCAATGAAGGCCCTGATTCTTATACTGTTACCAACTCTGCTCCTTGGATTCTCACTGTTGCTGCTTCTACCATTGATAGAAATTTTCAGGCCAATGTGGTCCTGGGAAACAATGTCTCTTTGAAGGTAAATTAACATATATACTACTTTAACGCCTTTTGATCCTTTTTAAAAAAAAATTAAGACCTAATACGCTACTGTCAACAATGTTTATACTAATTTTGTGAAGTTTTCAGAAAATATATTAATTTGGTGAATCAATTTAAAAAATGGCTTACTTTGATAAAAAAAAATCTTGATAAATGGGTTGGTATCTCGATCTCGATGACATAATAATCAAGAATGTGTGTTAATTTACCTTCAAAGAGACATTTTTAGTTTTAAACATTACCAATGGTAACGAGACTCTGCAACTTTTCCACATTAGACTTTCCCACTCTGCCAAATATACTCTGCAGAGTCTGATGTGGACGATGTGGCAGAGTCTCGTTACTGTTACTAACGTTTTAAGTCAAAAACGTTACTAACAGTAACGATTCCTACTTTAATGCCGTCACTTGTTCATTTTGGTCCGTTAATTTTTTGAAAAACTAATATGTTACTGTCAACAACGTTTATACTAATTTTATAAATTTCATACAGCATATTACTTTCGTGAATTGATTTGAAAAAACAGGCTTATTTTAGTCAAAAACTTCCATTCATCACACTGGGCTACAACCCTTGGTGATTAGAAGGATTCATGATTTAAAGCTTATTTTGCTTTTGTAGTTTTTATTATTTTTATTTATTGATTATTCAATTCTAATAGGGGACAGGAATAAGTTTCTATACTAATGGTCGCTCCAAAACTTATGCCCTTGCATTCGGTGAAAATATTCCTTTTCACCCCTCGTTAACTTTTCAAGCCAGGTATTTTTCTTCTTGTTATTATTATTATTCTTATTATTTTTCAAAACTTATTCTCGGACCTTGAATGAACGTGAGATATTTTGTGCAGGAATTGTATGCCAGGTTCACTGGACGCCAAACGAGTTGCTGGGAAAATAGTTGTTTGTATGAATGATGGCTGGTCAGTATCAAGAGAAATCAAGAAATTGGTTGTGCAAGATGGCAATGCAAAGGGCTTGATTTTAATTGACGAACAAGAGAAAAGTTCCCCATTTGATTCAGGCAACTTTCCATTTGCTGAATTTGGAAAGCTAGCTGGGGCACAAATTCTTCAATATATTAATTCCTCCCGGTAAGACAGACAGACGTTAATTTTCCTTAATTCAATGACATATACTACTATTACTACTATTTCTTCATTTATACAAAACAAACATTACAAACAACAACATACCCGGTGTATTCCTATAAAGTGGATCGAGGGAGGGTAAAATCTATGCAGTCCATACCACTACCTCAGATAAAGTTGAGAGGTTGTTTCCGATAGACCCCCGGCTCAAGACAGATAACAGTATAACCAACAAACAAACAAAAAACATAAAAGCACACAACAAAAATGGAATAACACACCGTACCGCTAGATATATAATAATGAAAACAAGGCACCCACAAGATAATACTATAAACGCTCTATTCGAAATTAAAGACAATACCAAAATATCACGAACAAGCAACTACAAGCGTAGATACAAACAAAAGCACTCTTACCTACTAATATGGACGACGAACCCCTACCCACTAACCCTATGCCTAATCCGCGTCCTCCACACCTTCCTATCAAGGGTCATGTCCTCCGTAAGCTGTAACTGCTCCATATTATATGTTTAATCACCTCCCTCTAATATTTCTTTGGCCTACCTCTACCCCGCCTAAAATCATCCATAGCCAGCCTCTCACCCCTCCGAACTGGAGTATCCGTTCCCCTCCTCATCACCTGCTCGAACCATCGCAACCTCACTTCCCGCATCTTGTCCTCTACCGAAGCCACTGTCACCTTCTCCCGATTATTCTCATTTCTAATCCTATCACTCCTGATAAGCCCACACATCCATCGCAACATCCTCATCTTCGCCATCTTCAACTTTTGAATGTGGGAGTTCTTAACTGGCCAACGCTTCACCCCATGCAACATATAGCCGGTCGGACTGTGCCACTCCGTAAACTTACTTTTAAGCTTATGAGACACCTTCTTATCACACAAGACCCCCGAAGCGAGCTTTCATTTCAAACACCGTGCAGCAATACAAAACAAACATTATGCTTTATAATTAGAAAAATGGTACTTATATGCATGGTATAAATTTAACAGGGCTTAATATTTATGCTGAATTACAGGAATCCACTGGCAACTATATTTCCTGCTAATGAGATCCGAAGATTTAAGCCAGCTCCAGTAGTAGCTGATTTTTCATCACGCGGACCTGCTTCACTTACGGAGAATATTCTTAAGGTTCTAATTAAGGCGCTCGATAATTTTATTTACAGTATATTGCCGGTGTCTATAATTTAAGCTAGAGCGGATAAATTACGCGTTACTACTAGACCATGTGTGACAATATGACCCTTTAAAATTTTGGTGTTACTACTAGACCATGTGTGACAATATGACCCTTTAAAATTTTGGTGTTTCAGCCCGATATAACTGCTCCTGGCGTTGGCATATTATCAGCTATGATCCCCAATAAAGATGACAAAAAATCATCTTTATTTGGCATAACATCAGGAACATCTATGGCATGCCCACATGTTAGTGGAGCTATGGCCTTCATTAAGTCAATCCACCCAACTTGGAGCTTCTCAATGATCAAATCTGCTATCATGACAACAGGTAAATTATATGACATATTTATGTTTTTTAATTACCTTAAAATAGTAAACTTAATTATCGCATTCATTTAGATATACAAAGCTTATAAATTATATACTCCAGAGTATATTTGTAATTAAATATATACAGATCGAACTCATTGGCATTGAATACAATCTCATTTGTATTTTCATTTTTCACTTTGCAGCAACAATATCCAATGATGTGAGAAAGCCCTTGACAAATACGTCAAATCTTCATGCAAGTCCACATGAAATAGGTGCTGGGGAATTAAACCCTATTAAAGCTCTTAATCCAGGCTTAGTATTTGAAACAACCATGAATGATTACTATAACTTCCTTTGTTATTATGGCTACAATGAAAAAGAACTTAGATTAATAGTATCTAATAAAAAGAATTTCATTTGCCCAACAAATACTAGTACTACGTACAAAAAGGAACTCATATCACACATAAATTACCCTTCAATCTCTATAGAAAAACTTGAGCAAAATCGAATTTTGAGAGTCAAACGAGTCGCGACAAGTGTTGGTAATTCTCCAAATGCCACGTATACTTCCTCGATTTTCGGTCCACCGGGTTTGATCGCTAGGGTTTCTCCTTCAAAGATTGCATTTGTGAAAGGAATAAAGAAAGCTTCATTTGAAGTCTCGTTTGATGGTAATAAAGCATCAAAAGGTTATAATTTTGGGGTTATAACATGGTTTGATGGTTCTCATGATAAGGTTCATATGGTATTTGCAGTGAATGTTGAGTAGTGGTTTAAGTTTTTTTGTGTATATCGTAGAGGGATGAGATATTATTGTAAGATATCATGATATTCCCCAAATTTATAAATTGGAATAAAATAATTTTGATAAGTGTTCATGTAAACGCTTGATCTTTTCTAACTTTTGCATCATATTCATTAAACAGTATTAAAGTGTAATACTCTACCGCTAAATTGCTCGCAGCAAACAAAATTTTATTCACACTATAAACTAATAAATCCTTTTGGCCATAAAATTTAACCATAATAGTAATAAATTTTATTCACACTATAAACTAATTTTCTTTTGGACAATTTTACCCCTTTCATCTTAAATTTAAAATTCTTTCATTACTTGTTTTATTACTCTTTCCCAATACATTGAAAACTATACCAATACATGAGAATGGACAAATTAACATAATTTTCATAAATATGATTGCATAGTACTTATTGCTTGAAAAGAATAGTCTATGATAAAAATAATAATATAAAATTAATTAGTTATATTCTCATATGTTCAAAATCAGTGCGACCAAAGTAGTATTATCTGAAAATTTTAATTTAACATTATATATTTATGTACTATATCTACTTAATTATGCATTTATCATATAAATAATTCTTATTTTTTAAATTTTAAATTTTAAATTTTAAATTTTAAATTTTAAATTTTAAATTTTAAATTTTAAATTTTATATTGTATATAGATAAATAGGAGGTATAGATATATATATCTTAAAACCTATCAATATTTTGAATAACTTTTAGTTTTTTTATTTTTGTTGAAATCTGATTCGTAGTTTAGTATTACATAAAATAAGCAATTATCGAAATTTTCAACACAAAAAGTTAATTATTTTTTTATGAATTCAGTTGTACAATTTTAATTATGCTATAATTTTTCTCATGATAATTCAAATGATTTTTTTTCATTTCAAATCTTTTCTATCTATATATTAAAAATATTCTATCTTTAAAATTTAGAAAAAAAATAATTATTTGACCACAATTTTTGTGTACTATTAGAAAATAACAAATTAAAGGACATATAATAGTTATAAAAGTGATTTTATGAAATTGATTTGAGACACATAATAAATACTAATTCTCATAGCACTTGAATAGGATAAGCTTGTGCGAAACTTATTAAAATTTTGTTTACATTTGATATAGTTAGTTAATCAAAGTTAATATAATTACTTATTTTTAAAAATTAATTTAAAATTTACAAGCAATAAAATTGAATCCAATCGTCGACAACTCTAATGACACTTCAAATACTCTATATGTGAGACAAGACTATTAATTAATTTTAATCGTGGATATATATGCATGCTTAAGATACTGAAATAACTCATTATTGGTATTAAATCAATAATAATTCATACAAGCTAAATCTTCTAATCGATAATTAAGTTAAAAAAATAAAATTTAATTTATTCATTTTTCTCTTTATAAAGAGGTTTTTCTTTCATCCCAAAATTGACTATAATTTCTTACATAGATTTCATTTTAAAATACTGAACTTCTATCAACGACATTGCAATAAAGATATTATTATCAAACAAACATAACGTAACACTTAGTGAAATTAATTTGTTTAAAATTAATATAATTAGTTGATTAAAAGCAATTAAATTTAATTTTCCGTTTATTTAGATATAAATTATTGTATAGATACACTTTTATAATTATTATGTTCGGTTATTAATCCTTGTTCAATTAACAAAAATTACATTTGCAGTAATTATTAACTAATTCAATTTAATAATAGACCATAAAAGTATTATTCCAATAAATAATGTTTGAGAGTCATAATAATTATCAAAATATCTGATTAAGATAAAACTTAAGTTTAAACGCAGTAAAATTTTATTTAAATCGGCTATAACTAGTTAATTAAAAATAATTACTTTATAATCACTGGTCTATTTAAATTATATTTCAAATTTACTTGTAAGACTCAGTAAGATTGTATCAAATCAAATCAGATGATTAAAAATCTAATTTAATTAGATCGGCATATATATTCTTGTGATGAAACTTAGTTTTTGATTTTATGATAAAAAAATTCAATCGCTATGTAGACACAATATAAATTTAGTATTGTATTTTTGTAATCTTTTTTCAAAGAAGTTTATTCGACCTAGTTAACAACAACCTAGGAAAGTACTACCAAATTAATATTGTAGTTTTTGTGCCCTTATTTTATGCCGATTTGACAACTTATGAATCATTACTTATAGTTTCTATTAATATGAGCTCTAAATAAGTAATTTTATAAATTATTATGTTTGAATAATATCTGAGCTATATATTTAATTGTTTTTAAATATAACTTTTAAATATTTCAATAGCAACACTCAAAATTCAAAGTACTTTAGTTATGATAGACATTAACATATTATAGAAAACACGAAAATTATACAATTAATAAGTGTCGACCCTAATTATGAAAATCGAGCATACATATGCTATTATGAAAATCTTGCACCTATACTTTTCGTAATATTATACCTATTTTAAAAACATTTTAAAAAATTATGTATAAAAAAAATTAAAGTGAAAGAATAAAATAAAATATTACATTTAAATAAAATTATAAATAACTTAAGTATTTAAAGCGAAAACCGATTATTACAAATAGTTGGTTTATCCTATTAAATGATTTGTATCATTTCATATCACACTCATTAGACACAAAAAAAATATTTTATAAAAATAAATAAATTATCCATTTGCTAACTTTTTATTTTAAATTATTTCCAAATTAAAAATAAAAGAAAAAAATAATAATTTAGCCTCTTTCATCAATTTCTCTCCGAATTAAAAGGTGTCACATGGATATTTAGCCTCTTTCATCGTGCGATTTTTTTATTACTATTTTAATTTTTGATTTTTAATCTTAATTTTTTATTTTACATTATTTATGTTCCATTCCCTTTTTTTTATTTGTTAATCATTACTTCTTGTAATTTTATGTTATGTCACGTATTTTTATTATATATTATTTATTTATTTCTTCATGTAGCATAAATGATTAACTACACTACTATTTTAATTATTGAATTAAAATAAAATTTTATTGTTGAACAACGTTATAGATTCATATTTTCTTTTCTTTTGAATTAAATTACGTGGGTCATACAAAATTATCAAAAAATATGAATCAATTATTTTTATAATATTAGTTATAAAAATATATGTATTTATTTATTAATATATTTTTAATAAATAATATATGCATCTTGAATATCAATTTAGTATCATTTATAAGGGTGGTGGACATCAACACATTATAGAACCCATGAAACTCATATAGTTCATGTGTGTCAATCTAGTTAACAACTAACAACAATCCTAAAAAGTCTTCTGCTAATGTTGTGGGGGGTTTATGCTCTCATGTTACGCCGATTTGATAACTTGCGAATTATCATTAATATATGTTATTAATACGACCTCTAATTATTAGTTATGTTTAAATTATTTTTTTATAGTCATGATGTCCGAGTCAATTTGCAATAAATTTAAACTATATATTTAAATAATTTGAACAATAACAACAGTCAAAATTTCAAACACACTTTAGACATAATAGACGTCGACACATTATAGAATCCTAAAAATTATACAGTAGACATGTGTTGACCCTAATTAACAACAACTCGAGATATCAAGACACATTAATGTTGTAGCCTTAGACCCTTAGGTTCCGCTGATTTGATAATTCGTGAATCATTATTGATAATTTTTATGAATATGTTCTTTAATTAAGTAATTTTATTTCAATAATTTTTAAATATAATTTCAAAATATTTCAATATCGACAGTCAAAATTCAAAACACTTTAAACATCTTAAACATCGGCATATTATAAAAATCGTATAGTTCATATATTCTGATCCTAGTTAACAACAACTCATGAGAGACATGCATTGATGTTGTCGTCTTACGTCCTTATGTTATGTTGATTTTATAATTTGTAAATTATAATTTATATTTGTTATTAATATGATCTCTAATTAAGTAATGTTATATTGAAATAAAATTTAAGCTATATACTTAGATAAATTTTAAATATAATTTAATATATTTCATTAACGACAGTCAAAATTCAAATAATTATACACATAATAGATATTGACACATTATAAAAATTGTGAAAATCACAAAATTCACATTTGTGGATCCTAGTTAACAACAACTAAAGATGTCAAGACACATTATTGTTGTAATTTCGTACCTCTATATTATGGTAATTTGATAACTTGTGAATATTACTTATATTCACTATTAATATATCCTCTAATTAAATAGTTTTAATTAATTATTATATATTAAAAAATTTAAACTATATTTAAATAATTTATAAGTCTAATTTAAAAATATTTCAATAATGATAATCAAAATTCAAAATATTTTAGACATGCTAAACATTGACACATTATAAAAATCATATTTTTCATATTTGTTGAACCTAGTTAATGTTTTAAGAAAAACACTTTTGTGATAAACTTTAAAATGAAATGACTTTTATCTAATAAATAAATAAATAAATAAATTTTTGTGATAAATTCCAAATTTAGTTAACCACTGATGACCTTTATCCAAAAATATTTTAAAGAATTATGATCAATATATAATAAAATGAGTTTTAAATTTCGATAAAAAAAAAAGACTAAAGAGAAATTGAGGGAGAAGGACGAAAAGGGGGGGGGGGGGTGATTGGATAGATGGTGAAATTAAGGTGGGCCTCCCATTTTAAAGTTAAATAAATATTCCTCTTTCATATTTAATGATAGGCATAATTTATTCAACATAAATTTTAGTTACATTTAATTTCTTGAATTTAGAAGATAGTAAATATTTATTTATTTTTGTAAAGGAAAATGTTAGTATAGTCTTTATACATTTATGACCATTTTTGGATCGAAAATTATGGCAAAAAATATGTACTCAAATTAAATAATTCTATTAATTATTATATTTAGATATATTTAAATAATTTTTAAATTTTTTAAGTCTAATTTGAAAATATTTCAACATTGGCAATCAAAAATCAAAATACTTTAAAGATAATAAACACTGACACATTATAAAAATTATATTGCTCATATAATACCCAATTACTCCTCTGAACTATACCCAAAAAGGTTGTGACACACCTCAACTTAAAGAGGGTCCTATTACCCTCTGAACTAATTAAAAGTGTAATTTTGACACTCTTAGTGCCCACGTGGCACATACGTTTCACAACACACTGAAGTGTCCACGTAGGCACACGTGTGTGCCACTTATGTGCCACATAGGCACTAAGGGTGTCAAAATTACACTTTTAATTAGTTCAGGGGTAATAGGACCCCCTTTAAGTTGAGGTGTGTCACAACCTTTTTTGGTATAGTTTAGGGGGGTAATTGGGTATTTTCTCAAGAAAATGTGATAAACTTTAGAATTGAATAACTTTTATATAATAATAAATTTATTATTGGGATAAGTTCAAAATTAGTTAATCATACATGAACTATTTCTAATAATATTTTAAAGGAAGATCAATATATTAATAATCACTGATGAACTTTTCTAAAAAATATTTTAAATAAGTATGATCAATGTAGTAATAAAACTAGTTTTAAATTTTGATTTTAAAAAAAAAACTAAATTGAAGATTGAGGGAGGAGAATGAAAATGCAATGGGTGAAGTTAGGTGGGTCCCACATACTAAAGTTAATTTAATAATTTTTCTTCACATTTAATGATAGTGATAATTTATCCCACATAAATTTTAGTTGCATTTAATATTAAAAATTTACTTCTTTTTTATTTAAGGAAAAAGTTAGTATGGTCTTTGTATATTTATGGCCAAAAAATTATGGCCATTTAGCAGCTCTAGTTATCTATATTTATAATCTATAATATATTAAAAGTGTGAAGACCTTTACAAAAATGATTTGAACTTTTTGTCTTCATTAAAAGATTCTGCAATAGACAAAATTATCTTTTCACGTATTTTCTTTAATTATTATTTATTTTTATAATATTTAAAATTAAGGGGTTCTAAAATATTTTGGCACAAGATTTTTTTTTTTAAAATTGAAGAGTCCTATATTATTTGGTAAGAAAAAAATATGTGGTAAAAAATATTAGGAGAATTAATATTTAAGGAAACCTAAAATATATGGTAAGAGAAAAATATATTTTAAAAATTAAGAAATTCTATAATATAAGTCCTACAATATTTGGTAAGAAGCTATCCAATTTTGGTAAAAAAAAACATTCAAATGTAAAGTGATATTAGAAAGGATTTAATCCTTTAAAATAAAAAAATTCAAAAGCTAAATTTGTACAATTTTTGTACAAAACGTGTGAGGATTGTTCCCAAAGTTTTTATATTTGGGACTTTTTTCAAAAAATCAATATAAAAATAAAATCCTCCATATTTAGGTAATCCTTTTTTGAAGGAAAAAGATTTTGATTTCTACAAGATTTTGGACTTCTGTAAATTAAGGATCCTTTCTAATTATTCTCTTCCCATTGTTATATTTTTTATATCAGTCATATGAATATTTTTAGCATATATGTAATTATTTGTTCTATACATTACTTTAATCATTTTCTTTATTTTGATATTCAATTGCTTACTTTTCTTTCTAAGTTCTCAGTGAAGATGTTTTTTTTTTATTAATTTCAAGTTTATATTATAGATGAATTTTTCGTTGGATTTTGAGATTTTTTTTATGTAAAGATTAGTTTTAATCGGATTATCTTAATATCTTACTATTTATTATTTTTCTGCTTAATACAGGTGTTAGATGCACGCCGGTCGGCTTTAAGGCAATTTTTGTGTAAAGATTAGTTTAATTATGTTGTATAGATGTCTCTATTATTGTATTATTTTGTTGTAGTTTACAAGTGATATATAATGTTGGTTGGCTTTGGAGAATTTTTTGTCCAAAAGTTTGGTTTAAATTATATTATATTATTTTAATATTTTATTATGATATTAGTTTGTTGCAGTTTACAGGTGGTAGATGAATGCCGGTTGGCTTTGAGATTTTTTTTTGTGTAAAGGTTAGGTTTAATTATATTATTTATTATGTTGATATCTCTATTATCCTATTATTTTGTATGTTCTATCGGACTTTGACAAATTTATTGATGTAAATGTTAGACTTAATCTTCTAGTCATAATTTCTTACTATTTGTTGTTTTTCTGCTTAACATAGGTGCTAGATGAATGTCGGTCGACTTTGAGATTTTTTTTTTTTGAAAATGTTAGGTTTAATTGTATTGTTTTGATATCTCTATTATGTCATAGTTTACAGGTGGTAGATGAATATCGGTCAGCTTTGGAAAAACTTTTGTAAATGTTAGATTTAATTGTTGTTTTGATATCTCTATTATTAGATTGTGTTGTTTTAGTTGACAAATGGTAAATCAATATCGGTCGACTTTGAGGAGAAAAGTTTTGTGTAAAGGTCAGGTTTAACTGTGTTGATTTAATATCTCTATTATATTATTATTTTGTAGTAGTTTACAAGTGGTAGATGAATGTCGGTCGACTTTGAATTTTTTTTTGTGTAACGCTTAGGTTTAATTGTATTTTTTGGATATTTCTATTGTCCTATTATTTTGTTGTAGTACTGTTCACTCAAAGTAGATAAATGGGAGATGTTTGAAATTGTTTCTGTTGCTACTCATACAGTGAATGCATTTATCCACTAATAATGATAAGATTTTTTTTCCTCTTAATTTTGTCCAATATTTTGTGTAACAATGATGTTTCAGTTGATTGATTTATAAATATGTTGCATAGCGAGAGAGGCATGTGAATTTGATCATATTGGGGTCAAAAGTTATTAAAAGTGTATTCTCATGGTTGAGATTTTTCATTTACGTTTTTTTATTTGTGATTTGTTAAAATTAAGCATGTATTGAAAAATTTGGGAAGTAAATTACTTTTATATTTTAATTCTGCTCATATTTCTTATACATGTATTGTATGAAGCTTATGAGAATTCACCATGCCATTATTTTTTTTTAATCTTTTTTTGTTGTTTAATGTTAGAATTTGTTTTAGATTTACAACTAAAACGCTATATTCACGGTACATAGAATGTACACATGTTTAATTCTTTAATTTCTATAAACAAAAAGTCATTGTGATATTCTACTTTTACATATGTGTCTTACATGAGGATTAAATTTAAGTGACCTAAAAGAGGTGGTGGTAAAACAATAGTAACACCAAGTAAACTTTTTAACGTGTATGTTTTATGCAAATCATCGTCCTAATGTCTGATATTGCATTTCAATATGTGAGATGCTTCTTGTATTCTTCTGTGTTACTTAACCAATCGGTATATTTTTATTACTTATTTGAGATGCTCAAATTTTCTTCCTTAATATATTCTTATTACTACTTTATTATTTAGAACCTACAACACATATTATTAACTCCTTTTTGATATTTATATAAATAAAGAGAGCTTTAGATGTTGCAATCCAACTCAGCTAACAAGTTAAATTTTATGTAACACATGAACATGATCTATAAATTATTCTCTATGATCATAATTGATCTATAGTATTAATTATAGGATAAAACATGACAATAAAATATGTATAGTTTTATTAACTGACGTGAAACACTCGTGCAAAGCACGTACACTGAACTAGTATAATGTTAAATACAAAAACATATAAATAATTGGCATACAATGTTATTTTAAAGCAGAAAACAAAAAATAACACTTATTTTATATAGATATTTTTAAAGTAAGGAATTAAGTTCAAGATGATTGTATGATGCATACATATTAGAGATTTGATATTAATGTTGAGTTTTATTCAAAATAATAAAATAAATAAATGAAAAAAGTTAACCAAATATAAAGGTCCAATACTTTTTCCTTCAAGAAAAGAATTACTCTTATCTAATATAAAATATTTATTATTCTAAACAATAAAATCAATTACGGTAAAAACATTACACTTCTTTACAAAAAATTCAAATAGAATACAAAAATTAAGACAAACACCTAATACTTTCCTTCTTCTCAACTAATATTTTCCTTAAAATTTAGTACTAATCTTGCCATATATTAATCAAATTTTAATTTTCTCTGATTAATAAATACCAGGTGAAAGTAATAATAAAAATTATTATTAGTTACTTTTTTCTAATTTTAAACAATAAAGTTGGTTAAACAAAAAAGGTTTGATATTTTCATTTTCTATACTCTGCCCTAAAAATATCCCAACCCAATATATCAAATTTTGTGGACACCCTTTTCGTTAACAAAACTCGCACGTGCGTTAATAGCCACACGTGTTAAACATTTACATATGTTAATGCTTAATAAAATTATATTATATGGATTAATAAAGAGATTGAAATATGAGTTACTTGCGCTAAAAAGTTTAGTAAAAATAAAGAATTTACTAATAATAAATGCAAAGTATAGTAAGTATAACCTACTTTACTTGTTTCCCTTTCTTCTTCTTCCTTGTGTGCAACTCAGATCACAGGGAGGCTCAAGGTTTTCTATTTCTCTCTTACAATTTACTTTTTATTTCTATAAATATATATATATCTATATCTTTCTCTCTCTCTCTATATATATATATATAAAGAATTTTTATTTCCGTTTTTTTTTAAAAAAAAATTTGGGTGAATTTTGGTGAGTGAATGCTGTGTGAATTTTGTGTAGGAAAATTGAGGAAGGAGATCTGATGTACTTTCTTGTGGATCTTAATTATTCTGGAGATCATGATCGCCGTAGAGCATAAAGGTCTGTTTTTTTTTTTTTTTTTTTTTTGGGTTTAATTGTGTGTTTTTTATTTGTGGAATTTGCGGCGGTGGGATCTGAAATTTCGGGAATTGGGGGTAGAATTGAAGTGTAGGAGTTGTGGGTTGGTGTGTGATTTTTTTGAGTGTAATGAGGAATGGTTTGATTATTTGCAGTGGTTTTTGGTTGTGAATTGGTGTTAAAGAGTGAGTTTTTGATGATTTAGTGCTATTGATGTTTGATTTTGGTTGAGATTATAAATGCAAAGCTATTGTTAGGGCAAGACTAGGAAGAGTTTAAGATTGAATAATTGGTAACTCGACTATTCCGCCAGGTACCGGAGACTTCTCACCACCATTCGGTGGTCGTTGCTACCTTCCACCAGCTTAGATACAGAGTAATGTTTACGACTAAGATTTTATCGGCTAATTCCACGGGATAGATGCCACTTCCCACTAGTAACAGGTACGAAGCAACTCTGTCCACCGAGGCTTCTGACTTAGATTTATGTTTAGAGGATAAATCACCAATGCGCTTTTGTCTGTCACGAGGTTTGTCCCTAGTCTTCAAGGATTGCATCCACTTCATTGAACACTGCGTCACTTTGGGGTGGCTGGGTAATTTTGTTTTAGGGTATGGAATTTTGCTTTTTCCTCATTGCAATAGGAGTTTATGTTTGCAACTTAGAACTAAAGTCTTGTTGGTATTTGACTTTGATGTTTAAATGAATATATTAGTTCTTCCTAACCTGTCAAAGAGCATTGGTATTTTAGATTTAAAGATGCTATTTTGTACAAAAGAAGTTATTTGGCTAGGTTATTGTTTTGTTAATGGTTGAAGTAGTAATAACACTGCAGTAATTCTACTACCTCCTTGTGCGAGAGAACAAAGGGGAAAAAAAGCAACAATACCTATGCTATGGTCCCAAACAATTTGGGGTCCGCTATATGAATGCTTGCTCCATTTAAGTGCATTTCGGACCAATTTTATATAGAGCAAAAATAAAAATAAAAAGTACTAGAATCTCTCTCTATATTATTCTGGCAAATAAATCTCGAATGACTAAAAGACACTTAGCTAACATAGTACCTAACGTTATACATCGATAAGACAAATATATACTCCCAGTGAATTGTTTTTTCCTATACATATCGTGTTCTTCCATTGTGTCCTATTTTACGCTAGAGTTGCATGGATTCCAAGAGATATTAAGTAATTTGAGACAACTTTCTTCCATGTGATTTTAGGTATGCCTCATCCCTTTCTTAACACGTTTACTCACCTTAATTTCACACCATACATCCGAAGGTCGATGTAGGACATGGCCAAACCATCTAAACGGTCTTCTCTCATTTTATCCTCGATATGTGCTACTTGGACCTCTATTGCATGGAGTTATTTTTAGTCTTGTCTAGTTTTGTATGTTGTCTCGAGCTGGGGGTCTATCTGAAACAACCTCACCTCTCACCTCTGAGGTAGTGGTATGGACTGCGTACATTCTACCCTTCCCAAACACCACTCACCACTTTGTGGGAGTATACTGGTATGTTGTTGTCTAGTTTTGTATGACCGCACATCCATCATAAGCTCCCACATCTCTCCGTCACTCATCTCGTGGATATGTTGGATTTCCCGATATGTATTCTCTTAACGTTGCTGGTCTTATAATTGTTATATAGAAGTTGCTTTTCACTTTTCTAGGTGTTGTTCTGCCACCCATCACTTTGGTAACACTTGTCACCACAATCCAATATAATCTCACCTCAACTGCACTCTTTTTATGCTGACTAAACGTTCGGTGCATATATTCAATCTTACTCTATTTATACTAAAACGCTCACTCTCCAGAACGCTTCGCCACAATTCAAAGTTTTTGGTTGGAACCTTTTTATTTTCATAATACCATAAAATTTCCATGGAAGGGGAGTTTTGGAGTAACTGATAAAGTTGCTACCATGTGACCAGGAGGTCACGGGTTAAGTCGTGGAAATAATCTCCTCTTGAAATGTAAGGTAAGATTGCGTACAATAGACTCTTTTGGTTCGGTCCTTCCCCAAGCCCGTGCATAGCGGGAGCTTTTAGTACACCAGCTAGCCCTTGTTTAATATCATAAAATTTCATAACTGTTTCAGCTATTCATTGGCACCTATCATTTGAGATGTGATGATTTTGCTGAACAATTTACTTTATTTAATGTGATGAATGGCTCTTTAAAACTGATTTGTTAGTACACTTCTAGTTATGAAGCTCTAGCAACCACCCTCCCCAGGGTCAGCTCTCTAGTATTTTCTTCTCTTTTTCCATGCTTTTGTGGGGATTCAGTTTGCCCTGAAATTGAACAATATAGATGGTCTGAGAGTCCTGAAAAGTTTTTGATCATAGTTATTCCTTGGGTCTGCTACTTTTATGTTCCTACAGCTGGTAGTTAGCGAAAGGTATAGAAATTGAACAGTTTAACATGTACTTTAGTAGTAGTCAAGTTGCTAGCTTGCCAAGTTAAGGGGAAACTAATTGAAACGGGGTCAAGAAGTTTACAAGAAAAAAGAATTAGATTTGCAACTTTGTCAGAGTTACCAAATTTCTTAAAGCAAAGATGTCTCTTGCCAAATGCATGAGTTTATTTGGGGGAAAAAATCTGTTGAATGCAAAGTGACTGCGCAAAATTCACTTGTATAGAATATGACAAATGGCTGTTTAAAAGTCACTAATAGAAAGTTCACAAGCAACTCTCTTTTTTCAGTAATATTCTATCTCAGCTTGCTGCAATTAATTAGCCAGAAGTGATCCTTTCTTTTCTTGAATTTTGTGGTAAATTCTCAAGTTTACTTGTGTTTTTAATAATACACCAATCACCTGTCTTCTCACAGAAAAAGGACCAGTTAATATTTTTTTTTTTTGAGTAGGACCACTGTATAAGCTCTAGATCTCTTGGAAAATTATGATCGTATAAAAACTATATCCTGAGAAACTTCTAGTTGCCACGCGGACTTCTTTTTTTGGGTTAGTTGATAGCGGTTCATGATTTACATGTGTTATATCGAGTATGAGGACTAAAATTCGCATTCAGTTCTGCAATTATAACACTTGATATTCCCTCCTTAGACTCCATGACTGGTTGAGTACTACTACCTACCCTCGGGGTAAAGTCAATGTTAACTGTATCAGATTCTGATTTAAATATGTGAGAGTCAAACTAAGCTTGAGACTTAGATAATTTAAAATATTACAGTACAGCCCTTTTAGTTTTAAATTACAAATGTCTTTTTTCTCCTCTTCGTTCTGTGTGAAGCAAAACTTTTTTGTTCAGTGAAAATGCTTATTTGAGAGGTCAATCTTGGCAGAAAAACTACAGCAGAGGGAAATTTCTCTAGATTACTACTACATTTAGTGTAATCATTAATAATACAATCTTCCTGTCAAAAGATCTGTTGAGGTTTAGTAGCTTGAGTGGGCTCAGGGCAACTCAATCTATTGAGTGAATTCTGAGGTTCTGCTAGAACTCTAGAATATCTTTTATTTGTAAAATAGCACCTTATGGCTTTCATATCTCTGCTGGAAACTTGAGGTCTGGAACCTACTAGTTGACATCTTATAAGTAAATGCTTCCTGACAGCACTCTGAAGATTTGGGTTTCATTTATATTGAACCATATGCTGATTAGCCTCTCTGCTTTTGCTATACTGTGGGGTATATGGTAGTTCCTCGCAAATCAATAAAACTATTCATCTCGCTAGAAAAAGAAAAAGATTTAATTTCCTGACAGCAGTACCTAGCATTAGATTTTTCCTGTGATAAAGTGAAAATCAAGAATACAGCTTACTCTCTGCTGTATGCAAAAGGCCTTCCTGTACTGGTGTATCCTCTTAAAAGCTAAATAAAATTTTTTTAAACAAAAGCCAGAGCTTGTGTAAAAGCTTGGATGGAGCTTTGTCTACCTAGTGAATGAAGTCTGTTCAAATAAAATAAACATCAAAGTTTTGCGTGGTCCTCGTGTGTTCGAGTTATAGACTAGTTGATTTGAAAAGTAGTTTGATTGCCTTGGATTGGTAATTTGATCTGCATTAACAGTTAACGGGAACTTTGGAAAGGCCTCTTCGGTCATCAGATTTTACGGCAGATTTATGTTTAGCTAAGTACCATACAACAAATTACTCACAAGCTGCAATGAAACTTAATATTCTGGTCCTATGTTATAAGCCAGTGTTGTCATATTTGTTTTAAAATCTTCTTTGGGTTTATTGAGTTTGTGGAAATTATGTACTTTGGGATCTTGATTTATTCCTGTTGGTAAAACACTTTCATTAGTACCTCTCTAATGTTTTTGTTGTTTATCCTTGGACTGCAGATACTATGCACACGAACCATGAGGCATCTGTAAGATGCCTCCAGAGTGCAAGCTATCCCCATAATCTGCACTACAGTAGGACTGCGGTCAAAGTCTTAGGGGAGCCTAGTGATGGCACCTATATTCATCCAGGTGGGGATAGCTTGGACTGTACATTGAGTGGTGAGCCAATTGAGTCTTCAAAAGAATCTCCAAGCCACACAGTTTATCAGCATGGATTTGGTTTATGGTCTGCCTTTTATCCTAACTCAAATATGCATCTGCACTCTGTGAATGCTGTTGAAAGCCAGGCCTATCCATATTCAGTGGATAATCATTACCATTATAGCCTCTTAAACATGTTCCCTCAAAATTATCAGTATGATTATCGCTTCCAAGATTTCCAGTATTTTGTTGTTATTGACTTTGAGGCAACATGTGATAAAGAAAAGAATCCTCACCCTCAGGAGATAATAGAGTTTCCATCAGTGATAGTGAATAGCACGACTGGGCAGCTGGAGGCTTGTTTTCAAACTTACGTGAGGCCAACATGCAATCATCTACTGAGTGATTTCTGCAAGGATCTGACTGGTATCCAGCAAATTCAGGTTGGTTGCAAGTTTTTGATTTGATATCAATAATTAGATTTCGTTTAAGATGATAGAGTTGTAATTAAATAATGGAATGAGGAATCGCACAACCTTTAATTATGCCTGAAGCTTTGTGCAAAAATTTGTACTATCTTTTACTTGTTATTACTTATAAAATAATAATAATAATGGAAGAACCTTTAATAAGCATATGTTGATATATGGGTCTTACTGTATGTGTATGTCCTTTGCCGGTCAAAGAAAGATATATGTATCTTACTACCGTTCCATTTTTTTTTAAACTGGTAATTGTACTATCGTTCCATATTATGAAGATTTGACTTAATTTGATGGGTTGAAGTTGGAAACTCTCTGCTAGTAGTAAATGTTATTCATCTGCTCATCCTTTCCTTTTGTAGCTATATTATTATAAAACAAGTTATAAACAACAAAGGAAACTGATAAGATCTTTTACAGGCTTGTGGAATTATTTTATCTCCTGTGTTGTGTGTTGTATGTATGCGGCAATTATGTCAGAAGTTTGAAATGGCCACCATGTAGTTTAAGATATTTCTCTATATAGCTAGTTATATAAATGATTAGATCTTGCTACCTTCGAATATTTAATTTATTTTCATGGATATTTGGCATGTTATTTTTGTTACGTATGCAAATGATTGTACCTTTAACTTTTTTCTATGTCAACTTGCTCTCCCTGCTGATGTGAAGAAGATCCTTCATGGTTTTAGACTATATATAGGAAGATTTGTCTCTTCATAGAGCCTTCGGTACCTACATGTTCTTGTGATTACCAATTCTGTTGACCACCATTGAAGAGATTAATATAATTGGGTCATAAAAAGATCAGTTTGTAAGATGAGGTGGATAAGTCCAATTCCTATGAGAAAACCTAGTCTTTCTTGAATTAATGGTGATTACATATCTTCCATCACTAGCCATGTTTTTTTCCAATCCAACCTAAGTATTTTGATCCAAGCTTCAAACACATTTCATTCTCTCAACTCTCAAGCTGGTATGGTCCCTAGTTTTTATTAATAGGAAATTTTTACAGGAATTCGTGAGAGAACCCTAGTTCGCCAAAGAAATGAGCTAGGAATGCTCCACGGGGTTTTGACATCTTTGAACATTGCAAATCAGCATTGGCAAAACCCTGAAGCAGTGTGTATTGCAGATGATGTGTCTCCTAACTTAGGCAGCGGTTCAATGAGGGCAGTGCCTCGCCAAAAACTAGTGTACCAACTGCATTTTCAAAACGAACTAGGTCGGACGATGATGGTTATGACTTTATCCTGAAATGGGCGACACTAAACTATAAATATCTGGCAAAATCATTCATTGATATGTAAACATTTTGCCATTCGTATTGTATTTAGGAATAAGAAATTTAATATAGAAAATTAGTCACTAAATCTGAGTTAAGAAATTTTGAGCTACTTCTTTGCTTCTGAATCAGAAATTTACTGTTGGTTTTGAACTTCAGTGACATGGGTTTCACTTTATATATTTTACTTAGAGGGTGTTTGGATAGGATTAAAATCTGGTCAAACTAGATTTTAATCACTTTTTTAGCTTTTTTAGGTGTTTGGTAAAATTAAAAAGAGCTTAAAAAAAGCTAAAAATGGATTAAAAAAGGCAAAAATTGAGAAGTTGGATACCCCTAGCTTTTTAGTTTTTAGATTAAAATTTTTTTAGGTTTGACCAAAACATTTACCTTTTTATCCCTTATATTTTCTTCTAATTCCAATAATACCCTAAACTTTGTAGCCCTTATTGATTTTTCTTTCTTTTTCTTTCTGCCGCTTTTTTTCATCTTTTCCCTTCAGTTTTCTCTTCATCTTTCTCCTTTATTTTCAGAGAATCCATCATTACATAAGAAAACACTCAAAAATTTTATCGTCAAATCGAGCTTGTGGTAAGTTCTTCTCTATCCGTTCATATAGAATCTCTGCATGTTATTTAAATTTTAAAAATTGGTTCTTTTTAATAGCTTGTTTCATTCCTAAAATTTTTATGTTGTTTACAAGCTTGCAATATTACAATATAATACTATATTTATATAAAAAATATCTTAAAATTTTTAATTTTTAATATTTAAAAATAAAAAAGTAACTTATATTTATAAATTGACCTGGCATAATCACTTTACGTTGAAAGCGTATTTAAATAGAAATTATTTTTGAAGTATTAGAATTAAAAATCATAAATAATTCACGTTATTATGTGTTAACAGTTTTAAGGATATTTAAGTCATTTTGACAACAAAAAAGTGATTGACAACACTTGTTTACCAAACACATGAACAAATTTTTTTCAGTTTCAACACTTCTATCCAAACACTTATCTGCTTAATTTAAAAACACTTATTTTAAGCTTTTAATCACTTAAGCTAAAAAATAATTTTTTTAATCCTATCCAAACGGGCTCTTAGTTACTGTTTTCTTCCCTTAAAACTTTTTCTATTCTTGTTTATAGTTCTTTTTTTTGGGCATTATATAGTTCTCATATTTTCTTCATTCGCACCTTTCCTTCAGCCACCCACTTGAATTGCTCTTAATCTAATCCCAGGCATTGTTTTCTGCTTGAAACTCCGAAAGCTTTGTACAGATTTGCTTTTGACAACATTGTGAATGAATACTACATTTTTTAAGGACAGGCTTGTAGTTTGGATATCCTTTCTCTTGAGTAGATATGACATGTCTTGTGAGTGTTGGTAGTCTGTTGCCGCTCTTTGTATGGGTTTATTGTTGTAACAGCTGAGTCATGCAAAGTTTTTCCTGTTGCCAGGTTGACAGAGGTGTTACTCTAAGTGAAGCTCTCCTTAGGCATGACAAATGGCTTGAGAAGAAAGGGATAAAGAATACCAACTTTGCAGTTGTCACATGGTCCAGTTGGGATTGCCGTGTGATGTTGGAATCAGAATGCCGATACAAAAAGATCAGGAAGCCTCCTTATTTCAACCGGTAGGTTTGTATTCTTATTTTGCCTGTTCTAAATTGGAGCACTTTTTCTTTGGGTTAACGTTAAAACCATCTTCCAGTTGGATCAACTTGAAGGTTCCTTTCCGTGAGGTTTTTGGTGGCGCGAGGTGCAATTTGAAAGATGCAGTCCAAATGGCTGGCCTAGCATGGCAGGGCCGTGCTCACTGTGGTCTGGATGATGCCAAGAATACAGCTCGCTTGCTTTCTTTTCTCATGCACAAGGGGTTTAGATTCTCTATCACCGATTCTCTTATGTATCAACCTAATGATGAACCCCTTACATGGAAGCTGCCCCCAGATCACCCGTCATTTCCCTCTTATCAACCTCAAAAGATGAGAGACGTGCCTTCTCCAGTATTGCAAAATCAGCCTTACTGTTTCTGTGGAGTAAGGAGCAGCAAAGGGATGTTCCGCAAACCAGGTCCAAAGCAAGGAAGCCTCTTCTTCGGGTGTGGGAATTGGACTGCTGCTAGGGGTGCCTGTTGCCAGTATTTTGAATGGGCCCTGTCCTGAGGGACTGGAAAAAAGACGTAACTTATTCAGCCTTGATCACCGTCACAACTCTCTCTCTCTCTCTCTCTTACTCTCTATGTAAAAAGTGAAATGGATAGACTGTTTGAGGAAGTGAATCTACACTATTCTTGTGGAGGTTCTCACTTCCGACCAAGTAAATATGGATTAGTTCAATCAAAACCCTTTGTTTTCCTGTTAATGCTTATAAGCTCCGCAGTCAACTTAGGGAATGAAAGATGGAATGATCCAAACCAGTTTAAAACTGACTTGTTGACAGTGATTTGAACTCTATGGAGTTGGGTAATGGTGTAGTTAGAAGCATGCATTGACATGCCTGGACATGTTTTCTTGTGTTTAAATAACGTATGAGCATTTGCTATTCAATGGGAATGACGGAGTTGCTTGCTCATAATTCTTCCCCCATCCACTCCTGTCTGGTCTCACTTACGATTTTTCTTTTGTTTTTCCTTCTGAATTTTGAGTTTTATATTGAACCTAGCTTACCTAGTGTGATTCCTGCGTTGATTGTGAATCTATTGAAGTTCCATGAATTTCACCAGCTAGGAGGAACCAGATGTTTGCTTCTCCGTGCAGAATCGGTGTTTCGTATTCTCTGATTTTCAATTTTTTTTCATTTCGTTACACTTGGACTAGCATATACATCTAAATACTCTGGTATATAATTTGTAATCAGCAATGAAAATTGTAAATATTTTCATTAGAATCTCGTTTTGATCAAATTAATGCATTTTAAGCTTTTTGTTGCCTTTGTGCACACTACTTGTAGCAGGAATTTTGGTTTTAGAAAATTCCAAGTGAGAGTTTATTTTCTGTTAGACTCCAGATATTCATTTTTTTTTTTTGGAAATTTCTGACTATACTAATGATATGTGTACGTCGTTTAAATGAGGTTTGTGCATTTGATAAGTTGGTAGAATTGTTCAACGCTGCTTAAACATCGAAAAGTGATTCTAGTTACGACTTATTAAGACACTCAAGCAGTTAGCCGTTTGACAGATCTGATCATTTGAAGAGTTGTAATGATTGTTCTTAAGCGAAATTCATAGTAATTGGGAAATCCCTGCATAAATGTTTTCATATTTGCATACTTTAGTAACGACGGGGCATATGTGGCCCTGTACTTTAACTTAAGGGCAAATTTACTAACTAGTAGAAGGGCATTTTTGACCGTCCCTCTAAATTTTATTTAGTTGTTTGAGTTGGAAGCTTACAATCTTGACTTTAGTCGTTAAGAAAAATCAGGTATATATACATTATTTTTTCAATTCTACTCTCAACTTAATTCTACTTTCTAAAAGTTGTTAATAATATTATAATATATTTCATGTAATTATTCATTATAAAATTATTCTAAACATTAGTTCCTGAGCCCACTTCCTTCGTTGCATCTAAAACCTGTACGCGATGGATGTCATGTGACATATGTATGTTTGAAATGTCATTAATTAGAGATAATAATTAGTCAAATTAAATTTGAACGTCAAAAGTTACTTGTTCAATTTGAATTTGTATACCTAAGATAGTAGGGCAACTTAGGAACTAAGTTTGGTGGTTTATAAATAGCCACCCTTTGTACATTTGTATGCAGATGTCAAGGTAGTAAAACATAAGTATTATTAAAGTTCTCTCCTTTCTTTAAGTTTGATATTTGATATTTTATCTTTATTTTATAACATGTTATCAGCACGAGTCTCTACCGTCTTAAAATTTGAAGGTTAATAAAAGAAAATTGATTCGGAAGGTGGAGAAGGCAAGACCGCAAGAACTATGCGATCATCATGATTTGAATTTCACCTTTCTACTATTTATGATAAGATAAGAATATTATTAAATCATGTTCTTTAATTAATTTTGAAAATAATATTGATAATCATAAAGTGGTGATATTGGTATAGACTCAAGTTTGAGTTTATTATACTTTGGCCTAATAATATGTTATTGATCGAGGGTGTGATGATAGATTTAAATCTCATGCCATTAAGAGGGTAAGACATTGGGTTAAGAGTCCCGATGCACCATGATGATAAGATGTTGGGTTCAAGTTCCATTGATTTTTGGCCTAAGACGCCTTTATATGGATAAGACGTTGAGTTTTAATCTCAATACAACATATTGATAGTATAACAACGACTAAAGCAAAATTTTATTGAAAAGTCATAAAATATGTTCCATTGAATATGCTTCATTCCTTGAAGTGAATGTGGTAGCATGTAGTGCATATAGTATGTCCGAAAGAAGACATGTGATTGAATTTATAAATATGAATATAGGCGTAACAAGGGCAAAATATTTCGTTACATTATATGTACGCCTCGATTTGCTCATAAAGGAGTAATATCTTGAAAGAAATTCTAAGCTACCATGATTTGATAGGTTAAGACATCATTATATTTCATTCCCGGAGAATGAGAATTTTGATTATTAAAACTACAGATCCATTCCTTGGGGTGAATGTGATAGGAGTAACTCCTCCATAAGAGGTAGAATAATTGAAAAAAAATATTATGAAATATACTCCAAAATAGCAAACTTGAAAAATTATTCATGTTCTAGTAAATCTGAAATTTACTAAGTAGAACTCATATGACATGGTAAACTCGGAGTTTACTAGTACAAATAAGTTCATTAGTTGGCATGAATGATTTTTTCATCTCGAAGATGTGCACATGAGTATTACACAACATATATATTAAAGAATCAGAAGGTTATATTCTTCGAAGAACATTATGAGTTCTCAAATGATCCTTCAAAAGATAAAGATAATTTTTGCTACTAATGGGCATGGTATGAAAGGTCATTGCGCATGTGATTATCGTGCGACCTAATTTGATAGAAGTTTTATAAATCCTTCCTCAAAACAAAGGAATATAAAGTGATGGCACACTTGACCTTTCAAAGTGATGTTGAGGTCTGTCATGTAAACACAATAAATTTCATGGCGTGAGAATGAGAGCTTCTAATGAAAATTTATGAAGCATGTGCATATGATTATAATTCACTCTTTGAAGAGAATGAGATTTGTGATAAACATCATTGATGTTCGGCTATTCTTGAAATAAATGCGTCAAGCTGACATAAAAATTATAAAAAAGGACATGCTCATGCATGGTTGGATAAATGTCACATCTCACCTCTGCGGAAGGTTTGAGAAAAATAAAGAAAATTTTATTTTGACATGAACAGTCATAAATCGCGTACTTGTAGTATGCCATAAATATTTTGATATATTTATTATGGATTTTGATATATTTATCATGGATTACCAAAGCATAAAAGTAAGAAACAGGTCTTGCCTATATAATGTTTTAAGATTATGACCTTACTTATATGATTTTCTCCTTGAAGGAGATGTTCACCATATGAATGGTGTGTGAAATATGTGTGGCACACAAAATTAATTGGGAGCTCCAAAAAAGCTTAAGTGTTACTATCTTGAGGAATGAAATTGTTCATAATATTGAGATTGTAGTAAGTCTCAAAAGAAACTTATTAAATTTCAAAGTCATTGGCCAAAAAATAAATTATATTGAGGCTATAAATAATGAAAAGATGTTATATCTTCATATTACTACAATCGAAGCGGGTTATGAATATTTATGTAAAAGTTTATCCGTCCTTTTCCTCCTATTTGTAATACACAAATATGAGCATGATGACATAATCACATGCAATAGTAAATTAAAAATTTACCAAAATAAATATCAGTTGGCATGACGGTTGACCATTCCGGTTCAAATGTGATGCAAAAATAATTGAGAATTCATGTGGTATATATTGAAGAAATATTTTTTTTTTCACGAATTCTCTTGTGTTACTCGTTCTCACAATGAATTGATCATTGTACCAGCTAAGGTTGGAATTATGTTTCCTAAATTTTTGGAACATATAAAAAGGTGAATATGGGCCCGTTCGCCTGTTATGTGGACCGAGTACTATTATATAGTTTAATAGATTCATTGTACCAGCTAAGGTTGGAATTATGTTTCCTAAATTTTTGGAACATATAAAAAGGTGAATATGGGCCCGTTCGCCTGTTATGTGGACCGAGTACTATTATGTAGTTTAATAGATGCATCTATGATATAGTCACATGTGCTCTTTTTATTAACTTGCAATTTAATTTTTGCAAAGTTATTTGCTCGAATTATTTAATTAAGAGCACAGTTTCAATTATAAATTATGTTGGTTGATTTAGTAGAAATTGTATGCCTCCAATTCTAGCTAAATCATTGACTATGAGAATAAATCTCTCAAATAAAATTTGGTATCAGATGTGCCATTTAAAATATAGTCGCATTCATATGCATCAAGCCAACAAGGTTCCCCTATCATTATTGATTCAAGGTCAAAAACCAAATAATTTTCATCTAAAAATTTAAATGTGTGGCATATGATGCAATTGCTTCATCACAATCCACAAATATGAATCCCAAGATAAGGTTGGGGTAAATGTTAGATTTTCTAACATTAGATGGAGAGTTGATTGACAGTTGAGAATTATGTATGAAATAAATTATGTAGATCCTCATAAAAAATATATATATATATATATGTGAACTTGAGGTTCAAGAGAGAATTCATTTGCAAAATGTTGCAAACTAATTGTCGGATGTGTTTGCTGACTCTATATGATAATTCAACTGTAAAATGCTCCAATAAAAATTTCGTAAAAGGACAGAGTCTATGACACGCCTGAAGCGTGATAGATCAATTGGTTCCAAAGATAAAACTCCTTGAAGAAGGAAATGAGCAAATGATCAAGATGGTCATGATAATGAGACAGGTGCTTTTAAAGAGCACTGACATAACACTTCATAAAACTTTCGCAAAGGTTCAGGTACCTGAATAATAATGAATATGAAGAGATCTTCATAAGTTATGTCTTATTGGAATCGATATCAAACAATCATCGATGCTATCTTTGATATAATATAGCGCTCAATATTATATAATATCGAGAATCTTGAGTATAAATCTGTCAAAGAAATATGAACAGATAAATTATTGGCCAAATAAAAATCTGTAATTCAAGTAGTTGTTTCACTTGAAAAGTGAATATTTGAACTCATAATTCAAAGACCAGAGGTATAATGCCAATAGGGGTACAAATGATTTATTATGCGAAAAGTAAAATTCGTAAGATATAAAGTATGACTTGTGCCTTGGGGCATAAAGATTTCACAAATATCCTGGCGTTATTGTAGGAGAATTGTTCTCCTCTGATGGATGAAATGAGGTTTATTTCAATCTGACAATATTAAAAAACTTGAATATGTATAATGAATTATTGTCATGTCTAGCTAGATGACAAATTTATATGAAAATCCTTAAAGAATTTAAAATGTTATAAAGCGATTCTATTGGATATCCCATGATTATGAAGATCGCTTAACTTGAAAACAGATTAATTTTGATCTCATGAAAATGACTAGTAAGTACTATGTTTTAGTGCAGTTGGTCCACTTATAAATTGCGGAGCATCATTTATAAGAATAAAGTAGTGTTTTAAGCGATGTGAGTATAATACGCATGCTGCACTTTTTTTTTCTTAGCTGAGGTTTTATCCCACAAGGTTTTCCTGGTAAAGTTTTTAATGAGGCAGCTAATAATGCATACTACTGAATGTATACTCAGATTTGACAAATGAAATATTTGTTCATTGATGAACATACGTAGACTAGATAATGCAGCATGCATAACACAATTAAAGGAAAGATTCATAAAAGGAGAAAGAACGAAACTCATTTCGCCAAAACTTTTCTATATATATGAGCTCCAAAAGAATGGTGGCATTAAAGTGCGACAGATTCGTTCAAGTGATAATATTGCTGATTTATTCACCAAGTTTCTATCAACTACAACTTTCGAGAAGATGGTGCACAAGATTGGAATGCGGAGATTCAAATCATTTGATTTAATTTTTATCAAAGGGAGTCAAATATGCATTGTATTCTTTTTTCCTTAACCAAGGTTTTGTCCCAATCAGGTTTTTCTGGTAAGGTTTTTAATGAGGCAACATTAAAGACGTATTACAAAATGTGTGTACTCTTTTTCCTTTACTAAACTTTTTCCCATTGGATTTTCCTAGAACGAGACACATTATCTCTTAATGGACATCCAAGGGGGAGTGCTATATAATATGGATGTCATGTGACACATGTATGTTTGAAATATCATTGATTAGAGATAATAGTTAGTAGTCAAATTGAATTTGAACATCAAAAGTTACTTGTGCAATTTTAATTTGTATACCTAAGATAATTGGCCAAATTGCCAACTTGAAGTCAAGTTTGGCAACTTAAGAACTAAGTTTGGTGGTCTATAAATAGTCACCCTTTGTACATTTGTACGAAAATGTCAAAGTAGTAAAATATAAGTATTATACCCTCCGTTTAAAAAAGAATGACCTACTTTTCTTTTTAGTTCGTTTAAAAAAGAATGAACCCTTTCCTTTTGTGGCAATACTTTAATTTCAACTTTCCACATGACATGTTTAGGACCACAAGATTAAAATGTATTTTGGTACATTTGACACAACTTTAATTTAAGGTCACAAGTCTTTGGCACATTTGACACAACTTTAATTTAAAGCCACAAGATTCAAAAACTGTGTAAGTCAAAGCAGACCATTCTTTTTAAAACGAAAAGAGTATTAAAGTTCTTTTTTTTCTTTAAGTTTGATATTTGATATTTTATCTTTATTTTATAACAGTACAAAAAATTTCGATTTGATCACTTTACTGTTTAAAGCATCACTTTTGAGAAAAGCTGAGTCTACGCAGCATTTGGATTTAATCACATCAAAGAGATTTGTCGATCTAATAATATCTAAGAAATTTGTTATACCTTAACCAGATTATTATACAAAGATAAGAGGCTTCAATAACCAAAGATCTTGTCAGAAGCACGACCATTAACAATTTTCTCATTTGAACAAAATGGCTGACGCGAAAATCAAAGCATATTAGCAAAGACTAAATTTGCATCTCAAGAATTTAGAATCATCTCAAATGTAAAAAACAGTCGTATGCTGAGACTGGGCTCACTTGGGAAATTGTAAGTCTTAAAGAAACCACCTTGCCTGCCTATATGAAATAAGTGAACAAATACTGCCCCAGAGTTGGCACTTTTGAGGTAATCTAATGTAGAAATCCACGAAAGTTGCAAGTAACTTGAGTAAACAACTTGACTTTTATCAAAGTCAAGCTTTTTAACAGCACAATTGTAATTCCAAAAAACTTAATACATAAAGTCTTCAGGCCAAAATTCCAGAGCACATTCATCTACCTAAGGAAATTGGGGATCTAAGAATCAGCAATAGTGACCTCAACCTCAACACCGGGTTCAATGGTGATGGAGGTGATTTGTTTGACAACGTCCGGTGAGCTGAAAAGGTCAATCACTCTCTTGTGGACTCGCAGCTCAAATCTGTCCCATGTATTTGTACCTGTGGGTAGAGAAGAAAAGGGATAAGAATAAACTCTTTTCGAAGAGTTTTATTGATGAAACCACAGCAATATTATGAAACACATAGATTCTGCAAGTTAGCTTTTAAGACGGATTATGAGCATTCAAAAACAGAAACTAGTGGAGTCTGGGAATCAAAAGCAGTCAGCAGAGCAAACGTCATCACTGAAAACAGGCAACAATGCGCCACTTGAAATGTATTATGAGTGGATGTAATGGAAATGTGGTTAGTGAGCATGGGTTGACAGAGTGTGGGAGGGTCTTGCCACTTGGTTGTTTGGGGTCTCAAATGAACTTGAGAAGAAAGTAAATATCAAACAAATCCATTGTTTGATCCAAACACTGCTCAAGCTATCAAATTCTATTTTCACTGTTCATGGTAGTTAGCAAACACACTTTGGATCACAAGTTTATACTCTTATACAAGCACGAACTATGAAGATGTAGCACTACATAGACTAACTATCATTCAATATGACAATGTAAACAGTTCAAACTAAATAAATAACTAACTTAATTCTTTTCATGATTAGTGGGTTGATAGATGAACAATAAATATCTCTATTCTATACAAGAACCTCTGGATTGGTTTATTAATAAACTATCTCCAGGTATATATAATATAAGAAAATACAGAGAGGAATAAAGCGCATAATGTTACTTGTCAAAAGGGACAAATTTCATCAAGCAGCACAATCTCTAGACCACAACAAAAAATGTATGGAATGGCTAGTACCTTCTCCACAAGGCGACTTTCTTGTGGTGATGTTCAAGACCTTGGTGGGCATTCTGACTGGTCCCTTCACCCTGAGGCTCTTATCCTTGGCACCACGAACCAAATCAGTGCACACTACATGTTTTAAACTAGGTCAATAAAGAAAGAGCATACTTCTTAATGTTTGATAAAAACAAAAAAGCAAAGTAAGTAAACGACTAACGAAATTCAAGCAAATGGTTCCAAAAAACTATGCTTCAAAATCTACTTTTAGCATTAATTAGTGTATCTAGGATATGTTACTTCATGGTAAGCACACTAATAATTTGCATCTTTAACATAGTAACTAGTCTTATCTTCAGCATTTGATCCAAAGTTACACACAATTCAAAAGAAAAAACCAACCAAATGTATCCTATTTCCAGTCATAATGAATTGATGAGATCAAATAGTGATTCACATAATACAGGCATAATAAAAAATGAGGAGAAGCACAACCATAGGACAATTTAAATCGTTTTTCAGGTACTATCTAACATTTGAATCGGAGGGCTTTTGAATCTGCTCTTTTGATCTAAATACCAACAACAACGACAAATTAAAACAAAGTGAGCTGAATACCATCAGTTAATTCATTAGAGAACAATTTATCTAGGATATAAAAGCTGAATTAACAGCACTAGAATAGTCAGACTAGTGTCAATCTCATTACTCTATTACACAAACAAATTCTACTCATTTTCTCTTTAAAACTAGAACAAAAAACAAAACTTTAAACCTTAGGCAATTGGGACTAAATTATTACAGCCAGACCCCAATTGTGGGATCTCACTGGATATGTTGTTGTTGTTGTTTGAAAGGGCATAACTTGTCATGGATCCAAATGAGTTTACAATTCAGACATAAAAAAAAAACAGCTAATTATGTAATTGAACACAAAGAGATAAAACATATGTTCACCTTTCTCGAGATTCTTAACATTCTTGGAGGAGAGAGTGATCCTAATCTTGTGAATCTTCTCTTGTGGGTCCTCTAGCCCTGGCTTTGTTGGCTTCATTGCTGCATATGTTGCCATCTTTCTGCTTAAACACACATACACACACAAAAAATAAAAAATTCATCAGATTACAAAGAAAAAAAAGAAGAGAAACCCAAAATTATCTTTGTGGTGGTAGAGATTATTACCTTAGAATGGAGAGAAGAACTGAGAATTTTGCAAGGGAGACTAGTGGGGTGGCTCTGCTTCCGCTTCAAATTCTGGCAAGTAGGAGGCTGCTTTGATTCCGCCGTCTTCTTTATATACCCTTAAACAGGTACCTAGGGTTTTATTTATTTATTTCCGGTTCGGGTTAGCAACACTTGGACTTTAGGGATATTTGCACAAATGACACTTTTAAGCTACTATTTAAATTGTATCTACAAAATGAAAATTTTATTCAACTATTTAAAGGTACTTCGGATTGAAGTAATAAGATTATTGAATCATCAGAACTACTTAGATATATTCTATTTACTTTTTAGCCACAGATTTTTCGTGAACCCAAACGACTTTCGTTCTCTCATTTCTTATTCTTGGTTTGAACTACTAGTTGAATTATTTCTTGATTTCATCCGTTTATTCATTCAATTCACGATCACAAGGGGCCGAAAAGACTTCTAATCTATTAGAATCCTTCCAACTAATTTAAATTTGAAAACAAAAATGCCTGTTATAGTTGTAATATTTCATTTTAATTGAATAGTTAATATTCAAGCAGCAAGAAATTTTTTTCATTTTTTATAAAGGTTAAATAAAATATATGCTATAGAAAATTCAATTAAAATAAAAGTCTCATTTCTCTTTTTGCTTTTTGCTTTTATGTTTATCGTCTTGTTGGACTAAAAAAAAGAAGTTTTCGAAGTATTTTTATGTTATGATTTTAGTGATTTTGACGACCCTATCTTATCATATCTTAATAATCACAATTCCCCTGTTTGACAATTGCATTTGTATGCAATAATCGAATTGTAGCGGGTATATTTTAGTGGTAATTGTAGTTTTGTTTTCCACTTATTCTTTTTTTATTCTCTCATCTATACTTTTTTCTATCTATTTTATTTGGTTTGAGTTATATTTGTAGTGCCAATCCAACACAAATCTTTTTTTTTGCCAATCCAACACTAGTCCCTTTTTATTGTTTTCAATTGAATTTTTTTTTTTAATATTTATATTGACAACAGTGTATCGTACAAATATAATTCATTGTGATAAATTGATAAATGAAGTGGATCTATTTAGTTTTATTTTATCTTTTAAATTAATTAGAAAGTATGAATTTATTTTTTTAGATTTCTTCTTTCAATGATTTTTGATTGTCTTGTCTAATCTCTTTATTTCTTTTTCTTCAAATTAAATCTACACCATTTTTTTGATATTTTCTTCGGATTGCTAACTCAAATAGAAATAAGCTTATTATAGACATAGGGTACAAATGATAGGTTTAGACCAGACTTTGACCAAAATAAGGGTGATTTGACAAATAACCCTATTTAAATTATAGGTTCCTAAATTATATCACCTTTAAATTACGTCTCATGATTTTTAAAAGAAAATTCTACTATTTATTACAAAAAGTATGTTCAAACACCACTTTAACTATAAATCTATATATAATAATAAAGGAGAAAGATGGAGAAGGTGATGTGGCACCTCCTCTATGGCCTCCATTTCTATTTGTCTTTTTCTTTTTCTTTTTTTAAGTTTTTTTTGATTTTTTTCTTCTATTCTTTTCATGAATCAATTAATCTATTTAATAATTAAAATGAATGTATCAATTACTATTATTCTATAATATATAATTTAATGATCTTTATTTTTTTTTATTTTTGATATTTTGCTTGTACACTTCGGACTCGAAACACGAAAAGCTAACGTTTTCTCTAACACTTACTGTTTTAACGTTCACTAACCCAATGACACCCTTGACCGGCTGACGTCGGCGACGGCGTCGGAGCGCCAGTAACAGGCAAGCATACTCTCTCTCCTTCCCTCTTTCTCTCTCCCCAGTTCTCTCTACCCTCTTCTCTCTCCCTTTCCCTGTCACTCTCCGTAGCTCGAACCAACCAGTGTTTCTCCAGTAGTCAAGGTCATCGGCCGCTAGACTCCGGCGACATAGGCAGGCGCTGCTCCGATCACAAGTGATCGATTCCGACGGGCCCATCTGAAGGTTCGGCTGGTTCTGTCTGGATCTGATTCCGCCAGTATCAGATCTGACTCCGGCGGCACTTCCGCGAAGCTCTGGAGAGACTATCTCGGCGACCAATTTCGGCATCAATTTGCTACCCTTTTGCTATTTTATTCTTCGTACTAATTCTACTATTACTTTCCCGTATCTTGACTTGCATTTAATCTGTTCGGACTGTCTGTTGTTGTAGTTTGCACTGATTTTTACTATTGGTTTTGTTGTCTTTGGTGCTAGGCCATTAGTGTGCTCTAATTTCCCTGCTAGTAGTTTGTTTTAGTTTGTTGTTGTCTGTATACTTTTAATAGTTATTATTTTACTGTTTTGTTTGTAGTGCTTTGTTTTCTGTGAGTATAATTGTGACGGTCTTCTTTAGCTGATTGGCAGATATGTGTTGTGTTGTTCTAGTCTGCTAGGCCGGATCAGGTTTTTTGTGAGTGACTACTGTTTCTTTACTGTTTTTCTTTTTTCCTGCTTTCCTTTTGGTGCTTTGTTTTTGTGTATTCCTGTGTATCGGTTTGGGGCTTTGTTTGGGATTGGTTTAGGTCCTTAAGTGATGGATGTAGGGGCGGATGGTGGAATAGGGTCATGTCCTAGGGGGTTGGGTTGGGGGCGGCTTCGAGTGGAGGTGAAGAGAGAAGAGCTGGTGTAGGCGTGGGGTCTAGGGCGGGTGTTAGGGCTGGGACAGTGTGTGGTGGTAGAGGTAGGCGACATGCGAGAGAAGATAGGTTGAGGGTAGGGTCTTGGAATATAGGGACCCTTCAGGGTAAGTCCGTAGAGTTGGTGAAGATTCTTAAGAATAGGAGAATTAATATTGCGTGTGTTCAGGAGACTAAGTGAGTAGGTACTGAGGCCAGGGATGTGGATAGTTTTAAGTTGTGGTACTCAGGCAGTGAGAGGCGTAGTAATGGAGTGGCATCTTAGTGGATGAGGAGCTAAGACGGCAGGTGGTGGAGGTTAAGAGGGTCAATGATAGGCTGATGACGATTAAGTTGATCATTGGGGGTTTATGATGCATGTGTGTAGTGCGTATGCCCCGTAGGTGGGCTTAGGAGATGAGGTGAAAACGAGTTTTTGGGAGGCTTTGGATGAGGTGGTGAGAAGCGTTCCTAGCTCGGAGAAGATTGTCATAGCGGGGGACTTCAATGGGCACATTTGAGTTTCTCCGAGAGGTTATGATGAGGTGCATGGAGGGTTTGGTTTTGGTGAATGAAATGGTGAGAGAGTTTTTCTGTTGGATTTTGCGAGGGTCTTCGGGTTGGTAGTTGTGAACTCGAGCTTTACGAAGAAAGAGGACCACCTTATTACCTTCCGAAACGCATCAGTCAAGACTCAGATTGACTTTCTACTGCTTAGAAAGGGGGATAGGGTTCTCTGTAAGGATTGTAAAGTCATTCTGAGTGAACATCTGTCGACTCAGCACAGGCTGCTGGTGATGGACTTGTGTACCAAAAAGAGCAAGAAGAGTAGGGCTGGAGAGGGACGACCTAAAATTAAATGGGGTAGCTTGACGCCAGTTAGTGCGCTGGAGATAGAGGTGAAGGTGACAGATTTGGGGGTGTGGGAGAGTAGGGAGACGTGGATGTCATGTGGGATAAGGCGGCCAGCTACATTCGGGAGACGGCTAGAAAGGTTTTGGGTATTTCGAGGGGTCTGGCAGGTCGACATAAGGGGGACTGGTGGTGGAATGAAGAAGTTAAGAAGAAAGGGGAGACTAAGAAGGGGGCGTATGTTAAGTTGATCGAGAGTAAGGATTAAGAGGAGAAACGGGTGAATAGAGAGGCTTACAAAGTTGCAAGGAGTAAGGCTAAGTTAGCTGTTACGGCTTTTAATACAACGGTGTTTGAGAGTTTGTACGCGGGGTTGGAGAAGAAAAGGGGGGAAATAGGTTGTATAGGCTTGCTAAGGCTAGGGAGAGAAAGGGGCGTGACCTTGATCAAGCGAAGTGCATTAAGGGGGAGGACAGTAGAGTTTTGGTGGAACATGACCATATTAAGAAGAGATGGCAGGAGTATTTTAATAGACTTTTAAATGAGGAGGAGGACAGAGGCATTGTGTTAGGGGAGTTGGAGAGCTCGGAGGAGAGTCATGATTTTAGTTACTGTAGACGTTTTATGGTAGAGGAGGTCAGAGAGGTTATTCGTAAGATGCGGAGAGGTAGGGCGATGGAACCTGACGAGATTCTGGTGGAATTTTGGAAGTATGCTGGTGGGGTAGGCTTAAGGTGGTTGACTGATTTGTTCAACGCCATTTTCAAGATAGGGAGAATGCCTGAGGCTTGGAGATGAAGTACGTTGATTTCGTTATATAAAAACAAAGGTGACGTTCAGAGTTGCAATAACTATAGAGGTATTAAGCTGTTGAACCACACTATGAAGATTTGGAAAATGGTGGTTGAGCGGAGGTTGAGGAGGGTAGTGTCCATTTCGGAGAATCAATTTGGTTTTATGCCTGGACGCTCGACGACAGAGGCAATCCACCTGGTGAGAAGATTGGTGGAGCAGTTTAGGGAAAGGAAGAGAGATTTGCATATGGTGTTCATCGATCTGGAGAAGGCCTACGACAAAGTCCCTAGAGAGGTTCTTTGGAGATGCTTAGAGGTGAGAGGAGTTTCAATGGCATACATCAGAGAAATTAAGGACATGTACGATGAAGGAAAGACTCGGGTGAGGACGGCGGGAGGAGACTCAGGGCATTTTTTCGATCGAGACAGGTTTGCATCAGGGATCGACTCTTAGCCCGTTCCTTTTTACGTTGGTGATGGACGTGTTGACGCAGATTATTCAAGGTGAGGTACCGTTGTGTATGTTATTTGCGGATGATGTAGTGCTGATTGATGAGACACGGGGGGTGTGAATGAGAAATTGGAGGTTTGGAGGCAAACTCTTGAATCTAAGGGGTTCAGGTTGAGTAGGTCCAAGACAGAGTATTTGGAATGCAAGTTTAGTGACTCGAGTCAGGAGTACGGTGTGGTGGTGGTGTTGGATTCTCAGGATGTTTGTAAGAAGGATAGTTTTAAGTATCTGGGGTCTGTGATTCAGAGGAATGGCGAAATTGATGAGAATGTCACTAAACGTATTGGCGCAGGTTGGATGAAGTGGAGGCTCGCCTCGGGAGTGTTGTGTGATAAGAAGGTGCCACTTAAGCTTAAAGGCAAATTCTACAGAGTGGCAGTCCATCCAGCCATGTTGTATGGAGCGGAGTGTTGGCCAGTCAAGAACTCCCATATTCAAAGATTGAAGGTAGCGAAAATGAGAATGTTGTGTTGGATGTGTGGACTAACTAGAGAGGATAAATTTAGGAATGATATTATCTAGGAGAAGGTGGGAATGGCTTCGGTGGAGGACAAGATGCGAAAAGGAAGGTTGAGATGGTTTGGGCATGTGATGAGGAGGGGCACAGATGCCCCTGTTCGGAGGTGTGAGAGGCTAACTTTGGATGGATTCGAGAGGAGTAGAGGTAGGCCTAAGAAATACTGGAGGGAGGTGATTAGGCATGACATGGAACTGCTTCAGATTACTGAGGACATGACCCTAGACAGGAAGGTGTGGAGGTCACGGATTAGGGTAGACGGCTAGGGTGAGTGTGTAGGTAATCGCTAGATAATAGGAGAGTTTGGGTGTGGTGGGTATTTTAGTCCTGTGAGGGCATGTTACTACCACATGGGTATCTACGTTCTTATTTCATATTCCATATTGTTCGTATTTCTCTTATTTCTTATTTCTCTGAGACTTAGTGTTCTTATTTTTTTTTATCTCTTATTTCTGTTATGCTATACAACCTGTTTCATGTCTCATTACGACCTTGGTATACTATTCTCTATCTTGAGCCGAGGGTCTATTGAAAACAACCTCTCTACTTCTTCGGAGGTAGTGGTATGGACTGTGTACATGTTACCCTCCCCAGACCTCACTTTGTGGGAATATACTGGGTCTGTTGTTGTTGTTGATCTTTATTTTCTTTACTCTCATGACTTTTGGTGGTCATAACTCCTAAATTACATTAAGAGTCATATTTATAATATCATTTGATATTTCATATTGTCATCCTATAAATAAAGGTATTATGAGTCTTTTTTCCTCCACCATCAAAGTTAAGACTATTTCTTTAATTATATATTGTTTAGAGTTTTCATTGTTTGAACTCCCATATATTTTTTATCAAAAAAAAAAATCATCTGCTACCTTCTAAAATGTCATATAATTGATATTGTGACAACGCACACTGAGGAAAGAATGGTTCACAGGGAATTTAGTGATGACGCAATTTCAAAAAAATGTGGAAGTGATGAAGAGTGTAAATTTGTTGAAGAAGAGATATTGGACATGACCGATACGTTAGCATATTTGGTCGTTGTTATTCTTTATGGTGTTTGGCTTCTAGCTTAAATATTGTGGTTGCTTTCATAGGTTTTGGTGCTCTATTGCTTTTCATGTTGTGATCTTCCTATTCACTTTCTATTGACTTCAACTTCATTTATTTTAAATTGCTTAATTTATTTATGATCACAATGAAATCATATTATAAGTACACTTCTTATAATCTAAATGAAGGAATTATATCAGGAAATATTTGAAAAATCTTTCCGTTGCATCATTTTTAGTATTATAGAATTGCTTTTTAATTATTGAAGTGTTTCTAAGCCAAAATAACTTTTAAACACTTTCACAATGTAAGTGTGGGTATATAAATACCAGCTTAATTGTTTATTTATTCGTCAATTTCAACAATAGGTAAAACTAATATAGAGATGAGAATTTTGAAACTCATCACAATATAGCTTGAGTAAAAATATAAAACATTATCTATAATCTTAGATCTAAATCGATTAGTCATATAGAGAAAATTTCTCAGTCACTTAGAAAATGAATAAAGGAAAATATATTTATTTTCAAATCTCTTAATTAAGTGTAAAGATATGATGTATAAAAATAAAAATCACTTATAAAAGATTAAAAAAATTGTGACGAATCTACATTGATAGTCTTAACTCAAGATTAATGCACGTTGCATCATGTATAATTATCCCCTCCCACATGATAGCTTCAAAATGCCTAGAATTGGTCATCATCCATGCTTTGCAGCTTGTATTATTTGCATTGTAATTTGTATGCTTCAACAATATCTCATTTACATCGACATTCTATATTTAAATTTTATTTAGTTGTGTGAGGCTTACAATCTTTGACTTTAGTGATTAATAAATATCAGGTATATATATTGTTGGCTGAATACATATACAGGCCCCTCAACTATTCGACTTTTTCCATATAGGCACCTTAATTAAACCATGTACCTATTGAACCCTTTACTCTTTTACAAAACGTGTCAATTGAGCACAATCACTAACGTGGCACTGACATGTGTAACACACTCTCCAAATGGAGAGTGAGAAGCCATAATTAATCAAAAAAATTAAATATAAAAAACTCCAACCAATCAAAAAAAGACACATAAAATAAACTAAAAAAAAGAAGAAAATAGTCACCATATTCATCTTCTTTTTCATATCTTCTTCTCCATTAATGGCTACAACCAAGAAAAAGAATATCAATTCAACACACACTCATATACAATAAGCAACAATAATAATTTATTTATTTTAAAAAAAATCCATTTTTGTGTCTTCTTCTTACTATATTCTCCCACCATTAAAATTCACTTTTACTCCTCCATTTTCCACTAAAACAACACCCACAATCAAGAAAAAAAATCTCTTGCTTTTGAGGAATTAAGTAATGGCATCAAGAATTTTTTTGATTGTGTTGATATTGCAGTGTTCATATATGATTTTCCCGACAAAAAATTTCGCCGAAAAACCCATTTAAATACATTAACTATCCTCTAACACCACTAAACCACCATCGAAACATTGACATTGTAGTAGTATATGTAATATTTAGAGATACTAAGAAGAAGAGAATATAATTTTTTTTAACCTTTTCTGCTAAATCGACGAGGGGGATGGGGGGTGGAAGAGAAGGGCTGCTGGGGGTGGGTGGGTTAATTTTTTTAATTTAAATTTAATTATATTAAAAAATTATTTTTATAATTATTTTAAGTTAAAATAACACGTGTTATTATTTGATTTGCCACTTTGCCACGTCACTGGAGTGTGTATTACACACATTTTATAATTTTTACCACGTTAGCAGATTTGACTCAATTGATATGTTTTGTGAAGTAGTAAAGGGTTCAATAGGTACATGTCTTAATTGAGGTGCCTATACAAAAAAAGTCGAATAGTTGAGGGGCTTGTATATGTATTCCGTCTATATTGGTTTTTCAAGTTTAACTCTTTAACTTAATTCTACTATCTAAAAGTTAATTATATAATTATAATATATTTCATGTTTTGTTGCTTAGGAAGGGGGATAGAATTTTTGTAAGGATTGTAAGGTAATTCCGAGTAAGAATTTTGGAACTCAGCATAGACTCCTGGTGATGGACCTGGTTATTAAGAAGGGCAAGATGAGGCGAGGTGGGAAAGGTCAGCCTAGGATTAGGTGGGGAAGTTTGACTCCGGTTAGTGCTTTGGAGATAGGGGCGAAGTTGGAGGGGATGAGGGTGTGGGAGTGCAGGGGGGACGTGGACAATATGTGGGATAGGGTTGTTGGTTGCATCAGGGAGTAGGCTAGAGATGTGTTGGGTGTTTCGAAGGGCTGGTTTGGCTGGTATCGGGGGGATTGGTGGTGGAATGAAGATGTTAAGAAAAAGGTGGAGACGAAGAAGACGACTTACGCTAAGTTGGTTGAGAGTAAGGATGATGAAGAGAAGCGGGTGAGCAGGGAGGAGTACAAGTTATCTAAAAAGGAGGCTAAGTTAGCACTCACGACTGCTAAGACAACAACTTTTGAGAGTTTGTATAAGGAGTTAGAGGAGAAAGGCGGGCAGAACTGGTTGTTTAGGCTTGCCAAGGTTAGGGAGCGGAAGAGTTGTGACCTGCACCAGGTGAAGTGCATTAAGGGGGAGGATGGCAGAGTTTTGGTGGAAGACAACCTCATTAAGAAAATATGACAGCCGTATTTCCATAAGCTCTTGAATGATGAGGGGGACAGGGGTGTTGTGTTAGGGGAGCTGGAGTTTTTCGAGGAGTGTCGCAACTTTGGCTATTGTCGGCGTTTTAAGGTAGAAGAGGTCAGTGAGGCTATTCGCACAATGCGTAGGGACAGGACGATGGGTCCCGATGAGATTCCGGTGGATTTTTGGAAGTTCTCTCGCGAGTCAGGGTTGAGGTGGCTGACCAACTTGTTTAACAATATTTTCAAAGCAGCAAATATGCCTAAGGCGTGGAGATGGAGTACGATGATTCCTTTATTTAAAAACAAGGATGACATTCAGAGTTGCAATAACTACCGGGGTATTAAGTTGTTGAGTCACACGATGAAGATTTGGGAGAGGGTGGTGAAGCGGAGATTGAGGAAGATTGTGTCTATTTCGGAGAATCAATTTGGTTTTATACCTGGTCGCTCCATGACTGAGGCGATTCACCTTGTGCGGAGACTGATAGAGCAGTATAGAGAGAGGAAGAAAGACTTTTCACATGGTGTTTATCGACTTAGAAAGGGCGTATGACAAGGTCCCTAGGGAGGTGCTTTAGAGATGCATAGAGGTGAGGGAAGTCCCGGTGGCGTACTGCAGAGTGATTAAAGACATGTACAAGGGTTCGAAGACTCGGGTTAGGACAGTGGAAGGAGATTCTGAGCATTTTTCGATCTTGACAAGGTTGCATCAGGGATCAACTCTTAGTCCATTTTTATTCACTTTGGTGATGGATGTGTTGACGCGGAATATACAGGGCGAAGTGCCTTGGTGTATGCTTTTCGCGGATGATATAGTTTTGATTGATGAGTCGCGATAAGGGGTTAATAATAAGCTGGAGATTTGGAGGCAAACCCTGGAGTCTAAAGGTTTCGGGTTGAGTAGGAACAAGACGAAGTATTTGGAATGCAAGTTTAGTGACTCGAGGCAAGAGAAGGAGGTGGTAGTGAAGTTGGATTCTCAGGCGGTTTGCAAGAGGAATAGTTTTAAGTATCTCGGGTCTACGATTCAGGAAAATAGAGAGATAGATGAGGATGTCTCTCACCGTATTGGGGCAGGTTGGATGAAATGGAGGTTTGTTTTGGGAATTTTATGCGATAAGAAGGTGTCACCCAAGCTGAAAGGAAAATTCTATAGAGTTGCAGTCCGACCTACTATGTTGTATGGAGCGGAGTGTTGGCCGGTTAAGAATTCTCATATCCAAAAGTTGAAGGTGGCAAAAATGAGAATGTTGCGTTGGATGTGTGGATTCACGAGGGCTGATAGGGTTAGGAATGAAATTATTCGAGAGAAAGTAGGAGTGGTGTCAGTGGAGGATAAAATGCGGGAAGTGAGGTTGAGATGGTTTGGTCATGTGATGAGAAGGGGCACGGATACCCCAGTTCGTAGGTGTGAGAGGTTGGCCTTGGATGGTTTCAAGCGGGGTAGGGGTAGACCGAATAAATACTGGAGAGAAGTGATTATACGTGACATAGAGTTGTTGCAGTTGACTGAGGACATGACTCTGGATATGAAGGTATGGAGGAAAAGCATTAGGATAGAGGACTAAGGGTGTGGATAAGTCGTAGTCAGTAATTAGGTGGATTTTGGTGTACTTGTTTTTTTGTGGATGTCGTACCTGTGTTATTTTATCTTGTTCTATGCCTTGCATGCTTCTGTATACTGCTTCTTATTTTGAGTCGGGGGACTATCGAAAACAACCCCTCTACCTCTTGTGAGGTAGTGGTATGGACTGCATACACTCTACCCTCCCCAGACCCCACTATGTGGGAATATACTGGGTTTGTTGTTGTTGTTGTAATATATTTCATGTAATTACTCATTATAAAACTATTCTAAACATTAGTTCCTGAGCTCACTTCATTTGTTGCATCTAAAACCTGTACGAAAATTTTTAGATTTAATGACTCCTAGCCTGTTCCTATTTGCGTTGGTGATGGACGTGTTGACGCAGAGTATTCAAAGTGAGGTGCCTTGGTGTATGTTATTTGCGGATAATGTAGTGTTGAGTGCTGATTGATGAGACGCAGGGGGTGTGAATGAAAAATTAGAGGTTTGGAGGCAAACCCTTGAATCTAAGAGGTTCAGGTTGAGTAGGTCCAAGACGGAGTATATGGAATGTAAGTTTAGTGACTCGAGTCAGGAGGACGAAGTGGTGGTAAGTTGGATTCCCAGGATGTTTGCAAGAGGGATAGTTTTAAGTATCTTGGGTCTATGATTCAGGGGAATGACGAGATTGATGAGGATATCTCTAAACGTATTGGAGCAGGTTGGATGAAGTGGAGGCTCGCCTAGGGAGTGTTGTGTGATAAGAAGGTGCCCCTTAAGCCTAAAGAAAAATTCTACAGAGCGACAGTCCGTTCGGTCATGCTGCATAGAGCGGAGTGTTGACCAGTCAAGAACTCCCACATTCAAAGATTGAAGGTGGTGGAAATGAGAATGTTGCGTTGGATGTGTGAACTTACTAGAGGAGATAGAGTTAGGAATGAGACTATCCGGGAAAAAGTGAGAGTGACTTCGGTGGAGGACAAGATGCGAGAAGGAAAGCTGAGATGGTTTGAGCATGTGATGAGGAGGGGCACCGATGCCCCAGTTTGTAGGTGTAAGAAGCTAGCTTTGAATGACTTCAAGAAGAGTAGAGGTAGGCCGAAGAAATACTGGAGGAGATGATTAGACATGATATGGAGCAGCTATAACTTACTGAGGACATGATCCTAGATAGGAAGGTGTGGAGGTCGCAAATAAGGGTAGAAGGCTAGTGTGAGTGTGTGGATTGTAGCAAGGTGTTAGGAGAGGTCTTGTGTAGCCGAGTTAGCAATCCTAGGACCGTGTCCATAAGTAGGAGCCTCTCGTCAGGAGAGTTTGGGTGTGATAGGTGTCTTTGGTTTGTAAGTGTATATTACTACTAGGTGGATGTCCTATTTCTTATTTCAAATTGCTCGTATTTCTCTGATATCTATTTTTATTATTTCTTATTCCTTATTTCTGTTATGTCATCCATCCCGCTTCATGTTTCATTATGACCTTGTGTACTATTCTTCATTTTGAGTCAACAACCTCTCTACTTCAGAGGTAGCAATATGAACTGCATACATTTTACCCTCTGAATACACTGGCTTTGTTGTTGTTGTACTTTACTGTTTAAAGAGTTAATGCACCACTTCTGATAAAAGAGTTCAGTTTTTATATAGCATTTAGCAATAATGATGTTTAAGAAAATTGTTGCATTAATAATATCATGGTATGCTTGTTATACAAAGTTAAGAGGCTTCACTAACCAAAGATCTAGTTAGAACCACGTTCATAAACATATTAGCAAAAATTAAAGCATATTAACAAAGACGACTGACTAAATTTGGGCGTCTCAAGAAATTAGAAACATCTCAAATGTAAAAAACGGTCGTATACTGAGACTTGTCTCACATTGGGAAATTGGAAGTCTTCAAGGAAACCCACCTTGCCTATATATCAATAAGTGTATCTCACTGCCCTGAGTTGGCACTTTTGAAGTAATCCAAGGTAGAAATTCATGAAAGTTGCAAGTAACTTAAGTAAATCACTTCGCTTTTGTCAAAGTCTAGCTTTTTAACAGCACAATTGTAATTCCAAAAAACTTAATACATAAAGTCCTCAGGCCAAAATTTCAGAGCATATTCATCTACCTAAGGAAATTGGGGATCTAAGAATCAGCAATAGTGACCTCAACCTCAACACCGGGTTCAATGGTGATGGAGGTGATTTGTTTGACAACGTCTGGTGAGCTGAAAAGGTCAATCACTCTCTTGTGGACACGCAGCTCAAATCTGTCCCATGTATTTGTACCTGTGTGCGTAGAGAAGAAAAGGAATAAGAATAAACTCTTTTTGAAGAGTTTTATAGATGAAACTACATAGCAATATTATGAAACATAAGGCTCCACCCCCCTTCATAGATTCTGCAAGTTAGCTTCTGAGACAGATTATGAGCATTCAAAAATAGAAACTAGTGGAGTCAAGGAATCAAAAGCAATCAGCAGAGCAAACATCATCATAGCAATCAGGCAACAACGCACCACTTGAAAAGTATTACTCCCTCCGTTTCAAAAAAAGAATGACCTACTTTCCTTTTTAGTCCGTTTCCAAAAGAATGATCCATTCCTTTTTTGGCAACTTTTTAATTTTAACTTTCCACGCGGCATGTTTAAGACCACAAGATTGAACGGCATTTTGGTACATTTGACATCTTTAATTTAAGACCACAAGATTCAAAAGTCTTTCTTAAACTTCGTGTCAAGTCAAACTAGGTCATTCTTTTTGAAACAGAGGGAGTACGAGTGATGTAGTGGAGATGTGGTTCGTGGGCATGGGTTGACAAAGTGTGGGAGGGTCCCGCCATTTGGTTGTATTGGACCTCAAATGTACTTGAGAAGAAAGCATATCAAATGAATCCATTGTTTGATCCAAACACGGCTCAAGCTTTCAAATTCAATTTTCACTGTTCATGGTGGTTAGCACAACACTTTGGAACACAAGTTTATACTCCTATAAAAGCACGAACGAGGAAGATGTAGCATTAAATACACAAACCATCTTTCAATATGACAATGTAAACAATTCAAACTAAATAAATATCTACTTAATTATTTTCATGATTAGTGGGTTGATAGTAGGGGTGGGCGTTCAGTATTTGGTTCGGTATTTTCAAAGTTCGGGTTCGGTAACTGATATTTGAGAGTAGATACCACATACCATACTTTTTAACATCGGTTCGATAATTCGACAATTAAGTCATAATGTTACTTGTCAAAAGGGACAAATTTCATCAAACAACACAATCTCTAGACCACAACAAAAAAATGTATGGAATGTCTAGTACCTTCTCCACAAGGAGACTTTCTGGTGGTGATGTTCAAGACCTTGGTGGGCATTCTCACTGGTCCCTTCACCCTGAGCCTCTTATCCTTGGCACCACGAACCAAATCAGCGCACACTACACGTTTTAAATTAGGTCAATAAAGAAAGAGCATACTTCTTAATGTTTGATAAGAAACAAAAAAGCACAACCACAAGTGAACAACTAATGAAATTTCAAGCAAAATGGCTCCAAAACACAATGCTTCAAAATCTATTTTAGCATTAATTAGTGTATCTAGGATATGTTACTTCATGGTAGCACACTAATAAACCAGACAGCAAAAAACTAAATAACCAAAAACTAAAATGGTATAATATGAAATCATTTTTAACAACAAACATACCCAACACATAAAAGAGAAACATCTTCAATCTGATCTTTTTGATTAACAGAGGAGAAGAGATAGGAGGCACCATATTTATTAGAAAGAGAGGGATATAAGGGTCGTTATGACACAATCAACAATTCTCTTCATTTTCAATTAGGTTTTGCTCTAGCTTCTTTAGGGGTTATTGCTTCTTTGGTAGCTCAACACATGTACTCTTTACCTGCTTATGCATTCATAGCACAAGACTTCACTACTCAAGCTGCATTATATACCCACCACCAATATATCACAGGATTCATCATGACAGGAGCTTTTGCTCATGGAGCTATATTTTTCATTAGAGATTATTCTAAAAAATAACTACATAATAACTAGTCTTATCTTCAGACCATTCTAAAAAAGAACTAGTCTTATCTTCAGCATTTGATCCAAACCTACACGCAATTCAAAATAAAAAACAACCAAATGTATCTTATTTCCAGTCAAAATGAATTGATGACATCAAATAGTGGCCATATGAATTCACAAAATACAGGCATAACAAAAAATGAGGAAAAGCACAACCATAGGCCAATTTTAAATCGTTTTCCAACTACTATCCAAACTTGAAACAGAAGGCTTTTGAATCTGCTCATTTGAGCTCAATACCAACAACGACAAATAAAAGCAAAATAAGCTGAATACCATCAGTCGATTTGTTTGAGAACAATGTCTCTAGGATATAAAAGCTGAATTAACAGCACTAGACTAGTCAGACTGGTGTCAATCTCACTACTTAATTATACCAACAAATTCTACTCATTTTAAACAAAACTTTAAACCTTAGGCAATTGGGACTAAATTATTACAGCCAGACCCCAATTGTGGGATCTCACTGGATATGTTGTTGTTGTTGTTTGAAAGGGCATAACTTGTCATGGATCCAAATGAGTTTACAATTCAGACATAAAAAAAACCCAGCTAATTATGTAATTGAACACAAAGAGATACAACATATGTTCACCTTTCTCGAGATTCTTAACATTCTTGGAGGAGAGAGTGATCCTAATCTTGTGAATCTTCTCTTGTGGGTCCTCTAGCCCTGGCTTTGTTGGCTTCATTGCTGCATATGTTGCCATCTTTCTGCTTAAACACACATACACACACAAAAAATAAAAAATTCATCAGATTACAAAGAAAAAAAAGAAGAGAAACCCAAAATTATCTTTGTGGTGGTAGAGATTATTACCTTAGAATGGAGAGAAGAACTGAGAATTTTGCAAGGGAGACTAGTGGGGTGGCTCTGCTTCCGCTTCAAATTCTGGCAAGTAGGAGGCTGCTTTGATTCCGCCGTCTTCTTTATATACCCTTAAACAGGTACCTAGGGTTTTATTTATTTATTTCCGGTTCGGGTTAACAACACTTGGACTTTAGGGATATTTGCACAAATGACACTTTTAAGCTACTATTTAAATTGTATCTACATAATGAAAATTTCATTCAACTATTTGAAGGTTGAAAAGTGAAATAAGCTTATTGTAGACATAGGGTGCAAATGATGGGTTTGGACCAGACTTTGATCAAAATAAGGGTGATCCGACAAATAGCCCTATTTATATTAGTAGCTCCTTAAATTATATTATATTTCATGTGTAAATTATGTCTCATGATTTTTAAAAGGGAATTCTAATATTTATTACAAAAAGTACGTCCAAACATAACTCCAACTCCAACTCCCACCAATTTCAAATAAAGTGAAAATATTTTTTGTTTTCATGGTTAAAACGTCCATTAAATATTACCACCTTCAGTTTTGATATTTGTACGAAAATAACCTTTTAAGTTATAAAAAAAAAAAGGGGACTCAAATACTCTCCAAGTTGAGGGCAGGGATGGCAGCAATAGGAACCAAAAAATTGGTAGGATGTGGCATGCAAGTCATGCTAAGCCGGTATAATTAATTACATACTATACTCAACCATAATGGATTACTCGGAAAGCATATCATTTTAAAGCTACAACCAGAAAAGATAAAGTTCCATTTCACAATGGTGACATGCAAGTCATGTCTCGGCTCAATTTTAACAAATGAAGCCTCCAGTTGTGCATTTTGCAAATATCCCCATAATAGAGTATCAACAAGGAATAGAACTTGCTTAATCAAATATACAACAACAACAACAACAAAAAATTATTAATACTTTAATAAACAACACCCATTCTCCAATCTCATCATTGTTGCTTGCAACAATACCACCTTTCTCCCCAACTAATTGAGCTTTTGGAAGAAAAGTTTATTCTAAACGTGTAATAATATTTAGCTATCAAGCTTCTTCAGCAACTGACATTAGTTACATGGTGCAAATTCAGTCCAGATTAAGTAGATCGTTGGCACCGGCATATTGCGTGAATCGATACAGAGTTGGATTAACCTACTGCATCTAGATCAACTTCTGCATCTGTTTCTCCATCAATCAACCCCGTCTCTGCTTCTGTGTCTGCTTCAGTCTGCCCTGCTTCTTGAGCAACATCTGTATCAGAGCTTTGCTTCAGGTTATCCTCTGGAGTCGGAGTTTCGTCCTGAGATATATTAACAGTAGCAATCCCTGCATCCGTTTCCATGGGGGCAGCTGATGCTTCAAGATCTGCTCGGCTCACGTCATTGTCTATCTCACTTGTTGGTGTTGCAATCTAGTCAAGATTAAACGAAAAGCACGGTTAAGGATACAAACAAGGACTAGTGAATTAGAAAATACTCCAAACTCGGAATAATTGCAGCATCAGAAAAATAAAATGTAGTTATCTCCAGCTATTTTCATTTTTTGCAGAAATTAAGGATAACAACGATTACTAGAGTAACATGAAGACAGGAGTTTAGCATTTATTGATGACATTACCTATTTGTTTCACCATTTTCTAAGCATAATCTCCATTTTAATTTAAAACCAAGACAGGCCAGAATGAACTATAACTAGATAAAAATCTTGAGTTCCATTGAAGTTATACACACTAATTCAGTGAGCTTTAACTGTAAATATTCAATATTGTGGAAGGGTATTCTCATTTATATTGTGTACAGACCATGTGGCACACAGGACATGAAAACCCTGGGAAATCCAAACCAAAAGAATGTTTGAACCTAATGGTAAAGCCACTTACAATCTTCAAGTCAGCATAGAATTGCCACAAGGATTAACTTACGGGAAAAGAAATGTAAACTGGGAACATAAGGTTAAGTTCGTTCTCAGGAACCTGACCTGATTTTCTTCTGCTTGTTGCGCTGAATTTTTTGTTTCCTCCTTCTTAGTCCGCTTGGTCCTTTCGCTTGGTTTAGCTTGATATTTGGCCCGTACTTCAGTAGGCAAAAGCTCCAGAGGCACTACCCCCTCAATACCATGTTCTGTAAACTGAAAAAGAACAAGTAACTAATTTCATTGAGAATTTTAATGATAAAGACTTGAAATCTTATCCATAAGTTAGATCATACTCTGGAAAATCCCTCCAAGTCTTGTCGGGCTGAAAACCGCAAACCTTTCCAACAATAGACCTGGATAGATATCAGGAAATCATTACAATCATGCATCCAAGAAAGAGAAGTAACATAAATAAGCATCGTAATCAGAGCATAAAGATGCATGATAATATCAACACAAATTTTTTCTCTTTGAGTTCTCAGTTTTACCCTAAACATATTACCAACTGCTATATGTGCCATCTTCCAGATAGCATGAGAATAAATATCCTTACTACACCTACCTAGAAGGTGTATCTTTGATCACCACTCTAACCAACAAGTGAACAGTGATATTAGTGAATAATTGTCTTTAGGTGTGAGAGTAAAAGATTAGGTGTGCTTAAAAGAACGTTTCTGACAGAACATCGATGGATTCTCACCCCTGAGGGAGGGACACTAGTGATGAAAACTCAACCAACTTTGCCTCAATCCCAAACTAGTTGGAGTTTGATAATATGCATCCTCTGTATCAATTCAGCTCCATTTTAATTTGATTATTAACTGGCTGTCAACCTACCGCAAGAATCCGCCCTCTCTAACTAGCTATTCCCGTGAAGCTCATATGTGCACGGTTTACACTAACCATGAAAGCTGGAAGAATTTGTGGTAAAGTGTCTTGAGGAAATCGTTATGATAAATCCCTCAAGTATATAGCACTTTAATACTTCATATTCAAACATAAGACTCACTCATCCCCTTTGGGCTGAGCAGTGGAGTGAGGACAGTGATGTGACTATCCCTCATTGGTTGAGAAATAGAACTTCTGAGACGAGTCCATTGACCTCCATGGGCTGGAGAGAGCAAGACTGCCAAGACATACCAAGACGTCCCGTGAATTTTATTCCTCACTTAAATCTCAGTTTCTGCCCTTGTAATCTTCGATTATTTAATTCATAATAAATATCTGGACCTCTTTATCACATCCATCTTCAAGTACGCCAAATTTATCTAATAGCAAAAAACTTTTTCTTCACTCTCTCATACAAACAACCATCTGGCTCCTGGTCTCGGCTTATGGATTGCAAGTTGAAGTTTCTTTTTGAAAAAGACTGCGAATCGAAGTTCTTGATGTTGTTCAATGGAATGCAAAGAAAATGTTTGGTCACCATGAACAGATTCACAAGTGAAAAAGACTTAAAAACTACATGACTTCTGTAAGAGCAAAAAGAAAACAAATAAATAGCTTTGGCGCAGCTGCTACAGATTGTTGTTTGCAAGTACTATGCAATAGGTTTAAATCCACATGCCACTTAATTTTTGTTTAGAGACAAAAAGGACAAGAGTTGATCATGTGTTGGAATAAAGTGACATCCTAGAATAATTCAAGGGTGTTGCACCAAAACATTTAAAAGAAAATGCAGTTTGAAAATCAAAAGTACGCAACTTCTGTTCTCATTGAAGATTGTGAACTATCAGCTACATCTGTACATTGAGACAAATCTTTTCCTAATTTTTTTTTAACTGCCAAAGTACTTCTTAAATTTTTAATCTGATACAAAATCTTTACTTCGTCCAGCTTTGAGGTCATACATGTCCTGTATGTTTTATTATTAGGCACAGACCTCTATATATGTACATAAATATATGGCAACTTTTATATTCTAATGTCAATGAGCTTTAGCCTTTAGCTACTTGCGTATGTATATAATCTTAGTTATGAGTTAATCAATTCTGCATTAGGATAGATTATGATACAAAATGATTCCTAATATTTCAATGAAATAAACCAGTCAGCTAGAATTCTGTTTCTACGGTGACTTACTAAGCAACAACAACAACAAACCCAGTATATTCCCACACCTAGTGGGGTCTGGGGAGGGTAGAATGTACGCAGTCCATACCACTACCTCTAAAGAAGTAGAGAGGCTGTTTCCGATAGACCCCCGGCTCAAGACACAGGACAATATACAAAAATATTCAAAGCATGAAACATGATAAAACTAACATAGATACAACATCCACAAAAGTAATGTACAATACCAAACAAAAGACACCAAAACCCTCCTAACTACGGACTACGATTCATCCACCCACCCTATCCCTCTATCCTAGTGTTTTTCCTCCAAACCTTCCTATCCACGGTCATGTCCTCAGTGAGACGTAACTGCTCCATGTCACGTCTAATCACTTACTAAGCATGTCATTGTTAAAAAATAAGAAGTCACTTAAACTGTAACCGAGAACATAATGCCAGACAGATTACTGATGCAGCCCTTATAGCAAATGAAGTATTGGATTGGAGGCAAAAAAGTGGTGTCCCGGGTCTATTACTCAAGCTGGATATAGAGAAGGCTTTTGACAAGCTCAACTGGCAGTACCTAACTTCTATTCTGAGGCAAATGGGATTTGGAGAAAAGTGGATCAAATGGATCAAGTATAGCTTCTCCACAGTTAAATATTCTGTTCTAATCAACAGAAGACCTGCAGGATTCTTTTCCCCTTTGAGAGGGATAAGGCAAGGCGACCCACTATCTCCATTCCTTTTCATTCTGGCCATGGAGGGTCTTAGTAGGATGCTAGAAAAGGCAAAGCAATTGAAATGGATTCGTGGCTTTGAAGTGGGTAACAACCCTGGTCTTATGGTCCCTGTTTCTCATCTTCTTTTTGCTGATGACACCCTTATTTTTTGTGGTGCTGAAGAGTCTCAAGTGAGGTATCTCAACCACACCCTTATGATTTTTGAAGCTTTATCTGGGCTCCACATTAACATGTCGAAAAGCATCATCTACCCTGTCAATGTGGTTTCAGATCTTGAGATGTTGGCCAGCATTATGTACTGTAGCGCTGGAACTTTTCCCACTACCTATCTAGGACTCCCCCTGGGTGCTAGTCACAGATCAGCAGAGATTTGGAATGTGGTCTTTGAAAAGTTTGAGAAAAGATTGGCCTCCTGGCAACAATAATACCTTTCTCTTGGTGGTAGAGTAACACTCATCAATAGTGTTCTTGATAGTATTCCGACTTATTTCATGTCTTTGTTCAGAATACCACCAGAGGTTCAAGAGCAACTCGTCAAGTTAAGAAGGTCTTTTCTGTGGGAAGGTAATAGTGAAAGTCACAAGTTTCATTTAGTCAAGTGGGCCAAAGTAACTCTTCCAAAGCATCTAGGTGGTCCGAGGTTAAAGGATTTAGCAATACACAACAAATGTATGTTAATGAAATGGCATTGGAGGTTAAACCAAGATAATACTGGCCTTTGGAAGGAGATTATCCTAGCCAAATATGGTAGCACTAGCCATTGGTGCTCCAACCCAGTCCTAGCTCCTTATGGGTCTTGATTGTGGAAAGGTATTAGGAGATTGTGGGATGAGTTCTTCCTCAACTCCTCCTTCAAAGTGGGAAATGGAGCACATCTTTTATTCTGGAAAGACAAATGGCTCGGCTCTATCATTCTTAAGGATGTGTTCCCTAGGTTTTTTCATATAACTACTAATCCAGATTCAACCATTGCTCAGAACTGGGAGGATAACACGTGGAATTTGCATCTAAGAAGACATCTAAATGACTGGGAAATTGAGGACATGATAGCTTTGATTGGGAGTTTTGCAGGGCAGTCCAGTTCTCACTCAAAGAAGTGACAGACTTAAGTGGGGAAGCAACAAGAATGGTTCTTATTCTATCAAACAAGGTTACCTGCTCCTGAGCTCAAACAAGGATCTGATTGACCAATGGCCTTGGAAGCTCATCTGGAAAACTAAATTACCACAAAAAGTTTCTTGTTTCTGCTGGATCACCTTACAAGGAGCTTGTTTAACTCTAGACAATCTCATGAAAAGGAAATTTCTTTTAGCTAATAGATGCTACTTGTGTAATTGCACCTCTGAGTTCATTAATCACCTGTTCTTACCCTGTCCAGTTGCTACAGAAGTGTGGAATATGTTCCTCTCCTTTTTTGGTCTGCAATGGGCTATGCCTCGCACTGTCAGGGAACTTTTTGTCTGTTGGAATATTTGGAAAGTTGGGAAGTCCATCAGAAGGATTTGGCCAATGATTCCTGCTTGCATTTTGTGGTGCTTATGGTTGGAAAGAAACCAAAGATGTTTTGATGGTATTGCAATTGCCAGCTCCGACCTCAAGGCCAGATGCCTGACTACTCTTTTTAGCTGGGTACCCAATCTTACCCCTGCTTACAACTTAGATTCTTTTTTAGATTTTATTAGTTCTCTAGTCCTTTGATGGACCTTTGATTTATCAGCTCTTTAGACCTATGATAGGTTTTTGTTATCTTTGTAATGAGCTGATATCTCTTCTTTTGTATCTATGCATCTCCTTGATGCCTCTGTGATTTATAAAACACTTACTTCATCAAAAAAAAAAAAGTGTAGGAAACAAACCATGCAGCAAAGATGAAGACACTAACCCGATTGTTTTTGTGATGGTATTCTGCTTCTATTCCAGCAGATTCATCCATCTACCAAATCAGAAGAGATAAAATCAAACACAGAAATCAAGGAAATACTACAAAGACCCTTGTTACCGCAGCAAAGGGAATAACACAAAGTAGAGATTAGAGGGAACATCTCCTGCCAAAGCTGCTTTGGTTAAAGAGACTTAATGGATGCTTACATCTTCGGCCAGAGGTTTCCAGTAATCTGTGATAGAGGGAGTGCACACACGTTTAGTATCAGTTAAAGCATCCTGGAGAAAGAACAGAAAGAGATGATTATGTCATTAGCCATTCAACGTCAAAATTATAAGCTCCATCTACTTCAGAGTCAAGATGCCTTGAACAAGACATGTTATAAACTACAATATTCATAGTTTGTCTTTCAGATAATACAGCTTTCAAGTCATGGAATAATTAGAATGAAAGGATGAGGGGAGAAAAGAAATGCATGATTACAAATGTTGTTAGTCAGTGTTTTGAGCAATAGAGTGTACAAATCTATAATTGACATCAAGTTGGCACACACCACTTCTTATTGAGGGTCATCTTACCATAGGGGCTATGTTGGCATGCATCGCATATTCTATACAGAAGTAACAGAACCATCAACCTCTTGTGTAGGACTAGCAACCTTTAGATAAGAAATTTTTTATATTTACCCATTGCTTTATTTGTCAACCCACTAATACCAGTTTTCCCGTATTTCGTGCTCCCCCAGAAAAGATTTTGATACAATTTTTTTTTGGTTGAGAAAATGGGGATGGTTCATACAAACTGATAAGAAGGAAACATTTTTCCATTATAGTCAAAATAACTTCTTTCGGCTTCTTTGAATGCAGTACAGAAATCAAACATCCAGATCTTCTTTCGCTCGTTTTCTCAGGAGATCCTTGGGAGGATTCAGGTGGACAAAGGAAGGAGATGAAGTATTTACTCATTATATCACACCTAGTATTTGCAAATGATACTTCAATGTGAGTTGAAGATACAAATAGGTCACAAATGGGTCAAAGCTTCCAGGGTGACCCAGTTTATTGAGCAAGCCACGATAGTCATAATACCAGAATAGACACGCCAAGTACACCAGAAATAACTAGGAGATCAATGCAAGGTTGAGAATCAGATAAAACTTGATAATTTAAGGCAGAAGAACATTGTCATACAAAGTTCAGGAATGAGGATAAATGATTTACAAAAGAAACAAGCAGCAAATATTTATTGGTGAAATCATATTATAGATGCTCGCTCGATGGTGATGATGCAAGGACAAAGCACATCGGAAAGTGGTGTCCTTCACGTTGTGCCCATGAATGCTATCTTAAAAGTTAACAATCTAATGAAATGGAGAAGCATTGTATGAGTCGGTGTTGCGTGTACAAGATGCATGGGAAGTTGCGGATCATTTAACATAGTGTAATTTGCAACAGAAATATGGACTTTAGTATAAACGCTGTGAAAGACAACACCTCTTTATATATTCCAAATAATCTGAAGAGAGAAGAGATAGAACTTCTAAAAGAGTGGCGAGACCAGTGTAGAAAGTAATTATATTAATTTTATTTAGTTGTTTTACATTTAAAAGAAAAAAGCAGATATAAGCATTCATATCTTGAACACGCAACATATGTGACGAGTACTTAAAATGTGTTCAATGTGTATTTCATTCATACGGTTCATAATGATTATGAGAGGATATTTGGTTTTCACACGTCCATATTCCATAGAAACCATCAATTAGACAATTACAAACAAGCACATTACACTTTTTTACTCACTGCAACTGTCATAATAGGTTCAGAATTAATCATCTAAAGTGAGAATTCTTTATCGATTCTAATCATTTTGTGGATCATTGTGACAGTATCAGCAAGTCCCACATACAGAGCCACTAAAAACTAATGTGACAAATATCTTGCTACATGGGACTCATGCAAGTAATAAGTTGATGAAAACAAACCGGATACTGATCAGACCATCTCCACAATTGGGAGAGTTCTTTGTTTCCAAGCCTCCATCGTGGCCGACTGCGAGTAAGGGAAAAAAATACGGGCTAATTATCATCTTTGAATTCTTGAAAACATGATCCGCTGAGTAAAATGGCTTAAAAAGAACTAAGAACTAATGACTAAACACAACTATTATGCTCCTTGGCTTCTCAAGGCTAGAGTACCAAACTTTTAACTGTCAACTGGTTGCATAGGCTGCTGAGGATGGATAAACAACTATTCAGCACAGATGGGTCCTCAATGCGTTCAGTTGGAATAGGTAATATTTTGGCTAAACACACTTACCACACCCGTTCAGAGACATACATGAAGGCAAATGAAGGACTCATGTAACATAGACTAAAGGTAAGAAGCTTTAAGGAAATCTTTCATGCTCTCTGCCGAGTGGCGTATTAAGCTTCAGCACAATGCTAAAGATTCCAGGGAGGATATATTCATCCAGCCTGAGTTTGGACTGAAATAGTGTTCTACGGATTGCTATGGTGATTGCAAAAGGATTGCATTTTGGAGTGGAGTTGTTGGATTTTCACAGGGATAGGCATACTGCTTGTTTAAACTTTTCATTACTTATGCCCCGTTTGGCCATGAAAATAATAATTTTCCGGAGTTGGAGCTGAAGTTAGAGCTGGTGTTGTGTTTGACCATGAATATAAATTGGAGTTGTTTTTGAAATTTTGTGAGAGAAATAGGAGTGAGAAATTGTTTTCACTTTTTCCAAAAACAATTTTCACTAAAGTGAAATAATTTTTATGGTCAAACACCACTATTTACACTTTTTTCACTAAAGTGAAATAATTTTCTGAAAAAAATGAAAAAATTTCCATGGCCAAACGCCTACTTAATATTTTCTAATATTGTCACTAGAGGTCACTTTGTCCTTCTATGCATTTTCATTATTGTTAACAAATTAATTTTTCTAATGTGAGAGAAATACAAAACTAAGGGGAAAACATATGATCTGGATATTCGCCAATATGTTGTACATTGTACAGATCAAAAGCAACAGCACATGCTAATTGTAGTTGGATACCGTTTTTTGGTTCCATCTTGAACCAGCTTTTTCTCTTCTGGTTGCTTCTCAAATGGGGGGCAGCCATCACGTTTCCACCAAACCTAGGGAAAAAGTCATCATCCGCACAGAGCATAATAAGCCAACAGATAAAGAGAAAATAGAGAAATGTATAAGGAGGAGTGAAGTAGAATATTTCGGATAAGGTATGCATAAACATATTGCTTTTAGTATCCTCACAAATGTCTAAGATCTCTTGCGTGAAAAAGTGAAATAAGAGAGAAAAACAATGCTTACCCAATTCCTTTCACGCTCCAAAATGTGCTCAATACTGCGGAGGAAATCTATGCCTTTAGGTGGAGTCATTTCAAGAAGCTTCTTTACCCGCTCTTCACTAGTCTTTATTTCCTCCTCCTACAATTTTGAGGAAACAAAATTAGCTTGTTGCTGAGGTAAAGCATAATGCTATGTGTGCAAATATTTGTGTTGGTCGAACCCTGCGGCACCTCGGTGAGATGCTCTGGCCGATGTTGGGCAGGTGTTCGGATTACGTATTGTACAGAAGGTGACTATGCTATGTAAGTGGCGGTAAGGAATCCCCAGTTAAAGTAAAGCTAGTTCAGCAATAAATGATCAACTATTTTCCAATAAAAAGGGCAGCCCGGTACACTAGCAATCACTAACAAAATATCGATCCCTAGTTCTACAACACTGTAAATCTTCAAGAACTTCAAAATGGTTGAAAGAAACAAATGAAAAATATGGCCTTTTCCCTGAACATTAGATCTATCAATGATGAGATATGATCACAAGTTCCCACCAAACAATTATTTCCGACGGTTCTACTTTCACTCCTCGGCAAACCTTGCACAAGTATCTCTACATGCATCAGTGTGTGCTATATTTTATACATACATATAATATTCACAAAGAGAGAGACAGAGGTTGCAGGAATCAAAAGGCCACTAAAAATCTGATACGGCATGAAAAGAAATGATCAGTAAAGGCAATACCAACCATTGCTTCAGAGGGCAATTCCTTCTCACTTTTCCCTGGCGCCTGCATGATTACGAACAAGTACGGTTTTGGACATTATTCGGTTGAAGTTGTAAAAAAAAGTATTTAACATTGTAGTTGAAAAAAAGTATTTGCAAGCTGAAGTTGTATTTGGCCATAAATTTCGCTTGGAAAACCTTGATTTGTGAGTGAACCATTATGTCACTTGACACACTTAAACAAGTTTTCATCTTCAAATTCCCTATCTCAAGGTGAAGTTGAAATAGTGGACAAAAACTGATGGCCAAACAAGTAGGTCAGAGACGAATGGGGGCCATCATGACAAGAGACTAGAAACAAACTCCTTCTAGATTAGTTACAAAGCACCTAACCTACTGCTTTCTCCCTATCAGTTTTCTACCATGTTTTTCCTTCTCCCTCCCTCAAATAACTTTCCTCTCACAGCTTCCCTCGGCAAAACTCCAGCAGAGACCACGTTTTTATTAGCTATCTTCTCCGATGTACACCACACCTAAGACATTTAAGAATCCTACTGACTTTGTATATTAGAGAATCTTCAACTTAATGATTATCAAATTATCACGTGGATTGTCATGATACTGATCAAAATCAAAGATATGCATCTGAACTTTGATGCTTTTATTATGTGAATTCAAGTTGAAAAAACTTATCTCACATGTACACAGGAAAGGGAAAGAGCCATCCAACTTTAGATGAGGTTCAGTCAATAGTATTTAAGGTGACATCATCACTAAAAGACCCACTAGCACTGAACTCGAGCTTACAACATGCTTATCATTACCTTCAAATAGTCGAACAGAATGAGGCACTGAACCAGAACGTGGCGCCTGAAACTAGGATCTTTTAGCTGAGACAAAAAGAATGATCAGGAATATGCCATTGAATTTGCTACTTTTTTGCTTAAGAATTTTCTAAATTGAGAAATGCTCCCATACCTCGAGACCCATAAGTTTACTGCTTGTAAGATACTTTATGTTAAAGGTTGCAGCGTCATCCTCAAGGTTATGAGCATTTCCCTCTTCATCACTTAAAGGCTGAGCCTCAAAAGTATTTAGAACGACCTGCAAGCCCCAAAAATAAATTAATCGCACATTACATATGGTTAACGGAAAAACAGCAACAGAAACATCTCAAAGCATCTAAACAGAGAAAGAGGTGTACCGTCAAACTGGATGTAAATTTGTGCCACTTCCCGGGAGCATTAACCAGGGATGGCGGATTGCAGAAGTATTCCTGAGCTAGCAAAACTAAAAAATTACTAAACAAGATAGGAAGATGAGGGAAGCACATACACGGAGCTTATCAGAGATACTCCAAACACAGTGATTCATACGGAAGAAAAGGTTGTCTGAAATCAACAAGAGACCATCCTAATCTGACATTCACTCAAATTGATTACCAAATCCCCCCTTGTCTTCTATGCTTGCTTACAATTCTTTTTCCCTCCAGTTTCTCACCAACGGTCTCATCTCTGAACATCACCCATCAGAATCAACTAGGATTTCAATGTTACGAAGACAGACTGTATGACAAATGTTGTGTTGTTGCATTGATGATAGAGGTTGCCCCTCATGATTCAGCATCATAATCAACAGCAACACTTGGAATGAATTCATAGAAACGCTTTAGCTTTATATTTTTTAGCGGTAAATTCTTTAGAAGTTATATCAGGACCTCCAGCCCACTTAGATTGCAAAATAACACTCGATGGCACTTCTTCAGGAATAACGAGCATTAAAGCAACTGGGTTACCAGGAATTGCAGAAATAATCTCACGATGTTAGGTTTTTAAGAATGTTTATCTAACAGACTATGGTAATCAAAAGTGTTCCCTTAAAAAGTACAAAAACACCCGATACCAACCTGTAGACTCCAAAGTGTTTTATAGAAGTTGAAATCAATAGAAATACCTGAAACCAAACAAGTTGACGCACTGTTAGCACTAACTAAAATGCAAAAACAGATCTGCAAGAAAGCAATGGGAAAAGATATCTACCCTCAGGCGCTTCTGTCTCATATTTTGTCTCATTCGATGTATTGAAAACTCCCTTTATATTTACAGCTGCAGGAATTTGAGCAAACAAATTAGCACCAATATACAAAGAGGGGATCTAACCACATACAGAAACAAAACTAAGTACCAGAACGCTCAGATAAGGGGAAGAAGTGAGCAAGAAACATGATAATGCGACCACAGAAGACAACATCATTTGCCTGCAATACAAGATGTTAAGCCAGGTAAATATTGGAACACCTTGTTTACTTAGAGAGAAGATAATGATGCACAACAAGCATTATTCGGGTTTTACCAGCCATACAGAAAAGGAATGAAATATAGTGAAATTTAAATTTAAGTATTAACTTGTGATAGGTGAATTGGCTTTAACAAAAATATATATTTCATAAAAATAAAGATTGGTTAGCATTAAAACATGACAAATAGAAAAGGCGATGCAAGCAATGACTACCAATGGGCTTCCATCGGTGTCTTTGAATCAATGCGCAAATATTCCCACGATGGTCGTCAATCATTCTTATAAAGAAATGGATCTTGGCCTAACTCAACCCCAAAAGCCAGCTCTTCAGGGGAGGATTTCCAAGTTCATATAAGGAAACCAAGTACCCATCCTTTTTCGGATGTGGGACACTTACACTCCCCCGCACGCCCAAACCTTGTTAACTGGAGCGTGGACAATATAATATGAGGGCCCAACATCAGTGAATAAAAATTGGAATGGGTCTGGCACTGATACCATTTAAATAAATGGATCTTGGGTCTAACTCAACCCCAAAAGCTAGCTCTTCAGGGGAGGATTGCCCAAGTCTATATAAGGAGACCAAGTACCCATCCTTTTTCCAATGTGGGACTCTTAACAATTCTGAAATTGCTTTTAGACCATAGATGTGCAGGAAAAATTCTCCATGGAAGAAGCAGACACTCTATTAGACATTATTGAATCCTCGTGACAAGATCAAGTATCACGTTTGGTTTTGCTTTTTGAACTGTAAATACTGTTCCATGCACAATATTGTGCTGGAGATCTATAATAACATCATTACCTTTCTCAAAGAATTCCAATTACAAACTATATTGAACTTAAATTCTAGATCAATACGAAAAAGAACAGTGATTTGAATTAGAGCTTGCACGACCAAAATAGCCCCTCGATCTAACACAGACAGAAAGATTTATATAAGACAACAAATGAAGCTTCTCGGCATGATAAATCAAATCAATGGACAATGAATTGACAATAAGTAATGACTTCAATTGCTGAAAATAGATTCATTTTCATGATATGCACCAGATGAATTAATGAGCAAATAGAGACAAAGATGTTCCTGATATCATACATAAGATAAAGCTGGAATGCAAAAAAATATGCACAAAAGCTGAAATGCAAACAAATATGCACCTTTGATAGACGACGAAGCAACTGATTACACGTCCTTAACATAACAAGCTTTCCTCGTGCAAAGAGTTCTGGCTATATGTCACAATGATGAACATAAACATTTTAAATGCCAAGAATTTGCCGCACTAAAATAAACACATACCATCACTAAAGTCAGAAATATTCATAGAACTTCTTTTTACTGCAGAGAAATGTTCATAGAACTGAAACCGCCGATAATTATTCATACCTTCCCCAATATGTCTTGTTTGCTCTCTATGTACCCAAAAACATCCTCACAATTTCTCATTGTTGACATTTCTGTCAAATCCTCCAAAAGTTGAAATATCATGCCACCTTCCACATGCTCTTTCTCACAAAGATATAGAACAATATCTATAAATAAATTAAAAGAAAACATCACAAGGAAAGAACAAGTGACTATCCATGATAGTTTCAACAAGATTAAGATGATAAATGCATCTCACCATCTCCTATGTGAATCAGCCAGAGCATTCACAGGCTTCTATAAATCCAACTTCAAAACATTATTTGGAACATTTTTACACCTAGCATTATGTACCCACTCATTAGCAATTAAGGCATATCTGAAGGATCTCTCTACCTCTATTGCTACAACAATCGTGATCTTAGCTGTTTTTTTCCCTTTGGGATAGACATTAGATGGATAACAATAAATGAATTATGTTTCTTAGTAGTATTGGATGTGTGAACTTACTATGAGAGACAGGGTTAGGAATGAGACTATTCAGGAAAAGGTAGGAGTGACTTCGGTGGAAGACAAGATGCGGGAAGTGAGGTTGAGATGGTTTGGGCATGTAATGAGGAGGGGCACTGATGCCCCTGTTCATAGGTGTGAGAGGTTGACTATGGATGGTTCCAGGTGGGGTAGAGGCAAGCCGAAGAAACACTGGAGGAAGGTGATTAGACATGACATGGAGCAGTTACACCTTAATGAGGACATGACCCTAGATAGGAAGGTATGAAGGATGCGAATTAGGTTAGAGGACTAGTTTGTGAGAGTGAGTCATACCTAGTAGATAGATTGCTTTGGTGTAGCCATGCTAGTAGTCGTAGGGTTGTGGACGTAGGTTGGAGTTTCTTGTTTGGAGGGTTTGGGGGAGGTGTGCTTTCGGTTAGATAGTGTATAGTACTCTATACAACTCTGTTGGTGTCTTATTTATGTTATCTCACCGTGTTTTATGTTTTAATACGGCTTTGTTTATTGTCTTTTTGTCCTGAGCCGGGGGCCTATCGGAAACAACCTCTATACTTCTTCGGAGGTAGTGGTATGGATTGCGTACACTTTACCCTCCCCAAACCCCACTACGTGGGAATAAACTGGGAACGTTGTTGTTGTTGTTGTTGTTGTTGTTGTAGCATTTACATCTACAGAGTCTTAAGGGTTGCAATTTCCTGATAATAACCAAAAGGAACCATTAGTGCTACCAGACACTCACCAAGAAGACGGGGAATCTGACCCTGACTTGATTCACCATCAGCAATTGACACTCCATACTGCATGACTTTCTGCCCTGACTGAACCGCAGCAGCCTGTGACAGAATAAAAAAAAATCACTAATCATAAGACAGTCATGCTACCCAGAAAAATACTCCCTCCATTCCTTTTTATATGCTACTTTGGGTTGTGCTTATTGTTAGAATACAAGTAGGAATCATATATTCCTAAATGAGTGTTCCTTTAATCTTTCAAGAATAGTTTGATCAAAATCTTCCTATTATGCCCTTGTTCAAATTACCAAGATCATTAATTAATCTTGAAAGATTAAAGGAGCACTTATTTAATTACGGGTATATTAGTGAAATTACATTTTCCAGGAGTGAGGACTTTATTAAGGGGCGTGCCCAACCCAAAGGAGCATATAAAAAGGAATGGAGGGAGTACTCTATAGCATGACCAATGGTGAAGTTAAAAGAAAACAAGAAAAAAAAATGATGAAAAGGTAGCATTAAATGTTTCCCAACACTACAAAGCTCGTGAACAAGAAAGATATAGCTTCGGCTTTTCTTGTAATGCAATGTGATTCAATTACAGAATTCCCGATAAATCAGCCACTGCCAAAGTAGTATTCTGGTAATATTATGATGTACTCTCTCCATTTCAAGCTGGAGCTTGAATCAGTCACAATCACAACTTGTCCTAGATGTTGAGCCAGTGCATTTGCCTATCCTAGAGGACACTTGACTATACAAGTTGAGTAGTAATCTTGTCCTGTATATTCAGTTTCAGTTTAAAAAAAAGAGGTGTCCTATATATCCTTTTAAAAGCAAAAAAAACTATCGGAAATATAAGTTGAGGAGTTATAGTCTTTTATCACACTTTAGCATTCATAAAAACCATTTTTTGGACTCACCCACCAAATAATGTCCCAACTACACCGGTATACCTATCAACTACTCCTTCTCTAAGTTCAGACTCCAAAACTTCTCTTTTGATTGTTTGTTAGGGAATATTCAAGATCCAAGATATCCAAGCTAGACGAAAAAATACTACCCTTTACATATTATTTATCACACGGACAAATCCTAGGAAAAATAATGCCTATTTTCCGTTTACCCTAAATCTAACTTCTGATGAGAGGAATCTATTTAGTGGATTATTGACTTACACTGGAATGCTTAAGTTTTAGTGAAAACACGCCTGCACGATGACAATAGAAGCTGGGAACTTGATAATAATCCAAAGAAGAAAAAAGAAAGGGTGTGAAGATAATATTCATTTTGTGGGATTCCACCGAGTATGTTGTTGTTGTTGTTGATGTTGTGAAGATCATATTCATTACATCAAGGAGTAATTTCCAAATAGGAGAACCATGAGGTTTAAGGTTCAAATCTCAGTGGCGGCAAAAAACACTACATAGTTTCTTCCTAAGTTGCTCGGACACAGGTGCGGGTATCCGATACGGGTATGGATCTAGAGGTCGGATCCTTCACGGTCTCAATTTAAAGATTCGGGGATATGGATTTAAGGATGGATACAGGTGTTGGGATTCGGTGAAAAATAATTTAAATATCTAAAAATAGAGTTATAAAACATAAATTATGAGATATTATGTTCAAAATTTGAGGAGAAAATATTGTTGAAGAAGAAAATCCTGAAAGGAGTTAAAAAGAAAAGCAATAACATAGAAATTTCTATATACAAGGTATTCCATTTTCTTAAATTTCACCTTAGCTTTTGTTTTGATAACCGAATTTCTTAAATTTGTCCGGACTTTCCAAGCCGAGTTTGGTCGAAGTACCCAAAATTGGTTGACCAGATCGGGTGCGTCACCGAAAGTGAAGAGTCCAAGTAACTTAGGTTTCTTCCCATTTGTCTAATCTTTAGTAGGCAGAGTTAATTGTCGGTGGGAAGTAGCGGGTACAAGGTGGAAGAGTCACCATGCGCAAGCTGAAGGATAGGAATTGTACGCAAACCTTACCCCTACCTTTGCAGGGTAAAGAGGTTGTTTCCGATAGACCCTCAGCTAAAAAAAGCCTAATATCAAGAAACTCAAAAGAGTAGTCTCGCAAGTGACATGAGATAACGAATCACAAATTAGTCATCCACAACACAATTTGAGATTGTCAATCACCCTAAACTAGAATCTACCATGATTTACTAAGTCCAATTTTCATCAACCAACGTTTCCACAAATTATGATGCAGTTCCTACCTAAGAAAAATCACACATACCACCAGTTCTTGAAGTAGCGACCTGAGAATATTTTCCAATAGCTGATTCTCATCTTGGACTAGCTTTGTTTGCTTCTGCAGATGACCAGAAAAGTAAATAGGCTGAATATAAGAACTCCATAGCAGTAACTTACATTCGTGAGCATTGAGAAACATCTAGTCAGTGAGACCTAGATGTATAATTTCACATACGCTACTATTATGTTGCACGAAATGGACTTCTTTATAATGAATACTACACTTCAAACAAATAAAACAGAAAAATCTACAAATGTTTTACCATCACAATAAATGGGAAATGGCACAGTCAAGTTACATTAGAGAAACACTACCAGAGTAAAGGCAATCTACTTGTAACACTGGAAAAGGTCCAATTCAAAAGCAGGGAGAAAGTTCTTATGCTGAAAATTGAACATTCCTTCACCCCAACCTCAACGCAAAGGAAACAAGTAAGCTTTTTCCAGGTAAAGTTAATGGGTTAGAAGAACTTAAGCCGATATCATCATCTAGTTAACTAGTCACTCTCAGGTTTTAATTCTTGAGAAAGGTAAATAATCCAAAGAAGATGCAAGTTTGTCTTCTTTTTTGTTTTTCTCCTCATCTACCCAAGCAGTCAAATATAGAACACACACAGATACACCTCCATAACACATTATAAGAAGCATATACGCCTGTTTGCGTCCACCCTTACCTCCAAATAAACACACAGACCAATGAACGTACATATGTACTCCCCCTCCATCCCGATTATACTGTCCTATCTAGTTTGGGAAACAGAGCTACGATTTGAAATTGTAAAATTCAAGTAACAATCAAAACAAACATAGTAGTTAAACTAACAATACGATACAATACAATAGGTAACAGCTATCCAAACAAGCTGCAAACAAATGAGGATTAAAAGTAGAGATAAAGTTAGTACATTCACCAATCAAACATTCTTTTAAAAGTATTAGGAGGACCAAAGGGAGAACTCAATAGTCTGAAAAGTAAGTGAGTATCTGGGTATGTAACAGAACCCACTGCTATTCTTTTAAAATATCAAGTACTAACAGGACCAAAATTTCCCTACTTTGGCTTTGTAGGAGAAAGAACTATGCACTTCCCTTTGGAGCAAGTACTATGCAAAACCAAAAATAGGACAATTATGTACAGCTTAGTTAATTATATCTTTATCCTCTTTCCTCCTTCAATTATTTAACGTAATCCCGGCACTTCTTTGTGCTGTTTTTATATAATGAAATCAACAATACTTTTCATTTCAAAAAATAAAATTAGGGCACAGAAATAGAAGAGATAAAAGGTTGCTCAAAGAAACCTGAGGGTTAATAGCTTGTTGAACAGTAAGAAGAGCGATTTCTTCAGGTGGCTCTGGGCGAAGAATAGCCTGCCTAAACAAATCCTGTAGAAATTGCCAAAACAAAAACTTTAAGATTGTGATAGATTTTCAATACATAAATATGTCCGTCTCTGTTTTTCCGACTTCAAACACTGCAAGAATATGAAGAGAGAACTACTAGAAAAATGTACAAAACATACATAGCTCACTTACCATACTGAAGGGAGAGACTGTGCAGTGATTTTATGGGATTTAAGGGTATTTTATTGCTACCAACATATGGGTTTTCTCTTCTTTCACTTGTTGAGTATTCTTGCAAAACGCCGAAGAATTTCGTCACGCCCCTTTTCTTTTTCTTTTTCTTTTTCTTTTTAACATTGCCGTGAATAGTTTTTACTTGTCTCCAATTTGGAAAATGAATTCTAAAATTTTTAAATTATTGAAACTATTTTAATTTTATTTTAACTCTCTCGAGCAGAGCAAACATAAAAGTTTTAAAATAACTCCAAATTATATGCAAAATTAAATACGTTTTTAATTTTTAAACATCAACTTTTACTTTGAAAAAAAATAATTTCATGATCAAACAAATCATAAATTTTATCGTTATTTAATAATGTATTTTTTTTATTTTCAATTCATGTTCGATAAAAGTTTTGAAGTGTTATTATTTTGTGATAAAAAAATGTATTTTTGAGTAAAAATATATTCTTACAAAGATGATATCGCGCTCAAAGTTTGTAAAGGTATAACCAATGGCTCAAGTAAAGCAAATTCGAAGTCAAGTACACGTAAGCAAATATAATTATGGCCCCAAACAGCAAAAACGTGAATAATAGCAATAACAAATAATACAACATTCAAACAAAGCAAACGACGAGTAATGCTGCAAAGAATAAGATAGTATGAGAGTATTAATAATAATATTGGTAAAGAAACAAGACAACGTTTAACTGCCTACTAGCCTTTTACTTTAATCCTCAATCTTTGTATCTCCCTAATGGATGTGTCCTCGGTGAACTGCATATGTGACATGTCTCTTTTAATCACATATTTTCAAGAATTCTACGATCTGATTTTACTTTTCTCATACTTACTGTAGTCAACATTTCACACATCCTCACTAGGACATGTGTGCATTTCCTTCGTTATGTCCGAATTATCTTAATCTCACGTTCTTTATATTGTTCATTACGAGAGCTACTCACACCTTGCCCCTCATATCTTAGTATTGATCAATCAATATCATCAGTTTCACTACTTTCATCTTTTGTATGTGTGAATCCTTAACCAACAATGCTACACTTTGCACAACTTCAACACAAATTAGTATATAATCATCACAATGCAAATTAGTATAATCATTACTTTATAAAATCCACCATCAAAACTTGGTGACTCATTCTTATCGCGCAAAACACTTAATATATGAACTTTCATTTTATCCATTCCATTATAACACGATATGTAACTATTATCAATCTCTTTATTTTTTTGAAATTAATTTCACAATTAAAATATAGTTTCTCTTGTAATATTTTTTCCCCTTATAAGTCACCCCTAAATAAACTTCTTCCATCAAAACTCTTGCTTCTTATCATCTTCCATAGCAAAATGAATATAAAAAGCTCACTGCCTCCACTCATTTATTCTACGCTCAAAATAAAGTAAAGTTAAGAAATGTAAATTATATTTACCTTTTTAATATTTGTTGTGACTTTGATATTAAAGAATTATTTGATATATGAATTAAATTATTTTAAAATTAGTAAAATTATTCACGCTTCGCGCGGCTCTAAGAAGATATTATTATTTTAGAATTTATAATTAATAGAAGGCAATAAAAAGGAAAAGAGAGAGAAAATAAAATTTTCAATGATGTTGAACTTTAGTATATAAATAACATATATTCACAAAGAATAAAGTGGAAACTTTAAAAAAGAGTAATTGAAAGAAATTAAGAAATAAGAAGGCACGGTTGGAGTGCCTCTTCAGTTCTTCATCATTAATATGTACAATACTTAATAATTAATATAATGACTTATACACAATAAATTAATATGATGTTAAAAATTTAATGAAACTTAATAAATAGGATAGAACATGGTTAACTCTTTAATTAAAAATTAAAAAAATAAAGAAAAGAGAGAAAAAATATAAATATCAATGGTGACGTCAGAGGGGTGCCACATCACCTCTTTTATATTCTCCTTTATTATTATATATAAGAAAATAGTTAAGGTTAGGATATCGTGATAAGTTCATGGAGGATCAAAAATCACGCGCCCACGATAATAATATTTTTTGTTTCTTTTATATTATCCCATAACGACTTCACATTTTGACTAATCTCCCTTCTAGAATTTGAGCACATTCACTTTTCCAATAAAAATAACGTGGACGATATTTTTATAATAGTTTATAGATAGTACTCGCAAAATAAACTGAAAAAAAGAAAAGGAAAAAGGAACTAAAAACAAATGAATAAATAAAACATAAAAATAGAAAAAACATGAAATGTTATATGTAAATGTCATAAATCTCTTTGCAAATCTCATACCTAAATCATATAAATTTGATTTAGCTTGTAATAGAGGAGAAAAAAAGGAAGAAAGAAATAACAATTTGCATAGAAGAATTATAAAAATTTAAAATAATGTTTGGTTAGAGATCATTGTGATCGAATAAAATGAAAACAAAGAAGGTCGGATGAATTTGAATTTTAAAGGCTTTTCAACAGGTATTTTTTCATTCAAAAATTCAAATTTTTAAATATATGTCCAAGCATAATTTTTTATTTTCAAATACTCTTTTTTTTTCTTTTCAATATCACTTTTTGTTTAATTTCAAACGCCTACAAAATATGTTTCAATTCAATATTATAGAAAATAAGTAGTGCAAATAGTACACCCTCCATTCCTTTATATATTCTCTTTCCATTTTTCGTGAGTAATTTTGACTAAATTTCAGAATTAGATTAGATTAATTTTAATTTTTAAAACTAAAATGTAGATATTTAAAAATTACATGAAAAGTACTATAAATTATAAATTTTTAAATCAATTTGATTAATAAATACATTGAAAACATTGATCAAAGTTTGTATCGTTTGACTAAAAAAGAAAAAAAAAACATACAAAAAGAAACGGATGAAAACTTTCTCGGGAATTATATGCTACATTACTGTCTTCTCCTTAACCCGATACTAATATATAAAACATTATTTTTATGAACAATCAAAGAATGTGTGAGTACAATAAATGATGGATTTAGAATTTTTAATAAGAGGATTCAAAAAATTAAAATATAATATTGAGGATGTGATCTTGGAACCTCAAGATAACATTTGAACCCCTAAACTACTAAGCCAATCTCTAATCTTAGGTTGATGAGATTCAAATTTTATAAATTTTCACTAAAAAAAATCCTTAAATATATTACGTATTTTTTGTCGAGGAGATACGGATGAACACTCTAGCCCCATCCGAAATTCGCTCCTGATTGAGAAGTCATCTCTAAGTTATTACCTCAAGCATTTGAGTAAAGAGAACAAGAATTGAGCGTGAAATATAAATAGGTCTAAATTTTTTTAATTTTTTTTTTATTTCTCATCCGGTGTCCGGTACCCGAATTGGAGCCCGACTATTCATGCTGTGTAGGGCTCCATTCTGGGGGTAGCGCTCCCAACAGAGTTTTCTCCATGCCCAGGGTCGAACCCTCGACCTCTGGTGAAGGGTGGAACAACCCCATCCGTTGCACCACAACCCATGTTGGTGTGTCTGAACAAATTAATATTAACAAAATCACTGTAAGATCACAATCTCAAACTGATGAGTATTTGAACAAATTAATGTTAATAAAATCAATATAAGCTCTTCATTGAGAAACCGATCGAAAAAAAATGCTTAAAAAGGGAATAAAACAAAGAAGATGGTGTTCCTTTGACAAATAGAACATAAAACTGTTGAGAACATGCTACGTACTGATAATGCTTGAAGCAACACCTGCATAATTTTAAGAGGCTTTCAAAGACTCTCACTGCCTAATCAACTTTCAAAGCAACACAAGCAAATAGTGAGAAAATTAATATACACGCTGGTTTTCATTTCTTTTATCATTTTTAATTTCTTAATTTAATAGTAATCACTCCTTATCATTATTACTAAAGAGATGTGGAATTTGTTTAGTAACGTAAGAAGAAGCTGTTACCGTTTCTATACTTATTGTCTTTAAGAAAAACATCAGGAAATAATTAATAAAAAGAAATAAAAATGGAAAAAAAAGGCAAAAAAGTCACAAAATAGATAATTAGGAATGATGGCTTTAGAATCATGCCATATAAGCAGTCCCATATCTTTTCTTTATATATATATATAGATTTTAATCTTAATATTATTATTTTTTAATTAATTTATTTCATTTCATTAGTAAGATGGAACAAAATAACCTATATTCATCAACTATAAATTAATTAAGTATAAAGCAAATCCCAATTTTAATTTCGAGACATTCCAATTTATTACGCGCACCAAAGTCCAAACGACCTTCGGATTCGAGCCGGGTCAGAATTCGCCCGATCTATTCCCCTGAATCAAAGTCGACTCTGGAACCCTTATTTTTTATTCGCATACTCTGCTCCGTTTCTTCATTGAGGTACCATCAACCCTTGTATTCATCTATTTGTTTTTGCTTTTGTAATTTTTTTCGAATAATCCTCTGTTGTTAATTTGCAGGCATTTGACTCCAATGTTTAAGAACACGTTTCAATCCGGATTTCTTTCCATTTTGTACAGCCTAGGGTATGTAATCTGCGGTCAATTTCTCCTGTAATTTTTCAACTTTCTTACTTGTAATAAACATTTTTTTTTTCGCAGGAGCAAGCCTCTGCAGATTTGGGATAAAGAAGGTAACTTTAAGCTAATTTATGGGTTGGACTTATTTTTGGTAGAACAACGGCAATAGGATTCATGTACGGGCATTTTTCTATTTGGATATTTTTGTGGGGACTTGGTTACTGTGTAAAATTTCCCCTTTCACCAGAAAGAGGGGTTTATGTATAATTTTTTTTATTTTTTTTTGGGCGGGGGGGGGGGGGGATATAGCTGGTTTCTTGACGAGGATCATCTTTGTAGTGTAATTTGTTGGTACAGAGTAGCTTGATTAGAGCATTAATGAGGGATTTATATAGGGCTGGAATTAGTTGTATTACTGACAAGAGGTGGTGATAGTTTTGTTGATTGATTGCTGAATTATCGAATCCTTCATGGACAATATAACAAAGAAAATACACCAGGGAGAGACTTAATTTTGCTTTTTATGTAAAAGAACTTGTTGTTATATGACCAGTATTTAAATTCACTGGGCAATTGGTTTGTCACTAAATCATATTAGTATTGTAGGGATTATGTTATTTGTTTCTCATTGCAGGAAGTCTAAGATACTTGAAGAGTTTACCTTATTGTGGTTTCACCCTTTGTTTCTGTACTACTTAGTTTCTTGTTTCCTGGTCTTCATCCTTTTTTTCTTTGCTTTATGTGATTGTATTTGGTGTTTTTTCCTATTCTAGAACAAGGCATTTTCTTGTTACACTAATGATAAAACTAAAAAGAAGATATCGTTATGCATTCTACATCATTCTCACCATAACAGAACATTCTCCTACTTCATTCCATACAATCCAAAATAGTCACGATGGTGCTGTCTTCCATGTTGCTTTCCTTTCATTTGCAATCCTCTACAATCTCCACACGTGATATCTTTCTCCGTTGTCCTTGGTAAAGTCAATGAGATATTAAAGAATGAGACTGCAAGGTCCTTTACCGAGCCAACATACATTGCAACAAGAGATGATTAGTAACTCTCTAGATTCTTTTTACGTGCATGATACAACACCAACTCACAAATATCCTCAGTTGTAGTGGAATATCGCTGTGCAAAAGAAAGAGAGTTACATTTTTCATAGATTTGCTGTTCCAATTTACCTCCATCCTATCTCTCCTTTATGACAGTGCAAACAGAAAGATTTAACTGTAAATGGTATGCTTATCTCTTCTTTTTTCCCCCTTCCTATGTACAGTTGTTGATGGACATGTCAAACGGTTGCAAGATGAAGATATCCAATCCAATGTCCTGGAAATTACTGGGTCGAATGTCCAGCAAGCATACATAACGTGTCCTGCGGATCCTAATGCGACGCTTGGGATAAAGCTGCCATTCTTAGTCATGATAGTGAAGAATATGAAGAAGTACTTCACATTTGAAATTCAGGTTTTAGATGATAAAAATGTCCGGAGAAGATTTCGAGCTTCTAATTATCAAGTCTGTAAGTCTTTCCTGGATCTATAAATTTGTTCCTGCGACTTCTTTGTGTCGTAATTTGGATATCTTCTTGTGCATGCAGTCTTCCCCATATATGTCATTGGTTTAAGAGAGCTGCTGAGTGCTGTCTATTTATGAAATTAGCATTTGAAAGGAGCTGCAGTTGAGTGGAATGATTCTTCATTTAGTCAATGTCTATTTGTTTACGAGCAAAAACTCTTTTACTTGTTAGATGGAGTCTATGACATGAACAAACTCTCGCTCTTTTTGGTTAGAGCATATGTTTGATGGCTAATGTTCTTTGTATGCATTAGGAATTCTCTTAATACTGTGAATGCCTACATTAATTTAAACAAAGTGTGGCGAGGAGAAAGTTAGTGTCCAAAATAAACTGGGACCTGTGAAGTGTCCAAAAGATAGGTTAAATCTCTATTTCCAGATTAAAATTTCGGAAGTAGCAGTTTGGTCGCTTGAAGGGGTTCCTTTTAGTGTGTGTGGAAAATCATGTTAGAAGTTTGATTAGAGGCTTGCAAGCTGGTAACATCCACCTTTATGGTTGGATCATAAATTTGATTTGGCCATCTTGCTTAATTGCCTTATTATCCTTGTCTAGAGTTGAGAGGGAAGCATAAGGATGACATAGTTAGGCAGAATTCAGCACATGCACAGACACTTCTTGGTTTCAAACTTAACCTAGGATGGTGAATGACCTCATGGATTGTAAAGAATAAGAAATGGCATTAGAATTTAGAGCTTTGTTGTGGATATTGAACCAAGGTGCAGGGAATTGAAAAGAACAGCTACAGAGCTATGGAGATGTGATGTTGGAAGACTGGAAATCAACATATTAACTGTGATGTAACTATAGATAAAGAGAGCATTTATGGGAGATCTGATTCTTTGAAATATTAGACTTCAGGATTTTTTAGATTATGTTCTTATGGTACATGATATCCACCCAGTGGAGCTTCTCGTTTTGCGTATCCAGTTAGGGGTGATGGCTCTTAGACATTATTTGTACCAAGAACAGTGGATGGTATCAGGATGTGGGCATATCTTTGTTGACGTAAGTGGTTAACCATGGGCGATTGAAGTAGGATAATCTTTTGGCTGGGAGAACTTTGTAATGGTTAGAGACTCAGAAATAATGCGAACATGATCATCCTATATTGTGCTTCTGTTAAAATTCGATTTCAATTTTCATATACATGGATTCTTAATTTTTTTCTCTGAGATGACCTTGACTATTCATATACCAACCTCAAGTGGGCGTCCATAGTTATAGGTACTTCATTTGAGCCTTTAAATTTCCCTGAATGAACTGTTAAACATTGGACCTAGTAGGGTCTTTCATGTACCACTAGCCAGTGCATGTACCTTAGTCCATGTAAAAATAGTAGTTTTTATGCTGAGAAATGCACAGGCTAAAACTGTTTTGAGCATGTTCCAAACAATTGGTAATTCAAAAATCTTGGGAGAGTAAGGAGTCGAGGATTCTTGTAGTGCCATGCAAACTAAATACATTAGGAACTGATATGATAAAGGATGCATCTGTTTTGACCTACGGAAGTCTTACCTAGAATATCAAAGTATTATGTGACTTGAGGATATCTAAAAACTACTCTAGCATCTTCTCAAAACAAAATATGACATATGGAAGCCTGGAAATGATGAAATATGCTCTGGATACAACAGAGGAAAGGTTTGCCTCCTACTGCTTTTATCAGTGTTTAGTTGATATTCTAAATTTTCTGCCTTAATGTGATTTCCTTGATAAGTTGTGAACTTGGTCTGCTGAGTGCTTTGCTGCTTTCTTTGATTTGCACTTGCCTAGTGGTCCTTGATCAACTTTTTATTTGGTGAATAGCAAATTATTGACTAACTTGCTTAGTGTTGTCTGTTGAATGTAAGACCATCTTATAAACTACTTTCTCTTTCAGTAATTATTGTGTAACTAAATTTGAAGTCAATTATTCCCTTCTTATCCTATTGGCCTTTGGATATCTTCCTTGACCATGGAGTACAAAGGTGACGTGTAGATAAATTGCCAAACCACTCTCTCCTGAACTTAGAGCCACATGGTGATTAAAACAAACCAGTTTTAGATTTAAATGACGTGTGATGTAAAATGCCTAATATCTTCTCTAGCTGTTGTTACCTTTCCTGTTTTGCTGGGATGTGGACCTCTTTTTTCCAAAATTGTTATTTGGAGCATCTCGCATCTTACAGGTTACTGTTTTGATGGCATAAAAAATGTGCTGTTAAAGCTGAATTAGTGAGGAATAGATAATAAGTGCAGCATAAGCGAGAGAGAAAAGAGGAAAAAGGTGTTGCTGTTTTTTTTAATCTTTTTTGGGGGGGGGTTTTCTTTGACCTCAGGATATTGCAGTACTTTGACTTTAACTTTGTAATGTTTCTTCAGTTGCTTCTGAATAGATCTGCTGACGCCTTTACTTTTGGAGTGAAGTTGTGTCGTATTGGCGACCTCTTTAGACAATCTGTATTAATGCTTAGTTATTAGATTTCATGAATGCCGGAGTTTGAAACTTTCATCTGTATGTTGCAGGCGGTCACACGAGTGAAACCCTATATTTGCGCTATGCCCTTGAGATTGGATGAAGGGTGGAATCAAATCCAGTTGAACCTCTCTGATTTGACCAGACGAGCTTATGGAACCAACTATGTTGAAACACTGCGAGTTCAGGTTCATGCAAATTGCAGGCTAAGGAGGATCTACTTTTCTGAGCGTCTGTATTCAGAAGAGGAACTCCCACCAGAATTCAAACTTTACCTTCCAATGCAGGTAAAAGATACTCGGGACTCGCTTTGATTGTAGTTTTGGGATGCTATTACGATTTATGTCATTCCTTTAAGCCTGATGTTTTTTTTTTTTTTTGGGTCTTGTTGACTGTAGAAATCTTGAGGATCTTCTCTTCAAACCAGCAGACAAGGCACTTTGGTTGTCGACATTCGCCTGTGAGCTGGTATATTAATATTGGAATGTAACATGTTGATCTTGGAAATATTGATTACCCTTGGTGGTAATTCAGTTCCTATAGAGAGCACCTGGAGTTTATGTTACTACTTACTAAAGTATTTTGTTAAAGAGGACTTTTGTGTAAATGCTGGTGCTTCAGTTGACCCAATTGAAAGTATTTAGAAACTTGCTGGGCTTTACAATATCTTTAACATGTCGCCTTCAATAATTTATCTTTCACGTAATTTCAGTTGTTAACTAGTCTAAAAATGACTTGGACATTCTCAGACATGATTTAATAGAAAATCTACCTAGTTATACGAACATTCGAAAGTATTACCACCTTAGTTGTTACAATCGGTCATTCATTTAGTTGTAACTAGTCTTGGGGGAAGTATTGCCGCTTCTTGTGGTCATGCTAGTTCTTGAAAGCTTAATACATAACCAAACTCTTAAATTTGTCAGGATATTTCATTTAGATTTAGATGTTCAAACTAACTAAGTTCAGTTTTACTCAAATACCTTTAAACTCCTAGTAAAGTGTTTCGATTGAACATTTTTTCAATTTGAATTTTGAGGATTTTTTCGTACATGCTTTTATTCGTTGTTTGGTTAGTTAAGTAAACCGCATAAGTTGTGCCATCTCTTGTAATTAATTATACACATTTGCCTTGGTTGTAAATCCATGCATTTTCTACTTGGAAGTTTTTGTTTATAATTAAATGAGATATCATATTTTGTATAGTTAACTTAGCTAATTAACAGGCTAATGATAATTAATAGATGAATGATAATACATGCAATTTTTTTCTAAAATTTGAGCCGAAAGTGTATTAAAACGCTTTGTTAGAGTTGAGGTATTCAATTAAAATATGACTTAGTCCGAATATCTACCTACCTGAAGCTCTTCCTCTGTGTCTAGGGTACCTCACTTGCCTAATTTTTGAAGTTAGGCATAACATTCCAACTTCAAATAAACATGGGTAACATGCGTTCATTGATATAACATTAGTGTCATAATTTCACAAGTTTGGTATAATGCCTTTTCATATAACTAACTATATGTTGCAAATGACGACACATGAATAGACTTCTACCAGGTCTCAGAATAATAACGTCTGTAGTGATATGTCCTTAGATATATACTTTGAAACATTAGTACTGCGTCGTCTAGTAATCAAAGCTAAGAGTTTTAGGTATTTTTTGAGCATGTTCTAACTTTTTGAAAGGTCATCAAATAAACATGGATCACATGTGTGAACTGTGATCCATGTTTATGAACATTTGTATCATAACTTCACAAGTTTGGTATAACATGATTTTATATATCATGACATGCTAATAGTTTTCTATATATGTCTCTCACCCTTTGCTCTACGATAGCTTTAGTTAGACTCAAATACCTTTAATATGGATGAAAGGCCTCATAGACGTTAATGTATATTAAGCACTGTGGAAGATAAAATAATTGGAGCTCTAACTATGTTTTTATTTTACTATAAACTGTTTATAATTTTTAAGGTTGCAGAGAAAAGCTACATAAATAGAAAGAAAAAAAATCTGATTTGGAGCCATTCATTTTTACTTTTCTTTTCGTCTGTTTTAAAAAGTTCAATCCCTTATACTATTTAACATAATTTAGTTTAACATATTAATATCATCTTATTTAATGGACTCCCTCATGGCTTGAAATGACATGTTTAAGTATTTCGACGGGCATAAATACCTAAATCTGTTAGCTACTTTTTTTCGAGAACTTTTGATGGATGCGATAAAAAATTTGGGCTTAAGTCATCGACAAACTCCTAAACTACTTAAATCCCTCAACTCAGACTTGCCTACCTAACACAGATGTCCCTGAAATAGGGGGTTGGTTGATCGAAAAACTCAGGCAGAAGTAGGACATTCCATACAAATCTTTCTGATCCGCTAGCTGGTGGTCCTCTCCAATCAGTCAAAGTGGCTCTCCATCTCTAGGAAGATTGTGTGCAGGATGTGGTAATCTAAGTCTTGCTTCTTCTAGTCGGTTCGTATTAGCTTGTGCTTTATTACAGGACATATCAGACCCCTAATCATGCAATTACTCCCATAGGCTACGCTTATTGTGATGCCGAAAATAAGAACGGAAAAGATATGACAGTTGAACCTAACTCAACGCCTATTAAAAATTAGCTCAAGTTCATATGAGCAAATTATCAGTTAGTTCCTACCTTAATAGCCTCCTTCCAATCTATGCCCAATCACAAAAGCTAATTCATGAAGAAACAATTTATTCAAAATCAACGTAGGTAAACCACTAATATGTTTCTCAATCAATGTGAACTCTCAAGTCTCGAACACCTCCGTGTCCCTCGAAGTAGCTGGTCTTAATTTTTTGTTCTTCAAATATTTGGTCTTAAACTATTATGAGAAAATTGAAGGAAAGGTGTTTTTTAAGTCTTGAATGAAGGATTGGTGACATTGACCAATTTAAAGGGTCAAACATAATTAAAAAAATTGATTAGGTTAATTGTGGACTTGATTAATATTTCTAAACTTTTTAATCTTTTCAAAAATACAAATTAACCCACACCCACAAAACTTTCATCCCTCTGCAAATCAATCTCTCTCTCTCTTCTCTCTTTCTCTCGATAGTTTCTCTCTCTAACTTCTCTCAACCAACAACTTTTCAAATTTCTCCCTTCAATCTTGTGCAACTTCAACCTCTGGCAACAAATAGTTTTGAGTTCTTGCTCCTTCCTTTCTTACTTTCAACCGTCAGTCGACGTGACAACATTCTCCGGTGACAACAACTTCGAGTTCTTCATCGTTTCTTTTCGATTTTCACAAGTAAAAAATTAGGGCTTTTAAGTTATGACGAAAATGAGGAACTTGATTTGTTGGTGTTTGTTATTTTTTTATGTTTTTTGTTATTTTTTCTAATGTTGTTATTTTTTAGTTGAATTTCTCATCTGGATGTATCTGCTACTGCTATTTTTTAATAATGGATAAAACATGTAACGTGAATCAAACATATGAGTATTTGTTGCAACATACAGATTAGTAATATGTTGCAACATATATGACTAATCTGTTGCAACATATATGACTAATCTGTTGCAACATATATAACTAATTTATTGCAACAAATGAGTAATCTGTTGCAACATATATGACTAATCTGTTGCAACAGATTACTCATCTGTTGCAACAGATTACTCATCTGTTGGATTCATTTTATAGTGTTGTAATATGAATCCAACATATGGGTCATCTGTTGCAACAGATTAGTCATATATTGCAACAAATTACTCACTTGTTGCAATAGATGATTCATATGTTGAATTCATGTTGCAGGTTCTATCCATTGTAGCAGTAGTAGATACACCAAATAAGAAATTCAACAAAAATTATAATTTTACTTACAAAATAAGCTATGAAGTAATGTCCAAGTGATATACGAACAAAATTTGACCTAAATTTTTTTTTTGAAAAAATCAACAGGGGCACAACGAATAAGTAAAACACATGAAAAATTTCATGAAATAGGTAAAAAAGACAAAAATAATATACCATACATCAAATGCAAAAGGATCAAGAGGACAAATATTTGAGTTCTCCTAAAAACGTTTAAGTTCCCTAATATTTTAATTATTTTCTAATAGTTGAACCATCTGTTACAACAAATTTTCTATCTGTTTGATAATTTCCAACAGATGAATCATCTGATGCAACATGCTAGTCATCTGTTGATTCAAATTAAGCAATTATTAGTAATAACTAAATTGATTTAGCTAAAATTAAAGACGTCTCTACGACAATGGGATAAACATTTGTGTTCTCCTAAAAATATTTGAGTTTCCTAGTATTTTAATTATTTTTCAACAGATTATCTATTTGTTGCAACAAGTTAGTCATCTATTACAACAGATGTTTATATCAGGTTAGTCATTTGTTTATTCAAATTAAGCAATTATTAATAATAACTAAATTAATTTAATTAAAATTGAAGACAAGTCTTTAATACAAGACCTTAGACAATGGGACAAATATTTGAGTTCTCCTAAAAACATTTGAGCTTTAGTATTTTAAATTGTTTTTCAACATATATCGAACTTGGAACCAAAATGAGCCACGGAATAAAAAAAGTGACCAAAATAGGCCACCTATTTAAAAAGTTATCAAAATAGGCTAAACGTAATAATTTATTACATTTTCTACTCTTTTCTTAACGGTCAACTACCGGAGTTGACTTTTACAAAAAACGTAAGAATTTCTTACGTTTTACATTTTTTTTGTAAACCGTAAGAAATTCTTACATTTTATAAAAAAAATAAAACGTAAGAATTTTTTACGTTTTACACAATAACCGAGAAAAAAATACAATGAATTATCAAATCAATTAAAAAGGTACTAAAAAAAAAAGCTGTTCAACGTAACAAAAAGTTACGCTCTTAACTTTTTTATAGCAGTGGTCCCCCACCCATAATTTCTTTTTCCACAAATGTCCCATCACTTCTACTTTTTTCTCTTTTACATATGATAATTATGAATTTTTTTATTAGTTAAATTTATTTATATTTTAAATGTAGTTCAAATAATTATTTTTTCTAATAAATTTTTACGTTTTACATAAAAAAAAAAAAAAAGGAAGTATCAATTACCTCATTAACTTAACAATTTTCTTATATTTATTCTATATAAAAAAATAATCACTTTTATCCTTAATTATTCGATTTCTCATTAAAAAAATTATACTTTTGAGTTTTTCTCTACTAAAAAATAGTGAAATGTTGAATTATCGTCGATTAAATATGCTACTATATACAAGAATTATATTTTTTTAGGAGTGTTCCTAAAAAATATATTTTCTTATATTAATTTAGGAGTGTTCCTAAATTAAATTGTGATTTTTTACTCCGTTAATTATAATATGAAACGTATTTGTGCATGTGAGTTTCCTCAATATCCTAATCGAAACACTAATCGAAAACTACGATGAATCACTATCCGAAAAAATTATTTTCATATTTTTAACACACCAAAAAAATATAATTCTTCTATATAGTAGCATATTTGATCGACGATAATTCAACATTTCACTATTTTGGAGTAGAGGAAAACTCAAAAATATAATTTTTTTTAGAGAGAAATCAAATAATTAAGGATAGAAGTGATTATTTTTTGATATAGAATAAATATAAGAAAATTGTTAAGTTAATGAGGTAATTGATACTTCTATTTTTTAATTTTTTGATGTAAAACGTAAAAAATTATTACATAGAGGAAAAAATAAATTATTTGAACTACATGTAAAATATAAATAAATTTAACTAATCAAAAAATTCATAATTATCATATGTAAAAAGAGAAAAAAAGTAGAAGTGATAGGACATTTATAGAAAAAGAAATTGTGGGTGGGGGACCACTGCTATAAAAAAATTAAGAACGTAACTTTTTGTTATGTTGAACAACTCATTTTTTAGTATCTTTTAATTGATTTGATAATTCACTGCATTTTTTTCCTCGGCTATCGTGTAAAACGTAAGAAATTCTTACATTTTTGTAAAAGTCAACTCCGTTAGTTGATCGTTAAGAAAAAAATAAAAAACGTAATAACTTATTACGTTTAAGCAATTTGGGTAACTTTTTAAATGGGTGACCTATTTTGGTCACTTCTTAAATTTTGTGGCTCATTTTGGTTCTGAGTTCACATATATCTTGTCTATTTAATAATTTTCAATAGATGAGTCATATGTTGCAATAATTTAGTCATCTGTTGCAACAGATGTCTATATTTGTTGGATAATTTTCAATAGATGAGTTAGCTATTGCAACAGGTTAGTCACATGTTGCAACAGATGTCTATATATGTTTGGTCATTTTCAACAAATGTCTTTAATTGTTTGGTCTTTTCCAACAGATTACTCATCTATTGCAACATGTTAATTGAAATCGTAATTGAACTTATCAATTCATCTTTAATTTTAACTAAATCAATGTTGTTATTACTAATAATGTCTTAATTCGAATCATTTCAAATAAAATTGATCAATTAACACTTTACTCAAGACGAATACACTTAGATGATCATGTAATTATTATGAGATTAATTGAAATCGTAATTAAATTATCAATTCATCTTTAATTTTAGTTAAATCAATTCAGTTATTACTAATAATTACTTAATTTTAATTATTTCAAATCAAATTGTTCAATTGATCATTCTACTTAAGACGAAACACTTAGTTGATCATGTAATTACTATAAATTTAATTGAAATTGTAAGTGAACTTACTAATTCATCTTTAATTTTAGTCAAATCAATATAATTATTTCTAATTATGGCTTGGTTTGAATCATTTCAAATAAAATTGGTCAATTGATCACTCTACTCAGGACGAACACACCTAGTTGATCGTGTAATTACCATGAGATTAATTGAAACAATAATTGAACTTATTAATACTAGTTAAATTAATTTAGTTATTACTAATATAATGGCTTAATATGAATCAATAGATGACTAAGATGTTGCAAAAGACGAGTAATCTGTTAAAAATGACCAAACAGATAAAGATATTTGCAACAGATTAGTTACCTATTGCAACAGATTAGTAATTTGTTGGAAATAACAAACAGATAAAGTCACATGTTGCAACAAATTAGTCATCTGTTGGAAATGACCAACAAATAAAGACATTTGTTACAACAGATGACTAATCTATTGCAACATATGTGTATATCTGTTTGATAATTTTCAACAAATGACTCATCTGTTGCAACAAGTTATACACTTAAATGATCATGTAATTACTATGAGATTAATTGAAATTGTAATTATTAATTCAATTTGGCTATTACTAATAATGACTTAGTTTGAACCATTTCAAATAAAATTAGCCAATTGATCACTCTACTCAGAACGAACACACTAAGATGATCGTGTAATTAATATGAGAATAATTGAAATCGTAATTGAACTTATCAATTCATCTTTAATTTTAGTTATATCAATGTAGTTATTAGTAGTAATATCTTAATTTGAATCATTTCAAATGAAATTGGTCAATTAACACTTTTCAAGACGAACACACTTAGATGATCATGTAATTACTATGAGATTAATTGAAATCGTAATTAAAATTGTCAATTCATCTTTAATTTTAGTTAAATTAATTTAATTATTACTAATAATTTCTTGATTTTAATTATTTCAAATATAATTGGTCAATTGATCATTCTACTTAAGATGAAACACTTAGTTGATCATGTAATTACTATAAAATTAATTGAAATTGTAAGTCAACTTACTAATTCATCTTTAGTTTTAGTTAAATCAATATAGTTATTTCATATTATGGTTTAGTTTTAATCATTTCAAATAAAATTGATCAATTGACCACTCTACTCAGGACAAACACACTTAGTTAATAGTGTAATTACCATGAGATTAATTAAAACTGTAATTGAACTTTTAATTCATGTTTAATTCTAGTTAAATAATTTAGTTATTACTAATATAATGGCTTAATATGAATCAATAGATGACTAACATGTTGCAAAAGATGAGTAATCTGTTGAAAATAACCAAACAGATAAAGACATCTGTTGGAAATAACCAAACAAATATAGACATATGTTGCAACAGATGACTAATCTGTTGCAATAAATGACTCATCTATTGAAAATTATCAAAAAAATATAGACATTTGTTGCAACAGGTGACTAAGTTGTTGCAACAAATGACTCATTTGTTGAAAATTATCAAACATATAGGATATATGTTGGAAAATAATTTAAAATATTAAAGCTCAGATGTTTTTAAGAGAACTCAAATGTTTGTCCCCTTGTCTAAGGTCTTGGCTTTAATTTTAGTTAAATCAATTTAGTTATTACTAATAATTGCTTAATTTGAATCATTTTAAATTATCAATTGATCATTCTATTAAGGACGAATACATTAATTGAAATTGTAAGTGGACTTATCAATTCATCTTTAATTTAGTCAAAATCAATTTATTTATTACTAATAATGACTTAATTTGAATCATTTGAAATAAAATTGGTCGATTAATCACTCTCCTCGAGACGAATACACACAATTGATCATGTAATTACTCTGAAATTAATTGAAATTGTAAGTGAACTTATCAATTCATCTTTAATTTTAGTGATATCAATTTAGTTATTACGAATAATGTCTTAATTTGATTCATTTCAAATAAAATTGGTCAATATTGATCACTCTAATCATGACGAATACACTTAGTTGATAATTTAATTACTATGAGATTAATTGAAATTGTAAGTTTATCTTTAATTTTAGTTAAATCAATTTAATTATTACTAATAATATCTTAATTTGAATTATTTCAAATAAAATTGGTCGATTGATCACTCTACTTGGGACAAATACACTTAGTTAATCATGTAATTACGATGAGATTAATTAAAATTGTAAGTGAACTCATTAGTTCTTGTTTAATTTTAGTTAAATCAACATAGTTATTACTAGTAATGGCTTAATTTGAATCATTTAAAATAAATTTGGTCAAATAATTATTCTACCAAGGATGAAACACTTAATTGATCATTTAATTACCGAGATTAATTAAAATCGTAATTGAACTTACTAATTCATCTTAAATTTTAGTTAAATCAATGTAGTTATTTCAAATAATGGTTTAATTTGAATTATTTCACATAAAATTTATCAATTAATCATTCTACTCAGTACGAAATACTTAATTGATCATGTAATTACTATGAAATTAATTGAAATCGTAATTGAACTTACTAATTCATCTTTAGTTTTAGTTAAATCAGTATAGTTATTTCTAATGATGACTTAGTTTGAATCATTTCAAATAGAATTGGTCAATTGATCACTCTACTCAGAATGAACATACTTAATTGATCGTGTAATTACCATGAGATTAATTGAAACTGTAATTGAACTTATTAATTCATATTTTATTTTAGTAATGAATTTAGTTATTTCTAATAATGACTTAATGTGAATCAATGGATGACTAACATGTTACAACAGATGAGTAATCTGTTGGAAATAACCAAACAAATAAAAACATCTGTTGAAAATGACTAAACAGATATAAACATCTGTTGCAACAAATGACTCACTTGTTGCAACAACTAATTCATCTATTGAAAATTATCAAACAGATATAGACATCTATTACAACAAATGACTAGGTTGTTGCAACATATGACTCATCTGTTGAAAATTACTAAATAGACAAAATATGTGTTGAAAAACAATTTAAAATACTAAAACTCAAATGTTTTTTAGGAGAACTCAAGCGTTTTCCCCCTTGTCTAAGGTTTTGTCTTCAATTTTAGTTAAATCAATTTAATTATTATTAATAATTGCTTAATTTGAATCAACAAATGACTAACCTGTTATAAGCATTTATTGCAACAGATGACTAACTTGTTGCAACAAATAGGTGATCTGTTGAAAAATAATTAAAATACTAGGGAACTCAAACATTTTTAGGAGAACTCAAATTTTTGTCCTATTGTCTTAAAGACTTGTCTTTAATTTTAGCTAAATCAATTTAGTTATTACTAATAATTGCTTAATTTGAATCAACAGATGACTAACATGTTGCAACAGATGATTCATCTGTTGGAAATTATCAAACAGATAGAAAGTTTGTTATAATAGATGGGTTATCCATTAGAAATCAATTAAAATACTAGGGAATTTAAATGTTTTTAGGAGAACTCAAACGTTTGTCCTCTCGATCCTTTTGCATTTGATGTATGATACACTATTTTTGTCTTCTTTACCTGTTTCATGAAATTTTTCATGTGTTTCACTTATTCGTTGTGCCCTTGTTGAAATTTTTAGATTTTTTTAAGTCAAATTTTGTTTGTATATCACTTGGACATTACTTCATAGGCGATTTTGTAAGTATAATTATGATTTTTGTTGAATTTTTTATTTGGTATATTTGCAACTGCTACAATGGATAGAACCTGCAACATGAATTTAATATACGAGTCATGTATTGCAACATGTGAGTAATCTGTTGCAACATATGACTAATCTGTTGCAACAGATGACCCATATGTTGGATTCATGTTACAACACTATAATACAAATCCAACAGATGAGTAATCTGTTGCAACAGATTAGTCATATATGTTGCAACAGATTACTCATATGTTGCAACAGATTAGTCAATATGTTGTAATAGATTAGTCAATATGTTGCAACAGATTATACATCTGTGCAACAGATTACTCATCTATTGGATTCACGTTACGTGTTTTATCTACTGTTGAAAAAACAACAGTAGCAGATACATCCAGATGAAAAATTCAACTAAAAATTATAATTTTACTTACTAAAATCACCTATAAGTAATTCTCAAGTGATATCCGATTAAAGTTTGACTTAAAAAAATTTGATCAAGTAGCAATAGTAGCGATAACAACAATGTTCAACAATAAAAAAATGATGATGATGAACAAGAAGAGATGATAATGAAGAACAAGATGATGATAATGAAGAAGAAGATGATGAATAAAGCAACAACAATAATGAACAATAAAAATTATGAAAAAAGAGAAAACTCCAATAAATAAGAAGAGAGAGAAACGTGCCTTTTGTCCCTACTATAACTATTTCTTAAACATTTATCTGTTAGACAACTTCTGATTAATTGCGTAATTAGATTGAAATATCAAACAGGACCACATACTTATTTCAAGAATTAGCCAACTTACTATAAATATATATATAAAAAAAGTTTGTCCAATCTTTTCCCCTCAATTTCCGTTCGAACATCACGTGATTGAGGTAACGCCTAGCTATACCCTTCTATTTAACTGACACGTGTAATGAAATTGTGTTACGTGGGCCACCCATTTTATTGCCACGCAACCAAACTAAATCTTATGGCGTAATCTACGCCTCTTTATTTTGTGGCTCACAATCCTTTTTGCTTTTCCATTTGTGAGGCTCTTATTCTTCCATCTAAATCTCACTCCTCATTCGTCCACGTGGCACACCTCTCTTTCCCCATTTTGCCCTTCAACCCCCCCAACTTGCTTCTGGAATTATTATTTTATTCCCCATGAAGTTATCCTTATTATAGTACAATCTTCTTTATTGAGTTTAAGAAGTTTTTATGCAAATAAATAATTTATCATGTATTTTCTAGCTGTATCTATGTTATACATGAATTACATCTAGGAGTATATTTTATTTTAAAAAATAAATAATATTTTTACTTTGAGCACGTTTTAAAGAAAATTACTCCTCTTTTTTTTTTGAAATAAGTATTTTACCAACTTACCTTCAATAAATATTCTTTAATTATATAAAATTTCTTTTATTTAATCAGTAGGTGAACAAAATGGAGGAGAAATATTTCAGTCCGTGTGAATTTTCTTTTATCCCTTAAAAAAAAATTGTTAAACAAGGGTATTATAGTCTTTCACTATAAACTTCCCTTTTCATGGACAAAAATAATCATAAAATAGTGGATGAATTTATGGCCATTAGCAATTTACAATACCAGTATACTACTGCCGCCTCTGTTTTCCAGTAGTAGCTGTTGCTACTTTTGCAAAAAAAGGAAATAAACAAATACAGTTGTATTTTTTTATTATATATAATACCCCCAAAGGTCGCTTCTTTCCTTTCCCAACACATAATTTTTCTCTGAAAATCCTATCTTTATTTCTCCCTTGCTTTCTTCTCCATTTTTGGCTCAATTTCCTTTAAGGGTAAGGTGTTTTCTTTGAAGTTTATATGTGTGATTTTGGCTGTTTGGTTGGTGGATATGTGTTTGTTGTGTTGTTGATGTGGATTCTTGAGTTGGTTTTAGGGCGTTGAATGAAAATGGATGAAATTTCTGCTGCTGTTTTGTTTATTTTATTCATAAATTTAGAGGGAGGGTTTCGATTTCAAGAAAAGAAGTACAAAGACTTCAGCTTGGGCTTTGATCTGCTTATGAGTTTGTACTGTTGAGATTTGTTGATCAGTTCTGTATTAGTTAGATGGTCAAGCGTTGTCTAGCTCATCCTTTCGTACTGTTAGCCGTACTATGTGTACTTTGATTATCGTATTATCTTGTTGAGATTACCGTTCAGGTTGATTTGTCTAGTTGTTTATAGAATTTTGCTGTGGCTTCTTTATTTCTGTTAGTATTTCTTTTTCTCTACTGCTTTGGACTGTTTTTCTCCTCTGAGTCTGAGGGTCTATCAGAAACAGCCTCTCTACCTCCAAGATAGGGGTAAGGTATGCGTACAGTCTACCCTTCTCAGGTTCCATCAAGTGGGGTTACGCTGGATATGTTGTAGTCGTCGTCGTTCCTTTTTTTTTTTTTTCTTCCTGAAATCTGAAGTGGATGGGTCTAGATCTTAAAATTTACAGTAACTTGTAAATGGAAATTGAGATGAGAGTTTCGATCTGTCTGTTTTAGAATAGAGTTGAATTCACAGCATCTGTTTCTTGGGAAATGTCTAAAAACTAGAGGAAATAAGATGAATATCTTCGTGTTCAGTTGTGTTAAGTTTTTGTCAAAGACTTGGTGTATGTACAACTTGCATTTATCTGTAGCTTAGAAATGAGATAAGTAACTTCCATCAAGCTTGGAGGGGATCATTAAGCTTTCTCAGTTGTGTGCTATCTTGATTGCTCAAATCTTTTTAGCTGCTGCGTAATCTATAATTGACATTTGATTGCTACTATACCAGGTTAATCTTATGGATTGGTTTTCTCGAGTTGATGATGGTTATCTTGTTGTTCCAAGAGGCTTCGATGGTTTTTCACCATCTTCTGATAGCTGGTCAAAGTGGGACTCAACACCATTTGGGAACTTCAAGTCAGGAATGAAAAGGAACAATATGAGGTCATACGTTGGAGCTGAAGACTGTGAAGTGACCGGGAATGGCCTATCTAGTGACGTTGACATGAAAAACTTTGGGATTGACGAGGAGCCTTTTGATAATGCAGCTAGCCAAGCTTCATACTGCAATATGGACCAATGGTCCTCATATCCTCCTGAGCAGCTGGAATTTCATCTTGATAACTTGGCGTCAATCGATCAGTTAGATGATGTGTTCCTGTAAGGCTCCAACTCCGTTGAATTTATTTGGTTTCTTTCTATTGTTGAATTATTTGCTATAGCATGCTTAGATGTTCATATGTTTTCTCAAATTACTGATTGAGTTCTTGTGATTATGCAGAAGTTCCTTACTCGCAGATGGTCCAACTGGAATGGATGCAGCTGATGAGACATCTGATTTGTCTACAGATTCCCCCCGCAGCATGCTGATGGATGATGATCGAGCAGGAAATGAAGATTCAAATTCAGAGCATATGACAAGCAACAGTTGTGCTGGTACTGCCAAATATTTCTCTGCACATGCTTTTACTTCACCAGTGGATTGGCGAAGTCGAGAAGTTAATAATCCTTATTTGCTGGAAAAGGTGATGCTTTTGTTCATTTTGTTTCTGAAGGACATGAATTTTCATGTAGCAACCCCAGAAGACCTTAAGACTTCACATCTGTATTATGTCACCTGCGAGCTCAGGCTATCTAGAGGGACCAGCCAATAAGTTAATTGGTCCGTGTATTATAATGAGTTTCAGTTCATTATGATGTCTCGCATGAAAGGATTCTTGGCTCACTTGGAGTTTTAGTTGTGCATTGAGGCAGATGCAGGGAACAATCCAGGTTATGTCTCATGCTTTTCAGTGGAAGGAAATTTTGGGAATATTTCACTTGCATGCAAAGCAGAGGCGAACCTTGCATGATTTTTGAGGGTTGAACTAAAATTTGAAGGTAAAAAACCAGAATATCTTAAAAATCTTTAGAAGAACACAAATTTGAATTTTCTCTTTCCCGGGGAAGTGAGCTTGGAGCGGCTGCCCCTCGTTCTGACCTCCGTTCTTGCATTAAAGACGGCTGGTGACAGTGTCATATTGGCGACCTTCATGTCTGTGGGTCACCGAGGAAACTATGAGCAGAATAATGTCTGCACGCGGTTTCAACTTTTCAAGTATTAATTGAACCATCCATTTGTAATCACAGAAACAGATGTGACCAAGTTTAGATAGTTGGCACGGCGTATTAATGTTTATGACAAGCTAGTGTTGAGTTCTGTTACAATTTCAGGGTTCCCAGTGCTTTAGATCAGTCTGAGAATTTAACAGACGAAAAAAAAAAAGGAAAAATGTAGGTGGTTGTTCTGTTGGATCCATCTTTCTCATTATACCATCATTTTTTGAGGCAAAAATATTTTGAAGTACTGATCATTTCTGTATCAGTTTATGAGTTCTCTCAGTGATGAAGTTTTTTAGCTTTTAGCTTCTGTTAGGTGAACGGTCTAATGAAGTACGATCAGGCAATAACTGTTGTTCAACTCAAATGACCATTTCCTTTTCGTAAGTTCGCTGGGGGCTTTCATTTTTTTAAAATTTTTATAATTTGGGTGTTGGTGTGTTTGGGGGAAGGGATGGAAGGTGCTAGAGAGTTTTGAGTAGAGTTTTTGTCCCTTTTATTTTATGTCGTGAGGATTGGGTCTGGTGTAGGTCAAGGTGGGGAAGAGGTCACTTCTTGTGTTTTTGTTTCGATTTCATGGGAAGATGTCAAAAAGGCGTGGTAGGACTTCATAAAGGAACTAGCTAGTTGTCTATACATATTTTGGATCCTTATTAGTAGAAATATATGCATACGCGTTTGTTCTCATTTTGTATTGAGTTTTTCCATTTCAACTATCTTAAGTGCTTAGTGGATCTGGGTTCTGAAAATTTACTCTCAGGCACCACAACCAGAGATTGCCTTGAAATTGGAGCATGATAAAGGAGATAGCAGAGTGAGTGACAAGGAAATATCCATTGAGGAATCTATACTACAGCACCTCGAAAATCTCACATCTCAGGTAGTGAAGGTTTAAGTTTTGGGCTTACAATTGTAATTTTGGGGCGAGATGACCTTATTTACTTAATTTGTGCTTGTCTTGATACCATCAGTTGACAGAGCAAACCAGAATCTGCTTCCGGGATTCTCTATACCGTCTTGCGGATAATTCAAAACATGATGCATGCCATAGTAGGAATGCTATGACAGATGAAGATTCTACATGGTAAATATGCATGCTCATTATTTATTTTCATTGCTGGAGTAAACTAGAAACTGGAGTTTGTTGGTGAGTTGTTACACATGATGTTGTGGTTCAAGATTAGGGAGAATATGGCGGATGTACTTCTATATGCTCTGCCTGGTCGCAGATAATTTTGTATTATTTCTTGTACTTCCTATGCTGAGATTTCATAGAAGTTCCGTTCTTGTCTACTTCCAATGCTCAAAATTTCCCAATAGGAAACGGATGACCAAAAATACACACTTAGATATCAGGTGCCTTTAGATAAAGGGTGTATTGATATGGCTGTATTTAATGTGGATATCTTCTCATACTGGAAAACATGTCAGGTTCAGCAAAGAAGAGGCAACAGAATCACGGACAAATATAATTGACAGAACCGTTGCCAACCTTTTGTTCAGCAACGTTGAATTTGGTGTGTCAGAAGGCTCATCATTGGACTTTGCGGAATCCAGCAACATAAGACAGCATTCAGACAATATGTTGTGGAATAATATCTCAGGTTCCTCTGGTGGTGATGCGCCTACTTTGATGGGATAGACAATGCACCACAGTGATAGGCACGCACTACTGTGTCCTAGTTCTTATATATATTGTAGCATGGTCGTCTTTTGTTATTTGGCCTGACCTGATCCAGTTATGTCTTGGCGAAAGCTTATACAGTAGGCTCGATTAGAGACTAACCATGACTACTTTTATGTCTGCCAGCTGATCATCAATAGTTTCTTTCGTATGATAGCCCTCTTGGCAGTGGAACTATCAACTCCAAGAGGTTGACGAAACTGTTGGTGAAATAACAGTTGATTTCTGGCAGTTCTCTAGACTTCCATGAGCCTCGGTTTTTTTGCTTTAGGCTCCAGACATATTAGTCGAGGAAGTAACTTGGCGTGCGTGTGTGTTGTGTAAGATTTTTGTTTTTAGAATTTTGTAAGCAAGCAGCTCATATCTTGCAATTTGGGTAGCTTTCCTAAACAGTTTTTTGGTATAGTTATTTTCACACTTGAGAACTTCATATGAGTAAACAATATGAGACCAATGCAAGTTTTTGACTATTATTATTATATGATGATTATAGTTAATTTCTTATCTTGTTTGGTTGGTATATTTAGCTATACTTGTGAATTTCTTATTGTGTGGTGAACAGAAACGTTTGGTGGATGTTGGTTAAACGTGTTTTGTATGGACATAATTCTGGTCACCAAGCAAACAAACAAGCACAGCTCACTGGATGTGAGCTACAGACTTATCTTATGCACGTGTTCAGAATCACTAGTCGTTCCATTTTAATTTGTTTGTTCCATCCATCTATTTTAATTTGAGATATCGTTTAAGACAACAAGGAAGTAAATCTTATGGTTTAAAATAAAAATATATCACTTGTCACCCTAATAATTTATGATATTAGACATTTCATGTGGAAAGTTGAAAGTAAAAAGTTATTGGAAAGACTCTCTTTCACCGACTCTTAGCTCTCTCATTCTCTTTATCTCTCTCTCTTTTTTTTTTTTTTTTTTTAAAAAAAAACTTTCAGTTTTTAAAAATTTAATAGTCATTTTGATTGTATTTGGATGAGCATGAGGGTATTTGGGAAATTATTTTTTGGTCAAAATTTTTAAAATTACTTAAAAAAAAATTAATTTTGGCTTTTTAAAAGTTAGAAGTAGCCATTCATTGCTTTTTTTTTTGTGGGGGGGGACCAAGCAAATGACATTTATGTCCCTTGTAATTGTCCCTTATTCCGAATATATTCTTTTGTAGCCCTAATTTTCTTTCACTACACGGCATATTCATTTTGCTCACAAATTGCACCTTAATGATACGAAATCTTAACGTAACCATGAAGGAATAAATAATCTTTTAATATATAACTATCTTTTTCAAACACATTAAAACGTTCAACACTTAAACTCTTACAAAAAATATTTTTTTAGCGCACAAATTAATAGTATTAATTTGAATTTGAATTATTTTAGCAATAAAAATTAATAATAATCAACTATATATATTATTAACAACTATAAGGGTATTTAAGATATTATGACTAAAAAACTATTTAAAAGCACTTATTTACCAAACACATCAATAACTTTTTTTCAGTTTCAGCACTTTTACCCAAACGCGTAACTGCTTATTTTTAAAATAAGTTCAGCACTTTTAAAAATACTTTTAAAGAACTTTTTAAAAGTCATTTTTTTCGAGCCTATCCAAACGGGCTCCATATAAGAAACAAAATTTAAAAGTGATTTTAGTGAGATCTTCTTGATATTTGAATAATTATATAAGGAAGAAAATTTAAAAATGACTGTAGTTAGTTACTCCCGATATTTGGATGATCATATAAAGAAGAAAAATTCAAATGTAATTCTAGTGGAGTCTTCTCAATAAGTGAATGAGCAAATTCAAAAAATAATCTTAGTAAGATCTTCTTAATAATATTTGAATGACCATAGAACGAAAAATTGAGAAGTAACTTTAATAGGATTACTTGAATGATCCTAGAAGAAACAAAAAGTAGAAAATGACACTAACAATATTTCCTTAATTAATACTTGAATGACTACATAGAAAGTAGTGTCAAAAATTTTGAACCTAGTTCTGATCCTGCCATGTTTTTCACGTGTATAGAGTTGAGAACAAGTATCATGGGCCACTTCTACATTTATATATGTAGCTCTATTTTCTCATGCAAAAATCAAATCCTATCAATAACCTGAAATGGCATGCATCACAAATTTCCTCAAAAGCCAATCCAGCCCTGGAAAACCAAAACAACAAAAAGAAACTCTACCTGAAGAAAGTGATGAGTTTCTTTCTTCTCTTCCCAAAGAAAAAGGATGGAGAACACCAAGTCTGTTCCTCTTCCAGGGCTTTTGGTGTCAGCCCAAAGAAATCCGATCCATAATTTCGACACAGAAACACTTTATAGCTCAAGATAGTGACCTGATTCTGGCTACGATACCAAAATCAGGCACCACTTGGCTAAAAGCAGTCATGTTCGCCATTGTAAGACGGAGCAAGTTCAGTGTTCAGCACAACAATAACCATCAGCACCCTTTACTCACTCACAATCCTCATGAGCTTGTACCCTTCCTGGAGTACAAGCTTTTCGCGGACTCTAACAGCCTCCCTGATCTCACCACGCTCCCTTCTCCGAGGCTTGTCGCGACTCATGTCCCCTTCGGGGCATTACCTGATTCGGCTAAGACATCAAGATGCAAAATCGTGTACATTTGCAGGAACCCTTTTGATACTTTTGTATCAATTTGGCACTACCTTGGAAAAATCAGGCCTGAATCTTTAGGCCCTCTTCCTTTAGAGGAAGCGTTCGACTTGTACTGCAGGGGAGTTATAGGTTTTGGTCCTTACTGGGACCATATGTTGGGGTACTGGAAAGAAAGCATTGAAAAACCAAACAAGGTCTTGTTCTTGAAATATGAAGACATGAAAGTAGATGAACGTAACCAGTTGAAGAAATTAGGTGAGTTTTTGGGGTTTCCTTTTACTGAAGAGGAGGAAAAGGGAGGAATAATTGAAGATGTCTCAAGTCTTTGCAGTTTCAAGAACATGAAGGAGTTAGAGGTGAATAAGAAAGGAAAAGGAGCAATTTCAGATTATGAAAACAAAGATCTGTTTAGGAAAGGTGATGTTGGAGATTGGGTGAATTATCTTACACCTTCCATGTTTGAGAGGCTTTCCAATGTTATGGAAGAGAAATTAGGAGGCTCAGGGCTTACCTTCACACTGTGTTGAGTACGCTAGAAACAAAGGGTTTGGTGTGTGTGAGATAATAATGATTTCGGAATAAAATTTGAGATAACGTTATCTCATGTTTTAGTTTCACGTATTAGTTAATTTTGAAATTATTTTATTTCATCGTTTACACTATTCTCATATTGAAGGTGAGATAAATTAATCTCAAGGAATACCTTCGTTTATTCAATTCTGCCTACCAAGGAGCGGACTATGACCATTGTTTTGGAGCTTCAACATTCGTTAAATTCGAGACAGACTAGGTATAATTATATAAAAATTAGTACAAGACTTAGTAAAACACTCAGTAAATCAAGAAGATAGCTGAGTGATTTAATTTACAAAAAGAACCTTAAAACTTTGGATATCAATAATATATGTGTTCAAACCACCAGAGCACCCATGATCCCTAAATTCTGGGCCTGGTACTGCGTACCAAACGATCCTAACAACTTGTTTGGATGGTTCCTGCTTATTGTGCATTATTTTAAATGAATATTTATGTAAATGGTTACATAAATTTTAATTTATTGAATTATTTTAAATGAATATTTGTGTAAATTGTTACTTAAATCAGTGTTATGTATGGGGGGGGTGCGTTTGATAGATGGTTTCCATCATATTTACACATTAAGGTGTCATTAATTTGATAACTGGCTTGAAAATAAGTTATGCATGTATTAAATTCTACATAAACAATACCACATTAGATAGTCGATTGACTTAAGAGTTAAGTTATTACCCACATATTTAGAGAGCAGAACAAAGTTTGCGGACTTCCTAGCTAAGGAAGGAGCAAGGACCAAACATTTTGCTAGTTCCCAGTGTTTGTAACAAGCAAACACTTTGGGAACTTTGTAAGTTAAGACAAGCAACAAACAATTATGTTAGCCCACCTAACCAGGATGAGGCCCAGACAGTTGACTACTTAGCCTCTACATCTGATTGAGGCCTTGACTCTACAAACTATCTAAAAGTTATTTTAGGTATAAAACTAATAAGGTGATCAAATAGTATAATTATATAAATAGCATAAGACTTGGTAAAACACTCAGTAAATCAAGAAGATAGATGGTTTCCATCGTATTTACACATTAAGGTGTCATTAATTTGATAACTGGCTTGAAAATAAGTTATACATGTATTAAATTCTACATAAACAATACCACATTAGGTAGTCGATTGACTTAAGAGTTAAGTTATTACCCACATATTTAGAGAGCAGAACAAAGTTTGCGGACTTCCTAGCTAAGGAAGGAGCAAGGACCAAACATTTTGCTAGTTCCCAGTGTTTGTAACAAGCAGACACTTTGGGAACTTTGTAAGTTAAGACAAGCAACAAACAATTATGTTAGCCCACCTAACCAGGATGAGGCCCAGCCAGTTGACTACTTAGCCTCTACATCTGATTGAGGCCTTGACTCTACAAACTATCTAAAAGTTATTTTAAGTATAAAACTAATAAGGTGATCAAATAGTATAATTATATAAATAGCACAAGACTTGGTAAAACACTCAGTAAATCAAGAAGATAGATGGTTTCCATCGTATTTACACATTAAGGTGTCATTAATTTGATAACTGGCTTGAAAATAAGTTATGCATGTATTAAATTCTACATAAACAATACCACATTAGGTAGTCGATTGACTTAAGAGTTAAGTTATTACCCACATATTTAGAGAGCAGAACAAAGTTTGCGGACTTCCTAGCTAAGGAAGGAGCAAGGACCAAACATTTTGCTAGTTCCCAGTATTTGTAACAAGCAGACACTTTGGGAACTTTGTAAGTTAAGACAAGCAACAAACAATTATGTTAGCCCACCTAACCAGGATGAGGCCCAGACAATTGACTACTTAGCCTCTACATCTGATTGAGGCCTTGACTCTACAAACTATCGAAAAGTTATTTTAGGTATAAAACTAATAAGGTGATCAAATAGTATAATTATATAAATAGCACAAGACTTGGTAAAACACTCAGTAAATTAAGAAGATAGATGGTTTCCATCGTATTTACACATTAAGGTGTCATTAATTTGATAACTGGCTTGAAAATAAGTTATGCATGTATTAAATTCTACATAAACAATACCACATTAGGTAGTCGATTGACTTAAGAGTTAAGTTATTACCCACATATTTACAGAGCAGAACAAAGTTTGCGGACTTCCTAGCTAAGGAAGGAGCAAGGACCAAACATTTTGCTAGTTCCCAGTGTTTGTAACAAGCAGACACTTTGGGAACTTTGTAAGTTAAGACAAGCAACAAACAATTATGTTAGCCCACCTAACCAGGATGAGGCCCAGACAGTTGACTACTTAGCCTCTACATCTGATTGAGGCTTTGACTCTACAAACTATCTAAAAGTTATTTTAGGTATAAAACTAATAAGGTGATCAAATAGTATAATTATATAAATAGCACAAGACTTGGTAAAACACTCAGTAAATCAAGAAGATAGCTGAGCGTGCTTTAATTTACAAGAAGAACCTTAAAACTTTGGGCATTAATAATATGTGTTCAAACCACCCGAGCACCCACGACCCCTAAATTCTGGGCCTGATACTGCGTACCAAACGACCCTAACAACTTGTTTGGATGGTTCCTTCTTATTGTGCATTATTTTAAATGAATATTTATGTAAATGGTTACAGAAATTTTAATTAATTGTATTATTTTAAATGAATATTTGTGTAAATTGTTACTTAATTCAGTGTTATGTAAGGGGGGCGTTTGATAGATGGTTTCCATCGTATTTACACATTAAGGGATCATTAATTTGATAGCTGGTTTGAAGGTAAGTTATGCATGTATCAAATTCTACATAAATAATACCACGTTAGGTAGCCGATAACTTAAGAGTTAAGTTATTACCCATATATTCAGAGAGCAGAACAAAGTTTGCGGACTTCCTGATACGAGTACTATCACGATCATGGACACTTTTTGAGTATTTTGAAGACCACCTAAAGAGTGCGCAAGTCTAAGTGTGAAGGAGGCCCAAAACCGTCCCAAACACACTCCATGGGCTATTTTTTGGAGCCCTTTTCATTAAAGGGTCTTTTAGTCTTTTGTCATTTGTTTTGTAATATATAAGGAACATGTAGGGTTTTATTTACTTAGTTTATGAATGAAATTGTAAGACTTACAAGACAAAGAAACACAAGTCCTCTTTCCTTGAGGCACCCAAAACCGAAATTAGGGCTTAGACAAGTGTAGAATCACTTGTGTTTGCATTTGCTTGGAAACATTGATGCTTGGGAGGTGGATTCCGATCTTGTGTCCTTGTAAGAGATAGTTTTATTGTTGTGTGTAGTGTTAAGGGTCCAAGAGTTACCATTATTGGGTTCTTAATATTATACCTTCATGTGGTCTATCTATCTATCATTTTTCTTTTGTAATCTTGTATCTGTTTTGTATATTGTATTGTGAAGCCATTTTTGTTGTTGTCGTTGTTCTTCTCATTGTTGTTTCATCTTGTGTTGTTAACTTAGTTTGTTATTGGCTGCAAAAGGTATCAAACACCTAGTTATATTGTCCTCTTGTATTTCATTCTTGAATCCGAGAGTGGTCTTCAAAAAGGTTCTCGATTCTTTGAATTAGTGGACTATTTTTGGAGTGTGTTTGGACTGTTTTGAGCCAATTCCGTGTGTTCCTTCGTTTTCTTGTATCATTTGGTATCAAAGCCATCTTTGGTGTTGTTTTTACAATACCAATCTTGGGCTTTCTTGCTAAGAAAATTAAAAAAAAATAAAAAAAAATATGGTGTTCTTGTTGTTCTTGGCTTGAAAGTGTTGTTCTTGTTGTTCATCTTGGCTGTTGCTTGTAGCGTCTAGATCTAGGAGTCCTTTGGTGTGTATTGTTTTTTCTTGTGTTAGTTTCGTGATTCACTAACACTAAAAGGTATCTAGATCTATATTTGAGCTTGAACTTGTTAAAGTTGTATTGTGAACAAGGACCTAGGGCGAGAATTTGTGACTTGTGGCCGGTTGGGTCTTGAATTTGTGAATATTGTTGTTGTTCTTGAAGGATTGTTGTGGTGCTCATCTTATTCTTCATCTCATCTTACAACTTAAGACAACTAAAAGTGTAATATAGATTCAAAAAGGTGAACCTACAAGTTGTAAAGTTGTTTGTGAGAAGACTTGAGCCATCACTTGACTTGACATCTACTTTTCAACCACTTTTCCTTGTTTCAAGGGACCTTGTTTTGTGAGAATTGTACAAAGTCAAGTCTTGCCTTTCGAAGATTAGACTTAAAGGAGATTCAAGACATATACTTTCCCTCCAAAACCAATTGTTTCCATACATAGTAACTAAAGTTTGTAAACTTCAACTAGTGACAAATTGTGGGGCCGTGACCAATGGTATGCTGCCATGTCACCCAAGTTACTGTTCACACAAAAATTTTAAGCTCAAATTGTGATCTTTTAGTTTCATTTTGTTGTCTCATTAGTTTCGTTTGTTGATTCTAATACTAACTTACAAACTAGTGACAATTTACTAGATTGTGAGTTGGTTTTGAAACCATTTTTTTCCGTGTTTACGTTTCTTTGTGTGTTTTTATTCTTTTGAGTCATTGTACACACTCGGTTCACCTCTTAATGTATCATGGATTACAAACAAACTTACAATAATTGTAAGATAAAAAGTGAGAAAATCTGAGGGACAAAGGATTAAAGAGAGAGTGTGAGGACCATTCTTTGAACAACTAACTTGTTTATTATTTTGTAGGTAACTTCTTGGATACAATGGACAACAATGCTCTTGGTGCTATCTTGTAAAGACTTGAAACTATCAACCGAGGAATGAAAAGTATGCTCACAACTATGTCCTCAATCCGAGGAGAGATGTCTACTATGAATGAGAGGTTGGATCGAACGGAGAGTCGACGAAATTCTCGTGCTTCTACTCCTCGAATCCATGTTTCCTCAAGTGGTCATGACCAAAACCCTTCCATCACCATTGCCCCCGAGACTTTGCATACAAAAGTCAACCCTTCAAGTTCACCACAAAATGCCATGAGCCAAGTTACTAACTACCCTCAAAATCGAGAACAAGGTAGATCACTTCTCCCGCAAGTTGATCAAGTCCCACAAGAAGGACTCGGAGGCCCATTCCCTCCCATCCAAGCTCCACAACCGAAGCTCCACATTACCAAAATAGCCTCCTCAATCAAAACTCCACTTCCACAAAACCGATATGTCCATATAAAGGAGCATGGAAGAAAGGGATATAAAGTATATGGAGTCTACGATGATGCTTATATGATAGAAGGAGACTTGAGTCGGATAAGATTGAAGCCAAGTCTCAAGATGGAGAGGAAGTCGAGGTTCAAAATGAAGATGTTGGCCGAGACTTGTTCATATTGAGCTCTCGGGTTCTTCATGTTTTGTGGACTGTTTTGAGTGCTTGTTTTTAAAGTGGCCAATTGAACGAAGTGAAGCCGTGAATTTGTGGGCAAATTCTTCTCAAGATGGAGAGGATGATAAGAGAATAATCACGGAAATAAATTTATGTGGGAGTGCATTGAAAGCAACCAAGTGTATGTGCAAAAGAAGTGTAATTAAAGTCCTAAGTACACACCAAAACAGCCTACTCCATACACTAGAGGGGCAACCCATTCTTGAAGGGCCTTTTTGGTCATTTTAACTTCTATTTGTTTTGTAATATATAAGGAACATTTAGGGTTTTATTTACTTAGTTTATTAATGAAATTGTAAGTCTTACAAGACAAATAAACACAAGTCCTCTTTCCTTGAGGCACACAAAACCGAAATTAGGGCTTAGACAAGTGTAGAATCACTTGTGCTTGCATTTGCTTGAAAACATTGATGCTTGGGAGGTGGATTCCGATCTTATGTCTTTGTAAGAGATATGTTTATTGTTGTGTGTAGTGTTAAGGGTTCAAGAGTTACCATTAGTGGGTTCTTAATATTATACCCTCATGTGGTCTATTTATCTATTATTTTTCTTTTGTAATCTTGTATTTGTTTTGTATCTTGTATTGTGAAGTCGTTTTTGTTGTTGTTGTTGTTGTTCTCATTGTTGTTTCATCTTGTGTTGTTAACTTAGTTTGTTATTGGCTGCAAAAGGTGTCAAACACCTAGTTATATTATCCTTCTTGTATTTCATTCTTGAATCCGAGAGGTCTTCAAAAGGGTCCTCGATTCTTTGAATTAGTGGAATATTTTTGGAGTGTGTTTCAACTATTTTAAGCCAATTTCGTGTGTTCCTTGGTTTTGTTGTATCATTTGGTATCAAAGCCATCTTTGGTGTTATTCTTACAATACCAATCTTGGGATTTCTTGCTAAGAAAATAAAAAAAAATAAAAAAATAAACTTGGTGTTCTTGTTGTTCTTGGCCTTGAAAGTGTTGTTCTTGTTGTTTATCTTGGCCTTGTTGTTCATTAAAGGGTCTTTTAGTCTTTTGTCTTTTATTTTGTAATGTAATATAAATTGAACATTGTAGGGTTTTAGTTGGTATTTTTTTATGAATGTTGAAGAAAGAACACTCCTCTTAGAGAGAGAGAGAGTCCACAACCGAAACTAGGGCATAGCATAAGGGCGGATTCTCTTGTGTGTTGCATTTTTCTTGATACGTTGGTGCTTGGGTGGTGGACGCCTCTCTTGTGTCAATTGTAAGAATTAGGTGTTTGTTGTGTGAAGTGTTAAAGGTCCAAGAGTGGAATATGCTCTTGGGTTGTTAAGACTACATCAACACTTGTCTAACTATCTATCTTGTTTCTTGTTTTAGTTTCGGCTTCTTGTGTTGTTAATGTAAACCGTTTGTTCTTGTTGCTATTGCAATATTGTGAGGCTTCATCTTGCGTTGCTAAACTTGTTGTTGGCTGGCTGTTTTGATGTATTAACACCTTGTATCCTCTTCTTTGTTGTTCTAGATAGTGAATCCGAGAGAGGTCCCTATTTGATCCTCGGATCCTTAAGATTGGGGACTGATTTGGTGTGTATTTCGTGCCTTCCATTGTCTTTCTCGTATCATTTGGTATCAAAGCAAGGTTTGATTTTGTTCCAACAAAATCAATCTTGGGATTGTTATCTTGAAAATAAAAAAAAAAGTGAAAAAAAAGAAAAAAGGAAAAAGTTACTGTTCACGTTTTTTGGGTCTTTAAAAAAACTTAATTTTTGTGTGTTTTATGTGTTTCTAGTGTTAGATCTTTGTTCTTTAACACTATCAGAGTCTAGAAATTAAAAATTCCAACAAAAAAAAATGTCAAAATCGAAAATCCCAAAAAAATACTAAACCCGTTTTTGACCCTAGGTCAAATTTTGTGTTTTTGATTTTGTGTTTTTCTTGTGTTTTTAGTGTTAGATTTGTGTTCTCTAACACTATAGGAGTATCGGGTTCGAACTTGAGCTAAATTGGAGGTTATTTGAGTCATCCACCATTGTTGAGCTTGAGGTTGAAGAAACTTGAAGGGTTATTTTCGGTACAACCCCCATGGAACCCGAGGCTTCAAATGCACAAACAATGGACAATAATGCCATCAATCTCATTTGTCTCACCTTGATGCTATGTCCCGAGACCTTTCTAGGGCGAATGCGGGTCTTGAAAACATTGACTCGTATGTGGTAACTATAAGTGAGAGGTTGGATCGAATGGAGAGTCGAATGAACTCTTGTGCTTTGACTCCCGACACTTTACTTCCAATGACCAATCCTCCAAGACCCATCACCTAATTCCGCAAGCCAAGCTCCAAATATCCCTCAAAACCGAGACATAACTAGGCCCATTTCCCCACAATTCGATCAAGTCCAACAAGGACTTGGACGCCAAATGCCTACACTAAAACCGAACCCCTCATCCAAGATCCACTTAACCAAAAGCGCCAACTTTCACCAATTCAAATTCCTTCCGTCCAAGCTCCACAATTGAAGCTCCGCTTCACTAAACCAACCTTCTTGATCGAAGCTCCACTTTACCAAAACCGATATGTCCATGTAGAGGAGAATGGTAGAAAGGAACATGAAGGATATGGTGTCTAGACAATGCTTGTATAATGGTAGGAGACTTGAATCGGATGGGATTGAAGGTAAAGCTCAAGATAGAGAGGAAGCCAAGATTCAAAATGAAGATGTCGGCCGAGATTTGTTGTTATTGAACTTGCAGGTTCTCCATGTTTTGCGAACTGTTTTGGGTGGTTTCTTTTGAAGAGACAATTGCACGAGGTAAAGCCGTGAATTTGTGGTCAAATTTCTCTCAAGATGGAGAGGATGATACGAGTACGATCACGATCATGGATACTTTTTGAGTATTTTGAAGACCACCTAAAGAGTGCGCAAGTCTAAGTGTGAAGGAGGCCCAAAACCGTCCCAAGCACACTCCATGGGCTGTTTTTTTGGAGTCTTTTTCATCAAAGGGTCTTTTAGTTTTTTGTCTTTTATTTTGTAATGTAATATAAATTAAACATTGTAGGGGTTTAGTTGGTATTTTTTTATGAATGTTGAAGAAAGAACACTCCTCTTAGAGAGAGAGAGTCCACAACCGAAACTAGGGCATAGCATAAGGGTGGATTCTCTTGTGTGTTGCATTTTGCTTGATATGTTGGTGCTTGGGTGGTGGACGCCTCTCTTGTGTCAATTGTAAGAGTTAGGTGTTTGTTGTGTGAAGTGTTAAAGGTCCAAGAGTGGAATATGCTCTTGGGTTGTTAAGACTACATCAACACTTGTCTAACTATCTATCTTGTTTCTTGTTTTAGTTTCGGCTTCTTGTGTTGTTAATGTAACCCATTTGTTCTTGTTGCTATTGTAATACTGTGGAGCTTCATCTTGTGTTGCTAAACTTGTTGTTGGCTGGCTGTTTTGATGTATTAACACCTTGTATCCCCTTCTTTCTTGTTCTAGATAGTGAATCCGAGAGAGGTCCCCATTTGGTCCTCGGATCCTTAAGATTGGGGACTGATTTGGTGTGTGTTTTGTGCCTTCCGTTGTCTTTCTCGTATCACTTCCTAGCTAAGGAAGGAGCAAGGACCAAACATTTTGCTGGTTCCCCAGTGTTTGTAACAAGCAGACATTTTGGGAACTTTGTATGTTGGACAAGCAACAAACAATTATGTCAGCCCACCTAACCAGGATGAGGCCCAGACAGTTGACTGCTTAGCCTCCACATCTGATTGAGGCCTTGACTCTACAAACATTTAAACCATCTAAAAGTTATTTAGGTATAAAACTAATAAGGTGTTTGATCGAATAGTATTTTAGAAATTCGCATAAATAATACATATGTTTAAGTTATAAATGAATCTATATATTATTTCGTGTTGAAAGAAAATAAAATAACTAAATCTTACCTAACTAAATTCACACATAAAACTATAGTAACACATAAATTTCCTCCTAAGGACCAAATGGAACCGAAACCCATACATTTATTTTTGATAATCCGTAACCGTGCACCTCGACTAAATTCACGAGATATCTGTCACCTCCCACCCGCAATAGATATCAGGTAACTCTGTCCACCAAGGCTAGAACGGATGGAAAGAAACCACCTAATGTTTGTCTCTGCGCGCTGGAAATTGAACCTGAGACCTCATGGTGCTCATCCCAACTTTATTGAACCATTAGGTCACACTCTTGGTGCCACCGAAACCCATACATTAAGAACCATTTTGGTCATTATCTCAAACTGTTGACATCTATTCTTGAAACAAGAAATGTGCTAATATAAACACCACTCAAAAGTGACAAAAATTGACATACTAACTATAGAATGACAAATACTAAATCAAAACAAAAACTTAAGGAACAAGATTCTACATAAATAGCACTAATAAGAATAGTATAAAGAGATATATTTCAAAGCAATCACTAATTCTATACAGAACTTAACATATTAGTAATACTAATTAATCAAAGGTCCAGGCGTTGGCATTGAACCTGCAGATGGAGAAGCCGGAGAGCTCCTACAAATCGGACAAGTTCCACTCTTCCGCAGCCATTCATCAACACAATCTGCGTGAAAACAGTGATGACATTCCGGCATACAACGAACAGAATCCTTTGCACAATATTCACACAAGCATATTGCGCATGTATTCGTATCACTAATAAGACTGGGCAATCTCTTGCTTTCACCCAACACTACTTTGGGGAATGACTCTATCACAGGTCGATCCAACCCGAGGAAGTGGCTATAGATGTTGTAAGCATTATTATTTGTCCCAATGGATGACGATGATGGCGTAAAATTTTGAGTTAATTTGACGCGAAGACAAGCGTAGGAGGCGAACATGATGAGGGATATGACAATTAAAATGCCGATGACTATGACGATACCGTATCTCAGGCTGATTGCAGAATCTGCAGTTGAGTTAGATATGGACATTTTTTTTTTTTCTTTTTTCTTTTCGTGTGTGCGAGTGTGAGTGAATATTGTTAATGTGTGTAGTAGCTGTGTAGCTGCAAATTAATGGAGGAGAAATTAGTTTTGTAATATGGTCCCCGTATGATGAATCGGGGAAGAAATAAATGAGGTTGGACCAGGGAGTAGATGTTGTCAGAACCAAATAAATGAGTAAATACTAAGATACATATTACAATGTTCATCATGTGGTGGAGCTAATTAGTAATCTATATATACACTAGATGTTAGGCTAGGTGTGTGTTAACATTTCATATTTTGAACCTCTTTAGTGAATATCATAACGTCGTCATTACAAAAATGAGATCACGTGCATGAGTTATTAAAAGTATGGTAAGAGTGTTTGAAAATGAGATGCAGGCCTGCACGGGGAATTGGGCTTAGAGCTACAGAAGGGGAGTAAAATCTGGGAATTCAAAGTGTTTAGTTTGTTATGGAACAAATGTGTGACGTTGATTTCATCTTGAACTTCCCAATTTTCATCCATTATCTTTCTCTGTGTGTATATTTTTTTCTTAATTATATATACACACTAAAGAATGAAAACAAAGTTAAACAACACTATTTTCATACCATTTGACGAAGCCGATCAGCGGCGACGGTGGAGGCGCGACAACTTGCCTATCTTTTCAATTCTTTAAATTAATGGAAGTGCTTTTTGTACTTAGATGTATTTATTTGGCATATAATTAGTTTATAAAGATCTATAAAATATTGTTAAACAATTCATATCTAAAGCTTGCTCTACTTCATTGACTCATTATGTGATATAATTTGTCATGTGCACACTTTGGTTCAAATGAAGACATTTTACTTGTTGGGTCGAGCTGGTTTAACCTCAGAAGGCAAATCAATAAGTTATGAGTTCGATAAAATTCAATAAGTTTAATTTAAATTTTTTGTTTGTTAAGATATTTCATCAACATATATAAGTAATCTATCTTGAATTCCAACAAGCAATTAAAAGAAATTTTGTGTTGAGAATTTATAAATTTAAAATTATAAAATCCGCCATCGACTCAACCCTTAAGCAATGGAAGTAATACATAATCAATCACTTGTACATGCAAGTAATCATCTAATTAACAACATATCATTATCTCTCGTTAATTCTTCCGACTATCAATCCTATGATTTTGTTCATTTTACTAATACTACCTTCTATCTATCTTCACGCCTTATTTCATTTATCTCCTTTACATTTAGGAATTTCTTAGCCTTAACAGCACTTATTAAATTAATCTACGTATTAAATTCCATTCCAATATCGTGACCCTTTCACAAACTTAATTAATAAACCTTCTGTGTAAGTGACAAATATAGATATGCAATCAACGACAACTTCCTTCTCCAACATAATTCTGGTCATTATCAGAGGTATTATGAAAAATTTGGCTGTTCATTATGGATCAACTCTTGTAGCCTCGGTGGACAACTAGAGTCACCTATACTTGTTAGTGAAATATGACAGGTATTTCGTGAAATTAATTTAGGCACTAACTCAGACAACACAATAATAAAAAATGAATCAGCTCGGCCAATTTAGAATTTTTCATAATCCGTATTATGGTCATAATTTATACCTAAGAAAGAATGGTGCCAAGTATAAACAATATTATCTTGAAGATTTCTGCGAATAGTTTTGACATTTTGCTTAAGTCGAATTTCACAAACAATTTTTAAGTTATTTCCCATATTGTACAATCTTTTTCGGCTAAAAATAAATCTGAAGGAAATTTAGTTTAGTCGTTATTTAACTAATCTCTTACTAATGTCATCAATATAGGTCGGCTCAGCTCATTTGGGCTTATTCCACACCGGCTTTGAATTTGATGGGTCAGGACGAGCTGACCCATCAAAATGATGAATGATGGGCCAAAAACCACTAAGCCCGCACCATTACTTTATGGGCTACGGGCCAGTCCATTTTTTAATAAATAATATTTTATAATTTAATTTTAGAATGTTAATAAACATAAATACTACCAGACTATTACATAGTGTTAATACTTGTTAATCAAATCTACAACACCCCCAAAAAATACTCTTAATAGCGAAATTAAATAACTTTTGACATCACATTCTTCGAGCCAAATAAAAATACTAATAAATAATTTAAATAGTTGCATGTATTTGACTTACGGGTCAGCCCACGAGCTAGCCCAATCCACATTGCTAAAGCCCCACGGGGCACGGATTTATCCTGGCCGAGCTAAAAAGTTCGATTCTTAAATGGGCTGTAAAAACTGAAGCCCAATTAGAATTACAGATCGAATCGGGCCGACCCAATGGACCTTACCCATGTTGACAACTCTAAAGAAATGGTATGAAATTTTACCATTAATCAAAAGATAAAAAAATAATAAAAAAAGTTAATGGGATGTCACAAAATGACAATAGGGGGATGGATATAATTGTCATTTGCCAATATAACATTCTATAGTAAGATATTGAAATGTGAGACACACAACCCATTCAACGTGCATTCAAATCAAACCACAAAAACCAAAGCAGCCAAACTGAAAAGGATTCTCAAGGCTCAAACAGAGCCAGTCGAAGAAGCAGCAAAGAAATTCCTACAAGTGGTTCAGCTTCTTCATCACCTCAATAAAGAAAACTTTGCAGAGTGTAAATTAAAGAACCCAAAAAGCAGTAGCAAAAGAAGTAGGAATGGCTTGTGCTGCTTTATCAGCAAACAGTTGTACTATAGCTAATTCATCTTCAAGTGGAAGATTGAGTTTTTACACAGACTCAATACTGAGGCAAAGGCAGAGTCTTGTTCGATTCAGAATTCGGGCTTCAACTGATGATTCTGATTGCAATGCTGAAGAATGTGCCCCTGAGAAAGAGGTCTTTTTTCCTCTTTGCTTTTCTTGAATTTGTGTAGTTCAATTTTCTTGTTGGATTTGTGTTTTGGATTTATATCTATGTTGAAAAAAAGGAAGTGGGTATGTACAATCTTGATTAAAGGAACTGTCTTGGATAATAATTATGGATACTTCTGAGTAGTAATTCGGGAAAGAAACAATTGTTTTCCTGCTACTTCAATAAAAAAATTGAGTCAAAGATTTTGAGCTGCACAAACAGCCTCTTGCAGAAATAGAGGGTGTATAGACCGTTGTGGTCCGACCCTTTACGGACCAGTGCATAGCGGGAACTTAGCGCACCGGGCTGCTCCTAGTCTTTGAGTTAAAAGCATGTTAACTCATGTTTTCAGAGTCAGTAAAGTTACCGCCTGTAGAGTGCAAATACTATGGTCTTTAGAGTGAGTTTGTGAAAGGAGCAAACTTGGGAGTGTGTGATGCGAAAGCATGTTCAAAAATATCGCAGAATCACAAATGACTTTAAGTTAACCTCTGATTTTTCATCATCTTTAGTTTCATATGCACTTCTATTCAGCCTCATATTTTCTCTATGATGGCTGCATTGAATACAATTTTAGGCGTTTTTCATAGTGACTGTGTGTCATTGCTAAAAGTTTCAGATTTCGCAATGGACTTACTTATCATATGTACCTAGACATGGCTTAAAATTTGTCACAAGTTCTTAACTTCTGATGCAGTTGGTAGTTGGTTCAACAAGGTTTTGTTGTATTGGTCTGTTCTGGATGTATTCTATCGTTCCAGAACTCTTGACTTTCAGATACTGCTCACTATGAGATCTCACCTTATTTTGCCAGCAATTTATGTTTTCTCAACGCATCAAATATATATTTCCTGATTCACAAACGAGCTAAGCCCTTAGCTCAGGCACAAATTGTTGCTATGCGGTCAAATTGTTATTTCAGACATTAATATCTAAAAGAAGTAGTATCCAGCTAGCTACTTCAAGGAAACGTTATAGCGCATCTATGAGGCTCAGGAAAAAAATACTAATAGATTTGCTCAACAGGCTTCTCACGACCTCACTGTTAAGCCATTTTTAACTAGTGTAACTATGCCTATACACTTTATGTGGTAATTTTGAGTGAGTTTGTTCCTCAGCCCTTACTTCATAGCTTTTTAAAACTCTAGTAGATCAGTATTGCACGTTATACTGTTCAGTAAGATAGTAGTTCACACTGGAAAATATTGTGATACACTTTGTGTATTGGATATATACAGGTGGGGAAGGTGAGCATGGAATGGGTAGCTGGGGACAACACCAGAGTGGTTGGGACATTTCCACCTCGTAAGCCGCGTGGCTGGACAGGGTATGTTGAGAAGGATACTGCTGGGCAAACAAATATATACTCTGTTGAGGTTAGTACTTCTATGTTCTGCAATGACATAAGTTCTCTTGAAACTACACTATTCAGGTGGTTTGGAAAAAAGGAAGTTTCAGATTATGGCATACCTTAGCTCCTCACACGAGAAACTATCTCACAGTGAAATAACTGTTGAGTTACAAAAACAAATAACTCTTTTCATTTTGTTGAAGTTCAACTTCAAGTGTCAATCTAGTATTACCTCTCTAGCTACTATACTGATGCTTGGGCAGTGTAAGGCTGTTTCACTTTTTACTGTGTGGTATTGGGCTGGAAGACTCGCTCATATTATCGAATCACTAGCTTGTTGAGCTTCCCACATATATTCTAACTCTTTCTTTTTTCTTCAATCTGCACCTTTTTTCTTTCAAGCCTGATGCTTTTTACACTAGATAAGCTATGTTGCAGCTCCTGATCGGTTGTTTTCCCTGCCCCACGGCCTCTCACTTACTTTAAGATCAATTTGGCTAGGATTCTGTCTAAAATTCTTCAGAACTAGTTACAAGTTCTGTACGATATATGATGGGTGAAAGTATATATCTTTTGGCAGTGCCGTTCTGGTAGTTTTAAGCGGAAATACTACTGTTAGACGATCTGTATGGATGCTGTCGTTTAATCAGTGTTACTGACGTTGCTTAATTTCGCAACAGCCTGCAGTTTATGTAGCAGAAAGTGCTATCAGCTCTGGGGCAGCGGGCACCTCATCTGATGGAGCAGAGAACACCGTAGCTGTTGTAGCTGGGATAGGCTTAATCGCTGTTGCAGCTGCTTCATCGATTCTCCTTCAAGTTGGGAAGAACTCACCTCCTCCGATACAAACAGTGGAGTACTCGGGACCATCCCTTAGCTACTATATCAACAAGCTTAAGCCCGTGGAAATAGTCCAAGCTTCAGTAACCGAGGCACCAACTGCACCTGAAGTTGAAGATGTTCAAGCTTCATTAGCACCAGGAACCGAAGCACCAAATGCACCAGAAGTTGAAAGCTCTGCTCCCCAAGTTGAGGTCCAATCCGAAGCCCCTCAGGACACTTCAAGTTCAAGTCCTAACATCTCTTAGGACAAATCGTTTTGTTTACTTGTATATTTTATTTGTAGATGACCTAGTATACATATTTCAGTAAGTTTTTGTAATACTATTTTATTAAAAGAGAACTATTCTGCGTAATTGAGTGAGTTCAATGGCCATATCTCCGAATAAATCATCTATATATGCTATTTAGTAAATGAGATCTATCCAATAGGAACTGTTTCACATATACATCGATCTATCCAAAATCTAAGTTACTACTGTACTAAGCAAATTTGGTCATCAGATCAATAACCAAGACTTGACTCTTGAAACATAAAATTGTAACCTTTCATTGTTCATACTTTTTTTTTTTTTTATCACCAAACATCATAACCTACTTCAAGTGGGTCCATTTTACCAACCACATTCCATTCCATGAGCTGTTGTATTTTCCATCTTCATTCTTCAGCAACGGTTCTGTAGGCGCCGGTGTGTACTGCCATCGATCTATCTGAAACAACATGTATCATCAAAGCGCTAACAATAAGAAACTACAAGTATGACACTACGACTTCTAGTTCGTATAATAAGACAAAATACTCCTACCTACTTACATGGACGCACATTTCCCTACTAACTTTCTATCTTCATCTGCATCTTTCATACCTTATTATTTAGAATCATGTCTTCGATAAACTATGACAATAGGTATTTAAGGTCTTTTAAGAATCAAGTCTTAAAAATTAAGGGGACCATTCGAAACAAGCTTACCCTAAGATTACAAGTTATAACTAGGATATATGATTTTAAATTGTATTTTCGATTTAAATTTTATTTTGATTTTAACCAACATCCATAATTTGGATATTTAATGCCAAATTTCATAATGAGATATTTTCCTAATCCTTTTAAGCTGTACACAAGGGCGGATCAAGGATTTTCAGTGAGGGGGTTCAGTAGTACATATACGGACTAGTCGAAGAGGGTTCAGCCTCTATTATTTATACATAAAAAAAAAATTATCATGTAAAAATAGTATAATTTTCCGACGAAGGGGGTTCGGATTACATGTATATCCACCACTAGCTGTACAATAATAATTGTTTATTATTAACTTGACATATATTTTAAGAAACAATAAGTAATAAAAATAATATTTGTATATCATCTTATAAAAATAATAAATGTAATACTTTGAGAAATACATGAATAATAACAAATAATATTGTGGTAAGGATAAATACATAAATGGTTAGGTTATTCATTAATTTTTTAAACAGAATAGTGCCCCATTCATCATCTTTATTTGTCCACTTTTTTGCTGACATAAGAATTAAGAAAATATGCATAATTTTATCATATTATTCTTTAAATATAATAAATTTAATATTTTTAATAATGCATTGGATAATAAATTATATTTAATCACAAAAATAAGATGGATAGAAATATATAAATTATCTATTGATTTTATAAATTAAATAAGTATTATTATTATTTTAAAATAAAAAAATAAAAACAAACTAAGAAAATATTATTGAAAATCTTATTTTTAGTGACATCAAAAAGTAAAGAGTAAGCGAGGGAGTATAATTAAACAAGCGCAGAAAGTTAGGTGAGTTGATAAAGTAAAGAGCTTTTTGTATATTGAAAAAAAGAAAGGGTATAATCGTCTATTTAACGTAAAATCGGCACACTCTCTCATCCTCCCTCCGTCCCATTTAACACGTCTCAAATTGGGACGATACAGCTGTTAAGAAAATAATAATTGATAATGTAACTTTATCATTTTGTCCCTCTTAATTATATCTTGTTGTTAGTTTCAATATTGATAGATGACTAATACCAAAGCATCATTTATATTTTTAATGATGTATTTTTAATGGTACTCCTCTTTACGATATTTTTCAAGAATGTTAATAATAAGGAGTTATCAATTACACTAAGTGTATAATGGGAAAAAAAATTATTTTGTTTTGATAAGTAAAATAGGACAAGTAAAATGGGATATCAAATTTGGAAATTTGGGACGAGTAAAATGTGACGGGAGAGTAGTCAAAATGAAACCCGAAAAGTTGTTGTAATTCATATTTAGAAATGGCAAAATGATCTTCTGGACCCTTGTACTATATCCGTTTTGTAAGTTGGACACTTCTACTTACATGTTTGTCATCTAAACCCCTGAACCCATTAAAAAACAATATTTTAAATACTTTTTGGCGAGTTTAACATACTCTCGCCACGTCAGCTGCCACATCTGCCATATCATCTTTCAAGTCATTTTTATATATAAAAATATTAAATATTAAAATACTAAATAAATAAATAAATCAACAAATAAACAAAATAACTCCCCCTCCCCTCCCTTTCTCTCTCTTCCCCTCTTTCTTTCTTTTCTCTATTTCTTCTTGGCATGCCTTTCTTATTCTTCTTCCTCCTCTTCTCATTCTTCTTTTCCTTTATCATCTTCTTATTCTTCTTACTCCATGAAAAAATTAAAAAATAAGGGATTAAAAAATTTAAGAAGTATGAAAGGAAAGATTTTTGAAGATTTTTGTGATTTGGGTGATCCAAGAAATTTAAAATTCAATATAAGGACTTAATTTTTATGCTTTCTTTAGATTTTTTGTGATCTGGGTAATCCAAGAAAGTTTGAAATTCTCGAAAGTTTGAAATTCTCGAAATTCAATGTAAAAATTAAGTTTATGAATTTTTTTGTGATTTGGGTAATTCAAGAAGGTTGAAAATTCTTAAAATTCAAAATAAAGACTCAATTTTATTTTTCTTGGAATTTCTTGTAATTTGGGTATTTCGAGAATGTAGAGAATTCTTGAAAATCAATTTGAATATTTTTTTTGTGTTTTTGGGAATATTTTGTGAATTAGTTAAAATTCAAGAATAGAGGTTCTTTGTTGCTGGGCTACTGTTGCTGCTATCAATGGCAAGGGAGAGTTGCAAGTTTTTGAGAATCATAGGCCAAACAGAGAGGGCAACCACCCTCCCTATTTTTTTCTCTCCTCTATTGTCCTCATTCTAGGCTGAAATGATACTCATTTTTTAGTAAAAGAATTGGTGAGACTGGGGTTGGAATGGGGAAGAGAGGCTGGGGAAATGGTGGTGGTGGTGGTGGGGAGGGGGGCAGGCAGCGGGGGAGAAGGTTGGGGTTTAGGGGAATAGGGGTGATGGACGGGGGCTGGGGGGCTGGGGTGGAGGGAGGGGCTGGACGGGGAGAGGGGCGTTGGGGAAGTTTTTTTTTTTAAAAAAAAATTATTATTTTTAAAAATATTTTTAAATTAAAAAGATGAAAAAAAGATCTTTTTAAATTTTTTTAAAATTATTTTAATATAAAATTAGTCAAAAATTGATCTTCACTCACACCCCAAGCGAGTGTAATCACTCTCCTCATCCTAGTCAGCATTTTAATGCCACATAGGCAAATTCAACGGTCAAAGGGTTTAAAATATTGTTTTTTAGTAGGTTTAGGGGTTCAGATGATAAACACGTAAGTAGAAGTGTCCAACTTACAAAATCGACCTAGTACAGGGGTCCAGAAGATCATTTTGCCTTTAGAAATTGCAAAAACAAATCCAATAGTGTTATACTCATTTTTTACTTTTTCTTCTCGTATTGAGGCAAATACGTGATGATTTCGGCCCCGTTTGGCCATGAAAACATAATTTTTTGAAGTTGAAAATAGAATTAGAATTGAAGTTGGAGTTGGAGTTGATCATAAATATAAATTCAAATTGTTTTTGAAATTTTGTGAGAAAAGTAGGAGTGAAAAGGTGAAAACAAGTTTTTCTTATTTCCACTTTTTCAAAATACAATTTCAAATTGTATTTGAAATTTTCATGATCAAACACTATAATTTTCACTGAAATGAAATAATTTTTTTTTAAAAAAACAAAAAATACTTATGATCAAATGACTACTTCGCCTTATTTATCAAAAGTTTTACTTGAGTTGTGAAAGAAAGTAGTACATATTTGGTGAAAATTCTCATATATTAGGAGGAGTTGCAGCAGCAGCTAAGTAATCATTAGATAAACATGTCTGGTTGAGCTACTTCAATAATAATTTTATTATATTATTTTTAATTAATTTTTATAAGTTATTTACGTCATAAAATAAATATTTCTGGCATTGTTTCCATCATAAGTTTATTATATTAATTATTAACAATTACATCCATTGACTATAAACTTCCCTCACCAATGAAAATTTCACAAAATTCATTTGCACAAGAATTTTCTTTCTCCAATTTAAATATTCCCTCACTCTTTCATGCTTCCATTTCTAAATTCCATAAACCAATACAATACTCTTCACCAAAAAACATCAACTACCATATTCCAAAGGACCAAAATACCCCTCACCAACTCCCTCCACCACCCTTGTATATAAAAAACCTACTACCCTTCATTTCTCCAACATCACCAACAATGGCTATTTCTTTAGCTTTAGCAATTCCTCTATCATTCATCTTCACATACATAGCTTACCACCTCTACTACCGTCTCCGTTTCAAGCTCCCACCGGGCCCATCTCCATGGCCCGTTGTCGGTAACCTCTACCAAATCAAGCCCGTTAGGTTCCGCTGCTTCTACGAATGGGCCCAAACTTACGGCCCGATTATCTCTGTTTGGTTCGGGTCGACTCTAAACGTCGTCGTTTCCAGCTCGGAGTTAGCTAAGGAAGTGTTGAAAGAACATGATCAGCAGTTGGCTGATCGGCACCGGAGTAGATCGGCTGCGAAGTTTAGTAGAGATGGAGCGGATCTGATATGGGCCGATTACGGGCCTCATTATGTTAAGGTTAGAAAAGTTTGTACTATTGAGCTTTTTACTGCTAAAAGGCTTGAAGCACTTAGGCCCATTAGAGAAGATGAAGTTACTGCTATGGTGGAGTCCATTTACAGAGACTGCACTGGTCCTGGTAAGTTTTTTTTTTTTCTTTTTTCTTTTTAACTAATTTTTGAATTTTTAGTTTGTTACATATGTATTTTCAGTTGGTAATTGAATTGCTATTAATTCTCAATTTTTAATTTGTTTATTATTTTTGGGAAAGAGTTTACTATTAGATCATTTTGAGAAGATAAAACAACATTAGTATGTCCTTTGTAGTCTCACTTCTGTGGAGTTCGAAGGAGGATAGAGTATATATCAATGACCTTCCGCTCAAGAAAAATAATTCAAATCAATTTTAAAAATAAAATAAAATATAAAAAATAACAAATAACAATAAAAATAATATATTATCTCAGAAATAATAAGCAATATAATAATTGAAGTACAAGACACGATAAGATATACCCTTTCCCAAGATATTAAACGGAAAGGGTCCTTCCTTTATTTTGTTTGACATATTCGCATGAATTGAATTCAAATTTATCAACAATGGCAACTTTTAAAAAAAAAATAATAATATTGGTGTATTTTAAGCTGTTGTAATTGAAAATTTGTCTAATAAAAATATTACACGTGGAGAGTGTATTCATGTAGGTGGATGTAGATAAGCTAAAGAGTCTTTTTTTTTCTAGTAAGAGGTTGATAAATTTGGTTAACGTTTGGTGGTTTTCTTCTTTTTTTTTTAATTGGGGTTGTTGGGATTGAACTCAAATAAAATGATGCGTTGACTAATATCAACCTACTATCGAAATAATAATAAAAATAGTAGTAAATGGTGAGTGAATAAGCACACCACGTTAAATAGTAGGTGTGGTTGGTGGATTGGTGATGGTAGACCAAACTTTGATTAAGACCCACTATTATCGCTAATTTGGTCTACCAAAATCTCATCCATGGTGCTAAATGCCCAAGAATATGGTATTTGTGTAGATAACGCGGGGAAGAGTGTGCTAGTGAAGAAGTACCTTGGAGCAGTGTCCTTCAACAACATAACAAGGCTTGCCTTTGGAAAGAGGTTTGTGAACTTTGAAGGTGTGATGGATGAACAAGGAAACGAGTTCAAGGCGATTGTTGCCAATGGATTGAAGCTCGGGGCATCCCTTGCAATGGCGGAGCACATCCCATGGCTTCGCTGGATGTTCCCTCTTGACGAGGATGCATTTTCTAAGCACGGGGCACGTAGAGACCGTCTAACCCGAGCTATTATGGAGGAGCACACCCTGGCTCGCCAAAAGAGTGGAGGAGCCAAGCAACACTTCTTTGATGCATTGTTGACCCTCCAACAGAAATATGACCTTAGTGAAGACACTCTCATTGGCTTGCTTTGGGTAAGTAAATTAGTATTATTCACTTAGGAGCTTAAATGATAATCTACTGAGATTTGCAAGTGCCATTTGCGGATGAATTTTGAATTGATCTCTATGAAAATTGCAGGATATGATCACAGCAGGAATGGACACAACTGCAATCTCTGTTGAATGGGCAATGGCTGAGGTGATCAAGAACCCAAGAGTGCAGCAGAAGGCCCAAGAGGAGCTCGACCAAGTGATTGGCTACGAGCGTGTGATGAACGAAACAGACTTCCCCAACCTCCCATACCTGCAATGCGTGGCTAAGGAAGCTCTAAGGCTTCACCCTCCAACTCCTCTTATGCTGCCACACAGAGCCAACGCCAACGTCAAGATCGCTGGCTATGACATTCCAAAGGGCTCCAACGTGCATGTGAATGTCTGGGCAGTAGCTCGTGACCCCAAGGTGTGGAAAAACCCGTTGGAGTTCAGACCGGAGAGGTTCCTTGAGGAAGATGTGGACATGAAGGGGCATGATTTCAGACTACTCCCATTTGGGGCTGGCAGAAGAGTGTGTCCAGGGGCACAATTGGGTATCAACTTGGTCACATCTATGTTGGGCCATCTTCTGCACCATTTTCACTGGACTCCTTCTAACGGATTGAGCCCCGAAGAGATTGATATGGGTGAGAACCCAGGGCTTGTTACCTACATGAGGACTCCATTACAGGCCGACGCCACTCCAAGATTACCTGCTGAGTTGTACAAACGAATTGCAGCGGACATGTAAAACAAAACAAACTAAAGGGGAAGAATTTGGTTTACCCAGGTCCAAACAGCCACTTCCCATAAAAGAGTTTTTCTTTTTTTATTTTGCTTTCTTTTTTGTTGTTATGTGACAAGTCAAAAAGTTTCGACTTTGAGCCCCCAAGTCCAATTTCTTTGGTACTGTTTTTATTTTTATATCAGCTAGTACATCATGAAAAAAAATATTGTTTCTAGTTGAGATTGTATTTTCCCCTAGCAACTGATATGAAGTCAAGTGACTGAATGATAGTCAGATCTTTGTTTTCTTATCCCTAGATACCCAGTGTACCTGGTGAAGGTGGAGTGACTATTTTTGATAGACACTCAGCTCAAGTAAAGAATATCAAAAAAAACAAAAAAAACAAGTGTAAAGCAAATTTAGAAGTGAATAAAGATAATAACCTCAACCCTAACATAGTCATCATCCCATCATAGATTACAATATTTTGTAATAAAAAGGAGTAAATTCAATTTAAATGGTGAAAAAGACAAACATTTGATATTAGGTTCTTGGTGCAAATATTACCAGACATGTAGTTGGAAAGGTGCTGTAAAGAAAAGCATTTTCATGTCCTAATTAATAGCAGACTTCTAAAACCTCGGTAATCTGGAAAAGATTAATGAATATGTGTGGCCTTTTATTATTCTAATATATATGCTAAACTACCACACCAAGGATCAGTTAGCTTAGCTTGTGCAAAATCAGCAGATATGTATAACCTTTCTACAAGTCACAATTCCAGTCTAAAGTCCTCCAGATTTCTGATCTTCCTTTGCAAGAGCTACGTAGTTTACAGGTATTACAGCACCAACATGACCACTCCCTCTCTTTTCCTTCCCTATGGACGCACCGTAACGACCTGAAGCTGTGGACATACGCCGACTATTTGGAGTTCCAGGCACTGTGTTAGCATTACCCAGAGGTTTCTTGGCAGACTTTGAACCGTAGATATTTTCTTGTTCTGCAGCAAATTGATCTTGGAGTCGCTTTTGTTCCTGAAACATATACATTACACTCAATCATCCAAATCTAACTACCTATGCTCTATTAACTATGGTATACACGATTAAAGCATCAAAAACAGTTATATTCAGTTTCAAGCATACATCCAAAAATAGATAGTTCACATGACATAGACTATCCCTTCAAATCTCAATCACAGTCACAGCACGCGACAATATTCAACAGTTTAACTAGATGTTCAAGTACCAGACAAGAGAATAAAAAGTGATACCCGAGATCTACGTTTCTCTTCTTGTTTTTCCTGTCGCGATATGATGTACTCTTCCAAAGTATGCAATAGAGGGGCCTAGACAAAAAAAAAAGAGTTCTGGTCTGAAGGTGCAGTACCACAACATAATATCATCTTAAATAAAAACACAATGATGAACTTACTTTGTGATACAAAAATGGAATTCCTCTCTCCTTCTCCCTGGCCTTTATCTTGGCAGTCAAGTTCTCCACGAGGGCTGCATTATACGTTCAGACTTCAGTCACTATATGATAATTGCTGACACATACTATACAAACATACTTTAGATTAGAATGTGCGATAATAAATTGATGTGGATACAATTTGTGTGGCTCTGGAGGAGGCCTAGGTAGCCTTCAAGAACATAAGGTAATTAACGATTACCACATTAGATATGGGCACGAGCACCATTTTAGGCTTAACTGATCAATGAAAGTTATGTAATATACCAAGAAACAAGGAACAATAAAAACAAAAACCAAATGAGTAGACCTAAAGCACTCTACGAAATCAAGTATCAGTTTCCACTTTCTATAGTAGACAACCAAGATTGCAAAGAGAAATAGGTGAACTGGTATGTTTATAACCAGAGTTAGAGATGAAATTCGAAGGTAGGAAAAAGAAGAGGGGGTGAGTTTTTTTGGTGGACTGTGTACACTTTACCCTCCCCAGACCCCACTTTGAGGGAATACACTGGGTATGTTGGTTTGTGTGTGGGTGGGGGGGTGGGGGGGGGGGGAGAGGCAGATGTGAAAGACGAAAAACAAGAAGTTTCATCATATACAATTAACAGAAATCCGCAATTATGCATAATTCTCCTCAGAAGAAAACAATAGTGCATCACGAAGCTACTAATACTGGTCTATCAGGGGAGGAGAGAAGAGGTGTACATCAAATGAGATAAATGAGTACAAGCTCACATGGTATTTTGCTGACTAAAATCCGTGCTTTTTCTGCACGTTTCAAATTGATGTGGACACCTTTGCCAGCGCTGTAACGATTTTCATCCTGTTAAAACAAGTTCATCATGATTTAATGGGGAACTCAAGGTGCAAACAGTATCTTTTACAGCATCAGATCTGTTATGCATCTAAAGTAACAGGTGCTCAACTATATGTTTTTGTTCCCTCAAAAAGCCTGAAGAAAAACTAGGCAAGCCAGCCAGGCATAGAATGGAAGAGCATATCAGTTTATCCTGTTATCACCTAATTTTGTTGCACTGCACTTATGCATCAAATTTTATACCAGCAGAATAATATGGAATACAGAAAGAGTAAATTTATTAGGGGTATCGCAGAGAGCACCCCAAACAATATGTGGGACACATCCAATTACCACTGTGGCCAACTTTTAGCAACAGAAATGAACAATTAGACTGATTGATATAGAGCAACAATCAACCAATTATGCACTATTTTGGCTGCACTTATCCACAACATTTGTTACTAGCCTATAAGCACAAACAACTTAGTAAAATCCAACAAATTAACTACACACTTGAATACTCAGGCTTGCCTCTGTTATCACAAAAACGTAGAAAAGAGTCGGGAGTCTACTAGGTATTTGAGTGCAAAGTACAATTGAAGTGTTTAATTAAGGACATAGATGAGAAAAGAATCGCAAAAAAATAAGTACCGGAAAAAAGAAACGTAGCTATTTTTACAATTACCAATTATATGGACCAAAGAATTGAAAAACTAAGATGATTGGAATGAAATTTAAACCATGTCAATAAAGTTCAAAACCATTTTAAATTATGATTCATATGCGTGTTGCTACTTATTAGTTGCTAATTTTCATTACTAAATTACTAATTTCCTATGCCAAAATACTAACATATGTATCCAAATCTTAGTAATTAGGATATCACTTTGAAAACTATATTTATTATTTAGTGTTATCCTCTTTTAAGACAGATACGCTAAAGCGCTTTTTGAGTGAAGCAGAGCAGCAAGTCCACATTGCATTGAATTTTAGGCCCAGAGCTTACTATAAGGTAGCTTTTTCCAACACTAAGTTTGAGATCGCAACAGGTACTTATAAGGTTGACCAACAATATAAGAATTAAAAAATAATGAAAAAAAAGAAGAGGTGTCCTTTCTGCACATATGTGCCATATGATTCATAACTGAGTATAGTTCACAAGTAAACACCTGTATTTATGTAGATCAGTAGATGGTATACCTTTTCATACTCATCAAGCCAGCTTTCCTCTTGGGATGCATGTTTCCACTTTTCCACTTTATCCAAAACATCTTTCCTGCTAGCAGCTTCCTCTTTGGCTTTCACCACCTGATCATCCATGCTTGAAAGCAGACCAGAGAGATCACTGCCTGTATTGGATTATAATAAAATAATGTATAAGAGAACATAAACCTAATATTAATGAAGTATCTTTCAGTTGTACTCATGATAACAATAGACATGCTAAGATGCAAACATGCTAAGATGCAAGAGGCCTGGATCCATTTGCATTCCTGCTCCAAAGTACAGGATAGACATGTTCAACAAAAACTGAGAATGAATGCTAACTCAGCTAAGAAAGATTCATATCCTCTTTTGAATCATTAGTACCAAAATTGTAAACAGTCAATTAATATCGACAGTGACACTCTCTTCCAGCAATTTTCATATATATATTCTCTCACTAGAGGGTATTACGAGTATTCATGGAGAAAACAAAGTAGAGCAAAAATGAGGGAGGAAATCACATCTTCCTGTGAGGACGGGAATAAAGGCTACAAAGCTCAGAGGTCACAACCTAAGTCGCTGTAGTGGCGGCTTATAGAATTGCTTTACTGCAGAAAGATTAAGCTTAGCTTAGTAGAACAAATTTAAGTAAATAGAATTTGGAGGATCCATCCAATGGTTTTATGACTTGCTTGGGCCATCTAAGAGGTATGGTCTCCTCCCATCCATCATAGGTTAATGCCTTGTTCGTTTTCTTGTTGCAGTTGAGCTCTCATTTAGGGGCACTTTAGAACCTCAGGAAATAGTTCTTTGAAGCCTTTAATCTTCTGATGTAGTGAGGGATGGGTTCAACAGGCTACTGCCAGGTTCCTACAGTTTCTGCTAATTCTTTCCCTTAGCACAACCATTACTTTTCAGAATCAGCCCACAAACATGCCTCTACCAAAAAAAAACAAAAAAAAAACATGCACAGTGCAGCTAAAAGATCAGAAATGGATTTAACAGATTTTGCACTTAAAACCCAGCACACAACAATAAAACAAACGATACGTTGGAAACAAAATCACGAAATTGAAAATAGGAATAATCCAAGCAAAAATATTTATCCAGAGAGATTAACTTTTGTTTAAAGAACAAGCATTTAAATCATATCAAAGACACAGAAAAGAACTGAGGATAAAGTATATTGAATCTACCAGACTCCATAAGCTGGATTAAAATCTGGCGTGCAGTCTCACTATCTACATCCATATGAACACTCCTGTAGATTTCCTCGAGCTCATTTTGTCTCTTAAATATCAATTCTCTCAGCTTACCGGTCTTTAGAGCACTTAAACGCTCAACTTCCACTTCAGCCTACCAACATAGAAATGAGAAGCAGTAAGAGACTGTAGTAGAGAAATTAGTTTGGTTTAGGAGAAACCAAGTAGAATATATATACAAGATTTTTTATCCCATCCTCCGAAGACTCAAATGGAAAAAGAGAAGGAATAATGACTCAAAGTACCTGTTCAATAATGTGAATGTCAAGGGATCCTTGTCTAGTTATCTCATCAATAGAGGAAGAAACTACGGAAGTGATGTGGTTAAACCTCAGTTGTTCTTCCATTGGCATGTCCATGAGGTTCCAAAGTTCTATTAGAGAGCTGCCAAGATCTTGAATCTTCACCAATAAAATAAAATGGCGAAAGAATCAACATTTTTTATAAGGTAATGTTTTATATATGTATCAACAGAAAGTATATGCCCATATAGACATTTGAGTACATCAAAGTAGAGAGCTAATGAGAGCAACCATGACTTCTACTTCTTAGCAGTCTGTACATTGGTCGTGTTGCTTCAAAATGAAAGAAGAAACATCATAAACAGAAAGTGTGCCAAGCGTTATATGGGGCCATTTGTTTCACAGACTAATTATCAAAGACTAATGATATATTGGTTATTATGTAGTGAATAATATTATAGGAATCATAAATAGCAAGTGCTTTCTAATTAGGGTAGTCTAGATCAAAATTAACCACAAAAGCAGATGACATTCCAAACAATTCTCAATCATGTTTATCCAACTAAATTCTTAGTTGTTAAAATTTTGAAATAAGTAACAATTTGTTGATCATTTCATTTCATTTAGCTAAAAAAATAACTTTCATCAATTCTAATATCAAAATGTTATGTGGCCAGAGACTGATACAAATCAGTACTTATAAGTTATCATAATTAGTGCAGTAAAAACGAGAAGCTTGCACCACTAGGCGCACTCATATGATATGCATCCATGCAAGTCTATTCAAAACAAAAAAAAAACATGCAAGCACTTTTGGTCCTTCTATATTTTAGAGACTATTCCACTAAATATAAAATGCAAAAGAAGGAGAGACTGGTTGATAATTCACCCACTCTTTCTAGCCGCTGCTGCTTCAATTGCTTCAGTGAATTGACTTCACTTGTCAAGTTAGCAAGTGTTTCATTGCTTATGCTCTTTGATTGTCCATTCAAATGATTCGCCAAGCTCGGATTGATATTAGCTATTATCTTCTTGAAATCAAGTAACATAACTACTGTAAGCTCATGAATTGCGCTCAGATAGCTATTCACTCGTTGCAAACGGAGGTTCTGCAGAAAAGGACAAAGGTCAACAGATTAAATTGTAAGGATACATAAATTGTTTTATTGAAGCAAAAGTTAAGAGGCAGAAAATCAGTTAAGTAACCTTTTCAGACTGAAGTTCCTGAAGATGTGACTTCAGTTCTGCCAATCTCTTAGCTGTCAAGTCTTGTTCATTTACTTGAACATCTGTGGGACTAATAACTCTGTCATTTCCTGCTATTTCTGCACAAATTGCTGCTATCTGTGTTTCTATGTTCAAGAATTCCCGAATCCTTTCATGTTTCTTTGTCTGTATGTCTTTTAACACAGGATCAATAACCGCCAATTTCTGCTTGAGGGTACCTTTCATCTTTCCAGACTGAAAAATATGAAAGGAGTTGGTTATAAAGAAAAAATGAAAGCCTGGATCGTGGAGAAGTTCAGCGATTCTAAAGAAAAATAGGACAAACCAATGGCAAAGAAACTTGTTCTCCAAGGGCAGAAACAAGTTTGGAAATTTCTGCCTCTGCCTCAGCTAATGACAGATGCAACTCAGCCTTGTATTTTCTCTCTTTATCTACATTTCTACGGTAGATGTCGAGGCATTCCTGCTCAATGTGAAGAAGCTTTTTGTCCCTTTCACTGTCACTCTCCCCAATCTCATCCCATATTTCCTTCAGACAAAAATGACAGCTTATTTAAAGAGATTCTACCTCCAAAAAGTAAATGCAGCTGATTATAAAGACACAAGTGGGAAAGCAGAAGAAAAATGCATCATTCTCCAAAATAAGGAAACATATAGAATTCAAAAGATAGTTCCGTTAGCAGACCAAGCAAAATTCTTGAATAAATGCTACGCTGCTTTCAGGAATTTATTGAACCATAAGTATTTGGGTACATAAACGTATAAGGGCATGAACCACATTATAAATGCTAATGCACTCTGCCCAACAGACTGATGAGTTTAAGAAAAAAGAACAACCACATCTTCACTTTCTTCATTCAGACAGAAATCTTCTAATCTTTTACAGCCAAGAAACGTCAAGGAAAATGTTTGAAGTTGTAATGACCCTTCAGGTCATTTTCCATATTTATGTTTATCTTCACCGTTTGAGCTTCTCCATAGCTGCCCCAAGTCATTTATGACTTGCTGGGACTGAGGATTCGGTTACCGGGCAGTTTGTTTGGTTTTTAGAGTCAACTCCCTGTTTAGAAGTCTTCGTTGGTTCCAAATGACCACCGATCAAAAACTTCAGCGAAACGATCTCGGATGAAAATTTTGACTGCGCCAGCATATCCGAAATATCGATTTTAGTTTAGGTAGACCTTTGGTTCGGGTCCCAATGCACCCGAGCTCATTTTGACCTATTAGTCGGAAAGTCATAAAATCGAAACTATATATGTGGGCTCCACTTTTTACCTAAACGACCTTGTTTGGAAGTTTTGATGATTCCAATGGATTTGAATTGTGGTTTACACTCAAATTTCACTATTGGATCATATATTTTGGGTTCCGAATGAGTGCTGAGGGTCAAAAATAAGTTTTTGACTTTGCTTGTCACAGGGTACCGCGTCTGTTCGCCGAAGGGGTCTATAAATAGACCCAAGGTCGCGATTTTGGGAATTTTCTTTCACATTTGAGAACCTAAAACCCTAAATGGGTATGATAACTCGAAATTGAGTCTTGTGGGTGTCTAGGGAGCTTGGTAAACATCTTTTATCATGATTATCATCTGGATTAAGGTAAGATTTCATCACTTTATTGGTGAATTTCATTGTTCTTGACCCAAAACCCCAATTTAGCTTAGGGCTTGATTTAGCCCCAAATTTCGTTCGTTTGCACCCATCAATTGAGGGTTATGCTTCCTTGGTGATAGATGAGCAATGGGTTGACCTCGGAAACACGATTTTCGTATGTGGGACCCACTTGGGGTTTTTGGTGTCATTTTTGGACCCGAAGCACAATAATGCAATATGGGTATCGTTAGACTCGTATTGATGAGTAGATTATATTTTTGATAGTGTGATGGCATTTTGAGGATTGTGAAGTGAAGACGAGCATGTGGTGCTTGAAGTGTGATTTTGCGGTTTAGCCTTGAGGTAGGCCTCTGTCTAGTCTTCTTCATGGATGATGTATGATATATATTGCGTTTGAACGTGAATGTTAAGATTGATATTGGATAGAATGACTTAGTATTGAATATACATATAAGTTTGGAGATTAGCTAGGGTTTTGGACCCGTAGGTTGAATTACTTAATACCCTTGTAGAACCCTATTGCCTTCTCCCTAGTTTGGGTAAATTTGTAGCATGGATATGATATAATGCTATGCTCGGAATATGGTTTTAGCATTTGAAGCATGATTTGTATATTTAGCCTTATTGGGTTAGTGTGATAGTTTTGGAACCGTAAGTTTGGTAGAGTTGACATAAGTACCCTTGTTTCTAGTCGAAGTTACTATCTTAGGCGTTAATATGGCTTGCTTGACATCTAGAGGATGAACTCGATACCTTAGCCTAGTTTGGAGCATAGTATGCCTAATTATGGAAATTATGGATTAGAAGTGGGATCATCCGGCCCACTTAGGCCAAGATTTGTGTTAGCCCTTGTGGGCTTAGTTGCGGATAATAGACCTAGTTGAGACTAATGAGCCTTATTTATGAGAATTACTTGGTGAATTGATAAATTGTGATGATTTTCGTCGGATTATGATTAGTGGCCCATAGAGATGCATTTTCCTCTTTATTATGATATTTGGCCCCTAGAGATGCATTTTCCTTTTTATTATGATATTTGGCCTATAGAAATGCATTTTCCTCTTAGTTATGATATTTGGCCCATAGAGATGCATTTTCCTCTTAATTATGATATTTTGCCCATAGAGATGCATTTTCCTCTTTATTATGATATTTGGCCCATACAGATGCATTTTCCTCTTAATTATGATATTTTGCCCATAGAGATGCATTTTCCTCTTAATTATGATATTTTGCCCATAGAGATGCATTTTCCATAGAGATGCATTTTTCTCTTAACTGTGATATTTTGCCTATAGAGATGCATTTTCCTCTTAGTTATGATATTTGGCCCATAGAGATGATTTTCCTCTTGGTTATGATTATTGAGCTTATAGAGATGATTTTCCTCTTGGTCATGATGCATAACCTATAGATATGAGATGTCTAATAGAGGCGATATGCTTGTTGATATTATGCCTCCTAGATGTGAGATGCCTCCTATATGTGAGATGATTATAGATATGCTACGGTTTATAAATATGATTATTGATATGAGTCCCGGATATGTATATGGGCCTAAAGCCATGATTACGATGTTGTGATTATTCCGGATAAATTAATGGGCCAAGGGCCGTGTTATGGTACTGATTAAATATCCAAGAAGTGTTTATCATTGTGAATGATGTGATTGGGATTTATGAATATGAATATGTATATGTTTGTATACACATTACTTCGGTATGGGACGGAGGAAGATGCGGTATGATGCTTATTATTCCATTGATTGAATACTGGTGATGGCATGCATAGGTTTGGTACGTTCATGATTATTTACCATTATAAATGATGTGATTATAGCCGAAATATGATCTTATGGTTTTTCTTCTTGTTAAACGGTTAAGCTATGTGGTAACTAGTTGTCTATTAGCTAACTATTGCACTTGATGGCTAGGAAGCTAATGTATTAGTTAATGAATCTTGCTTAGTTGGAACATGATAGCTAATGTTGGTCAGTTAATGAATGATGTCATTTAATAAAAAATGGTTAGGCGACAAGTAGTAATGTGTTGTCTAGTAATGATTAACAAAAATAGGATGAATAGTTGATAATAATGAATGGTGGATAAATGACGGTTTGGTCTAATGATGAACCTAGACTATATGTTAGATGTTGACTATTAAATGAATAGTGGTTATTTGTTATCCCGTGAATAAGGATTATGTGAAGGATAATGTTTAGGCTAATAACTAGAGGTTATGTGATGACTAGCGAACTAGCGGTTTAACAATAATAAATGTTGGTTAGCTAATAACGAGTAATTGGGATGTATTGATAAGATAGATATCTTTACGGTTATGAATATATCGGCTTGCGTCTGTGCACCTATTATATGCCTATATTTATGTGTCGAGAGTTATGATGATACATTGATACCCGGCAAGGACGGAGGATATTATGATAATATTGATACCCGGTTCGAGTCCGGAGGATACTATTGAGATGACATTGATACCTGGCAAGACCGGAGGATATTATGATGATATCGATACCCGGTTTGAGTCCGGAGGATACTATTGAGATGACATTACACCCGGCAAGGCCGGAGGATATTATGATGATATTGATACCCGGTTCGAGTCCGGAGGATACTATTGAGATGATATTGATACCCGGCAAGGCCGGAGGATATTATGATGATATTGATACCCGGTTCGAGTCCGGAGGACACTATTGAGATGATATTGATACCCGATTCGAGTCCGGAGGATACTATTGAGATGATATTGATACCCGGTGAGGTCGGAGGTTGATAACGATGATGATGGTCCTGATGAAGACAGTTATGATGCATTGTGATATTAATGGTATATTTTGCATTCATTCGTGCATGCGCATCGCCTATCACCAGTATGCACATATGTCTATCAGCCGGTATAGGACAGTTGCATAGATATGGGTGAAGAATATGTCTTGTGTTATTGTTTGTTGATTGAACCTTTCGAGTCTGGGGCGATGGGGGTACGCATAGGCTCGGCTAGGTATTTGGTTGTCCGGAGTAGCCGGTTATTTACGATGTTATTGATATTGTTATTATCATGGTTATGATCATTATTATGGCTAGCTTACGACAGATCGGTCATGGATCCGATATTGGGATTGAGGTATGTCTTCGTCCTTTGTTATCTTATGATTGCATTACTGTGCACGATTATTGTATGTCTAGCCATATGGATTAGAAATTCTGAGTAGGTTGGTATTAAATTCTGATAGCATTATAATGTCTTAAAATGAGAACATGACGATGTAGGTTATGTTGAGATGACCTCCTATTTATATATATATATATATATACTATCGGATATCCCTTTCTTCGTTGTTCATATTGTATAGTCGTTCCTTCGCCTTGTATATTACAATATATCTTTCTTTCGCTCTTTATCTGTATATTGACCTGGGATATACTGTATAGCTTTGGCATATATTGAATATAGCTGGAATAAGATAGTTCACCTTGATACTTCCTTACTTTTATTATGTTAGACTCTTGGACAAGAATATGATAGTTGTCCCTTGTTATTCTCATTGACTTATTATATGATTTATGGACTTTTGGTTGTAGTTTTCATTCTGTTTATATGTTGTATATATCTACTTTATCTGTGGAGCTCAGTTGGCAGTTGCCTACTGAGTACCATTCGTTTGGTACTCATACTACACCTTTGCAGCCTGCAGATCATAGTATGGGTTATCGTCGTTGATGTGTTCATCGGGTAGAGTAGCCCTGATTCGGAGACTTAGAGTGAGCTTTTGACGTTCGGAGTATTACTTATCTCTCTCCTATGTATTAGACTAGCCTCTAAGTTGTATTCAGAGGTAAGTTGAAATAGTGCATTTCTCCTTGATATATCACTTTTGTACTCTTATTATGTTTAGAAGCTCTTGTACTGATACCACCAGGTTTTGGGATTTGTCTATGTATTGATCTTTATCTCTCATATTCCGCATTCTTTTCTTTATGTTATTAAGTAGTCCGTTACTAGCCGTTCCGGACTACGGGTTGGCTTGCCTACTGGTGGGTTATGGTAGGCGCCATCATGACCTGAAAAGTTGGGTCGTGACAGAAGTACATCATTTGCACTTCACATTTATATACCAAATGTGTAAGCCAGAAAAACAAAATAAAGTATATTCTGATAGCCAAAAAGAAAAAAAATACTAGAACTAAAACAAGAAAAGCAAATTGTATGAAAAGCAAGTCCTTTTTGTTGACGGTGGCATGGGCAACTATAAATCTGTATTCTGGAAGCAAGCAAGCAAGAAACTTATCATGAAGCTGAACCACCTTTGGAAAACACTTACAAAGGAATTCAATTATAAGTTCCAAGGTGACAACAGGACAAGATAAGAAGCGACAAGACAAACAGGGAACCAATATAACATTCATGTACAGAATCAACACAAACACTGAAAGAAAACAAGTTTAATAGTAATACACATAGAAACACCAGATTATGCATGGAATTACTCATGCTATAGACGCACATCTAATACCAAAACACAATTAAAATCACTTCTTAGCAACTTACGTCATATCCTTAGGCCCATCAAAAGCACATGCAATCTCTACGAAGTTTTGAAGCTAAAAGCTATCATATCTCAAATATCTCAGTTGCAGAAGTCCATGTTTATTTGCCCGGATCAATGAAAAAAGTTTGCAAGACATCCCCAGTTCAGATGATGTACTTTCGCTTTATCAAATCTTTGTAGCTATTAAAAAATTCAGAGCTATTGACAGATATGCATGAATAACAGAGCTGTTGACATGTTATACTTCAAATGCCAAACATGAGCCATCCATAAAGAATACAACAAATCAACCTAAATATGGCAAAGACACCACGCAAACTGTTGCAACATCCAATTCATTCCACCAACAACCAAGAGAATTATACTTTCAGAACTCTCCTTTCACAATCAATTCTTTTCAATTTCATTCATTTAGCAAAAAGAAGATACAGATTATTGGCATATTCAATCGTACGCCACTAAAATCACACCCCCTAAAGACCAATTCCAAAAATTTCTATTATGTTTCCCAGTAACCACCTCAACCGGAATCAAGACTGAGCATCAAAGGCCAAGCTTAACACATACATCTCTTACCTACCACAAATCTTGTGTCTTATTTACGTGTTTATGTACCTATTTGTACGTGTGTGATGTGCGTGTGTAACAGATACAGAAAAGAAACAAAGAACAAACCAACAACATCAGGAAACCCATTCGACATTTAAATCGCACTCTTACTATAAAGATGCAGTTAAAAAGGGAAAGATGAATGGAAATCACAAAACCCCAAAATCTCTAAAAGCAAAAAAAAAGAAAAAAAAAAGAAGAATTACTCCTTGTGCACTAAAGCTCCCGCTACACCCGGGCTCAAGGAAGGGCCGAATGCAGGATTACCCCACATTTCTGCAAGAGGCTGACCTACTGGTCACATGACAGTTACTGCAAAACTCCGAAATCTCAATTGAATAAATATAATGAAGAATTACTCCAAACCTGCAATTGTGTGAGAAGAGAGGCACAAGTAGTAGTGGCCGATTTAGAAAGAGAGAGCGGAGACGACATTGTAGTAAACTCAAGATTCTTCACACCAACAAAACCCTAGCCAGCAATCACTGAAGGGAATGAATATTCCGATCTTCTTTTTCAAACAAATAAATTGCCGCAAAGATTTTGGCGTTATCTCTGATTTTGCCTTTTTTGTTTTATTTTTTTGGGCGGGAAAACTGTTCTGAATTCCCTCATTTCTCTCCTTTCACCTTTCTTTACACCTTTATTTATTTTAAAAAAAAAAAAAAAAAAAAAAACTCCCTCCGTTTAAAAAAGAATGACCTACTTTGATTTTTAATTAAATGTCAAATGTACCAAAATGTCCTTTAATCTTGTGGTCCTAAACATGTCATGTGGAAAATTAGAATTAAAGTATTGTCAAAAAAAGGAAAGAAGTCATTTTTTTTAACGGACTAAAAATGAAAATAGGTTATTCATTTTGAAACGGAGGGAGTATATTTTCCTACATTTAGGAGTTTACATAAATTACATTTGTAATAGGGTGTGTTTGGTATGTTTCAATTTCTCCATGTTTTGGTTGATTAATCTTTTTTTTTTTCCTTATACTTTCTCCCGTTTCATTTTATGTAGTACAGTTTGATTTGACATAATATTTAAGAAAAAAGAAAAGAATTTTGAAACTTGTGGTATAAAATAATCATTAGATATTTGTGTGGTTGTGAATTAGGTAAAAAAGGAATTTAAAAGTTAAATTGTTTTTAAGATGGCATTCTGTTATGATCGAACAAAATAAGCAATACCACAAACAAACAAAAAATAAAAATAAACACACATATTTACGTGAAAATTCTTGTGGGAAAAACTACGGGCAAAGGCAGAGGAATTTCACTATACTGGTTGGAGAATAATGTATTTTCTCCAAAAAGGACCCACTAATTGCACTTATATAATACGTGCGAACAGGTACCGCAGAGGCAGATCAGCCCGATCCCTATGCTACCACCACAGACCCCATGAAAAACTACAAACATAAGTCGCACCGCAAACTTTTCAGGATCAGATCAACAGAATTTGAGTCACAAGCTCTAACACATTCTTTTTAAATAGACTAAAAAAAAAGATATCACATAAAATGAAACAGAGTGAGTATATATTTTCATAATATTCTTGCCTATCTTTTCTTTTGATGAATGTGATGTCCAAGCAAACTTTTATGGACATTAGCTAATTTAATGAAATATCTATTATCTTACGCCAGCAGTAGTTACTAGGTAACGCTGTTCCATCAAGGCTAAAATAAATGAAATTAATCACCTACTATTTTTCTGTGTGTATTGGCATTTGGATATTCTTGCATATTTCATGGTTCAAGTTAAAATTATTTAGCCAAAAAAAAATAAAAAAATATATATATATTAAAATATAATTCTAACAAAATATTTTCTCTAGGCACGGGTAAAATATTTGTAAATCATATATCCTCTCCAGACATCATTTGTTGGACCATACTGGCTATATAATTGTTGTTGAACCTAATTCTAGAGTACTATGATATTTCATCGGACAATGTCAACGAGGTTGTTTGGTTACGAAAATTAGGCTATTTATCCCGATATAAAATTCGAAAATATATCTATCAATACTTTCGACGTGCAACATAAATTTATGTGCAAAAGTCCACTAAAATCACAACAAGTATGTATATATGAACCCTAGTTTTTAAAATACAACGATCGGATGTAACCTTAAAGATTGAACTCAACAACGGCAACAATAATAACATACTCAGTGTAGCTCCACAAAGTGAGGTCTTGCGACGGTAGAGCGTAACGAAGACCTCACCCCTACTTCAGACATAAAGAGGTTGTTTCAAATAAACAACCTTAGAGATTGAACTCATGGAGTTTAAATCCTGGATCTGTCATTACTCAATGAATCATCTCTTCATAGAGCAGTTTGCTTTTGTTTGGAGATGGTCCTTTATGTTTGATAGGAATCTTCCTTCTTTCATATTCTTCATGAGTACTATTGGATGATGGAAGACTAGTACTCCACCTCTTTGATGAACATGTTGTGTCTGAACATGAAGAAGTTGTTACTGTTCCAAGGGTTTTATCATCTTCATTGTTGCCTTTGGTGTTGAAGTCTATACAAGTATCAGCATTTCCTTCCATTATATTACTCAGAGTCTTAACCACCTGCATTAAAAAATATGTATGACAATCAGTAAGCTAAGAATAACAAAATGATGGATCAAAAGGGAGCGCGCACCTGTATACTGACACTCAATGCGCGAATTGTATCTTATAGAATAATCGAATCATAAGCAAATTAAGTCGTTTTAGTTTTGACATTACAAGCAAAACTTACCCATTCCATGGTATGCCTCTTGTTAGGATCCTTTTTGAGACATTTTCCTGCTAATTCAACCATCCAAAATAGCTGATGGAAATCATGGGAATCCATAATTCTTTTATCAATTAGGCGAGGATAGTTCCTTTGCTCCAAAAGAGGCACTGCCTGCACTTGAAAGGTAAAAAGTTACCGTTAGCAATGTTATAACGTTGTTTCATAGAACACACATATGTATAGAGTACTGCGACAAGTAAATAACTAGCTTGTCGTTTCATGGAACAAAATAAGCATGAGTTTTACGGTGAAATGTAAGAAATGGTCTTATTAGTTTACCCATTCAACAAGACTTTTATCTTCAGGATATTTGTCTGTGGTCTTGAGTCCAGTGATAAGCTGCAGCAGGACAACCCCAAAAGCATAAACATCTGTTTTAGCTGAGAACTTTCCGTTTGCTGCGTATTCTGGTGCCATATATCCAAGAGTGCCAACCACGTTGTTACCAGACGAATACTCTGATTCATCATAACCAGCTTTTGCAAGTCCAAAATCTCCTAGCTAACTCATCAATGTTAAATATAGTTAGATAAAAACATGTCTGGAGTTGAAAACAAATAAGTTCAGAGGAAAATACATTATACATTTCAAAAGTAGCTTATGTCGTTTGTACAGTCCTATAATCAGTAAAACAGAAAATGATACAATGACAGATCTTTAAGCCTGGATCAAATTCATGAAGAAAATTGACGAATTACGAAAACAAAAGGAAAACACAGTAAATTCTAGAGATCCTACATAACCATGAATAGCAGTTCGTTTAGTTTCTGAGGCAACGTTTTATATCATTTTCCACCCTTTTTTGGTGATTTTTTTGTTAATATGCTCTGCGTATAATTGATGCATGAACAACGTACCAGTGATTCATGATCATGTGTTACGAGGATATTGTTAGGTCTGATATCTCGGTGAATGATATTGTGTTTATGAAGATATTCTAAGCCTCTAGCAGCACCCAAAGCTATTTTTATCCTCCTATCCCAATTGAGAGGCATTCTGGTATCTCCTGCACAGTATAAAACAACTATGAGTGAGCATATGTAGTCGTCCAACTTGGACCGGTGGGGTTGGAGATATATATATTGGCAGGTCATTTCGGACATAACCAAACCAACATTGGGAGAGTCATGACCGAACCTATTCATTGGCTCGATCTATTTTGATCTGTATGATATCGTTCTAAAGCTAATGCATTAGCAATTCAAAACTAAATGTACCTGATAAGAATTGGTCTAGCGAACCATTGCAAACATACTCATAGACAAGTAATCTTTGGCTTCCTTCAGAGCAAGACCCTAACAACATGACCAAATTTGGATGCCTAGCCTTGCTAAGAACCTCAACTTCAGACTTGAATTCTTTATCCCCTTGAAGGCTCGTATCGTTATGCTTCTTCACAGCAACTCTTAGTCCATTCTTTAAAATCCCTTTATAAACAGAACCAAATCCACCTTCCGATAGAAAGTTCTCACTGGAAAATCCTTTTGTTGCTTCTTCAAGCTCCTTATAACTGAATTCCTTATGCCATATCATCGTCGGCCTTCTATTCCCACAAAAGGAACATTCAGATTTTTTCGATATTACACCATAATAATAGTGATCATTGAATATCTCCTCTCTTTCTTTGGAGTCGCGGGAAAGTGAGTTTTCTGTTGTTGTTGCTTTATTGTGAGAAGAAATTGATGAACTTCTCGGGGTTTTCAAGCTTGAATTTGAATCCATTAGGTCAGTTGAAGATCTTTTTACCGAGTTTTCACAAAAATCTGAACAGGGCTTCCGCGCAATACTGCTTGCCTGTTCTTTGCATGAGCTTCTCATACGAGACATGACTTTCAAGTCTACAATTCATCAAAAACAAATGACAATAGAGCATCGTCAAATGTAGAAACAAAAGCATCTAAGATGTATTTAAGAAGAATTGCTTCTCCATATACTTCGTATCATACATATCTAAGTTAACTGGTGAATCAAAAACTCCCATTGCTGATTGTTGGCAGGAGGGTGCCATTGATGATTGTTGGCAGGAGGGTTCACACCTGGACGGCGATTGCTAGAGTAATTATTGTTGCTTTGGCGAGAAGGAGTTGAGCTAGTCTTTTGTGCTACAGCAGCAGTAATGGGAGTTGATAGCGGCTTCTTGTCTTCCTCATGTTTGAGGAAAAGCTCATAATCTAGAAGCTTTTCGTAAAGCTCTTCATATGAAATAGGAGAATCGCGAGCACGAATGGCAGCAGAGAGTTCTCGAAATTCAGATCCGAGTCCACTGAGGATTTTCACAATGAGTTCCAGGTTTGATACCGGTGCACCAGCAGTTGCAAGTTCATCACAAAGTGATCGAACTTGATGAAGATAACCTGTGACTGGACGACAATCTTTAGTGAGGCGGGCCAATCGATCTCGCAAGCTGAAAATTCTTGTTTGAGATTTGTTTGCATATGCAATATGCAAAGCATCCCAGGCAGCTTTGGCGGAGACTGCAACAGCAACAGTGGGGGCAAGCGTAGGATCAACAGAGGCCAAGATAGCATTTTAAATTAGCTGATCTTGGCGATACCAAGAAAGGAATTCAGGGTTATCAACGTCTTGATTGTTCTGAGAGATGGTGCAAGTGGGTGCAGGGATGGAGCCATCGAGATGCCCATAAAGATTGTGACCACGCATAAGCATTGAAACTTGAGCTTTCCACAAGGAGAAATTGTGACTGCCCGTTAATTTAATGGGCAGTTGGGTAACTGGATTGAATCGAACATTTATGATGGCATTGTTGATTCCATCGGCATTGGTCACAGAAATCTTAGAGGCCATTTGTGTGAGTAAGCAGAGAAGAAAGAAAAAAAAAAAAAGGAGAGGATCAACTCGTAGGAGTTTAGATAGGCTTTGATACCATAAAGAGATAGAGAGTAGAAGATGGGAAAAGAATCGTATGTTATCGATAGAATGACTACTGTTTTCAGCATCTGTACAAGACTATATATAAGACCTACATCAACAAGGATAGACTAAAAGTTACAACAACTATAAGAACTCTACAACAATTACGTGTCTAGTAATTATCCGTTATTACTTACTTTGCTGAGAAGAAGGAAGTTCTTCTGATGCATCATCGTCTCCCGGAATCATTTCATCATAGGAAAATGTATTTCTAGTTAAGGTGACCTTTGTGTTCTCCATTAATTTTATTGGCCCTCTCACTTCTTCTATGGAGTTGCTACTTTTCAATTTTGATATTCCACAGGATAGCTTCTCCATAAAGTACTTCTTCTCTTTTTTCATTTCCCTACAAACAAAAACAACCAAGTCATAAGACCAAAACGCCAAAAGCAGTAACATCTTACTCTAAGAACTTCACACTGGTTCAAACAGTGGCGAAGCTAGGAATTTCTTCTTTCTTTTTTTCCGATAAGACAAGATTTTCTTAACAATTCAAAAAAAGTTCCCTTGTGTCTACAGGATTATATTCAACGAGTATGAATCAATTTAAGATATTTGATACACTTTCACTAATATACTAGTATTAGTATGTACATCTTTCATTGTTTTCAAAGTTGTATGACAAACTTTGCATTCTGTTCTACTACTCACTATTTAACAGATAAACAAAAGCTTACTAAAAATTTTCAAAAAAGAATCCTATCAATAACTATTCTTACTAACCTATCTAGAATGATCCATGTGGCTTCCAACCTTTTGATTGCTATAACAGCAACCACCTTTCTTGAATTTCCAGCTTGAACTTCTATGTGAAACTTGACCTGCAACACCATGAATTTGACGACACTTTGTTAGTGCCAATTGTATTGTATGCTATTGTTACTTTACATACGGCTAGTTATAGGTTCATTCATATCTTCGCCTTCACTAAATTCTCGTCCTCAACTGAAATAATAGACTTTTTTAATAGCAGCAATAATATTATATCAAAGATTAACGGAATACAAGTTGCTAATTTAGTCTCTGAGGAAGAGATTAACATAAAGGGAGAGAGTTTAGGGAATAACCTTATGAACTTCACATTGTTTCAACAGCACAAACATCTCCAAATTCTTATTATACTCCTCCATCCTTTTAGCTAACTCTTCTTCCACCAACTTTTGCTCTAATTTATTTCTTTGGCCCACTTGAAAAAATAAACAAATTGAAGAAATAACGAGATGTTATATCATTTCTTGTACTTTTAAATAATAAAAAAATGAACCCTTAAATAATTTTTGTATCTTTATAAAATGCACGTATGAGGAGGGAACCTTGGAACCACTGTATATCGAGACGTTTTCGTATAACCTATAGGTCACTGTATTAGTTTGAATTATCGAATCAGCTATTGAACCGGGTTAGATTGCCTACATTACATTCTTTTAGAGTGTCATCCTCCCACCGAATTATTATTCATGAACGCGGGATACTTTGTGATTGAATTTCGTATTTTAGGTAATGTAGAATGCGTATAGAAAGACTTACGAAGTTTTACAGTGCCTAGAAAAGCTGATGTAGTGGTTGAGTTATTAAATTGGTGAACAACTCCAAGTAGTATAAGCTCATCTCCAGCCTTTAGATTGAAATTATGAAGAACTCCTTTAATTGCAGCCCAATTTACCTCCTTTGATGCATCATGGACTACAACCACTCTCTTGCTTCCCATTATAAAATTTACCTTTTTTTTTTTTTTTTAACACGAACTATTGAGAGGTGGATAGTCTATCTAGGGCGAATGTCTTTTAAAGATTAATAAAGATGTACTATCGGTTTAAGTTAAGATTCTGATTGTGAACGTAATGGAATAAGTCTGCCTGACAAGCTGTGAGATCGATTGGTCGAACAGAGTCCGTTGTAAATGAAATGAAAGAGCAAAATTTGTTATTGGAAGAATAGGGGTGCATCCAGCAAGAGGATCCAACTTCTGTTGTGAAAATGTAGTGCTAGTATAAGAAGGTTACAGGTTGTTAATTACTATGCTAATTGAAGCTGTCTGAAAGAAAAAATTAGTATAGCTGATGTAATTGTGACCATTAATTACGAGGTATTTAATTTGTTGCAAGTGAATTGTTTTGCTTTTCAGGGAAAGATTCATCTAATATAGCTTTGTAATCGAATCTTCATTTGTGGAATCATAAGGTTCATTAGTTTTTGTCTTGTTTGAGATGACGTATCAAGATATTTTCCTTCATTCAGTGTGAAATAATTTGTGGGGTTTGCCCGCAAAAGAATAGCTGAGTGGTTGAAAGGTGAGCGTCTCATAGGACTATGAGATTTGGGATCGAATTCAGCCTCCGGCCGTCACTCAGCCATGAGCTTCGGGATCGAATTCAGCCTCCGGCCGTCACTCAGCCATGAGCTCCTCACATGGTTGCCTAATGCGGTTTACATCTCCAGTGTAATTTACGATGTATTGCACCATGAGCAGTTAACACAAAGTGCTCACCCGAAAAGCGTTTTAAGTTTTCCCAGAGGTTGTAAAAGAAAAAAAAAGACATTAAAATGATCGAAATATACCTTTTATTTAATGAATTCATAAAACATCATCATAAGGAGAGGAGTGAGGTATCTAATTTTCAGATTCCAGTAGGGACCTATTGAAGTTGACAGATTTATATTTTTGTATCTCAAGATTTTAGAATCTCTAATGTAGGCAGATTCCTTTTGTTGTCCTTTATCATTTGCTAGGAGTTCGCCGTAGCTACGCTGTACATATTGCGTGTTAAATAGACGGGTTGAGCTAAATTTCGATGAATTAAAATAGATTTAAAAAAATAATGAAAGCATCAACCATCTAAATGTTACTTGAGTTGAAATATGCTAACATGTAATCCAAAATTTAATGTTTTTTTATTTATTTTGTTACCAAATAACACTTGCTCACGCACCATGAAAATATGCCTAATCCAAGTTCCATGGGCCTCATTTTTGCCAGAACTTTCTGATTATTCCATGTCAAGGGAGAGAATATTTGCATATGAATCAACATGTTCCCTAACATAAAGTACACTTGGTAATCCAACTTGGATGATGCAGGTCGTGTCAACCTACAGGGGTAGGCTCCAATGCAGCGACCAAGCACGTCCAGGAGTATAGAGGACCTCCGATGGATAGGGTGGAATGAACTAGACTCGAAGGGGAGGGGGGCGAAGAAAGACGAAATTTTATGAAGGAAAGAGTGATCTAAATAAAAATAAATACAAAAAGTAGCATAACATTAGGTATCGTCGGTATTTCCCACCAAATATAAAATGTATTCCAGTATAGTAGCTTCACAATGCCGTACTGATAGTAGATATGTAATGCTACTGCTTAATGACAAAAATGGTACCAAAGTGGACTAGGATATGTTGTCACAATGCATTTCCCGTGTCACCTTGTTGATGCTGCCTGAACAATAAAAAGATAGAAATCGGAAAAAACTAGACTCGGAAGTTTCAACCACCACTAGCCTCACACTGCACTTTTCTTGTTCCTGAAGTTCTCCTTGAGTAATGCAAACTTCTTTTTACACTGGTTCACTGTTTTCCCGGGGACTGCAGTTGCAACTCGTTCCCACCGCTGGCTGGTTTCCTTTGGGAAGGTTTTCAGAGCTTGAACTAAAGCTTTTTCTTGAACAGCAGACCATATGTCTGAATCTGAACTCGAGGAGACCCCGTTTGCTGCAGGCGCATCCTCAGTTTTTTGGCTGTTTGTGTTTTGACTAGGGGACTCTTGAGAATTGGCTAATTTAGCACTTCCACTTTCAGGCTTGCTACTGTTATCTACCCCCTCTACTTCAGCCCTCGTGGAAAGAGGAGAGGCAATAGTCGGGGCTGGCTTTCTTTTCTCGAGGAAGGAGTCAAAGGCTTTGGCAGAGTCAGGCTTCTGGAGCAGAACCGTTTTCGTAGCCTTCAGGATCTCTTCAACTGTCCTTGCAGTACCAATATATTCGGAAATAACTTCCCATCTTCGCGAGGTTCCTTTAGGATATTTCAGCACCCCCTTTCTCAGAAGATCAACTTCTTCTTTGCTCCAAGGTTTCTCCCTTTTCTCACTGCTCATCAAAGGAACTTGTCTTTTACCCTCCAGAGAACCATTTTGCTGCGACTTACTATTTTCATCTTTATTCTCATATTTCAAGTTGTGTCCCTGTCCAAGTGCCTCCCTGAGAAGTTCAGCTTTCACAAGCTCACCCTTTCCATCCAGTTTATCACATAAGTTCCTCAGCTGCTCAATGTCAAGTGACATACATACACCCTCTACATCATCATCAGTCAGACCAAGCAAATGCTGGGACAAAACAGGAGCTGCGAGGGTTCTCAAACGACTCCGCTCTTTTCGCAATAATTTCTTTTCCCTCTCCTTCAACTTCTTCTGCTGTGAAGCAACCTCGGCAGCTTTTTTTTCTTCCTCCTCTTTCTTACGCTTTTCCTCTTCCACTATCCTAGCTGCTTCTTCCTCTTGTAATTTCTTCGCCAGTATTTTCGCTTCCTTCTTTCTCTGCTTTTCTGCTTTCTCCGCCTCTTTTCTTCCCAAGATTCTAGGGTCTCTTCTATACGCATTGTCAACAAGTGTACGAATCCTAGCAGATTCTTCCTTTCTGGCCTTCTCTGACAGTTTTGCATTCTGCCTTTCCATCCACCTCTTGTGATCACGAGACTCGGCTTGTTCAAGGTCAAACTCATCAGCATGTGGGAACTCTCTCCAGCTTTTGAAGCTGTACCAGAAATTATAAAAGCTATCCACTTCTTTAATTGGAGTATTCTCATCACCTAATGAAGGAAGAGGTTGGGTGACAGACCAACGACCATTCCTTAAAAATGCAGGTCCAAAGACCTTAAAAAAATCTTGTGGAGCACATTCAGTCGGGATTTCATCATCAAATTCATCTGTGGAATCATAAATCCTTCTTCTAACAGGGTCAATAAGGACCTCATATGCTTCCTGAATAGCTTTGAAGTGGTTTTCTATTTCCTCCTTCTTAGCTTGTTTTGCAGCTTCAGTTTCCTCGGCTAGAAGAAGAGAAGCTAGCTTGTCAGGATGATGCCTTAATGCAGCATCACGATAGCTCTTCCTTATCTGATCCTCAGAAGCAAGATACCTTAGGTGACTCAACCCTAACAAAGCATAATGATCTTGTATCTTTTCCCCAGTAGAAGATTTCTTTTTACCCTTAGAGCTGTATGATTCTGATGAATACATAAATGGCTGTTCCTTGTCATTAGGAACATCTTCTTTACCATCCTCAGGGTCTTCTTTCTCAACATGCCCAATCAGTCTAAGAGCAGCAGAGTGAAAAGCAAGCCCAGCAGGCTCATATTTGTTGGCTTTTATAGGGCAGCAGTTCGAGGAAATATAGATTGGTTCACCATTTATAATCTCTTCTGAATATGAAATAAGACGGACACTGCTCTTGGAAGCCATAGATAATTTTAGCCCTCAAGTGTAGGAGATGAATATGTACACATCTACCAACAGCTACACTCTGGGCAAGAGATGTGAAAAGCAGCCTTTTGCAATCTCTGGCCTGCATTAACGAGGAAACCTTGATTACAACACATCAAACAAAAGTCAAAGATGATGCAGACGGCGGAAAACAATGTTACCCATCATCATAAAAGCATACAGCAGCTTGAAAATATCACAAGAAAGGGACTCTTCTAGGCAATACCAGTTTGGGACTAGTATAGGAAAACAAAACAAGTTTGGAAGGCATAGCTGATTGCTATATTACATGCAAGTGATAAAGCACACAAATGAAAACTTGCCAAAAGTGGAGTGAGTACAACAGTTCCAGATGGCAAAAAGTTGGAACACAATTTTTTCTTGGGGGGTCGGGGTGGGGGTTAAGGCTATGATGCTTTTAGTATCTAAATTTCAGATATACTTCATCACAGTTTGCAAACTGCAAGACAATGAAATGATTATAATGACCAGCACTTTCAACCAATAGACAATCTGGATAATCAAACACTTGTAAAATGTCAACAAAATTCATGACTGCCAAAATCAAACAGCTTATCGCATAAAAAAAGGGGATTAAACCTGAGTTGAATAGGTTCCAAACCAAATTGAATTCAACAAGAATTAAATTCATAATTAACTCCAAGTAGAGATGAAACCACCAATCTCTCTCATGGGAAAATGCAGTTGATGAAGCTATTGACTGTGCAACAATTTTCCAATGGAAGTTATCACTTTATAAAAAACTTTAGGGCATCAACGAAAACATTTGCAAGCTACAATCAACAGAATTCATCATAATCAAATCACAATACAAGGCATTTTTAGTACTATCTAAGTACTGGTGCCTTTGTTTTGTATCCTCGGAAACATACACAATGACTCTGTAAATCCAAACACACACATTTACTTTGTGCATTCAGTATCAATGAAATTCATTCTACTGATAAGATACAAAATTACCGCATCAAAAAATAATACTCCTTATGCTTTTGAAAGATCAATTTAAACAATGTCTTAAAACAGACATGCACTAATCCAATTCATGAAATATAACACGTAGAAACTCAGAAACCTCTTGAGTACTTCAGTAACCTTTTCACCGAAGTCTTGGTCAAAAATTTCTTTCTTCAAATCTTGAGAAACCAAAAATGGATTATGAACTTGGACAAGAGGTTATAATTCTCAACCGCTTGCATTCTTCATCTCAATCATGTCTTAAACAACCAAAAAACAAAAGCTAGCTCACCATTATTTCCATAAAATTAAGCAGCAAAAGATGGCTGTTTTATATGATTCAAGCAAATAGTCACTATGCTCCTCACCCAACAATGACACATATATAAGCAGAGTAATTCTTTTTTTCCATAACAACCAGCTCCGCAAAAAAATTACTCTATCGAAAGCGAATAACAGAGAAACAAAAAAACACAGTTGTATTGAGCTAAATACAGGGAAGAAACTAACAAAGAGAACCAAAAATCAGCAGTACCACATTATAGAAAAAAGAAGAAGAAGCTGTATTGAGCTAAATACAGTTGTGCAAAATATTATCCCATAGAAAGCAAATAACAGAGAAACACAGATATAAGTTTACAGGAAGAAACTAACAAAGTAAACCATAAATCAGTATTACCACAGCAAAAATCAGTATTGTGCTAAATATACTCCATCATTTCCACTACAACGACCGAGATTATTATAGTGGAAATTTACCTAGAAACACCACTCGCATACCCACATTTATTAAACATCGATTCTTTATCATAACATGGAAACTAAATAGAAGAAAACACACCCACATATGCACAATCAAACCAAAACAAAAATAAAAAACAGAACACGAAAATGGGTATTATTAAAAAGGTAAAATCAAACTAACGTTAAAGAGATTCTAGACAAGCTATGTTGACCATATTGCATTACACTATTTCTTCTCCGAACCATATAAATAAACAGCCGACAGTAAAAAAAGGAAAAAAAAAAAAAAAGGGGGGAGGGGGGGGGGGGGGGCAGAAATTACCTAATTTTGTTGTTTATGGAGGATGATCTGAAAAAAAGGGGGTGGGGGGTTAAGTTGTATGGTTATTAATTCAGACGGCTGAAGGAGAGGGCGGAGCTAGGGTTTAGTATGCTGCCTCAACCAACTGAAAAAGGAAAAATGCATGTGATGCTTCTTCACTTTTATACCTATTTGTGACCCGGCGATGCCGCTAATGGGCCGGGCTAGTCACTTTTATGTACATGTATGGATGGACAGTGGGCCTTAAATGGGCCTTGGTGTCCAATTACTGGGGATCATTTCCTACAACTCATTTTGATTAGGAAAATTATTCGGGACAGTATGTATCATGAGTAAAACACAATATCTCGGGACCTCACAATGTATTGAAACAAACGCCAATGTATCCAAGATTTCAGTAGCGTATCATTTCGAGATTTCTAGTAATATTGAAACGAGTTAGATAGGGAGCAATTAGCTCCAAAAGTGGTGAGATTTATTTTGTTTGTACTATTAGTTCAAACTCGGAATATTTTGTAAAGTACGCTCAGCTTAAACTTAGTCAGCTACCACTCCCAAGTCATTTGCACCTTTGCTCTTATTTTGTGTTGGCATAAGTTTATGCATAATATTCCATGAGTTCTATGATATCCCGCGCCTTTAAAAAAGCTTTTGCTCTGCCAGACCTAAGTTTGATTTCTAAGACCAAATAATAAAATAGGTGAAAATGCAAGATGATCTTAACCTAATTTCATACAGTAATGGGTACATGGAGTGCTGGTTGGAGCAACAAACACACTTCCTACTTATTTCTACTGGAAAAGTAAACGGTTAAATACTGTTGCAACACTCTTGAGTCACAAAGACAACTAGCAAAATAGACAAGACACTAATATGGCAACAAAATCACATGGGGAGGCAGAGGGATTCATGCCCTTTTTATGATGTTATGGCCCTACAGGAAACTGGAACCAATAAATAGCATATGTCAAATAGGCCATTTGATTGTTATTTTATCTGCCTACTCTTCTTCGTCGTAATCTTCTTCCTCCACCGCCACGCTTGTATTCAGCTGTGACATATGAGCAGGGTCGATGACCATTCTATCCATTTCGAGAGACCATTGAGGGCCTTCCTCCGCTTTCTCATTCGCAGGCTTTGGTGATGGAGTGCAGGCTGCTATTTCCGGTGCAGCTGGTTTATCGATACTATAGTCTACGTTGACCTGCAGGCTAGGAGCTGTTATAACTGACGTTTCCTTGTCACAAACAGTGGAATCCTGTTTAGGTGATCCTTCTGGTTCCGCGGAGTTCTCTGTCTGAGTTCCAGGATTTGGATTTTGCTGACCACTCTGCTGAACAGTTGCGCAGGACTCAAGTTGCATATCAGGTCGTGAGAGCTCCCTATCAGCACGGCTTAATCGACCACGACCTCTTCCTCTGCCCCTACCTCTTCCCCTACCACTATTGCAAGCAGGAGACATCTCCTGCAGGAAATGAAGTCGCTCATGTCATGACTTGATAAAATAAACTCTGAAGTAAAACACTGTGCATTGTAAGTTGATAATGCGAAAACATCATGCTTTCACAAACTCATGACGACAAATGACTGTGTTATCACATTATATATTATACAAAAGCACCTGACATGTAATATATGATGTTGCCTTATCACATTACGTCTTCCTCCAAATTTAAGTATGCCATATATATAAACCCTAACTAACTGAAAAACAATAAGACCGTGCCTCAACGCCAAGGTAGCTAGTTCAGCAATATGGATCCTTATTATCCATTCTGCTCCATTTAGAAGACTTCATTCCAATGTTCCCTAATTTGGGATTATATAACACTTAAGATATTTACATTTTCCATTGACAAACAAATCTTTAAACAGATGAAAACCAAAGATAACGAGTGCAACCTTAATTTAAGCTACATCACTCTCTAAATTGGAGAAAGCTAAACTGCGGTGAGTGAAATAGTTGGTACAACTCTAACAAAAATCTGAATTCCTATAATGGAACTCATGAGCGATGGTCAATGTAACATCATATAACGCTTGATTTCCAGCCCTCTAAGAATTTTGTGCAAATGTCTAACTTAGAATGGATTCAACTCCAATTGTAGTGATGTCTTACAGAACCACAATTCTTGTCTCCAACTTTCATATTGTGGAAGGAGGACCAAGTAACTATTCCAGTTGAATGATGTAGAGGTCTGAGTAACTATTGCAGATTGCGTTATTTAGGGAGGCAAGGGGATACATATTTACTAATTGGTGCTAAAGAATTGCAGCAAAGTGTTATGAACTAGAACTATGAATATGCTCGCATACCAAGATTGATGTAGTACCAAAAAGAGAAAAACATAAGAGTTTACCAAATTGATGTAGCACCATAAAGAAAGAAGAAACACAGTAAGGGAAAAAGAGAAAAGAGGGAGAAAGAGAAGACAAAGGGAAAAAGAGAAGGAAGAGGAAGCGGATAGGAGAAAAGTAATAAAAGGGATATATAGAGAGAGATCACCTCATAAAGTGTTGACAATTAATTTTCATTTTCCTAAGCCTTCGTGACAGAGTTACACGGTAGTTAAGAAGATGCAAGTATGGGGTGGAGAATGCACAAACTAGCCTCCAACACCACTATTATAAAAATAAAATAAAATGTTACACATTAAATGTTGTCCTGAGTAAAGTAATTAAGGGTCCTGAAGTGCTGAATAAATTACAACTTGTGAAACCACTATAACTTTTTATGTCTAAACCTGAAAAGATATAAGACTACTTCATTCATTAAAAAAAAGGATATAAGACCATATAAAACCTTAACTTCAAATGAAAAAATAAGGTTACCGCTAACAAATGGTTAAAACATTATCTCTAACTAAATGATTAAGATTCAAAGAACCAAAGATATGGATAGTGCAATCTTTGCATGAGCTAAATCAGTTTATGCTGTGAAAACTTCATCTCACGAAAATCCGTTCATCAGCAATTACTTGTTTCTACTAATACTACATGCAGAGCACCTTTTGTTCTTTAAAGAGCAAATGCTGTTTTATAAGCAATACTAATTGCTTTATTATAAGTACTTTCAGTTTTCAGTCTAAGAAATTAAGAGGAATCTAAACTACAAGAGTAAACAAAGGGTATCTCACCGTCCTGCTCCTTTTGAATTCATCCTCACTGTCATGATGTTCTTCTGTTGCAACTTTCCTGATAAAACAGTATATTGTTTGTCATCTTACGAGTGTAAGAGGAATAATCAACCGAATTGAAGAAAAACTACTAACTTGAATGTTACAAGACAAAGAAAATGATCCTAACCTTCTTTTTGGCGTTTCGCCGGCAGCATCAGAATGGCCATAATCAGGAACCTTGCTGACAACTTCCCGAAGAAAGTCAAACACGTTGTAGCTTTGTACACAATGCTTTCTACAAACAGATGTTAAATGCAATCAGTATGCATATAATAGGTTAAATGACCATCAAGCCCACCATTTCCGAAACATGCACACACATCTATACGTTATAGCTTTGTATTTTTCTTTTTACACTCTTAAGTACTCTCTCCAACTACAGTTTAATTATAAGATCACTGGCTAACTGATTTTCATCAGCAGTGCCTAGCAAGCATCAAGAAGCTCAAGAACAACGCAAGCATAAGACTGAGAATATCAATACACATCGCAAAAACTTTTACATGTTCACACTCACAAGTAAGGACTTTTACATAACATTAGTAGCTTATGCAATTACATAAGGTCCCATGAATATCAACAAAAAAGAAGAAAACTACTATGAAATAGGTTGAAGTAAAGCAACTGAAAAAAGTACATTAATGGGCATTTGGGGTAACTGCAAAAGATAAAGAAACTCTTGATTTGAAACACGACTGAAGCGAGAGACAACCACTAGCATGTCATATTGTTAGAGATTACATTTCTCTCTTATTGGTTGCATAATTGGGAGTGACTTCGGTAGAAGACAAGATGCGTGAAGCGAGGTTGAGATGGTTCGTGCATATGATGAGGGGCACGGATGCCCTAGTGCGGAGGTGCGAGAATCCATCCATGGTGAGGTAGAGGTAGACAGAAGAAATATTGAAGGAGGTGTTTAGACATGACATGGAGCAGTTACAACTTTCCGAGGACATGACTCTAGTAAGAAAATGTGGAGGATGCGTATTAGGGTAGAGGGTTAGTAGGATGAGGGCTAGTAGTTGTAGCATTTCACGGGTAGTGTCTTGTTCTTGGAGTTTTTGGGTGTTGTTTGTGGTTTAGGGTAGATTGTTGGTGGTATTATTTGGTGATGATCTTATTTCTACTATTGTATGTTGTTTTGTTACTACCTTTTGTTTCTTGTTCTTATATTATGTCTTTTCCTACGTTGTTTGATCTCGAGACGGGGGTCTACCAGACAAGCCTCTCAACCTCACCTCTGAGGTAGTGGTATGGACTGCGTACATTCTACCCTCCCCAGACCCCACTATGTGGGAATATACTAGGTATGTTGTTGTTGTTGTGGTTGCATAAGGGTTTCCAACCATTGTCTTAAGGTTTTCGATGGGATGCTCTGATCCAGTGACAAAATCTGAGAATCCAACCAAAACCTTAAGGTAATGGGTGGATAAAAAGAAATCTCCAATCCACATGTCAACCCTAGAACTGGGTCACACATGCGAGAGAGCATTGGAGAATACACATGTTCCCCATTGGTTGTGTAAGGGTTAAAAAAACGATTCAAAATGTCCTAGGCCACTTCACCTGTTGCCTTAAGATTTTGGGTTGGTAGCTCAGGTTCTTTCAAACATAAGATACTGCACCATGCTAAGCCATGGTACTCCACTAACTGTTAAAAAGAAGTCATAATTCTAGATCCATCTCAGTTGGCTTGCAGTAGAAATTAGCACATTTGGCGAGAGCATGCTAGAAATGCAGAACAATTCAACCATTTAGCCAAACAAGTTTGCAATGGTAGAAACAGATTTAGAGAAAGAATAGCACTACAAGACCAGATATTTTCTGAGAAAAGAACTGAAAACACTGAAGAGGTTTTACCAAAAGTACCACAAATGACACAACAATGAAGACTAGGGTCCGCTCATCAATCAAAGGTACTAAAAATAACGCCGACACTGAGATGAAGCACTCTGCAGAATAAATTCATCAAATGAATTACATAAGAAAACCATGATAGCAAGTGCATTTCCTGAAACAAGTCCGGCAACTTAACAGACAACCAAGATAACATGTGAATATTGAAATCTAATCACATTCCTAGCAAAGCCATAAAGCCATTGTGTTTCATCTATGCAGTATACCTACAAATGCATTAAAATCCAAAGACCTGATCCAGATAACCACAAATCTGAAGCAACTATTCAACACAGTCAAGTCGATTATCAGGGCTGAGTTACCAAATACAACAATGAATTAGCCAGATCAGAAATCAGCGAGGAGATGAATATTAATGGCTCTTTATTAGTTACCACATCTGGCCTAGACAGACGTAAAGAGATTTTCAAAATGTCACTCACAAGTGCAGTGAATTAACAGTCTTTGCTCCTCTTCTAAGAGTTATGTCATATGTCCGGTCACAAAGGTCTTGCAAAAATAACTCCAAGGCTTTTGCTGCAATTAATGCCAAGAGAGGAAGGGTTAGAAAATAAAAAGAGAGAGTAACCTGACGCAAGACATACATTATATGGGACTTACACACTAGAACAGGCACTGCCATTGCAATCTTCCCAACATCCTCATCGGCTTGCATAATTTTCTTGATCCGGGCCTGAACATTTACACAAAGAAAATAAGATCTCTTCAGATAATGTCATATTTGATATAGTACTAAAAGCTAAAAAGCAAATATGAAGACAACACAACAATATGGACGTCAATGATAACAAATAGAGAAACTTGAATCTGATTAGACGTTCTTCTATGTGTTTTCCATGTTAAGCCTCTATGTTCATCCTTATAATTATTAATCCGAAGGAAAAATTACTCATCGAAACAGAGATCCTACTTGAATCAGAAAGGTAATTACGCAGATCCTAGAGAGGCACCAGCATGTTGTTCATTCAAAACACAGATAAGAGACAGGGATCCCAGAATCCAACTTCTTGTCACAAATCCATTTGGCCACAGACAACTGGCAGAAGGATATTCCACCCATCTCTTTCTTTGACAAAGAAATTGTTGAGAATATAATTAAATAATAAAAGTGTGCTCTCTCTAACAACTTAAGCTTTCAGATGAGATGGTCACACACTTCAACATGGTATCAGAGCAGGCAGAGGTCCAGGGATCGAATCTCACCGCCACCCATTATTAAAAACTGTTGAAGTGTGTAAGCATCTCATCTAAAAGTTTAAGCTGTTAGAGAGATCACACTTTTATTATTTAATTATATTCTCAGCACGCCCCCTCATGTGTGGGCCTAATTTTTTTCAAAGGCGGCGGTGAGATTTGATGCCTTAAGATATGGCACCTGGGCCTAACTCAACCTCAAAAGCTAGCACAGCAGGGGAAGATTGTCCAAGTCCATATAAGCAAACCACCAGTTCATTCCCCAACCAATGTGGGACTTTTACCCACTCTTAACAGAGATAATATCACCATTTTTTACCATAGTAATACAATGGATTTGTCTTCACAAAACTCCAAAAAAGAGTAAGAAAAATAATTGTTTGTGGCAGTGCCATTTAAGAAAAGTGATTAAAATGGCTGCACACTTAATATGACTGATTTTGAAGTAACCTCTCATCATCTTAAGCAATGCCACCACCGGAAAATAGAACTTTTTTCCGCTTCGTTATCTGCTTCAACAATGCAAACACAGCCGTCATTATGAGGCCATTGCACATTGTGCTAGCTGTGCTTTTCACCGCTCTTAGCAATAGACGCATCCCAATGATTACTTCTTTGACATCAGGGCTCAATGTCTAAAATAGACATTTTTTACACAAGATAGATTTAGTTGTTTTTTAATGATTGGCTGGGACTAGTTAGGGTTAATTGGTTTACAGCTTTAAAGAAAATATACAACTTCAAATAGTCAGCTCCAAAAGGTAAACCCCACAGTTGTAGATGATTTTGACCACCAAAGCAGCAGAACGAATTTACATAAGCTGAAAAAGTTCCAAATGCTCCCAGCTATTACACTATGAAACAACAATTTGCAGCAAAGTGGAACTGTGCTGATTTGTCTTTCTATATCCAACAATGATCCAAGTAGACTAGCGCAGATGATATACCACATCATTGTACTGACTCACTAAGTCATTTCATGGACCATAACTAATAAGAATAGAACAAATAAGAACTAGCAGCCAAAAATGTCATTTGACCAATAAATGGAAGCAATAACTTTAATTTATAACACTAAATCCTAACTCTTTTTACTCTCTCGCTACAATAAGCTTGGCCAAGGCCGAATACTAGTTCAAACAAAAATTTCCATACCCGCTGCAAGAAAGACTCAAACTTTCAACTTGAAATTACAATATAACAATTCCTACCAAGCTAGTATTAACAACAAACCTTTTTAGTTACAGATAAGAATATACAAACACAGAATTCACTTCATCTTTCTTGAATTTCTATTGATACTCTAAATCACTTCTCACGCGAATATTATCATGGGCTCACGGGCCACAGCACAACAAACAACAACATACCCAGTATAGTCCCACAAAGTGGGATCTGGGGAGCGTAAAGTGTACCCATACCATACCCCTATCTCAAAGCTAGAGAGACTATTTCCGATAAACCCTCAGCTCAAGCAAATGAGCCATACTACAAGTGAAGTCAAAATTCAAATTAACAATTTTCCTAAATAAAATATAAAACAGCTAAAAAAGGTCAACAACAACTCTAGGAAGAAAAAAACCCTACTTAGCAACATAGCTCCAGCTAAAAGCTCAAATCCTCGGAAAATTAAGACAGACAATACAGAACTGGAAAAAAAAAACACAATGTTTTTAAAGAAGTAAACTAAGCAACAGAGCTCAAATTCACCTGAAAGTTAAGGCATACACTCAAGAACTAGAACCAAAAAAAAAAGTACAATTTTTTCAAGAAGTAAAAAAAAAAAACACTAAGCAAGATAGATCAAATTCACCTGAAAATTAAGACAAACAATGAAGAACTAGAACAAAAGACCAGCACACAAACAACAACCACTAAGCATCGTAGCTCAAATTCACCGGAAAATTAAGACAAACAATGAAGAACTAGAACAAAAGACCCGCACACAAACAACAACCACTAAGCATCGTAGCTCAAATTCACCGGAAAATTAAGACAAACACTCAAGAACTAGAAATTAAAAAAGCGCAAGTTTTTTCAAGAATTAGACATACCCAGAACAATATAAACAAAATTCTCCTAAACCCAGATCAAAAACACCAGATTCACTGAAACTAACACAACCCATTAACAGATCATGAAGAAAACACAAAAGAAGTTGGAGAGGGTAAAAGAGAGTAAAGTAGAGCTCACCGCAGGGAAACGAGTATCAAGTTTCTTCTTCATAACTAAAAAGATTAAATAAAAAATTCAGATTCTTGCCATTTACAGAGATTGGAAGAATCTGAGGATATTAATTAAAATACAGAATCTAACAGAAATTTTAATTTATTTATTTTTTTGCTGAAATTGGAAGAATCAGAAAAGGGCAATCATTGCTGAAAATGCAATAGATTTGAGTAAGATTTGGGGAAAGTGCAAAACGAAGATAAGTTTTTGGAGTTGACACATTTGGTCCCTTTACCAAACAACATTTCCATTTGAGACCCCATTATTTGCTTTTGGAAAAAATGCAGTGAAGGGGTGTTTGAATTGAGTTTTTTTTCCAAGTGGCTTAAAAGTCAAAAGTCAAAACACAGAAATTTATTTTTTGATTTTTAACTCTTTTTTTTTTTTTATATTTTTTAAATCTAAAGTAAAGTGTTTAAAAGGAGAAAATGAGTCCATAGATTCTTTCAAGTCTTTAATTAAAAAAAGGAGATAAGTGGGTTCCATAATATTATTAAGTTAAAAAAATAAAGTCGCTTGAACAACTGCATTAGTTGTCTCAACAATTTCGCACAGTTGTTGAACAACTTAACAAAGTTGTCGAACAACTTCGCATTCGCACAGTTGTTGAATAACTTTGCAAAGTTGTTCGACAACTTTGATAGTTGTTGAACAACTTCGCAAAGTTGTCGAACAACCATCAAAGATATTCGACAATTGTACAAAGTTGTTGAAACGAAAATATTTAAAAAAAAAAACTGTAAAATTTTTTTGTCCTTTTCACTTAATTTTTAAAATTTGAAGAACCTCACTTAATTGAAAAACTTATTTGTCCCTTTTAATTCAAATTTCCGTTTAAAAGTACTTTTTTATCTTTATCAAATATTTCTAAAAATAAAAAAAATGATTAAAAGTAAAAAACCACTTAAAAATAAGCAAATTCAAAATACCTCTAAGACGTACATTTGGTAATAGGTTAGGTAAGGATTATTAATGTGAAAAATGTATTAGGATGAATAATAATAACAAACATAATCTGGGGCATTTGGTTCTTAAACTAATCATACACAATATTTTTTATTTTTTTTTGTTGTTGACATGGAAATCAACCATCGCTATTTTTTGAGTATCTGCTAGATAAATTTCGCCTCAATATAATAGTCTATAAACTACATAAGAGAGGTAATCAAATTGTAGTGCAGGCTCGATCGAAAAAACATGTAGGAAAATTTGGACCCGAGACTCCCTATTTAGAAAATTTGGTACATAATGAATGTTATATGGTAATTAATAATGAAAGAATTTTTATAGAGTGAGTAATAATGAAAGGATCATTTTACTTTATTGTATTAAAGTTAATAATTTTAATGAGGAGATTAGTTCTCCTCGTTCAAGCAACAAAACATGGTAGGCCACTTGGTTAACCTGATAGGATTCTTTTTAAACATGTATTTTTGGCTCAATTAATTCCAATACCATTGGTAAAACTCAATCTGTTCTCTCGAACCAAACGAATCCTTAATGTCTACAATGATTCAATCAATAATTGAACTAAGAGTATATAAGAATTTGTGGATGAATGTTGTTCCACATCCTCCACACACACACAATAAGAACAATAGGAGACAATTTTAGCTAATTGCCAGCAGAAAACATATTCAAGAGACCATATACTCTAATTAAGTCTTTTGTGTTTCAACTAGGAATGGTTTGAATGTCAGCAACACACCAATTGCCTCTATCACATTCAGCACAAAGAACACCACTTGAGAACCTGCATTCGATTACAACACAACAGAAATAAAGATCAGAGAGCGAAAAGAGCATAGGCGGATGCAGTGTATGTGCTACGGGTTCAACTGAATTCAGTTATTTTAAACAGCGAACATAGCTTATGCTCATTACCTGGAAGAATGGAAGCATCAAGCCTCTTTTGAGCCCAAGAAAAGCTGCACAAATCAAGAAAAGGCGACGATTTTAGCTGTAAGAAAAGAGATCGGTATTCCTACATGTAAAGAAAAACCATGTAGTTCCAATTTTCCACCCGCGGGAACATCACCAGAAAAAAATACAGTCCGTCTTGTATTGTACAACAAGATTTTTCAGAATTCAATTTGGAAGACACTGATCCAAGTTGTCTCTTATTTCTAAAATGTCAGCTGTCTTTGAGGATCAGCATCAGTAGGACCTACATACTCTTATGTATGGCTCAAAATTCAAAGAGCCAAGAGTCTTAAAAGGTTTCTGCATGCTACCGTGAGCTCTGCTTCATCACAGAATTACAGGTATATAAAAGATTAGATCCATTAAGTGATCCACATATCGAGTCTTGGCACCTTTAATATTCCTAATTTTTAGTGCAGTTATCATAAGCCTGGACGAATGATTAGTGTTATAAAACAAGTGAACTCACAGTAATCCTCCTCCAGCTGGACCGATAGCTTTGAAAAATGACATTGATGTCATGGCAAGTCCATTAGCAGCTGCTCGTTGTCGCTGATCCTGTGGTTATAATAAATTATTTGATATCAGACCACGGCCAAGAGAAGCATGTGACAGGCATGATATAATGCTTCTCAATTGACAATGACAATATATAGCTTGTAAAGGAGAGAGCAAAGAGGAATTTACCACTGCGTTGTTTTGCAATATGAACAGCCCCGTTATGATAGAAATCTGGAGGCAATTTAAAGGCAATGTTAGATTTTGTGATCATAAACTTCAGTATTAGTATGTCGATTACAGTTTTCCAAGGATATCACATTCACTTCCATATTTCATTCATCATCTCTATTTTGGTCTTACATTTTGTATGTGCACAAAAATACGGGGTAATAAAACTACAGAAACCAAAAAAGAACTTACAGATAAAGCATTCTTCAACAAGGATGCAAAATTTATTGCCACAGTGAGGGCGGTCCCAGAGAGCATAGCAATATAAGGGTAACATGCCAATAACGGAATTGACAAAACCTGACCATATAACAGAGTTTAAAGTAACTTGTAGATTTTCTGGAAATCTGGATAGAACTCAAAGAGTTTAACATATTTTACAAGTCAAGTGCTTACTCCTGCAACACGAGCAATGGCAATTGGACCAACATACTTCTCAACCAATGGATACAGAGTTAGTTGAAAGAATAGAAGGCCACATCCTGAAACGCCACAATGGTTTCAGTATGCAGTATTGACACTCTATGAAATGAAATGTTTAGCTGTAGTTCTGTCTGACAAGACAACAGACAATTCAGACGCCTTCACAATAACTTTCTGCCTAAGCTAATTCGTAAATTGATTACCAATCTAAAAAATCCCTAGTTGGGCTTGACCTACTAGAGAATGGTAATATTAATGGCAGCATAATCGTGCTCTAGTATGCTTCTCAAGAACGGAAATGAACAATAATCCGAATACCATCCGACAAAGATATTAGCAAAAAATAACTGATAACTATGAAGACTGACATGTGTGTCGAAGCAATTGATATTGATATTGACATTGATATTGACAAAGCCAGCATAGAATTAGTTTTCATTTCAAGTGAGAAGACATTGATATGGACAAATCTTCCAACAGAAGGCATAAACAGAGAGAGGAACCAACAAGTTATTCTGAACTATCATAGACCTTTACTACCTATAATCATAAATAATTAGAAAAAAGTATTCATAAGCCAAAAAGATTAAATGAGTGCTTCTGAACTTTAACCAATGTATGTACTTAGACACATCTGACGGACCAGACGTTACTTTGGTGCAATAAATTGCACAAATTCCTTTCTCTTAAGCTTTCATGCATAAACAAATAACTTTAATGGTCTCAAAATCTGTAGGGTTGAATCCATGGCGAGACTTGAAGGCAATAACGATGGAGACTACGCTGATTATTTTCTTCAGTTTTACATTAAATTCATATTTTAAGGCTTCATACATCACATTATGCACCTCCTTTACTCTTTCCTTAACTATTTAACTAGTTGTAATAGTAGATCTAACAGATTTTCTTTTGGAAGGATCCTATCAAGTTTGATATTATAGATAACAGGTGTTAATTTTGACTACGTGGGTACAAAAAGTGCTGCTTCATAATCAAATCAGAGATGGAGAAAAGAAAAAAAAAAACAAGAAGCAAAGAGATTAGTTGGAAAAAGAATGGCAAACAATGTCCATCTATCTGTAAATGAATATAAATTACTAGTAAATCAGCATGTACCTGAGATCGACAGTACTTCACCAACATCAACAGTTGAATAACTTAAGCCTCCAAACTTTCTGGGGGTCACAGCCCATAATGAGAAGATCTGCACAGGCAGGCAAATAGGTTTGGGATGACGCAATCGATTAGTTATGCAAAGTCGCCAGTGCCAGAAGATTGAAAGAACAACCATGATCTACATTTTAATTATGTTTACACGGAAGTGAATTTCAAAAACCTACTGACAAATTGAAGAGAATCTATTTGTATTTTGCAACTCATAATTAATGATACCCAACAATAATGAAGCAAAATGGGATGTTCATAGAAGTCTTAAATCCTTCTGATATGATAAATTTGTTTTTTTCTTTCTTCATATACCCCAAGAGTTGCAAACAACACATACATCAAAACAGTGACTATATGCAGCACCAGGAATTTGTGATCTTCAACTGATTGATAGTTGAAATTCAGAACTTAGGACCTGTAATATTTTCAAAGATGAAAACATAGCACTTTATTTAAAAAGTTTACAGTGGAATGCTGGGGCAGAAAACTATATACCGGTCCAATATAGGTAATGGAACGAAGACTATTTCTGTTGCTCACGTATCCTTAGAATGAGCAGCAAATAAAATGTTCATTCAGCATTATAGCTTATGCGCCTAGGATTTCTAAGCAGAACACTGAGCTGCGGAATTGTTATCAGGCACTCCTTTTTGCTGTCGAAGAGTGAAACTATTTACCTTCATAGTTTACATGCAGCAGAAAGCGATTCGGCGCAAGTATAAAACAAGAACCAAAATTGACCATTAGGAATAACTAAGATATTGCCCAAGGATGAAAGTACAATTAGTTTCTATAATACAAGATGCCTACATTCCCAACTTGTGGGATTACATTAGGTATGTTGTTGTTGTTGTTGTAACTTGTAAGATGCCTACATAATTATGATGTGATGATCGTATCCTACAGTAACTTAATTTGAGTTAGAAGATTTGGTATACCTCTGAGTAAGCCATATCATGAAGAGCAAAGATGCAGTATATGATGATAGATGACATCAATGGCCAGTTCTTGAGAAGGCTTTGTGTTGGGGTTGATTCGTTTCCTTCTTTTGTATCCGATGCAGCCTCCAAAGCCTTGTATGAACTTTGAGGCGGCATTCGTGAATCATGATTGTGTAGTGTTTCCTGCAATCCATGAGGTTTAAGGATGAATGATATACGAAAACAGAAACGAAGACGCACGGATTGAAGTGATACGAGAAATTCAAAAATCTATAGATCGTAGGTAAGACGAAGAAATGAGTCCATTATATTTAAAGAGTTTTCTCATCACCTAAACACCAGAGATACACCATATTACCACATCTCCTTATCCTATACCTCACATGCCGCATATGTTGTGTTCTTTTCCCCAACAGAAAACCCCGACTCAATCCTCCACTTCACCAGTTAATCCTTAATTTGCGTTCTTTCAACATGTTGTAAGCTCCCAACCACAAGAAGAAAAAGAACTAAGACAAACCTCGATATGTCTCGGGGTAAGTTTAAATCAGAACTAGAACTTCAACTAGAACAAGCCCTTCCACACACATCTCACGAATGTACGAAGCTCAAAAACAACTCGAAATATTAAATGTCAAAAGATGGTTAGATCATAGATGATTTTCATCCACAACAAAATTGGAAATTAAAGTCGTATGGGTATCTGAAATGATATGTAAATGATTGTCCATTAAATGTTTGTGAATTTCAAGTTTGCTCCGGAGGTGAAATACGAATTGTATGACTGTAAACAAGATTTGACAGAAATAAAACTTGACATAGACCCAGAAGTCATCAATATAATCATATAGATTTACCGGCATCCAAAATGAACCAATACCCACAACCAAGGAGAACACTGATATGCATAAGCTAGGCAAGAAATAAGGAAACCTGCAGAAAAAGATAATATGGTGGAGTCGAGGTGCAATTCAAGCAACAGAAGAAGATACACAAATACGAAAAGAACAAAGGCAGAATACCTCCCAAATATAGAATCCTTTGAGAATACAGCCGGATATTTCTCTGCAGGCTTAGGTAAAAGCAGACATTTAGAGCATATATGCTGATGTAAATTTTCTCAAAGTGTTTCTCAATTCTTTTGCCAAGATTGGCAGAGAAACTTATAAGTAGAAACATAAAGGATTTAAGGCTATGAAATTTCTCTTATAATTGATCATAAAACGATTCAACTCTCTTTCCCTAAGAGGATGATGGAATACAAAAAGGAAATAGCTAAGGAAAAGAAAATACCTGAGACAGGAAGCCTCCTAAAGCTGGGCCAATAATCAATCCAATGCCCCATGCGCTACTAATCTGAAACAATTCAAACATATAATAAAGTAAATAAATTCCCTAAAATCCACGGCCTAAATGGTCATCCAAAAAATGCATTCTTGCCATGTCTTTTGTCACTCCAAAATTGTCTGAAATGCTCTCATTTGTTTAGAAATCATTTACATAACCGAAAACGGAGGGCATATTACCGTTGACATTCCCAGTGCTTGATATTCTGGACGAAAAATTTCCGCGGCATATGCCTGAGCATGGAAGGTAAGCATCTTAATAGAATAGCTGAAAATGCAGTTCTGAATTATAAGATGGAAATAAACCGATAGCATACCCTTATTGGTCCAATCAAACCATTTAATAAACCGAGAAGCAACCGTGTAATGACTGCCATCCAAAAGTTGACACTAAGACCAAAGAGAGTATTGAAAATAACCCTGAAGCACAATTAAAGCAAAAGGTATAAACTTGTTGACATTTAAGTGAAGTTTAAAAAGAACATTTCTATAGAGATTAGTCGTACACAACAAAAGTGCCGAAAATTATGACTGGCCTTCGGCCATATCGATCAGCCACTGCTCCCCAAAAAACAGATGTCAGAGCTCTTCCAAGCATATATGCCGCACCTTCAGTGTTTCAGGAAATTCATAAGCATTTTCTTCGACAGACCTTTATATAATCATATACATCAACATCCAGATTAAAGCATGAAATAAGCTTACCTACATAACCTGCATATGTACTAATATCTTCCTCTCTCTTTGCAATGTGGAAGTCCCTTATCTGTACAGGAAGCCAAAATTTGGAAAACAATGAATAGTCGTAAATCGTAATATAGCATGAAATTATCTTCATGATAAGAAATGGCATCCCCTGGTTAACAAGTTTCATGCATGCAAAATGTGATAACTTCAAATAAGCTAAAATTTCAAGCTTGAGCTGAAATAAAATAACATTAGCAAGAAAATTTAGCAGTATAGACAATAAGTTTTATGCAATCAATAAAATAGTAAAGAAGACCAATTTCCAAAAACAAAATCGACAAGACATTCTGAGGTTACAAACTCAAATTGACCCTTTGTGCATGTTAGCATTTATCTAAATCATAATTTCAAACTGTTAACATTCAAAATCATTAAAGCTTTGGCAAGACAGGTTGCAGAAATGGAAAAAGCTTTAGCCTTTAAGTGAAGAAGGGCCAGGGGGGGTAGAATTAAACAACATTTTCACATCAAATTAAATCAACAAATTACGAAGAAGGACCAGGGCCTTGGAACAGAATATTCTCAGCAATATAATTGGTGGTTCCCAAAGCAAAAACTTTTAGTGAGATCTCCACAGAATGAAGAGATCATGCTCATAATTTGATCCCAAAGCTTTACTAGGTTCTCTCGACTAACCAATTTACTTTGAAGCTACTTTCTTTTATAAAGGTGGTGCAGGGGCCAGCTTTCACACACCTTGACTATTCCACCAGGTACTAGGTAATCAGGCAGCTAATTTGAATCCATTTATCATCAGGATACTTAAGTTCATTGCCAAACTTGGGCCAATTCTCAAAGATGAAAAGCTCACACAATACCCAGTCAAAACAAGTTACTAACAAGAGCTATTATCTTTACATTTTATTTAAGACTGAGTAGATTTACTCCATTTCTGCCAATCAAATAAAGATATCGACACTTCACTTGATCATGTGTGTTATGGGAAACATGAACTAGAAAGAAACAAGCAAAGAGTTGAGTGATATTACCATAAAATAAAGATATGGAAAGAGAGATGATATTGGAAGTACTGATCGGAGTTGAATCCCATGAAAACAGAAAGAGAAAAGAAATCATCAGTTAGAATATATCAATAGATAAAAATCGAAAGAAGGATCATCTAAAAGAATATCAATAGCAATAACTATCTAAGACTTGACTACAAGTACAATAATGAATCAAACTTGCTAGCTAACTTATGATTACACATACAAAGAAAAGCTCCAAGAAGCTAACCTAGAATTTCCGCGTACAATAAAAAACTTGAAAAGGCAATATGGGAAAAACACTTGGGGATTTCTTTCCATTTGTTCAAATCTTTTGCTGGTATAGTTACGCAAGATGGCAACTACCTCATAAAATTAATCGGGTAGCACGCAAGGTGGCCCAAACATCATGGTTATAAAAATAAAACAATAATACGAGTATCAAATAGTTTAATTTGATATGGGGAAAACATAACATCTTAATGTCGTAATCACTCCACCCACTCCTTATTAAGATTGTGAACTTGATGCTCATATTTTCTCATCAAATATAAGTATCAACATTTGATGAGACTATTTGCACCTCATAAATTGCATTCAAGCAAAACAAACTCAAATCCATGTAACCCGTTCAACCCCCAACCCCACCCGCACAAATTTAACTGGGCAACAGTGATTTTAATGATGGATTGATTTAGCTTATGGACAGGTTAAACCATGACAAATCAACAATCCAACTAAACCTATGATAATGCCCAACCCTGATCCATAAAATTGCTCAATCTTAGTCCAAAGGTTTACTCTACATTAAGATTTTTGCTTACAAATAATTGTGTAAGAATCTTCTTTCGATACTATCCATTGGTACCATTTTTTTTATTATCATTATTACAACTATAACTGGTGAAATATTATTATATATTCTCGTTATTGTTCATTTTATTCAGTATATATTCGAAGAATATTTATTCAAGTTCCTTTCTGTGAGAATTTTTTTTTTTCTGGTTTTTGGGGGACATAGGACTACCAACCCATAATAAATTATAGAGAAGTCATATATGGGTTCAAGGTATGACTTTTTGAAAATGAAACTTTATTTATTAAACTTCATCAACTGTAAGATCCCAAAATCATGCATCAGATCTTCACATTCTAAGATGTCAAAATATCTGACATGAACTCCATGTGATCAAAAAAATAATAAAAAATTACAACATCATTGTTCATTTACTACGGACTATCTATTTAGGAAAATTGGACCAAACCCAAAACCAACTGCATCGGATGAACATGGGTGGATCCACAAAATTATTGATAAGTCTATTCATGAAAATCAGTAATTTTTATCTAAACTATGAACTATTACATAATAAAAAATACTATTAAACATTTATAATTATTTGATCGTAAACTCAATTATTATATATTAAATATATTTGTGCATAGCACAAACTACTCATATACTATATGGGTCCAAAGGTACGACTTTTTGAAAATTGATCCTTATTAAACTTCATCAACTACGATCCCAAAATAAGATATAAAAATATCTCACATGAACTAACTCCATGCGACAAAAAAAAAGAAAAAATAATACACATGAACTCCATGCGACAAAAAAAATAATAAATAAATTACACCATCATAATTGATGTAGTAGGGAGTAACTTTTTAGGAAAATTCGACCACATGCAATCAGTTATTTTTATCTAAATTATTAACGACATACATATTAGAAGTTATTAAATATTTATAATTATTTGATCTTGAACTTAATAATTAATTTTAAATTATTCTAAAAACTCATAAACTTTAAATTTTAAATTTCCCTACTTACCACGAAGGAAAATAAGGAAAACATACACAGGACCTTGTCTGAACAAACCTAACACAAAATTCTTTATAGATAACAAAGGAACATTTAGAAGCTTTTATTTTAAGCCAAACAATTGATATGATTTTATCCTCACAACATTAAACTAAAATCCCCAATAAAGCAACGAAGAACATAAGAGAAGAGAATAATATACTACCGACTCTCCGGAATTTATATCACATAATTTAAATTATAGTAGTATATACCTTTAGCTTGAATATATATACTTTCTTAAAAAACTTTTTTTTTTTTTTTTTTGGTGAAGATTAAAAAACTTCTTCAACCTAAAAAGTATGAGGGAAAGTAAGAGGTATTTTTTATTTTTTTTACTAAATCACCCTTAATCAAAATTCATACCCTTTCTAAGTTACTGTTCACATATAAAGTATAAACACCACATGTTTGTTTGGTTAAAAACAAAATATTATTTTAAGAAATAATCTAATCTAATTTTAGGAAGCAAACGTAAAAATTAAAAATGCGGAATAACATGCATGGGTGGAAGAGATCAGAGTACTAGTCCACCATTTGTGTTCCTTACAAATTCAGCGGAGAAATCGATGTTAGGTTCTAAGAAAATGGCAGTTAATTACCTGCGCTAAGGATGACGACCCATACAGTGAGGAGCCCTTTAATGGGTAAACCGGTTTGACCTTCCTTCTTTCGATCCATCTTACAACCCGGACAATTCTCGTAGTATTCCTTCTTATTTATCAGCAGCGTTTCTAATTCTTCCGCCATTTTTGTTGATAAGGGAGCTAGGAAGAAGATGATGATGAAAATCTATAGGTTAATTCCCAAATATAATATATATATATGCATGTAAGAGGGAAAGCGAAAGCAAAAGCCTAATTTTCTTCTTCTTCTGTCATGCACCAACTTATATATCTCCATTCTCCCTCTTATCCCTATTTTATTTATTATACAGTACTCCGTTTTATTTCAATTTGTTCATGGGAGTTGACATCAAATCTTAAAAAAATAGATAAAGTTTCGAAATTTCTGGTTACGTAAATATATTTTAAAATAAATTACTTAATTTGACTTTTGAATCTTATGAGCCTAAATTAAAGTAATATTAAATATATCAAAATAATCTTTAATTTTCTAACCTTAAACATATCACGTAAAAAATTGAAATTAAATTACAACAAAAAAGCCATTCTTTTTTTAAATAATTTTAAAAAAAATAAGTCATTCTTTTTTAAACGAAAAGAGTATTCAATTTTATGATATGTGAAGATTGAAATTTAAAAAATTATGAAAAAATATTCTTTTTAAATAATTAATAAAATAACTTTTATGATCAAATAAGTTTTTTTTTTTTTTTAATAAATATATTAAGTCAAAATGTCACAAATAAAAATTAGGGAAGGAAGTATATTTGAATGCAATATTCTTTTTGTCGTGATTCACGTAGAGAAAGGGGTGTCGCTTTCAATGAATAGATAAATAAATAAATAAATATTAGTCATTCTACAAGTACAAAAGGTGATATCTCTGGACCCCATTAATAGAAACGTATGAAACATAAACAAAAATATATATATAAAATAGCATATTTAAATATTAAATTATAAAAAATAATAATACTTTTATCAAATTATATTTTTTAGCATATGTAATTATATTTATTTGTATTTTTGTAACAATAGTTT